>OX419614.1:19106878-20306878 GCA_948473465.1 Lithophane ornitopus | reverse complement strand
GCGGGAAGACGTGGTTGTGTTCCTTGCAGGCATGCGTGGGATACAGATTGGTTAGCTTCTTGAAGACGGCTCCCCAGGTGGCGATCTCCTCCTTGGTGTAGTCCACGTGAGGCAGCGGCTGGCCGTACTTGTAGTTGTAGGCGATGTCTGCAAAGTACTTGCGCCGAGCTCGGTACTCGGGGTCAGTGAACCCGGGGTGGTCCGAGTCTAGCTCCGCTCCGTATGACAGGATCTGGTTCGCAAACCTGTCCAAGTCGCGTATACGACGAGGGAACCAGGGCACCGCATCTGGTTAAAAGGAATTTGGAAATAAATGTAAGTATCTTTTGTTATAATTCAAGCCGATTAAGTTTTGTTCACATGTGTCCTAGAGGTATGAACGTAAACGAGATAGCAGTTGGCAATCTCTAGTTTCTGCCAACCCCCATGGGGAAGACGGCGTGAGTATAAAAAGGATGATTCCTAGAAAACGATAATCATATTTACAACTTACATCTGTTATCCTTATAATTTCTAGAAATGATATTCAAGTAGCCGACATTATTCTTCAGCTCATCGAGGGCTGCTCCGAAGTCACCAGCTCCATGTTCACATTCCACCATGAACTCATAGCCAGGTCTTCTGGCTGAGGAGCGGGACTCGATGTGCATGAGGTTGACTCCGTACGAGGAGAAGACGCTCAAGAACTTTGCGAGGGCACCAGCCCCGTCGGGAGTGGCCGGGGAGAACAGCAACCAAGTGGACTTGCTAGAGTCGCGACCCTCGCGGATGTAGTTGCCACCCTCCATCAATTTTGGCTGGAAAATGGAAAGATAATGTTGTAGTATTGGAATAGATTGAGCTGCTAAATGCACTAGCCGAATTATAGATTTAAATGCCTTCAAATTCATAAGTAATTTCCAGTAAGACAAACGTTCAAAATCTGATCAGAATACCTAACTATTATTCATAATTCTCAGACTTATAAGTACTTTAGGGAAGGTGTCTACATGGAACAAAACTTCTTATTACAAATGAGTATGTCATGTTCTAAATCCAGTTCAGTAAACAGGCAGATCCAATAAGAAGTTCAGTGTGTTGTCTATCTGAGAAATTCCGTAGCTAGAGATAACTGTCGGCGGACAAACACTAGAGCATTTAAAATGGAACTATCACGCTTGCGTCACAGAGAGGTTCACAGGGCTCGATAACCGGCGGCCCATTTAGACACATCCAGGTTGCGTGGAATTACCGCGATAACCCCGGGGCGACGCGCGTCACGTCCGCGCCGTACGCGGTACGACACGCTCGCGCTAGGGGGATAAACAAAAACAACACATCTGAGGCTGCATGAGTGCGCTGCGCATGATCATCGTATCGATAATCCTAGATCTGTGCAGACACCCACTGTTTACGATTAACATATCAGAGGTAAAAGTCAACAGTTCGTTTTGAACTTTTTCGTTTGATATTGCACATAAAATGCAAGTCATTCCATCCTACCACATTAACTCGAACCGTTTCCTACCGCCTATTAATATTCTTATTTTTAATTGCTTGGTTAATGGTTTATCCCTTGGTTTATCCCGAAAGGCAAATAATAAAATGCGCCATAAACTTGTTAAATGAAAACGAAATTATCTTTGCTTTAATTATAATTTAATTGCGAATATAAAACAATAATAACAAGGTGTCTTATCAAGTTTCAGATTATTATTATTGACATTGGTTCAAATAATAAGTATAAATTTACAGTTTTAAGAGATAACCCGTCGTTTAATGGACGACTTATGACGACAATGTTTTGCCAAAATATAGAAAATTGATAAATTTATCGCGAACTATGGATCACTTCGTAACTAAAATGCTTATGTAATATTTAGCTACAATACGTAGTAGTTTAATCAATTTAGCGTGGTAGGTCACGTTTTACGAAATAATTACGAAAACACAGATTATCCTCAGGAGATTGGTGAATAGTTACGGATCCCGATAAATTTGATGAACGTGCCATTACTGCGATACACTTACACAGATTACCGTTGTTTCACAACATGATAATGATACGTATAACTTTAACTATTGCGCTCGGTTCTTCACCATTGATTCCTCCAGGTTTGCACCAGAACTAAGTAGGCCTAACCTTGTGCTTGCAGGAACATAGGTAGGTACTTCAAAATGAATATAAGGAGAAACTATATGCGTAAAAGTAATTTGTACAAAGCGAACTAGATTGCTTAATAATAGGTACATATATGCTGGGAAAGTACACAGTGGACAACTCGAATGTATGCTACGTTTTTTGGCCACCATTTTGACTTTAGACGGTTCTTTGCTATGTTAAAGTGTTTAGTTAAAATGTGGCAAAACGTGAAAACGTGTTGCGCAGACCGCAAATAACATGGGAGAAAGGAAGATGAGTTAACATGTGACAAATTCGATGTACCATTTATAATACCATTGTAACCGCATTAACTTCAATAATTTTATCATAAAGTTCCGAAACGGATTCAAAAACGACCCCTACATTCTCTTTGTCCGACTGGTTAGGTGGAATAAGTACACCATTCTTCCTTGAAGGACAGGTGCTGCTGAGATTGCGATTAACCATCGCAACAATGTTCACATTCTTTATTTCAACAAATTAAACAGTTGGACCTAGAAAATACTTGGTTCCCATAAGACAGTGCCGGAATCCAAGCAGCACGAAATAATGAAACAGGAATGTTTTCAAAACAATAAATTCCAAGAAATGCTGACTTGTTTCTTCATCACATCACAACACACACTCGTATATGTCACAACTTCATATTTTTCTTTGTATAAGCTTTTATATATTATCTATCCTATCTTATTTAATTATTCTTTAAATTATTTATTTATTTATTATTTATTTATTTATTTAAACATTCGCACACAAAAAAAAAAAGGTACAAAGGCGGACTTAATGCCTTAGGCATTCTCTACCAGTCAACCAAGGGTGGTGAAGAGATTAGATTGCGGGTGCTCTGATTGAGAGGAACAAAAAGAAAAAAAATAAGGAAAAATATATATATCATAATGCATTATAGATAAAGCAGTTAAATAAAAAATAAAAAATAAATTCTTAATTTATTAATTCGGACCCACTTCCCTGTAAGTATGTATTATTCTAGGTACATTTTGTGTTGTCATCTGACATTATGCTTGTTTTCTATTTTTTTCGTTTTAAGGTGTATTTTTCCGCAGTAATGCCAATAAACACATATTTTCTTTCTTTCTTGATATTAATTGACCTCAAATTCACCAGATTAGACGGTTCCTGAGTTTTTTTGCGGGGTTATCTAATCAATTCTGAATACTAAAAGCAGAATTTTTGTGATTCTGATAATGGAATACATATTAAAGTATGCGAAAATTTTGTGAAAAACACAATGAAAAGCGATCGCATAAAAACCAGCAAAAAGTTGGAGATTTGGCGGATATTATTTTAGATACAAAATTGCCTGCAATTAATAAATACGCGAATACCTTGTATGGTAATTTTCGTTTTCCGAATTGGCCACCTTTGCAGAGCTGATTGATTAATACATGGACGAAATTCAATAATTTGGATACCTACTGAGCTGGCTAGACATCACAGGAAGAAACCGAAGGCACCGAAGATGTAGAATTGTAGAGCAAGTTTGATAACTTAGAGCAAAAGAGATACTATTGCACTCAGATATGATGACAGTACAGTGATCAGACCAATAACACCGTGATACTCTCGGGCCATAGACAAATAACATGATCGAGTTGTTGTTGTTACTGTCATAGATTACATAGATGTCATCAACAATACCGACGCAAATAGATCAATCTTATGTTTGTGTTAGTGCGTTGTTTTTAATTAAAATGATGTAACCGAAAAAACTGTTGCATACATTATAAACACGTGCGTGTTATGAAATCATGTGGACGCTACAATAAGGATCAGTTAATCGATCGTTTTAGAAATTACCGAGCAATTTAAAGACGGGAATTATTAGCCTACATTAGATAATTATCTGGTGGTCAAACTACTTCAAATTGTTTGAAACCAGTCGTCGGAACGCGTTTCTGAACCTTGCCTTGGCTTCATTAGAACATATTAAATCAACGTTATGTAAAAATCAGCTAGAGTAAGTAGGATATGTGTAACTTAGGACAAGACTACTTCCAGCAGGGGAGGTGATTGGCAATAAGATCGTTTGTGTTTCTCTTCAGCCTTATTTTCATGCGTGAAATAAGAGTGCCTCGAAAGAAGATACTTTACTTGAAAAATATGGTAAAAGTAATTTTCCCCTCTTCCAGCCCAGGGGCGTAGCGTATACAATATGTTCGAGTAGCAAACGTGTTGACAGCGTACTTACTACTTACTTGCGGTAATAGAATAAAGTACACATGGCTCATATCAAGTGTAAGCTAATACCATTTCCAGTATAAGCTGTCTCGCATCGTATTGGATTTCTAATTAATTGTATTGTTAATTAGATATGTAGCCGTGTGTACCTAACTACCCTCAATTTATTCTTAATTACTCATAGAATATTTATTTGACGTGATTCATTTGAAATAAGCAATTCAGGAAGGGAATGATCCCTTTCTCATATTGAGACGACGCTGTTCTGATATTGATATTATGAACATACAACCTTAATTTTTGTAGCTTCTACTAACTTCACATGGCGACTAACCCGTAAATCTCATAAATGCAGTATCTACGTTCATGTTTATGATAACTCATTTAAATCAAGTGATAAAACGCAATTCAATCATTAATTCTTGTGTCACATTAGCTTATTGAAGTTCAATTAATTCTTAGCTAGCATCATAGCTGTTTGCGGATATTATAACAATTTAACTTTACCGCGATAGTAGTCGATCAACTTATAGTCTTCTGAGGCCCTAGTGTAAGTTTATTTTAACCATCTCGACTTAACGCATCGACCGCGTTTGGCGCTCCAATTGGCCCGTTACCAGTGAAGGCCATTGTAGGGCCAATCGGAGCGCCGAACGCGGTCGATGCGTAAAATCGAGATAGTTAAAAGAAACTCACACTAGGGCCTCAGATCTATTGTGCTGTATTAGGTAATTAGAAATATGAGATAGGGGAGAATCGGAGTTTACCATCTATCCACAATCTAGCTCTAGCGTTATCGAATCGAGGGTTGGTGGATGAAGTGATGTTATTCACTTGACAATTGAAGTTAATTTTATAATCACGATTATTGTTGTTATTGTTTCAATTACAATTTAATAGTGTTATTCAACCAAGTTGGTATAAGTGAGATATGAACTTGAAACCTTCTAAATACAAATGGATGTGTTACTAATTCCCTTTCGTGAGTGGTTGCGTAGAACTGGGTTTGTTTACACTTGCATCAGTTGCATCGGATAGTTTTGAAACAGACTGTAGTAGACAAATGTTCTTGATTGAGCTTTGAACTTTACAAGAAGCAAGTATTTCCACCCGCCTGGAGGTAGATGTAGGTACAACAAAACATGTTTAAATCTCTAGTTCCTGTCAAAAATGGTATGGAACATTGACAGAAGATAGAGATTTCAACATGTTGTAAATGTTTCGCCAGTGCAAACGCACGGCGACTCATTATAGTTGAAATAACATTATACTATCCAATCTACTTCTTAATTACTAGTGCTACATAAATAATAATAACCGGCCAAGTGCATGTCGAACCAGCACAATGAAGCGTTCCGTAGTTGGGATGAATTTATCCAACAAACTTAACATTGCAAACTTAACTTAAAATTTAAGTTGGTCGATTATTACTCGTTATCTTGTGGAGCCTACGTAGCGGTGATAATTTTCCTTTTAATTTCGTTATACTTGACTCTAACAAATGTTAGCACTTTAAAGCTTAATATTTCGCAAACGGATACTTGAATCCAAAAATGGTCATCCCCACTTTACGAGTAGGGTACCATAAAAAAGCAAAGTAGCATAAAAAAAATATTTTTTACGATTTTTTTAAAACTTTCTCGGCGTGATTTATATGTATACCCACACCAAATTACAGCTTTCTAGTACCAATAGTCTTTTGAGCTAAGCCGCGGACAGGCGGACGGACAGACTGACAAACGGAGATAGCCTTAGTAAATGTACCAGTGGACGTCAATGTGTAGTGCTCGTACAAATTAGTGCTTTGCTTTGATTTTTTGAATATTTTAACCCGAATTCTTCATAAGTCTTGTCCCGTTTTACTTTAGTGGGTACGGAACCCTAAAAATGAAGTCTTCGTGTATTCATACCTACTTAATTGAAATTAACAAGTTGCAATAAGTACCTAACAAAATATACTGTTAATAATTAAACTAACACAAATTCGCCATTTAGGGACCTATGTAAAGACCAAATGCTTGTACCTACTTGAACATTGCCAACCGGTCGAACATTAACATATATTATTTCGCTGAGCCAAAGCTTTTGTTCAGTTAACAGCCGATTCATTACGACACTTGAAACAAACAGCTAGAAATTAATTCATTAATGACAGTACCATTTCGCTAGCATTCAATTGACTAAACATTTATGAATCATGTGCTTCTGGAGATAAACACAAAAAACTATATTTTTTCAATAAAATATTAAATTACATGCTTTCGAAAACCTGTGAAAAATATTTAGCTTTTTCAAAATCTTTTTTATTGTGAACTTTCCGCACTAACCTTGTCGGGGGGTGATGAGGAGAGCTTCACCTCCTCGGTGTTGTCTGACCGTATGCTCATCATGTTGCTTCGAAGGACCGTGGTAGCACTGGAGGCGGCGCTAACGCTGTGCGTGTAAACAAACGCGAGCGACGCGCGCGCAGCTTTTATGTGGCGCGCGTGACGTCACGACACGCACCACAGGCCCTGCGCCAGCGCAGTGGATGTGGTATTTTAATGATAACTAATAAAAATGTACGCAATGATACTTGGTCACGACATCGATATTTAAGTATGCTACTGCTTGCTTTCAGAAAACATGTTGTTGAAGCATATAAACTCTAAACTAAGCAAAATATGTGGAATTAATAAAACAAACTCATGTAGGTATTGTTGCTTTCAGGTTTCAGACCTTGAAGACAGATGGAGAAATAGCATAGGTAGCCCGCCCGCAGAGAAAGTTCAGCAGCGCAATAACAGTCAACGTGGACAATAGAACTAGATTAACTTCCATGGTCTAAAAGGAGAAAGAAAAATGAATTTTCTACCTCATACCTAATACCTTACTCAATAAAAGTCTTAAAATTCACGAATAGGCAACGCACTGCGTCAACCTCAACCTAAACCGGCCAAGTGCGTGTCGGACCACGCACAATGTTGGGTTCCGTAGTTGGGATGAATTTACCCAACAAACTTAACATCTTAGTTGATAAACTTGTTTTCCCATACTGAATGTATGGGAGAACATGTTTTGCAACTGCAAATTTAACTTAGTCGATTATTACTCGGTAACTTCTGGAACCTACTTACCTGTGATAGTTTTTCTTTTAATTTCGTTATATAAAGTACTGCCGTGAATTTTTTCACATATCCACAACCAACCATTTATCTGGCAGGGGGGGGGGGGGACAGTTCAAACTCTAACAAAAATTAACACTTGATCCAAAAATGGTTTTCAAAAAAACACATTATTATTAAATGACCTTTCCAACGATACCCCACACCATGGGATTGACGAGAAAAAAAATCATCCCCACTTAAAGCGTAGGGCAGGAACACTAAAAAAAATATTTTTTAAGATTTTATTTTACCACTATGTCGGCGTAATTTATATTTATACCCATACCAAATTACAGCTTTCTAAAATTTAGAGTCTCTGAGCTAAGCCGGACAGATAGACGGACAGACAGACAGGCAGACAGACGGACATGGCGAAACTATAAGAGTTCCTTTTTGACTACGGAACCCTAAAAAATGAGCACTAAAGAAGAGTTCTGAAAATTCATTCCCTGAAGTGTTTATAAAGGGGATGAAAATCTCATCGGCGTCATTTTGGAAATCCCATCGGCAACACGGATTGTATAATGTAAACGTAGGTATAGTAGTATGATTTGCTTCGCGGAGAGGAAGAATACGAATCTAGAGGCGCGAGGCGTGTTCATAGAGTTGCATACCACATCCAACTACTAGAGCACAGTCTGCTTGCCAGCTCATTGTGTTAGATAAAAAGTTTGTCTATGCAATACGGCCGCGGTGTTGCGTTTGGGACTTTTTTTTATTAATTACAACCTTTAAAATGTATTGCTCTACACCCGTCACATGAAGGTCGGCCTTGTCTCACACAAGTACGTAGCACTTCGCCGTACTTCGCCGCACTTCGCACTACGTCGCCATTGCTCGCGATATTATTTATTGGATCAACTACCCGGTTAGTTTAATGTCAAACATGTTGTTTTTGTTTTTGCCGGTAGTTTATACTATGTTGCCGTACTAGTTATGCGAGCAAAAACATGATTGTTTGAGGAAAAAACGGCGACAAGACAACAATCTTGAGGTAGGTATTTTATAAATTAAGTGTAGGGACATACTGACTGTGTTTTTTAATGTTATGTAACTGTGGCAAGACGCATAATGGAGGAACATGCATGCTCGTGGAGAAGGAGTGCACTCAACGATTGATTTTGTTTAGCGGCTGTCAACGTTATGATTAGGTATGATTCCGAACGCGCGACATGCTGCCGTGCTCGGAATGTAATCCTAGTTAACTAATATTATAAATGCGAAAGTGAGTTTGTTTGTTACGCTTTCACGCTAAACGGATTTAGATGAAATTTGGCACATGGGTAGACCATGACCTGAAATAGGACATAGGATACATTTTATCCCAATATTCTCACGGAATTGGGGATTACGCGGGTGAAACCGCGGCGCAGCTAGTCTCACATAAACCTATAGAAAACTAACGGACCCGGCAGCCGTTATCCCGCCCGAACAGCGCCACCTACTGGGTTCAATTGTATTTTCAAACCATTCAGGGACCAAATCGATCCAGCCGTTTAGGAGAAGTTAGGCGACAAACACACGTACAGAAGAATTATATTTATAAAGGGATGTATGGGAAATACGGCAGAACTGCTGTGGCAGCCCTGCCGCGTGCAGCGTTGTTCAGGATCATACCTTTAGCGTGGAATATTCATTGATTAAATGTGCAATTCTAGCGAAATACTTTGGGCCCCTCTTGATATCTATTAAACATACATACGCATAAGTGAATTAAACGTTTTTTTTATTTTCTTATACAAACACCTCCTGATTAATAACTTGTATTGGTTACGGATCCACAACAAAGAAACAAAAATAATAAACTAGGAAAAATAGGAATGACTTGCTACTTTAACTGTTTATATTTTTAACGTTTTCCTACGTAGATAAGGATGAAAGCGTGATACGTTTTCGAAAGGTTATGACCCTCATCTAGTTTAACTTGAGTAAATCCAAGTGATAAGGAGCTAGCAAGATAACAGCGTGGCTGATACAACGGTGATTTATGGCTGACATTTCACTGAAACCCCACCACCTTCCGGTTTCCGAAAACCATGGAGTGGGCACCATGGAGTGGGCACCATTAGTGGGCACCACAAATTAAATCTGTAGCAAATTGTACCCACGTAAGTATTTCATAAAACGTTAAAAGCTTAAGTTTTAAAAGTATTTTTTGTACCAGGCTTTCAGACACTGAGTGTTTGGAAATTATTTCGAAGCAGTCACTGCATAAATGACTTCATAAAAAACTTTTTCCAAAAACAAAACAACCGACTTCCAAAAAAACACTACTGGATTCGTTCTCCATACTGCTGCTATAAATTGATCAATCAAAATGTTACTAGCTACCAGCACACGATGGTCTTTGCTGACACAAACGTGACTAAAGTAATAACGTAATGTATATTAAACTCAGTTATAATAAATTAATAAGATCTTACCTCTTCTTATACTGGACAGCCTGAACACAGACCAGGCTGAGCTCTCTCAGCACAGGTTTGATTGTTATTAACTAAAGTTAATTCTACAAGCGAGTTATATATAAAATGCCTTCGTTTTGCTTACTCTCAGGCATGCATAATATTGTGCAAGGAAGTGCACTGTATTTCCGTTTCCGCAAGGCTACAGAAATACTATAACATTGTTAACCAAATGAAATTAAATATAGATTATTATTAAACCTCTTCTTACCTTAAGTGTCTATAGTGCTCAAAATATTTTTGTGGAACAACAAGGCACCCTCGCTAAACCTGTTTCACACAACCACTTAGTATAACTTTTAATTAATGACGAATAATAAAATAATGTATTTTTGAATCAATACACCTGTAGAGTAAATCGTCCAAGGAGTTTAGTCTTGGCAACGTTACCTAGAGTGCATTTATTCAAATAGTGCCTCTGCCGCGCCGTAAAGTTGGCTCCACTCCTCAATTTAAAAAACGGACCTTTCGTATTGGTCGTGCAACAGTGAAGCCAACATCATACGAACTATTTGATGAAACGCAAAACTATTTACAGAATCCATGGTGAAATTGACATTTATGGTTGTCATTATTTTAAGAGCCTGACGCCAAGATAATAATGAATAATTATTGTAAATAAGTAACAGTTAGTAACCCTATCTGTATCGATTGAATCCTCACAATGGTGATATTAAAGCAGGTACAGATACGACTGAAGTCGATCAAGAACATTCAGAAGATCACCAAAACCATGAAGATGGTCTCAGCCAGCAAGTAGGTCCCCTTTAAATTACTATCTAATGCCAAGTTGTGGAGAAACACTACCTAGATTGCGATCACTAATGCAACTACCAAGCGTATTAAACTTCGAGGACGCCGGCAACAACATACAGCAACCGACATCGGTGACGAGGGCATCGATTGATATCAAATATGATAGCTCGTCGTTGTGTTGTTCGCTGTTGTTGATTTCGTAAAGAGAGAGTTAGACCCTCTTAGCAGTAGACATAGCCCGCCAATGAACATATTATATATACTTAGAGTACTCAATCATCAGGTTCACAAGGGCGGAACGCGAATTGAAAGCGGCCCGGCCGTTCGGGTACGGTCCGCGCAAGTTCTACGAGATGTCCCACCTCGTGAAAGGACCAGTGGACGTTAAGGAAGAGAAGGGGAAGAAGGCACCCGAACCCACAGCTGCAGAGCCCGTGGCTGAGAAGCCCGAGGACAAAGAGAAGGAGAAGAAACTGAAGAGGATCTACATCGCCATGACTTCTGATAGAGGTATGAGCAGTTGTTACATAGAGTAGTCATATCGTTGCTATTTTCAAGATAAATTGTCAAATGAATGATGATAAATTGAAAAAATGGAAAGATTATCTGAGGGCCTAGACAACTGGCAATCGCTTTTAAAGCGTTTCATATTTCTCTACGACTTTCAACAGGATTGTAGCTTATGTCAGTTCCATACATTTTGTCTTTTCTATCATCTTTATCGCTGATAGCATGCGGGGGCTTGTGGCTAAGTAATAACAGCCGCACGGGGCGATCGATCAGGTAAAGCTACGGTTTTCGCGGTTAGTCCGTGGATGGGTGACCATCTTTACATACCAAGACCCCTCCGTGCCTCTGCTACCCTGCAGTAACTGGGTTGTGGAGGTCAGATAGCACATGTATAATACTGTTATTCGGCTGCATCCGATTAGACTGGAAGTCAACCCCAACATAATTGCAAAAAGGCTAGGCAGATCATGATGTTATCGCTGATAGAATGTCACATTGTCTAGAGGCCCTCTGGATTGCAATAGGTCATCCACACGGATATCTATGGTCATCCACGTTGTTAAGAGACACCTGGGTAAAGTTTCAAGTTCGGCATTTAAAAAAAAAAACATTTTTTGGGTACCGTACCTCAAAAGGAAAATACGGAAGCTTTATAGGATCCCTCGTGTGTCTGCTGTCCGTCTGTCACAGCCAATTTGCTCCGAATCCAATGGACCGATTAAATTTGGTGCACATAATTACCTATTATGTATTTCTGTGACTCAAACACGAACGTGTAACGAAAATAATTAATTTTGGATATGGGGGTCACTTTTGGGGGAAAATTAGAATATTTAAAAAAAGTTTTGCAAACTGTGTACCGTGTGATATATAAATTGAATAATAAAATATTGTGGCGAGGCGATCTCAAATACATTTTTTTTAAATCATATTAAGATAAATACTTTTAAACTTTAAGAAAATAGATTAAAATTACTGAAAAACTACTGAACCTATAATTTTTAATAAAATACAGAAAATAGTGATCTTAAAAAAACATGGTAAATCTCCCAATATTGTGCGTACAAACTTACATTTGCAGTTGGAAAGTATGGGAAAATATGTTTTTCAACTACAATGTTAAGTTTATTCTTGGGATAAATTCATCCCAACTACGGAACCCTTCATTGTACATACGTGGTCCGACACGCACTTGGCCGGTTTTTTCTTGTTCGGAAGCTGCGAAGTCATTGCGTCAGTGATGACGCTATCTGTAGTTTTACTCGAAGGTCACGTCGCATTTTGTCAATGTGTTGCTTCCGAAAAAGCTGCATCTGGACCGACCTACATTATGTGCATTAAATAGCCTAAAAAGTCGGTCAAGGATCTTGATTAAGATAACCTTTTTTTAATTTTAGATCAATGCTCCACTGCGTTTTATTTGCTTTGTTCCAAACATGCAACTTGAATCACACCTCGAAATAAACAGATACTTCCTTGTACTTATAAGATACTTTATGGCCAAACTAGTAGGTATGTGATGTGCAAACGGCTATTCACCATCCCCTGCCAGATTGTTCAATGATAACACAATCTAACAGCGTCATTTTCTTAAAAATGTCAATACCACTCAAATTGGAACGTAAGAAAAAACAAAAGGAAGTGATAAGGCGAGACGCGAGGCGCGCGGCGTGGGCCCGCGCTCCTCCGAGATACGCACGGTTCGCCTCCGGCGGGTTATCGCCAGGTCACGGCGCATCGACCGACGACCATGCCCAAATACCTTCGCGACATTATTTGCGTCATTAGGTACTACAGGGCAACAGGATCTCTTGGCGCTTGAACGACATAGATAGGGGGCGCTGTTGGTAAACATTTGTGAAATTGTTTATGGGGGATGCGCTAAGGTAAGAGAGAGATCCACTCCACCAATAGAGCTCAATAAGTTAGAATAATCCTAAAATGTCATGATTGCTTTAAATAGTCATTCAATAGGATTAATATATGTATATGAACTTAGAGAGTTGTATTATTGATTTTAATGTTTATAATTCTGTAAATCCATATTTGTTACGGTCGCGAATCATATTTTAATCAACATACAACCTAATACTGACCTGCAAATTGCAAAAAACGTAAGAAAAGTTGAATTTTGCGGGCTACTCTGAAGCTTTCGTTGATGCTCGGGTACCGTTTATTATTAGAAATTGTCGCTTCATTATCTCTTCTCATCTCTGCGAATCCTTCCAAATCAGATTTAATGGCTTTAAAATCCAGTTACCAACGAAATATCAAATTTTCCGCTCTCAATGTTGTTATTGCATACTTAGGTACCCATTACCCACTAGGCATGTCTGTCACACTGGTCGGCCGGAAACCGGAGCATTATTTTAAATGCTAGTCATTAAAATGTCGCGTTGATTACTTGTTTATAATAAGTGATTGGGCCAAGTCATCAAGTGGTACCTATGTTGCAATAAAGTTCAAGTTTTCATCAATGGTCTGCCGTCATATCATTGAAGTTAGGAGTGTTAGAACGCAATAGCCGGCTCATTATTACACGCACGGTACTAACATGCGACCAAAACAAATAAATAGGTACACAACGTACTCTTCGAATTGATGTTCTTGCGTAGTTGCTACTTACTCAAACCAATAAAAAACCAAGACAGAGCGCTGCGAAAAATACAGTGCAGCATGCCAAAACTACACCTCCGCTCTGTGCATAAACACTCATACGTACACATTTACAACCATTTACTATCAAACTACACCACTATGTGCCCACATGTTTACGAAAGCCTCACGTCACTGTTGACAGCGCTCTGTCTTGGTTTTTAGTGTTTCAACAACTTATAGTTTCGCCATGTCCGTATGTCTGTTAGTCTGTCCGCGGATTAGCTCAGAGACTGTTAGTTGTACTAGAAAGCTGTAATTTGACAGTGGTAAAATAAAATTATGAAAAAAAGAGGAGAATTTTTTTTCTCGTCTCTCCCATCAATTTGGCTTGTTTGGTTTGTGTTAAAAAACGAGCTATCGCAAGCGCAGGCGCCGCCGCACAGTGGGCCCGTACTGAAAATTAGTGGACATAGGCAACAAAGTTCGAATATCGATGCGATTTTTTTTTTATATGACGCGTTATAATATTCCTGAAAACTTTTACTCGTGTGAAAGGAGATTGCCCAGAATCAAAACCGCTTTATAGTGTAAGAGTATGGCCATAAAAATATACTCATAAATTATAAAAGATTTTTTTAGCTTTTCTTAGTTAATTTGATCAAAATCGTATGTGGGGTTAATATTTTGTATTTAATTAGTTAGTTATTCGATTATATGGCGTATTTTGGTGAAACCTGTGTTGCCAATTTTTAGAACTTCCCTAATCGGTCTTATTGGATCACGAGCGGATGATGAGTTTTAAAAATAATTTCAACTATGACATTTTTCCTCGTTATTAATATTCTAACTTTTTATTAAAATAATACTACTCTACTTATTCAAATCTTTCTTTAGGTGACAAACAAATCACTTATGGTCAGGATGATTTAAATTAATTGTTGATAACACTATCGCGGGAAATGTGAAAGGTAAACTATCAAAAGCGTCACTGTCAAACAAATCATCGTGTTGTTGTTGTGCTAATAAATAATTTATAATTGCGTTGTGTGAGTGTCCAGTGGATTGTGGATTGTGTAGAACGTTTTTACGACTACGGTCCTCTGTGCAGTAAATCAACAACGATTTCGTTAAAATGTCACGCTGTGTGAATTGTTCCCTTTCTTTGGTACATCCTCTACCCCGTCGTCAAGTCGGGAAGGCAACGGATGTAATCGTCAGAATTTTACGATCCTGGATTACTCCAGCAACAGTTAGTTCCCCTACATTTTAGTTAATAGGGCTACATGTAACTCTGTAGCTGATATTACAACCTATTATTGCAATTGTTTGGTGGGTAATCGGACAGTGGGATGCTGTGCTCACGTTATGACCATTTTGTGGTATCTTAGTTGGGCTCGATTTAGGTCTGTTGAGCCGCCGGCTCCGTTTTTAGACGACATATTTTATGAATATGATAGTAATATAGACTAATAAATAATAGAATAATAAACATCTGTCCGGCATGCCACCGACGGGGAGAATCAATCCGACACATTCTCCGGGTGTTCTCGTCTAGCTAACGAAGAGTATTACTTGTATAGACACAACCTTGTAGCCAGGATTATCCATCACCAACTTGCTCTGAAATACAGCCTTGTGGAATCGGAAGTGCCGTACTACAGGTATGTGCCCGACCCAGTTATCGAAAATGGAAATATCACATTGTACTGGGATCGATCCATCATCACTGACAGGACTATTGTTACCAATAAGCCTGATATAGCGGTGGTGGATCGAACAGAGCGGTGCGCAATGATCATTGACATAACGGTCCCGCATGACGGAAACCTCCAGAAGGCCGAAAAAGATAAACAAATCCAAGTATCTTGACTTGGCTCACGAGGTTGTCGACATGTGAGATGTGGACTTTGCGATCATTGTGCCGATAGTCGTATCAGCCAATGGCTTAATTGCTAAGAGCCTCGACCAAAACCTATATAGGCTGTCGTTGGGCAGCTGGGTTAAGGGCCTGATTCAGAAAGCGATACTCCTGGACATGGTCCGTATTGGCCGGTAGCTTGGACCCTGTTCCTGATACCGGTGGGCTACTATTTTTTATATTTTTTAATGTTTTTATATTTTTATAATCTAATAATTAAAAAAATATAATTTATATGTAAATAATAGATTAATAAAACTATTTCATTCCTATATTCAATCATTTTTATTTTCTACTTCCTACAAGTACAAAACTACATTTGGCACCTACCTATATAATATTATTTATTTGGGATCATTAATTGATTTCTTAGAACTATTTTTTCTGTTGCATATCTATATAAATTCAAATCATAATGATGTAAAGGAATGCGTTTTTTGGTGGAAGCTTTGTTACAAAACTAACCTTAAAACTGAACAGAAAATCAAAGAACCCATAGAGAACCCCACAAAATAAATGGATTGTTTTTATTTTCTTTGAGACTACGACATCACCCCTCTTTTATATCCAATTTATGCTGTCATACAAAATTGTTGGATGCGCAACGGCGCTCCGTAGATAAATGGGCATTTTCCTTTCTACTAAAGTTGATAGTTGGTCTGAAAAAAAATATATTAAGATTTTTTTGTATGGAGCGAATCACGTTTAATTTTTTTTCTTCAATTGTACTAATATGTTGAGTGTATGGCGTAAGTATATGATAGCTAGGGTCATTCTCTATCCACGAAAAAAAAATCAGCGCCGGCCATCCGCGGCCGCGCGAGTAATCATTCGGTAAAAAAATATATATGTTGTATGAAATTTTTTGCCATTTAAAATAAATTCAAGTATATTTTTGTCTCATTTGGCTGTTTTGACTTTCTTTTTAGTTAAATATATAGTTTTAATAGCACATAGGTACTTACAACTAGTAATTCTGGTAGAGATTTAGTTATTATTGCATGTTATCGGGAGCACCTGCATTGTGATTGATGACTCATTTGTTTGTGCGCTCGGCTAAGCGCATAACTAATGAGTCATCGAAAAATGCTCGTCTCTGATTGGCTGAATAATTTTCAGTCTCTGTTATGTCCACTACTTGAGTAATTAACACTGACTATAAATACAAAGACATTCATTAAGTCCATCTAGTTTCGCTCATGTCGCTTATTTGTGAACACAGCGAAATACTTTTATTTTTATATTTACATTAGAACTATGGCTGGATTTTGTACCAACCTAGATCTTTTTGTGAAATTAAGAAGTGGCGGTGATCCGAAAAATTGTTATTAATTGTTGTGTAATTGTTATGTGTTTCTATATGAAAGTATAATTTCTGTTTTGAATACCGAAGTTTCTGAAGAAGACAAGAACCTAATCAAGGAGTTACGAGTACGACTTTTTTGTATAAATCTACATAAAAAGTGGAAAGAGTCAAGTAGAAATAAAAAAAAAATTATGAATTGTGTAAGTAATGGCAAGTGGTTGGAAAAATACATAACTGGCCTGTTTGTGACAGTGTTGACCTGAGAAGTGAGATGGACTTTTGGACGCAGCCTTATCTGAGCCAGTGGATATGGATTCCCATGTTCCTAGTCTTGCAGTATGTAATGCGGAAGCGGGAACATCTACAGAAAAGGAGCACAGAAAACCGTTCGAAGACTTAAGTAATAAGCAAAAAAAAAAGACGTTCTACTTCCATAGTAGATGAAATTTCCGAGGAAGAGTTGCAGCACTGGAACTTAACAAAATTGAAAGACAACGGCAAAACGAATCTGGAAAAAGTGGTCGAATACCTTTCCAGTAATCCAGAAACGCTATCCGAAGTACACGAGCGACTATTCAAAAAGCAGAGCTTAAGTACTGTCTCTAAAGATAAGTGTTTAGCTCTTTATACATCACTTGCGCTCTCGAAATGGAAGTACTTAGCTCTTCGACAATTTCTGAAAGAAGAAAACTGTGCTGCCTTTCCATCTTATCCAAAGCTCGTAAATGCCAAGAAAAGATGTTATCCACCACAAGAGAGTATGGATTTTACCGAAAAAGGAGCTCAAATTAAATTGCAAGCGCTGTTGGACCACACTGTGGAGAGGATTTTACTAGATGTGAATTCTGTTGATAGGTCTCAAAATGAAGAACTCAAGTTGACCTGGAAATGGAGGCCTAATGGTTCTTCGTCGAACGTCAAACACAGCTACGGAGTTCGATGATTCATCTGAAGTTATGATAAGCATGGTCCCTCTTCGGCTAGTGTCTACTAGCCCATCATCTGGAAATTAAAATATAGTTTGGGAGGACCCCACACCTTGCTCATCTCTGTACTGTCGACCAGTGAAGTTCACTTTCACTTCGGAGACAGCTGAATTTTTAAAGTCGAGATGAAAAAACCAATTGATGAATGAATATCTACACAGTGTGGAAATATTATTGTATTGTAGTGCCCCATTTGCTTGGCAAAACCGAGCGAGATGAATAATTTAGACGCTTTGACTGTCAGACCACTTCGTGAAGAAATTTACAAGCAAGGAATTTCTTCACTGCATATGAAGATTCGGTGTATGGAAACAGCCAATCAGAGACAAGCATTTTTCGATGACTCATTAGTTATGCGCTTAGCCGAGCGCACAAACAAATGAGTCATCAATCACAATGCAGGTGCCACCGACAACATGCAATAATAACTAAATCTCTACCAGAATTACTAGTTGTAAGTAGCTATGTGCTATTAAAACTATATATTTAACTAAAAGGAAAGTCAAAACACGCAAATGAGACAAAAATATACTTTGAATTTATTTTAAATGGCAAAAAATTTCATAGGTACATTTTTTTTATTTTTATCGAATGATTACTTGCGCGGCCGCGGATGGCAAGCGCTGATTTTTTTTTGTGGATAGGGAATGACCCTAGCTATCATATACTCACGCCATACACTCAACATACAACCCGTGCGCATTAACATGGCACCTGACTCAATGACGTTTGTACCTCCCCTCGCTTCCCCGCACGGTGACGGCGTGGCGCCGCGCGGGTAGCAGGGGGCGTTTTGAGTTCCGAGGCAGGTGCCATGTTAATGCGCACGGATTGTATTAAAACAATAAAAGAAAAAAAAAAAAGTGATTCGCTGCATCCAAAAAAATCTAAAAAAAATTTTTTCAGACCAACTATCAACTTTAGGAGAAATTTCACAAGAGTAAAAGTTGCCAGGAATATCACAACGCGTCATATTAAAAAAAAATAGCATCGATATTGGAACTTTGTTGCGTATGTCTACTAATTTTCAGTATGGGCCCACTGTGCGCCGTAGCTGTTATCCGCACACTGCACTGTCTTGTGTGTTCGTCTAACAAAGACGAAGCACACGAGATTGCGTTGATTGTTTATTTCTATGAAATTAAGAATCGTCTTAACGTCATAGCTGCTGTTTATCCAAACGGCAGCTTTCTTTTAAAGTACCAATTCTTTTACATGATACCAATCAAACCTCAACTAGAACTAGAAATTCCAATCCCATCAAAAACATACATAAAACATGTAAAAAATGCCAGTCTCGAAACGCAGTTCTTCTACCGCAAAAAGATGTCAGATCGAATGTAATACCAAGTCTGTTAATTTATTCAGTACCTACTTATCTATTTGTCATCTTTATTTCTGTAATAAATAGAAAGACTTGACCATCGCAGTACGGCAACATAATCACATAAGAATGATCTACTATTTTTTAAATAGTCCAAAAATAATGGCCAGTCATTACATTAGGGGGTAGTGACAGCACTAACTGTCTATCTGTAAACTCCTGCTCACGTCAGCTTTGGCCCCTGCGAGTGATAGCTGATGACCGCCGCGAGCACGTGCATCCGCCCGACGCCCACTCGCCGGTGCACGGCCGCCACTCATGTGCACTACACGTGCTGAAATCTTCTACTGCAATACACGTTATACTTATACTCACTCCTGATAAGTTAAATGGGTCACAGATATAACTAAAGGTGAGATACACACGACATGACACGATAACTGAAATATAAGTGGTTTAAAAAATATTTGGGATATCATGCAGTCCGCCTTAAGAGGGTTCGCGTATGTTCACATAATATAAAACAAGTCCCCGCCGCGTCTGTCTGTCTGTACGGGATAAACACTAAAACTACCGAACGGATTTTCAGTTAAGCCGCTGGCAAAAGCTAATCCTACTAATATTATAAATGTGAAAGTTTGTGTGTTTGGATGTTTGTTACTCAATCACGCAAAAACGGCTGAATGGATTTGGATGAAATTTGGCAAACAGATAGTTTATAACCTGGATTAACACATAGGATACTATTTATCCCGATATTCCCACGGGATCGAGACTTACGCAGGTGAAACCGCGGGGTGCAGCTAGTTTGTAAAATATATTTTGGGGAATAAATAACTAATTAGTATACTAGTCCACTATAATCAAGAATAATACCGAAGGCGCGTCTCCGCTTCGGCCTATACCAGGAAGCATCGTGTGATATTCCTATTATATCCTATTCTAAATCAGAGGAGCTAGCGTAACCTGTGCAGCACCCCAGGTTTATGCGGCGGCGTGCACAGCGGCGTGGCGCGGCGCATCAAGAGGGCATTCGCCGAACGCGCAGCCGAGGGCACCAACCACAAGCTGGTGTGCATCGGGGACAAGTCGCGGGTCATCCTGCGCCGCGTCTTCGCGAACAACATGCTCGTGAGCGTCAAAGAGGTGCGTATCTGCACCTACTCACCTAGCCCCTTAGTATGTAAGTGTTGCTACACACATGTTCGGGTCTTAACATTTCGATTCAGCAGTATCTGTTGAAAAACAAAACCAACCCGAAGTAGTTACCTTTTTACACATATTCAGCTTTCATTCGACTCATGCCGATCGGCATTACCGTCGCTGAATAATGTTCGTTTATCTACTATAATTGCTGCTCTAGAACGAAATGGGTCAATATCAACAAAGTGTATTTTTCTTCAATTTTGGTGGCGAAATTTTTTCTTCTGTTTTCGTGAAAAATAAGGAACTGGTATAAGAGTAGAAAGTCCAAGCTATAAGGATCTTCAAGAGGTCTGAGAATATCTCGATAACTTTTTGAGATATTTTAGTTCAAAGTCTAGTGTGGCCACCAAAATTGAAAATTGCCCACCAAAATCGAAACGGCCCACCAAAATTGAAAATCAGTGGCACCAAAATTGAATTTCTCTGTCACAAACCTAAATCTCACTAATTAATAAAGCTTAATGTAACCAATCTCACACATTCTCGGGATTTATCAATAACTTTCATAGGTTAATAAAACTCCCTATTGTTAAAAAATATTTATTATTATTTATCTGATCAACTCATAATGATAATGAGTTTATGACACAAAACACGAAATAAAAAAAAACCTAAATATTTTTGTTGTTAACAATAGTTATTTGTTATGCAAGGCTGTAAAGTTGTTTTTTGGTGCGAGTACCTATATTGAATCCTGAGCGTTGCGAGGGTTTCAAAGGTACGAGACGCAGAATAACTTTTCTGCCGAGCGAAACACACAACTTTTCACCTCACTACAGCGAGGAAAATGCTAGGTGTCTCCATGCATTGAACAAATATTGTACGCTTCTATGTACTTTTTGCGTAATTTCTCCCGAAGCAAGCTCAATTCGGCATTATGTACCGCTTGCACTAACTCTGCAATGCTAAACGACTCCAAATGATGGAAAGTAAATTGATTAAACAGATGAAAATTATATTATAAAGTTTTTTGAAGTGAAAAATTCTTTAGGCGCGTTGTGCGATTCTTTTTCGTGCTGGCCAGTGCGATTATTCTAAAAATGAGGTTGGCGCACTGACATGAAATAATTATTAATGCATTATCAGTGGACTCGGTGGTATAGAAAATTATTGAATGGAAAGGTTCGAATTTTAAAATACTTTACACGCTAGCGGATAAAATGCACTTTTGCACTCAGAATTCAAATGATATACAGAATCTTTCCGAGCTTGGGAGATGAAAAATTACTTGCTAACAACGAAAGTTTCCCAAACAAAACTAAGAAATAAAACATAATTAACACTTAAATAAAATATGATTTAAAAAAACAATAACAATTAAATACAATATTAAATCCAAGGTGGAGACACAGTGAAATAGCAAACAGGGGCATAGCCTTAACCGGCCACATTAGCAATTCCTCTAAAAGCAGGTCATATCCAGGTGGCTTAAAACGGTCACTTTAGCAGAATCATAATATGAAAATATTATGATGCATCGTGTAATGCCATTGGTGACATTACAATTCAATGACAATTCATAATATGATATGCGTCTATTTCATATTACGAAGTAATTCATCTGTTTGACAGTTTTCTAGGGAGATTCGTAAAATGGTCCACAAATTATGAATTGTTCTTGTGTCAATTTAGAGGAATTTCTTATGATAGCTGGGATTCAGAAAATGAACTGCTTTTAGAGGAATTGCTAATCATGACTATTTCACCAACGCTCTAGTTACAGTTAGTTGTTACATTTAATGTGTTATATTGCTATTCTTCTTCTTTCTGCTATTCTCTTTTTAAGCAGCCCCTCTTCGCTGGTCTGTTTTGGCATTCTAAAAAGCAACAAATCAAAAATGTATGAATAAGAAACTTGATCATTAGTATGCCACCCTTATTATAAATTATTAATAGGTCTTACTTACTGCCAAGTACCTACATATCATTGAGTTTGCTAATCAAACTGTCTTGCAACGTAAAAACTGGCTATATATGTACGAACAATACATAAACAGTACATATTTAAAATTTGGTGGCTGGTTTTCAATTTTGGTGGCGTGAAACCGCCACCAAAGCCACCAAAATTGACCCACCAAAATTGGAACCTGGCATAAAAAAAATCTTTAAAAATAGGGGTTTTAAGTTACAATTAAATTAATATTACTGATTTATGCGTAACCCAAAGCACTACCTTTAATGTGTAGCTTACTATTAAAACACTTTAAAATCAACAGCAAATCGATCCACCAAAATTGAACAATTCTTGTCCCCCCGTGCCACCCAAGATGATACTTACCTTTTTGACAGGAAATCACAGGACTAATCACGCACCTGTTACGCGCAAGTGCAAGCGCACGACTTAGACATGCGAAATAATAAAACGCGATTGAACACACACGCACGAAACTTTATGTTATAGTAAGTTGAAAAAGTGCCACCAAAATTTTGATTTTTGCTTGGACAAACTTTGATCAAGTATCCTGTGCTTTTAAATTAGATTTTCTAATATGGTTTAATTGTTTTTAGATAATGTGTCTTATGCATATACTAACGAAATTGTTTATTTTTTATTTTCTCTTAAATTGATAATTTTATGAACGCAATTATATCAAAAAATGGAGCTGGGACAAGCCACCCAACTTGAATTTTAAGGCCTTTTTTTTTCCCCTTATTATTTACATAGACTTATATGAAAAAAAAATGTGGCCCTAATTGAAGCAAGTTATGTAGAACACTATAAAAAAAAATAAGATATATCCTATCATTTAACACCTCGATTCTCAACGTGGACACGTATAATTTTCCCCCGGGATATTCACCCAAATGATTCTGGAGTCAGTGTCTTATTTTCGTCACTGGAAGAACTCATTTTAATATAATTATGTTAATAGATTTTCCAATGACATAAAACAACCACGTTATCAGATATAAAATAACCTAATTAAAATTGGCGGGATAAAAACAGTTGATGTACAAATAACAACTTTCGGATTTTTCTCTGTACCTTGGTTCTCGCCAAACTCCATGCTTCTAGGGCAGCACGAGATGTACCTTATAGGTTTTGGTTTGGTTTATTTGCGAGTGTCAAAATATGCTGCATAGGGCCGTATGTTTTCTCTACAGCTTCAAGGGACCGTAGATCTTAGTTTTTGATATTTATTTCAACTTGATACCTCCACGCGTTCCTGAGTAAAAGGGTCTTATATCTCTATGGTCTTGACAGACAACGAAGTAATTCTAGACGGGTTCCAATTTTGAAAGTATGACATCTTTCCTCTCGCTTTCTTGCAATCTGTGCGAGTGATTTTCTGAAAAGCGACGGAAGCTTGTGTGTAATAGGAAGCTGGGGAAGCACACGCTATTTGATTTGACCAATGATCGCGCGCAGTGCCTATCCGCCAGATGTTACCCGCCCCTTTTCGGACCACTTGCTTTTAATCCCCGATTTCTCGACAATTTGATATGAACCCCACATAACACTATAGCTGTTTCGTAATCTCTATAATATTTCCTATTTGTTGCTCTTATAAGACTTTGGTTTACAATAAAACCAGCAGGATTACACTAAAAACAAGTTTCGTTACTTTCACCCAATTTTTACACGACTGCCCAAAAAGTAGTTGTTTTCAGGGTTCATGTATGTATGTATGTGAGTTTTTTTATTCCACCATAACTTTAAAATGCCTGAACGGATTTGAATGTATGGGGTATCTTTAGAATCCTTACATTATCCCAAGTGACATAGGCCATGTTTTTTTTATTTTAAAACAATATGGCGGCAGTATGGCTCCATTTTCAAATGTGAAAAATAATAAAATCTTCAATTATTTACAATATGGGTAGGTATTCAATTGGAGGCCTTGATGAGCACATTCCAAAACTATATAATTTATTGGAATACATTTTTCATAGGTAGGGTGTACATGCAAATAAAGAAATAAAAAACTGCAAAGTATAATCAGACTTTAGTAACACTGTAAATGTCTAATTGAGTGAATGGTTTGGTAGATGATTGAGTTATTATTAGAATTCTTTCATAAGCACACAATACCAATACTGGGTAAATACTGGGTAATTTAAAAAAAAAATTGTTACATTAACACAACGCCAACTATTGCATAGCGGTAAACAAAAATGTATCTAAACTTCAATAAAATAATACATACTTGTCACTAAAATGTATAAAATTAAAATAATTAATTAAAAAACACGACTGCCCTGCTAAAAAACGAACTAAAAAGTAAAAAACAAGTTGATAAAATTGTCATTGCAGTCGGGGGACCGTTCTGTGGAACACTTTTTAATCTAAGAGGTCCCCCGACTGCAATGACAATTATCAAAAATATCTAAATTCTGAATACTTTCACAATAAAAATCATGTATGTAGGTGAGATGTCAGATGTGACATCATAATTATGCGACTAAAAGCTAAAAGGGGAAAAGCTACTCAGACAATAAAAAGGAATATTAGCAGTGTAGTGGTTTTTTTTTCAGTATACCGAATACCGTATTCAAATGTAATCATGTGTTGTCCTAAAACTAGTTTGTATGACGTATGATGATGATGATGCAGGTCGGGCGGCTGGCGCCGGCGTTCGCGGACGCGTCGCTGATGGCTGCCGTCATAACGGAGGCGGGGTACCAGTACGATATCGGCGAGATCTTCTACAACAAATACTTCTCGCCCGTCAAGTACGAGCTCACAATCGTCCCTATCTTCAACAAGACCAGAATCGAGGTGAGCTCACTCATCTGACAATGCGTTAAGCCTGCCTGCACTATGCACCTGTTTAATGTTCTCGGGGCTTGGTATGAACATTTCATTTTGTCTTCAATATAAAAAATCTGTTGCTCCATAAATTTTGTTGAGTGATGTGAATATTGGGGAGGCCTATGTCCAGCAGTGCATGTGTTTCGGCTGAAATGATGATGATGATGTGAGTAAGCAAGCGAGCGCGCGCCGCTGCAGAGCGTACGGGCTGCTCGAAGAATCTCTCGAATGTCATTGGAGAGGAAATTTGGTTGCAAATTTGGTTCGTCCATTTTCTTTATTATTTGTCAAAACTACTTGTTTACTAACATAGTTTTTAAGGTTAATGTTTACTAACAATTTATGGATGTAAAATGAATCCTTACTATCCTAATTATATTATAAATGCGAAAATGAGTTCCTTTGTTTGTCACGCTTTCACGCTAAAATGGCTGAACGGATTTGGATGAAATTTGGCACCATTCGTAAGCCATGACCCGGAGAAGAATATAGGCTACTTTTCATCCTGGATCACCGACGAAGTCGCGGGCAACAGCTAGTTCTGAAATAAAATGCTGATATATGATAATATCATTATCAAATTTTATTTCACTTAAATACAAACAACAAAGTTTACCTATCTGTTTATTTATGTATGTATGTATCCATGTACTTATACTTGTATTTTATAGTGTTATATTCGTGTTGTGAATCCCATAAGCTTGGATGTTTCCTCTCTTCATCGCCCTAAGGTTGACTGGTAGAAAATGCCTCAGGCATTAAGTCCGCCTTTGTCCGTCTTTTTTTTACTTGTGCGTAAAGTTTTTAATAAATGTACCTATATAAACACAACGTCGCCATCTTGTGTTGTGTTCACAAATGTTTACCAACAGCACCCCCCCCCCCCTAGCACCCCCTAGCACCCCCTGTCAATGGCATTCGAGCACCAAAACATTCTAGTAGTAACTAGTGTAATGATATTTAAAAAAATAGGCAGATATACTGCTATTTTTTCTCGGCTCCTTAAATTTTGCGTACTTTGGGGTTTTTAAATATATCCACACTAAAAAGGGTCACTAACCTCAACACTTAACCAAAATAACAAGTGACAGAGACAATTACGGCACTTTATCCGATAGTGGTAGGATACCGCAAGCGGCCACACATCCAAACTACCCATACTAACTAACTATGCCGCAAGCGGCACTCTATACACATCCAAATAAATAATCCGCAGAACGCGCCAAACATGACAGCATTCGATGATATAGACGAGGACATGCTGGAGAGCTACACGGAGTGGACGCTGGCGGCGCTGCTGTACTACGCGCTGAAGGAGTGCGCGGCGTCAGAGCAGTCGGCGCGCATGGCGGCCATGGAAAACGCCACCAAGAACGCCGCCGAGATGATCCGCAAGCTGACGCTCCTGTTCAACCGGACGCGGCAGGCCGTCATTACTAGGGAACTCATTGAGATCATATCCGGAGCCGCGGCGCTCAAGTGAATCTACACCCACTTAGGAGAGTAGTACTACCTACCTTTTAATTTTATATTTAAGTACTGTTACGGGCACGTCCATCTAACTACCATAAGGACTATTCCTGCTTGCAACACTCGGCCGCTATAGTAACGCTTATCAACCGATGGCATCGCAGCATCAGATATTTGTTGAGCCACTTGTTTTTGTAAATGAAAAAAAAAGACCGTAGAAAAGCCAGTAAGCGTAGTTTTTTTTTTCATTTTAATATTATGAAACTTTATTAACAAAATGCTAAGTACAAAAATATTGAAAACTTTCTCTTCCTTGGTTCTTTTTTACCCGACTACTGCGTAGAAAAAAGGAGGATTATGATTTTGACCGGTCTGTATGTATGCATGTATGTTCATCTGTTCCCTCCTGTCTTCTAAAGCACTCATCACAATTTGACAAATGAGGTATCGTTGGAACCGTCTTGATCGTCCGCTAGTTATAGGCTATAAAAATGGCGACCTCTAGAGGACATAAAGTCAGGAACTAAAAAATAAATCGTTTAATCGTGCCATGTTGGGTATCAAATGAAAGGGCTTAATGACCACATTTCAAAAATATATATTATAACCCCAAAAGAATTTAAAAAAAGATTAAGTAATATAAACTAAAACCCAACTACGACTAAAAAGGTATAAACAAGACCCCAACACAGACAGACAAATTAAAAATCCGGAGTAACACGTGTTACATAAATCGAACAGATTACGTGTTACTCCGGATTTTTAATTTGTCTGTCTGTGTTGGGGTCTTGTTTATACCTTTTTAGTCGTAGTTGGGTTTTAGGTTTGTTCTATTCCTATTGGTCAAAAAAGGGTGGTCATCAGAAATGTGGGATCATTGTAAAAGTCACAGAGCCTGAGTTTATCTAAACAAAATATTACTATGTATTATTGTTATATTGGTCGGCGCAAAAAGGAGCAAACTGATGTGGTCATCGTGGGCATGGGATTTTTTATTCACGGTTTTCAGATGTATGCTCGTAACTGTACGTTTTAATAATAACTTTTAACATCCATTTCACTTTCTCGTATGACTCATTTCTTATCATATCCATAATTCCATACACAACCCTTTTATAAAGAAAGGGGAATAGGTTTATTTGTGACAGAAACACGTGCATATAATTCTCTCTTCTCATTTGTTATCAATCTCAATTCTCATCTTAGCATTCACATTGTTATATGAAATCCTGCGGAGCTTGGTTTTTAATCGTCGGTTAAAGGGGCTCGTATCCGTATGATATGTCTGACGTTAGCCTGGGCCACCTGAAAGTTACATATGACAATCATAAACAACTCTAAATCTTTCTGCTACATAATATAATTGTTCTCAGAAAACAAAACGAAAAACGAGCAAAAGGAAATCTTTAATTATCACAAAACATTACATGATAACGTTACCCACGTGCACATCACACTTAAAACATCAATATATAGAGCGCTTCAGTAGGATTTTCACAGCGTTTGTTAAAACTATTGAGAACGATAATCACCAGGGATAGAGAGCATTTCATTCAACAGCTAAAATGATCTGAATTAGATTTGGTCGACTTCAGGACAAAACATATTTGTTTAAGAGCATAATTATCTTACATCTAAGTAGAGTAACGGATCAGATCTGCTTCAGCCCCGTAGTCATGGGAAACAAATGTTGGCCAACATTGTTTCCAGCAGCATGTGACATTTCAAGAAACAATGCTTGGCAACTGTTTAACAACTTTTGTTTCTCCTGAATACGAAGCTCATCGGTAGCAACGGAATACAACAACAATATAAATACGGTCCTAATCTAAGCGCGAAGGTCAGTGCTCCTCCAGGAACTTGTCGTAGGCGGCCTGGTCCATCAGCTGCTGCAGCTCTTCGGGCTTCACAAGCTTCACCCGGAACAGCCAGCCCTGCTCGTAACACGACTTGTTGATCAGTGCTGGCTTAGATTCTACCTCTGTGTTCGTATCTGTCACCTAGAATTTGTATAATGACGAAATTTATATTATGATATTTTCTGCATGAAATGTAGCAAAGATACTAGTGAACATTTAGAAGAACTTGGTATAGTGACGCAAACTAAAGAAATCAAAATCGCTGAGCTGTACACATTCATCAGTACAGATTGACTGACTCTTGAACGCATATCTTCTTAAGTGTCCCAAACCCTGTTCAGGCAAATCAAAGGTGCTTACCGTGCCGGAGACCGGGGTGTAGACTTCACTCGCTGCCTTCACGCTCTCGAGGGCCCCGCACTCGTCCCCGGCCGCGATGTGCTTGCCCACCTCCGGCAGCTGCACGTACACCACCTCGCCCAGCGCGTCCTGGAGATCAAATCATGGTTTCATGTTAATATGGAGAAATAGAAGAATATTTATCAAAGGAACTACCATCTCTGTGATCTAGTGGTTCGTCCACCAAACTCAGTTTGGTTGGTGGTAAGGCTTGTTCTAAGTCTGCCTGGCTAGCTACCACCATCTTATCTGAGTCTGTCGCCATAACAACAATGTTAACAGCATTGTTGTGTTTCAGCAGTTAGGTAGCCGGTTCCTCTGTGGTAGTGGATTCCGGATGAAGCTCGCTTCTACCTTAGGCCCGATCGACCGAAGCACATCAAAGGATTATAATTCTAGTGCTCCCGAACGTAGCGATAGTTCAGAATTTACTCCTGAGCGAAGAAAGGAACTTAAGTCTAGAATCCTGAGTGTATCAAGGAATCCAAACTCGCCCAAGGTGAAGACTCCTTTATCTCCGAGGAGAATACTCTACATTTCACAGTTTTCCCCCCTCCTGCAAAGTAATGAAATCAAAACGATTTACGTATTTTTTATTTCCATGCGAATTTTTAGTTAAGGTTTTAAATTCAAATCACAAATTGACGAGGGGGCTATAATGAAGTTCAGTACAATATTATTACCCGGCTTTAATGACTTGCTTTAGCTTCATTTCGGACCATATATTTGAATGAGGAAAAGGGGCTAGCTGTTGTGTCACAACTCATAGATATAATGTTGTGTGTGACCGACATTTCTTTTAGATCACTGACCAAACCATAGGTTGGTCTTGAGCTTGATTAGACTATAGTCTATTAATTATATAATAATTATGATAATTTAAGTACCAATTTTACTAGCTTCACTTATTTCATCTTGGTCAAATAGTCTAGATTTAATGAAAGGCATGCTTCCTCTATCTCTCAAGAGAACACTCATCCACGTGTGACGTGTGATGATTGATTGATTGATAAAAAAAAAAAAACATGTTCTTTGATAATTCAGCAGAAATCCACCTTCGAGGTTTGCCAGAGAGCCATGGAACGGAGTATTCTGGGTAATAAACTTTTGGACCGGGTTAAGAATACAACAAGCCGTTTTATCTCTAAAATAACTGATGTCAATCGGAAAGCTGCCACGCTTATATGGAATTGGGCTGGACACATCTGCCGCATGTCAGACGACCAATGGGCCAAATTTACGACTTGGCAGCCCTGCACAGAGAAAGGTGTAAAGAGAGTACGTTTGCCCAGCAGTGGGGCAGGAATGGCTACTAAAAAAAAGCAATTTTGCATACTAGTTTTAGCGGATTGTTTTAGAAACTAAGAAGCACGATCATCTGTAATGTACTACCATTCTTGTAGATAAATTTCATTTCATTTCTATCCCATTGAAGCCCCGATGGCATAGCAACATCTAAACCGGCCGCGTTCATTTGCATTCTACATTAATTGTCTGCTCATTATTGTGTTGTGTGTACACACAGGTACGACACCATTGTTCTTCATTAACTCGTTGCGCTATTGCGTTTAAAAATCGTAAAAACTACTAACTATCGAATGCTAATCATTTATTATTTTTTAAATATTACACATACACACTATAGGTAAATAAGAGGGACAGGAGTGAATTTAACGGATGGTATTGATAACAGATACTGAGTACCTAAACTGCTGAATTGTAACGTCGACAGACCGCGGCAACAAGCCACCGCGAATTTTGCGCAGCTGATGAGTGAGCTGACCTTTGTAGCAAAGATATAACCGGTGTAGAGTGGTGCGTATCAAAACCTTCTACGTATTTCAGTTTTAATAATTCTTACTTTTGTACCAAATCATATCTATGATGATAATCCGTGGCCTGTTTATTTAAAAAGGTTATTCAATGAAATAGGTCTTCAACGAAACGAAAATAAATGAAAATGCTCACTTTCATGAAAATTAGGCATTTTTCCGACTGATGGACCGGAACGTGTGGTCGCACCGTTAGAGGCGCTTTCTGGTTTTCCGAACAAAAAGTGACATAATTATGAACGCCGCATTCGCGTATTTACGCGAAGATCGCTTTCTATTAGGACGCGGGGTTAGCGTGTATTCTCGGACATAATAGGTACGTTTCCGCGAATCCACTTTGAGGTGGATTTTTGGGTTGGATAACGGAATAACTCAAAAAAGTAAGATTGTTGGATGATACCATTTACAAAGCTATTCTTCTTCTATTATATTATTGACAAGTGACTCTCCCCTGCTTCACATGATTTATATGACATGACAAAAAATCGAAATGTCTTTGTTATATGTAATAAATATACATACATTAAACCTTCTGGAATAACCTAAATAAAAAGTCTGATTGAAATACGCATCAAAAATTCAAAACCCGTACTTGACGTTGACTTACATAATTTAATTTTATATTATGTAAGTCAACCTAAGTTATCTAAACATGATAAAAAAAAAAAAAAAAAATTACCGATGTTTTTTTTTCTGGAGTCATCAACCGCCGATTATAAAACAGTTTTTGTGTAAACTTCACAGACGAGATGGGCATCGATATCTCTGAAACTGATTTTATCAACTCACACTTCAAGAGGTCATTGACCCCAAAAAATATATCATCACATCTTTTTCAACCGACTTCAAAAAGGAGAAGGTTGTCAATTCGACCGTATGTCTTTTTGTGTGTGTTTGTTACGCGGTTGTTTGTGTGTCAGGTCATGCTTCAGGGGGGTCCCATATAAATTTTATTAACTTTGCTTGTGTAGTTTTTGAGTTAGCTTCAATAATACCTACGGATTTTTCCCACTTAGCCTATATGGATGATGTTTTAAGTTCCTGATAAGTACTGTTATTGACATTGGTAGTGGTATTCGAATTTTGTGGGGTAGATACCACAACTAAAAAGTGAAAAATAAAAAATTTTCCAAAAAAAAAACAAACGATTTCCAAAAAATACACAAAAAAAAGTGAAAAATAACTTTAGTTTCGGAAGTCGGCCGGTCTTTGGTTTTGAATTTTCGTTTTTGGCCACCGACTTCCGAAATTAAGTTATTTTTCACTTTTCAGGCGTGGTACCTACCTCTAACTATTTCGGCGTGTTAGATATCGATACCCATCACGTCTCCTCGACTCGTGTATTCGAGAGTCGGAGGTCGCGTCGTAACAGTGTACTAATATTTATGTTCAGTGCCCGTTGTTCTGACGAAGTGTTAGGATTGGATTTTCATAAGCTCCAGAGCCTCTTCCGAAAGTTCGTACTTTTTGCCCGTATGCCGCATCTTGCAAAATCGCTTATCTTCCTCCCAGAGGATTTCACTATTTTGGTAAAGGCTATTTGAAGTTGAAGTTATAAGTATTTATCCTCTTAATGCACAAACTTTAATAAATAGATCACTTTTTTTGTTAAAATCTCCTTCTGACGGCGCAATAGGAGATCGTAGCACGTGGTGTTCTGCCGGTTTGATTTGTATTTTATTACTAGAGCCAGACACGAAAAGCGATTTTGTTTTATACCATGCAAAGATATTGTGTTCCGATCCCCAACGGGAACGAGATTTCTAAGCGAAATGAGCTAGCCGATACATAGCCCATAGGAGAGCTTAAAATCCTAATATCGGTTTAGTTGTAATCTTGATCAGGTGATGCTGGTGGTGGGTACGAACCTGTGCATAGCTGGAGATGCCCACAGTGCCCACGTTGTCGCTCACAGACACCCACTCGTGCTTCTTTGTGTAAAACCGCCCTGGAAGTAAAACAAATCCAATTTATTGATTTGTTTCATTAGTTACCTACTTATAACAAAAATAATAATAACATTCACCCCTTTTTGGGTAGATAATTCAATTAAACCTTGTTCAAAAACATTAGATAGTTAAGAGGGCTTATAGACCGAGGTACAGTCGTAGTACGCTAGGCCAGCTCAACGTCAAACTGTAACCACGAACGTGCGGTCGACTGTTTATAGATATAAACACGCCAAGTGCAGTATGAGCTTAACGATACATCTGAATTCAGCAAGTGACTAATACCAAGACGTATGTACTTGTTTCTTGTGTGCTGTACATTCCTGAATGTTTTCCATTCTTAAGTAGGTATATTTTTTATTAAAAACGATGTTTATCTCATAAAACCGCGTGATTATCACGGTGCAGCTGTAGGTACCTACTTGGTGTGACATGGTAGCTATCTAAAGTCAAAACTACTTGCTTTGATAATACATACTAATGTTTGGAAATAGGGTGGTTATAGAATCTACCCCAACATTTTAGTGATGACGTCAATTAACATCTGATTAAGATACTTGGCATCTTGTCATTAGCACAGCTTTCACTAATCACGTAGTTGTGAAACACTAATCGGACATTCGCTTATTATTAAAACAAAGAAGGTACATTCGCCAGGGCGCTTGAAGCTTTTATCTATATTATAAACTACTTAATTATCAAACAAATATCGATCACAGGTACTAACTTTTTGTTATAACTTTTAGCGTATTACGTAATGTAGTGAGTAGTTGTAAAACGGCAGGGCTCTATTCAATAATTAGTTTCGCAACGAGCCGAGTATTTACAAGAGACAGAATAGGGTGAGATAGTGCCAAGGCGACGTTGCGTAATGTTCTCGACTCAGCTGATAACAGATGCTTATTAACTATTTATTGGAACTTTTTGAATGAGCGGGCAATCAGTTAAGTAGTAAAATGCGGTCGTGGTCTAAATCCCTCAGGAATTAAACGTGTGTTAATAAATAAACAAAAAGGTTTCTGTACCAGATAGCATCAGGAGGTAATGATGACCCTGGACATATAAAGATACCTATGTCATTTATCCTGAAAGCATTATCTCCTGGGGCCCTTGGCCCAGTTGACACTAAGTGAAGGTCAATATCATTAAGTAATACTTCAAACAATTTGTTGATAAATTAACAGCAGCCTTATCAGTAGATACCTACACTTCTAAACTAAATGAACTCTCGATATATATTCAGAATATGTAGGCAAATATAAGTTCTTAGTTTTAAACAAAATAAACGTTTTATAAAACGTTAGAAACAGCTCAGCGGTTTAAATTGGATAATGGTTCTTTGAAAGTTATCTGGTGGCCTGCTGGACCATAGGTATAACTGCCATTGCAGGCAGAATACAGTCGTGTAACATTAATAGTTATTGGGAGGGTAGTCACCTTTCTGTTGTGTGCTGTAGAGTGCGCGGCCGCAGGAGTGTGCGGCCAGGCTGCTGCGGGTCACTCGTGACGTCACTCGGAACACGCTGCACACCACCATTCTTTTACTAGTTTCCTGGAATCGCAAACATCATCATCATTAGCCTGGGGTACTATTGAACCTTGATGTCTGCGAATGTGATACATTTTATGCGTTAAGCAGACAGGTTTTCGCTTTCGCTCCAGATAGAATCGCTTTAGTAAGTAAAAGGTAATTATTAAGGTTAGATAGCTTGAGTGCATGATACGGGGTACGGAGGATTCTAAAGATCGGCCGGTTCGCGGCGGATGAGAAAGAAGAGGAATCTGTGACATATGAAATGGGTTATAATAGACTTTGATAAAAAAAGAAATGGAATAATTGATTATATTCTATCCAATATTAAATGAAAAAATCGATAAATAAATATTTCCTGTAAAGTTTTGTAATAATAAGCTTACCTAAGTCGGCGTGGAGGGGAGTCGGAGGCGTACGCGCAGGTCGGCGCGTGTTGCGGTAGTGCGGGGCGAAACTCGCGCGTCTCACCAATATCATCAACTTCACCACACAACAGACATGACAGAAGTCTCACGGACCACTCTGAACATGTGGCGTCAAACAGGGACGATAAACGCAAAAATTAAAATTGTCGTAACATTTGATCGCCTGCATAAAATTCTATGCGGCGGTAATATAATTCTTTCATTTGTTTTCTCCGCAGTCGCTGTCGCAAGACGCGTGTCCCTTGAGCGTGTAGCTAGCTAGTGGCCACGGGCCCGCGGTACAACATGGTGGCTATTTATTTATTTATGACCTTCTGCAAGCTTCAAATTGAGTTACACAGCAACTGGATTAAAATGTGGTGCCATTATCACAAACTGTCTTAGCTAAATATCTTCATTAGTCAGAACATTTGGAGATGTTGACACTTCTGAGGCTTTCTAAGTATCTACTCTAATTTTACACGATCGATCGGATTAGGTCTTAGATTAGGTTCATAGGTTTGTACATCTTCTGGCGATTGCCTTTCGAAGTTAAGATAGCTTTTTTGTTCTAATATTTTTTAAATTCTTACCAAATAAATCCACCGGTTGATATGGTACAATAACTTAATATACCTAGTATCTTATATGACATGCACATCCCGGTGGCGAGAGACACAGAAGTCTTTGACAATGTGTCGTCCACGGGTGATAAGTGTTATCAGTATGACGACACCCTGCTGGGGGTCGCGGTGTATGTATCTTTGTATACGAGATAATTATCACATAATAGGTATTGTAGCGAAATAATAATGCAGATTCACCACTTTAACACCGTGTACTAATTTAACAAATCTAAGGTGTGGATCTAAGTGAGCACCCAGATCGAGTGCGGTTAAACTGTTCAGGGGCCCATTGTTCATAGTGTAGATGTTGTTGTTTGGCTTTTGAGTAGGTCATGACCTTACATTTACTAGTGGAATCGCTATAATTCTTCGTGACCTATCTGCACGAGTCACGAACGCAAGCAATATACAGTATGTTATGTGCGTTTCCGTTAACCTGCAATAGTATAGCGTCTATACATGCTAAAAAAAATATTACCATTAAAGAAAAAGTTTATTTTTAAGTAAAAAAGTAAGTAAAGTTTTTTATAAAAGATTTTTTTTTAAAGGTACGTAAAATAATTTACCAATGCCCGTTTACTCAGAATTATGATGTTGTCAACTTGTCAATCCGATCAAACGCCTTCTGGAAGTCAAAATAGGCTATGTAGTCTATTTTTCAGTTGCCTCTGCCGTTGACGCGTATCGCTTGTGTGTACCTAATAGGCTAAGTGCGTATGCACTAAGCGCGCGGTACCGCGTCGCTTTCCGTCCTGTGCGCAAGATGTTGCACCGCTCGATTAGAGTTCCACGCGGTCATATGAACTTAGCCTTATGAGCACTGAGAAGGGAGTGCGCGCGGCCAGCAATACAACCCGGGTTTGTGCTGCTGGTACGGTCACACCGCGGCACGGGGCGTGTTCTCGCGGGGACACCTCACTGTCAAACACGCTGACATCGAGACTAGTGTCTGTTAAGGCAAAAAAAAAATACTTGGGAAGATGTGTAGTAGATTTGAATCCTTGGACATTCTGGTAGAAAATCATATCCAGCTTATTAGTTTTCCTCACGAAAAAATGATTCACTGGATTCATTGGGTTCGGTCTTTTTCACATTCTGGTAGATGAACCATTCTTGGAGTGATTAATTTTTTGGCCAATTGTTGGTGACATACAGAAGTCAAACAATTGCAATGGGACTCCCAATATGAAACCGTTATGTCTAGAGTATTCAGGATCAGGCTTTTTTATGGAGAAGGTGTTTGGGGTGTTTTTTGTGTTGATAACAACGATGCTCTCCACGCATAGGTACGTCTGGATGGAAATTCTAAGTATGAATGGACTTTACAGGCTCCAGGGCCTCCAGGGCAAATTCCTGTCATGTAGTAGCCAGAAAGGATGCGGAGGATGGAGATGCTCCTGCCAGAAAGTTCAGTTTGAGGTTTGCTGGTCAGGGTCCGAGGACCCCGGTGCACGGCAGCCTAGCTCTCCGATAGCTACGCCACTCCATGTTAGTCTTTTCTCTAAAAAATAAAATGAAAATAGAAAGACTCTGAACTGTATTATCTTTCAGTAGGTACCTACCTACCCAGCATAGTGCTCATTCATGAAGTACCTATTAACTCTTAGTATTTCCATTCAGGTTTCATCTGAAGACCCAGATAAGTTATGTAAACAATTCCTTTATTCAAAAAAAAATCTACAGCTATTCTGAGGAATAATAACGTACGGTACCTAATTATCAAATTTTCATGGAAGTGTAGCCACGAAAACTGGTGTGATACTCCCTGGCCGCGCCACAGTGGAAACTTAAAAAGACATGTTTCTAGATAATTTGTACGATAAATAAATGTACTATACGGTATGTGTAATGAAAATAATTGTACCTCAACGAATAATGAAATATAATATTATATGCTGAAAGAAAATCATCATTTTACTTCATAATAATGCGTAATATATCTCGCTCGGACGTAAACAATTACGTGTAAACAAACTGAGATAACAACTGATACATTATAATGATCACTAACAGCGCTCTCTAACCTTGGGACATTACCTAACAAATAAAACCACTCGTTAAACTTAATTTAAACCGTTTATTTGAACTATGACGATTTGTTACCGTTTATTTGGAATAAGACGAATCGCATCCTGAAGCGTAACAACGCGACACAGAATTCTGAGAGGGCAGTGTGATGTTCTATGGTTTACGTTTGTGTGGCACACTTACGAGCATACCTACTATTGAGATCTTTTGCTCAATGAATGGTGCGCAGTGTCAATAAATGCGTATCGGTACGAATTCGTGCCGCTCTATATACGCACGGGAATGTTATTCTATGAAATGACCGAGTAATTTGCGTATTTCTCAGAAATATTATTATACGCAAAACAGTGAATGAAATAGACTTTATAAAATAACAAGATTTTACTTAAGGGACACGTTAATTCGCGTAAGAAAAGTAAGCAGAAGATGTGTATTTTTGAGCAAATGTATTTAAACAAATTCCTTAATATCTATGGCATAAGTATGGCTTATCAATATTAAACACATTTAAACTAACTGACAATCTGTATGATGAGAGCCTACTATCTATCAACAATTCAACATGGTTATTTATTATCATCTATATTTTATTTCTCTGATGCTCATAATCGAGTTAGTAGATTCCAAAATGAGGTTTTACAAAAAAAAATAAGAGGTGTTAGTTTAGCGTAACCCTTTTGGTCGGATCACACAAGTTGGTTGGACCAACCATATGCTCTAAAATATGGCTAAAAGGCGTTCTGAGTTGCCACAATACAATAGCACCAGCTGAATACGCAACTCGTGTGTCAGCATTAATAAACCACTCCAGTCTAATGTATTCAAGAAGTCCTTAAAGATGTTGTTAAAAATAGAAGACGTTTTAATAACGCCACATAAGAGACAACTCTTGAGATTGACGTAGAGAATTGTTTGTTAATGCGGGCCTCAGAGCTGAGTGAGTGTTGTGTTGTATCACAAGTAACAAGGCACGGCCATGGAGGTACTGAAAATAGCTCCGATGGCGCTGATGGAGGCCGCGATGCAGCCCACCACGCCCAGCGCCACCACCTCGTAGCACACCATCTTCCTCCAGCCGGGCGCCTCACTGGGAACAACAAACATTGGTAACAGATGTTACAACGGTTTTCTCGACTATTAGTTGATCGGTGTAGACACCCGCAAAAGTAGCCAGAGCGAAGCCATCTGTTGGTGTCGTCAAAGGACGAGCCCAAATCATAACTTTATAATATTATAAATGCGAAAGTGAGTTTCCTTGTTTCGCTTTCACGCTAAAACACCTGGAATAGTACTTAAGATACTTTTTATCCCGATATTACCACGGGATCGAGACTTACACGGGTGAAACCGCGGGGCGCAGCTAGTAGCTGATAAAAGGAACCACGTATAGCTACGTAAGTAACTCATAGCATTTTATAAAGTCAGAATTTAAGTTCAAGGGAGGGGCGTCTGCATACAAAAATGTTTAGGATGGGTGTTAAATTCAAATTAGTCAATTTGTGCTTCCAAAAAAGACCATTGGATTAAGTACCTAATTATGGACAGTGAATTCGACTATTAGCTTATGATCTTAAATGAACATTATAGGTAGAGGTACCAATTGCATTAGGAGGTATAATATTAGAATATGACGCATTCTCATTAGTTTAATACATTAACTGGCATTTAATTACCGTGGCTGTGTTACAAGTCAAATAGTTTTGTTCGTCAACTAGAACTGTGATAAAGACTAAACGATGATGAATAAATCTGGTCTATTAAGTAATAGCCAACAGCGTCACTCATCGAAATATTACAGTCACTTGTTGATTTTTTTATACCTGCATACACTTCTAAAAATTTCCGCTCTTTATGTCATTTATTTGAGTCAAAATATCGCTTCTATCTAAATATCTTGGAAGATTTGGGCCATTGGGCTCATTGGGCCTCAATTGTATTTTATTGACAGTAAAACTTAAAAAAATTAAAGAAAGTTCATCCCTAATTATACGCAAATTGCAAATAGCACAGCCGCTATAGTCTCCGCGGGTACACTCACATGGGCGTCTGTCCCTCCGGCACGGGCTGGTTGATGAGCTTCAAGTAGCAGACGGAGGGCAGGATGTAGGTGAGCAGGGCGATGGTGGTGGCGCCGATGAGCGCCAGCAGCGTGTAGAACCGCGGGATGCTCTCGCCGATGAATAGGATCCCCAGCATGATGGACACGCGCACCACCATGCGCCAGCCCGTGGAATCTGTGATAAAACAGAGATAAATACCTGGGAAGCACCTACTAAAACCATTCTTATTCTACAGCTAATCTACAGTTAAGCAGAATAGCAGTTGGATGGTATGTGTGACGAATACTTTACTCAAGGGGACACCCCATTATTCTTAGGAGAATAAGTCCCAGAAAACATGCTTAGCTAGGTTCAGCAAATCAGCAAAGTTTCCCGCTAAATATCAGGCGGTATTTTACCAACCTTCGTTTAACAAAAAATAAGAAAACTTTTCGAATTCTTTTAATGAATATAACATGATCATGTTTTTGTGTCAACTTACCTCTAGGCACACTGTAGAGCTCCTCGACCTCCTGGCAGACAGGGTTGATGATGATGATGAAAGCGGAAAGCAGGTGGATGGCCATGAGCACGTTGGCCGCCAGGGTCAGAGGAGTGGCAGCCATGGACAGCGCCACGTTGGGCAGCACGCGCTCGCCGAACACCGCGTATCCGCCGATACCCACCAGCAGGTACAGGATCAGGACAGCTAGAGGTGGCAGAAATGTAAATTCAATCAATTTACCCTTATTTAAGCACTTCTTGCGAATTTGATTTAGCTCAAGTTCTGCAAAACATTAAACATTATGTAACGGATTTCTCTTTATAAAGAAGCAGAAGGTAATTCATTGTATTCTTATTTTTCAAGGTCAGGAAAATAATCAAATTATAAGTTGCCATAATAAACAGTTATATTGGACTTACGATGTCGAACTATAGGCACTTGTTAAGAAGTTGTCAATAAAAACTTACCGAAAAATCCATATTGCAGACTCTTTCCAAACTTAGACTTGTCCGTCATATCGTTCTGGATGGTGGGGAAGGTGGAGGCTCCTCCGAAGGCGAACATGATCGTGCCGGTGGCCAGGAAGAAATCCATGAAGCCGTGGATGCCGTAGCGGTAGGTGAACGGCGACGCCTCATTCATCATCTCGATGAAGTACAGGATGCAGGCGACGACAGATGAGCCGAACGCAAGGAGACCCATCAGACTAAAAGTTTTAACAAAATAAAGACAACACATTGACTGAGTGATCAGGATGAGTACAAGGTTCATGGAACGACATATTGAATCATGATAACCTTTTAAATTATTGAATTCACTGCGAATTAGAACGGTATTATTCTAGTGGTGCTGTTCACCCATTGGCCGCTTTATAAGGCCACCTGCAACAGTGCCTAGCGTATCTTTGTCTCTTTACTTTCATCTAACCTTAGCCTGTTTTAACAATACTTACTGGAAATCCTTAGGTGTTCCAAAGAACATCAGCGGTGTCATGGCGCCGACGACGATGAGGTACCAGGTGCAGATAGTGAGCGCCGGAACCAGGGACAGGAGCACCGCCTCGATGATCTGCGCAGCCAACAGGAGGTACACCACGGAGGCACCGAATAGAGTCACGATCATCGCCATCGATACCACCACGCTGGGAATGGTAGGAAAAGGCTTTAATAGAATACAATAGACGTAGATATACTTAGTAATCTATCAGCTAAACTATTCCTCAAGAAATAAAAACTCATAAGAACTCATAGTCATAAAAACTCTGTAAGAAATCGACACCCTTGCTGCGGTATTATCCTACCTTATCCCTAAATATTGATTATTAATGCCACCATTAAGAACCATATAGGTACTAACTCAAATGGCTAATGGGGACAATAATATTTAAACAGATGTAGACAAATTGTCTGTGCTACATACTGGTGCTGTCATACAGACCAATGACCAAGTGATACTTGGAACTCTGTAATTAATGACTGAGGAGTCTGTCGTTAAATATTGTAACCCAAAATATCCGCAGCATACATAAGAATCTCTACAGTTTTAAGTCCAGTTAAATAATGTATAAGGTACGATGGGGTTGCATATCCATATGGATAAAAACCCCCTTTTGTTAAGATATTTTTTTTTGAACTTGACATCCCTACTTAATTATTCTCTCACAATGTTGGTGAATCCAATAGCCCTATATCGCTGATAGACGGCGATGTCACCATTCCTCAAAAACCTGGACTAATCAAAATGACGGTATTGTGTTATACGTGAAGTACGTGAAACAGGAAATCAAATACATAGTCCAATCCAGATACTTGCATTTTGGCGGTGTATAGATCTCCGTCTAATCACAATATTGGTAGTTTTCTGACTCTATACACAAAATAATTCGGACAATCAAAGCTAAAACTATTATCCTGACTGGAGACATCAACATTGGTCATTAAAATAAGTCAACCAGTGCCGATCGGGAATCGTATTTAAATCTCACTGCAGAATTAGGGCTATTACCGGGCCATACACATACTACGAGGATGTAAAATTGCCTAGCCCATGCGAAGCTTCACACAACTCATCTAGCTACTGTGTTTGTGATTCAGTCGTACACATGATTCGACTTGAAAGGGCCCAAAGATCTGTGCATAAAGTAGGTAATGAAGTTTTGGGTTTTTAGATTCACCACAACTATGTAGGAAAAGTGTGAAGTTCTCACTGTCCGGCAAATGTACATATGTTTTGTTATCAAACAGTATCTTGTCACACCATTACAAAGCAATTATAGTAAGCGCACTATTAGGAACGTGTGCCTATCTGTTAAATTTGACACCGCAGCTGCTAGAAGACAACGCATGTGTCTGTCAAGTCACATTTAAAATAAAACAAACAGTGCTCTAATTAATATTAATCCTCTTACAGGGAAGCTAAAACTAAAACTAAGTCATGGCTACTGACTCAAGAGTACATTCAAACGGAATCCATTTTAATGTAGGTAAGTATTTATTTATATTTAAGTTCATCAAGATCACACATCACTCACCCTCTCATTAATCTCCTCTCACACATGTCACACTCCACACATCAACATATTAAACACACACTCTTTACACTTCACACTCACAAATGCAGAACGACAATATAATAAATCAATTGATAACATAATTTTTACTTCTCTTTTTTATCATGTATTTAATAACAATTTAAATCATTAATTTCATTATTATTTTAATGATGAATATAACTACTATTTTACTATTGTAATCATAGTTTTTTGTTTGTCGTAAATTCAAACGATGTTTATCTATTGCATAAAAACCTACTCACCTTTGAATAGCCAAGTCGATCAGTTAGTCAGCAAATTTTAGCTATTTGCTTGTACATTACTCTGCCAGGCACTTTACAATATCCATGTCATACACAGAATTTGAATCTCTTTCTTTATTAGTGTCGAATACGTGGTGTTTAACAGCACAACACAGCCAACACAGCCAATACAGGAAGTATCGAGGTAACTGTAGAATGTCAAATTATCCGTCTCATGTTTAACGTAGATCAGATAGGTTCCCATACCTCCACCCCTTGCCGAGCGCCTGCTCCACTATGATGGCGTAGGGGTTCCTCTTGCGGGTCCTCATCTCGGGGTCCCGTGCCTCCAGGATGGACCAGCAATCGCCCAGTCGCTTGCCGCTGAACGCAGCCACCAAGCATACCAGGATGATCAGTGGGATGCCAACCCATCCTGAAATCACAGACAAATGTTATTTTTAGGGCAAATATCTTGGACTATTAGTACCCTACTGAACTTTTGGTTTAAAACGTTCTTTGGCCACGTTCCTTCTACCACCGTTTCATCGTTCAAACAATCATTCAGGCAAAGGTTCTGGGGACTAGTGAACTTCGGCCAATCGTGACGCACTGATCTAGAAGATAGGCCTAAGTTAGGGCAGCTGAGCTGTATAGGTAGGCAGCTAAGTTAGGGCAGCTGAGCTGTATAGGTAGGCAGCTAAGTTAGGGCAGCTGAGGCTTGGGAGGCGGGCGGGTAGGTAGGCGCCATAGGCGGGTAGGTGGGTGGCAAAGGCCAGAATCTAGATTCTGTTGCCACACATCATTTACAAATAGGTAAAAGTCTTATGAATAAGGTAAATAAAGTTTATCGCAATAAATAAATTTAAAAAAAATTAAAAATAAAAATATAACCTTGCAAAGGTATAGGTAACACAGGCACATACTTATCACTTATGTAGTTCTACACAGCTACATAGTTTCAAAACTCATAGAACATTGACCCAACGCTATAGGTAGTGTTGTTAGTAAGACAAGGTCAGATAGTAACATAAAAAAACAAAATGTCTGACAATATCAAGGTACTAGTTGAACGACGGAAAAATGCACAAAAAGTTGTAGAGTCGGTTTGTTAATTGGGCTACTTTATCAGCGGACAGTGGGCTCGCTGGGCAACGTCTGTGGGCAAAGCGACCACAAGGCGAGGACTGATGTCAGTACCTACCACAAACTGGGGCCGTGCTGCCAAGTTGAAACACTATACTCAAGGTTTTGAATGCTGACAGCTAGATGTACGAAATTGCTGTGATTTGATATTGTATCCTAATTCTTCACAGTCCAGTGAATGTCTCCAAATGTTAATAACTTAATAATTTTATTACTGTCGTTAGCATAATAGTCGTGATCGAGTAGGTAGTAGGTATGCCAGAAGATACGATAACAAAATAAAATTATGAAATAACTAGTTAAGAAAAAATATAATTCTGGATATAAGTATAAAAGTATCTTGTGGTGTTTCGTAGTTTCAGGTCATTTTCAGGGGAAGTTATAGGTTTTCTGTGTAATTAAATACAGATGAATTTATTTATTAAAGGTTTCTTAGCGACGAGCAAAGATGAACTTTGCGTGATTACTACTACTAGATCACGTGACTCTCAGGAAAATATCAACAGCGCCTTGAACTGATCACATATCTCGTATTTTGATGATTTGCATTGATATAATATTATGTATAGTCATAAAGTATCACATTCTAGTATTATCTGTCTCAAATATATTCAAATGTACCTAAATATCATATGTTAAGTTGCCAAGGCCAAAGTCATTTATCCAACCAGGAGATTGTTTTTGTGTTGAGCATCAAAAACGGTCCACGTCCATGTGGTACTGACGGTTACGTATTATAATAATTTTCAAGATAAGTACGGTCAAAAGACCTAACGTTTATAAATACCTAGATCGTTTCACCGATTTTTGTTATAACTAATGAACGAAATCCATAAAGGAGAATTCATCTACGGTTTATTCAACTACAATGAATTCCCCTAAGGTTGATTAAACTAACGGACGATTCACCTACCGTTGTCATATTTTCACCATACCGAAATAAGACTCCACTTTTGAAGGCTCTAACATATACACTCCTACATCTATCAATCTGAGACTTCTCACCGTCGCGCGTCGCGTCGTGTCGTGAGATTAATAAACAAACGAACTAGACTTGTTTTAGGCAATTATTTTAATTAGTTGATTACATTAATGTTATCTTTCATATCAAAATAATTGCCAAAAAATTCTGACACTGGAGATCAGGCCATTTAAAGATTTTCGAGACTAGAGAACGTGTATTAGGTAATAAATATGCTGAACTTATCAGATGATCTGAGTGGTGTTGATAACAGAGCGGCCTCGATCGTTAACCGGGTGCGACTCCTGCGCATTACCATATCGATGTGGTTTGAACTGCGCAGACGTAGTATTTTCCCACACTACGCATATTCAATACTTACCTGTCTTTAAGATATCTTCCCCTTCATTTTGATACACATTTTGGCGCCAAGTATCCACCATTTAGTTTTTTTATAATGTTAGATTCCGCAAAAAAGCAGAATCTCACGACATATCATTCATCAAAATTGGGTCAGCCATTTAGTAGTTACGAGGAAACAGAGACGGACATACACACACACATACATACAGATCAATCAAACAACCCTCCTTTTAAGGCTTCACCGTAGTCGGGTAAGAATTAGAAATGTTCTCATGTTGAATTTTAGGACCTACCTAAGTATTCATAAACAAACGTAAGTTTATGTTAAGAGAGTGCGCCGCCTCGATTTTTTCAGGGAGCTTTAGCCTAAGTAGCCTGAGCTACGACTGCAGAGACTAGGTTTTGGTCAAATCATGTCGTAAAACCAAGTTAAATAAAGGCAGCCCAATGAGGTTATTTCTATTAGGACACAGGGTTTGCCTTAATAACAACAACATTTTGTGCTGGTTGTTCGTCAAATGCCACAATATCACGACTCTTGTGTAGCGGTCGCACAATCCGTGTTAAGCTATAATGCAAATATATTATTAAGTACCCATTATATTCTATTTTTGATATAAATTCACATAATACAATAATATCACAATGCCATCTGGCCACAACGACATTAGTTGGAGACGATTTTAATATAATTAATGCTAAATAGGTACAGCTAAGATACACGAGTGATATGTTCCGGTTCTGAGAGTCTGTGTGAGTTGACTTCGTTTCTTAAAATAAATGCCCTCGTCACAATACAGGAATGTCCTACTTATTGAAATTTTATTAACACTATTCATAAGTAAGGTAGTAACTTGTACATCAATCGTTCATAGTTATAAACAGAGAGCAGATAAACAGCTAAAACTATATTATTTGATAGACTCTGCCCACGACTCCGTCCGCGTGGAAACTAACAATACCTACCATTAAATATAACCGTTGACCCTCAGGGATAACGTAGCTTCTCATTAATAAGAGAACTTTCGAATCGAATTAACCCCTACAGGCCCTACATACAAGTTCACAAAGTATCGACTATTACCTATTTTAAATAATGTACCTATAGTAAGTACGTCTATCGTTCATATTTGCAAAGAGGAGCAGATAAATAAAATGTATGGAGTAGTATTGGACATAGTACATAATATAGTTACCTACCATATTCTTGTAATATTCCATGCATTGATCCATGGAACATCTGACAACACGGTCTCACCGTAAACACGTTTCATTAGATAGATCGTTAAATATTAATTTACTGCCTCATGTATAAAAGAGTTCGCCTCCCAAACCTCATGGTGATATAAACTTGAATGCAAAGTGATTCTGAGAGTGACAAAATCATGTTGACTCTACCAAGAATAAGAATAGAAGAAAATAGTTTATTTGCAAGAATGTGAGTAAATCCTAACTAATATTATAAATGCGAAAGTGAGTTTATTTGTTTGTTACGCTTTCAAGCTAAAACGGCTGAACGGATTTGGACGAAATTTAGCAAGCGGGTAGACCATGACCTTTTAGGACATAGGATACTTTTTATCCCGAGATTCCCACGGGATCGAGACTTATACGGGTGAAACCGCAGGGTGCAGCTAGTAGTTAATCAATAGTTCGTCACATACTTAGAACGGAACTACGATTTGTAGCTGCTTACTTACAGAAATCTACTGCTGCTCCTGGTTTACGTCCAGCAGTAGAATACCTACTCAATCTTACGCCATATAACTCGATCCCTGACTACCCTCGTCCGGCTGCTTTCATTTGAGTTATTATATTGCACAAATAAAGCCTTTTGATTAAAGGAGATTGGGCGTTTCTGCCCTGGAGCACAATAGTGTTAAGATATATACCATTGGAAAGATCTGATCAAGAAGAATATTTCTTATTATGAAGACTTCTCTTGATCGTTAGTACGAAAGGACCTACAGACCTTTAAATGTGAGTGATTAAAGATTATTGGAATTCTGGTGTTTCGTCAATTAAATAACTTTTAATGATTCAGTGCCCTGCAAACATTATATTTGAAGCCTATAGGCGAAAATTTTAAAACATTGGTCTCCAATAGATGCCATTTTAGGAACAATGTTTTTAAGAGTCGGTCGACCGGACAGATCGTTAAGCATGCCGCGTACCCCAATAGAGTTGAGATAATATTCCAAGACCAAGAATATTCCTTAACTTCGATGCCCAAGTATTCATGCCCATTTAAGTCATTTACTTCGAACTGACTCACAATTGGCAAAAGTCGTGTTAGTAGGAAAGGTTCCTCTTGAAAAGGTCTTTCCATCTTATTTTTATTGGGCTTCAGGGCAGAACCCCATAAGCAGGGGTCCATTCTCCTTTAGCAGATAGGCGAAGTACCAAAAGAGGAAGAATGGCGTAAAAAGGAGAAGGCATGCAAGGCTGTGCATGGTGTATATAATGATCATAATATCTATTTACAAACTGGTATATAGGTCAATGACTTAAAAAGCAAAGAAACCACAGTTGAAAAATTTGTTGTACCTAAAAATGATGTTTGCGAGTTTGGATGTTAGTAACTCAGTCATGCTGTAACGGCTGCAGTTCGATGATATCCAGCACACAGATGGACCATGTCTTAAGTTAACGCAAAGGGTACTTTTTATCTTAGGTCTTACAAGAAGCAGTTCCTTAAGGTTACTATTTAATGCAATACTTTTTCTTATTTATATTTACATATTTATTTATCTACCTATATATTATGTATTTATTCCGGTGCGTAGCGGTGAATCTCCGCAGACACCTGCACACGTAAGTACCTAGGTTACGTCAGCAAACGGTACGGTATTCGCGTTGCTGCACTTCGACCCAAACAAATTTTATTTTGTTAAATAATTATTACATATCATTATGTCTTATTTTTGCCTTCGACACCGGTTTTTCATCAAAATTCTCAAAAACAAAACGAGTTTATGAGTTTAATTAACCACTGAATTTGAAAATGTAATTTTAATGTACTTTTATTCGCTTAGCATCGGGTACTTATAGTAAAATAGTAAGGTTATGCATTGTGCTATAAATTGTGCAGCTAACAATGCTTTATAGGTATTGCAAATTATCTTCATTGGGAACGACCGGTAGACATAACGCACAGCAAAGCAACTTAAAATGTTAGTCCTATAGCGCGTTTCGCAAGTAGCACCAGGGGCATCAGTGCTGCGTCGGCACTTCTTTTGATCGATATTTCTAGAAGATACTACGTTCTTATCTAGGTGCACTAAAACCCCGATAGGTTCCGTTCAGTAAACTAGGATTAAACTACAATAGAGATCAGTCGCCCTAAATAAAAACATCAATCGTGGCAAATTGACTACCTAGGCTTCCACTGTGGGGCTAAGAATTTAGTAGGACATAGGCTAGAACGCCAGCAACAGTTTACGCTTAGCAAACGGGAGATCTTCAAACTAAAGATATGTCATCAGCCACTTACCGGTCTTGACCAGCGCTCGAGGCAGGGCCAGCACCCCGCTGCCAGCCATCTCGCCGGCAATCAGGATGGCCGTCTGCTCCATCGACAGACCCTCACGGTCCTCATCACCATCACCCTGGCGTTTAAAGAGTCTTACGTAGTTAGCGTTCACAAAATAAATAAATTAGTAGATTTAAAATATACTTATGAATAATAACTACGGAAGCCAAATTGGTTCACTTTCAGGTAGTTTTTTTTTGCCGTCTGTGCAACAACACACAGTCAGAGTTACCTCTCCGTTGGCACCGACGCGCGACGACGCTGTGGGAGTGAATCAGTTTTGGCCCACGAAATTTAAAATAGTGTCGCTACTCGACGAAGAAGAACAGATTATTATATTTATACAAAGCTATTCTATATCTCTTTGTCACCTTCGAGCGGAGCGCTACAATTGCAATATTACCAATAGGCACTTTAAAACTCCATGGTGCCATGAATCATCATCATGTCAGCTCGACAGTTGCTGTTAATGTTACTACTTACATACATTTAAGTTTCCTCTGTCCCAAGACAGGATACCAACAAGTAAATTAAGTACCTACCTACCAAACAGCGTAAACAACCAGTCGTTATACTTTAATAACTCTGACCAAAAAACTTTGTCTAATATTGCGCAATACCTACTTTATATTACATTAATGACTGTTGAATGGTGGGCAGACAGACAGGCTTGTTTATATCAAATACATTCTTTATTATAGCGCTGTTTTCGGCGCGAGTTATAACGGTTTGTGGCTCTACACTCTAACCGGCCCATGAAGACCGGTCACCCAATCGAATAATAGAACGTCTTAAATTGGGGACATTTTGGGGGCCTGTATAATAAAGCAATACATAGTATTATTTAATAGTAATCTGTTCTGTTATTTAAAATACGTGGGATCATCCTTGGACGGGTGTAAATGTCAAATAATAATGTAGAAAGCTAAAAAATACCTAGATTCTCGTCTGTCTGTTCACTCGCCTCATCTGTTTTCCTATTGTTACCTACTGCTCTAATTTATGTTTCGAAGAAATTATATCTTATAATGCAGTTAGTTAAGTTAACTAACAAGTTTATCTTATTAACATATTTCGAAACATCTCACGGCTGCATTGAGCAATCAAATGAGTTGGGTACGTACCTTTGACGCACAGCTCGGCTTAGATAATGCACAAACAAATCATCGGAGAGCATTCTGATGCTTAGGTAAGTGGACGAAGAATATTGAGACTTTTTTATGTAGGTTCAATAAAATGATTGAAGATGATCTTTGAGGAAGAAACGCTCTTTGTTTTCAGTAAACTTAAGATTGCTGTAATGGAAAATAACTTATTCTGTATTAAGCGATATAAAAGACTCTGGGGCTATGAAATTCAGTGCCCTTTCTATAACGAATTTGTATAAAAACACATTTTCTCAATTATTAAGCACATACACTCATACATATCTGTTGACTAGACTTATAGTCTATGGACTTAAGATAGTGCTTGTTAACTTAGCGCCAGCTCCAGTTTCACCTGTCTCTCAGGTGCTACTGTGTATTTGAACTTGGCAAGATTTTCCACGGGAACCGAGTCTAGTACACTACACTCCTCTCTATCCTATCCTATGATACCCACTAGAAATTAGTCGTAACATGTAAATACAGATATAAACGTGTGTCCTTAAAGTTCCGTCCAAGTGCCTCCAGAGAAACGTAAACGAGGTACATGATGATTGTGAACGGCTGCTTACCTTCTTGCCCACGAGCGGCGTGGTCTCCGACACATTGTCGGGGCTGGCGCTCGCACCCGCCTTCGCCTTCGATTCCAGTACTTTCTTCGACATTTTCTAAAACAAAATTACATAAACTTAAAATCACAGCGTCAACTGCTCCACCTACACAAATCTACTTTATCGTCTCTAGCGGGTACATGCAGGAACCGGTTACACCAAAATAGTTCTGGACGACATTACAACTTTTGTGTCCAATAGTCTAAAGGGTCGATTTGTTCAATTAGGCTTGGGTCAATATTTCCGGTGTGTAAATGGGCTGGTGAGATCGTACGGCTTCTACTCACGGCTGTGCTCGCACGACCGGTCGACGCGACGATGTCCACTCAACTGTTGCTAACTATGAACTAGTCAGGTAACTTTGAATAGTTCTGTATCAAAATGTACTCTATCTAAACATGAACTTTATTGTTTTTATATTAGAGCGCATTATGTGCGTAGGTTTCTTGTGGCTAGTTCCTGTCGCTTGAATGTTAAGGTGATTACGCTAGTGTGGAGTAATTAGTTGATGCTTGAGTGGCGGGAAGTACTTGGAAAACCATCAAATGTTGCGCAACGATTATATTGAAATATTAAATAATCTTATTAATTTAGTAATTGCTATTCCTAAAACCTAGTTGATATTTAAGTAGATACCTACCATTTTATATCACAGGTACATTGTAGAAACACAATGTTTTAAACAACTTCAAAAAAAGGAGGATATCAATTCGACACAGTAGGTATGTAATGATATTGGAACTGCAATATACACAGCACATTAATATATGATAATCTATTAGGGCTTCCAAACACACATATACAAAATGTTATAGGTACTTAGGTGTATGTATTTATGTTTGTCCACGCATTTCTCCGAAACTATTAATCGGATTGTGACGATTTTCATTGGCTTACCTTTACTTCAACTAAGGGAACAGTGCAGGTTTCATCAAAATCGATTCAGTAGTTTTCAAAATATGGACTAACTAACCTGCGGCTTCGCCCGCGTGGTATGTCGTTAAAAATTAGCATATTTTCTTTTCCAGGTCAAGATCTACCCCTGTGCCAAATCTGCTCAGCCGCTTAAGCATGAAAGCGTAACAAATAAACAAACTCACGTTCGCATTTTAATATTAGTTAGGATGACGGCCTGGCTTATTGATGCGAGCTACGAGTGTGGTGTGTGTCAAGAAAACAACTCACCTTGGTCAACCACAACTAAAACGAAAAATAAAAAAACCTTTTTTACAATAAAAACAACCGACTTCCAAAGAAACTATTTTTTTTAAAAGATACCTTTAATTTCGGAAGTCGGTGGCAAAAAACGAAAATACAAACCAAACACACCAACTTCTGAAATTTGTTATTTGTCACGTTTTTTTGGAAATCAATATTTTTTTAAACTATAAAATTCAAGAAAATTTGACGATATTTCTCCCTCTTAAAATATCTACTTACTTAGATAAAAAAACACTAAAAAGGGAAAATTAACTTTAAGTACCTATCTAAGTAAGTACAACATTAACAACACGGCACGGTTGTCGTCGAGTCTCTAATAGATGTGTAAGACAAACTTAGAAAGTAGTTTTAGGTGCATCATCATCTTCCTCGTCCATCTTCATCGTCCTTGTCCCATGTTTCTTGGGGTCGGTCAGCGCAACCCGTTTTTTTCATCGTTCCGCCACGCTATCATTCACTCCTTTTTAGGGTTCCGTACCCAAAGGGTAAAACGGGACCCTATTACTAAAGCTACGTCCGTCTGTTTGTCCGTCTGACGTCCGTCCGTCTGTCCGCGGCTTAGCTCAGAGATTATTGGTACTAGAAAGCTGTAGTTTGGTATGGGTATACATACATATAAATCACGCCGACAAAGTGGTAAAAAAAATCGTCAAAAATATTTTTTTTTAGGGTACCTACCTACCCTACATGTAAAGTGGGGATAGTTTTTTGTTCTCCATGGTGTGGGGTATCGTTGGAAAGTTCGTTTACAATGTGAGTTTGTGAACACCAGTTTTGGATTGGGGATCCGTTTGCGAAATATTAAGCTTTAAAGTTTTGTTAGAGTCAACCCCCCTGCCAGCCAAATGGTTGGTTGTGGATATGTGAAAAAATTCACGGCCGTAGTATATATAACGAAATTAAAAGGAAAACTATCACCGCTGCGTCGACTACACAAGTTACCGAGTAATAATCGACCAACTTTTTGCAGTTGCAAAACCATGTTCTCACATACATTTTGTATGGGAGAACAAGTTTTGAAAAATTTATATTCATCCCAACTTCGGAACCCTTCATATGTGCGTGGTTCGACATGCATTTGGCCGGTTTTTCTTAGCATCCCTCATACAAACCTTCCATCTTTTCTTTGGTCTTCCTCTTCCTGTTCACCCGTCAACATTTATGTTCATCACTCTTTAGTTGCATGCATGTCATCCATCCTCATCACATGCTCCTTGTGTACCATTCACATGTACCATTACAAACCATTCTATAGAAAACTTTTGTGTAACTGGCGCCACTTTAAAACTTCCTAATATGCACTCATTTCTTACTTTATCCAGGCTTGTCTTTCCACATATTCGTCTCATTATTCTCATACACACGCACTCATTCCCATTCGTCTTCTACACGGCCCATCATTCCGACATAATTATCCTATACGACAGGCCTTGGACTGCATCCATGGGTCGCCAGTTGTACCTGTGACCTGTCGGCCATTTCATCCACCCTGTGTTGATCCGCTGCTTTACGTCTGGATTCTATAAGATAAGCGGACTGGACCCGGTATGACGACCCCAACATAGGAAAAGGCTAGGCAGATTTACGCTAGTTTCCATGTATTCACGTCGGGGCGGGTCAGTCATAGAATAGTGAGTAAGGGTTTTATGCAAAATTTGTCAAGCAATTTTAAAATTATTATAATACTTACTTACGAACAAAATCAAACAGATTTTTTTTTCGTTGCTATGGCTTCGTTAACACCTTATTTATTTTTATTTTTATGAGAGTACTTTTATATATTACTAACTTATGCCCAGTATGCCCACGGCTTCGCCCGCGTGGATGTCGGTTGTTATATACTAAAACCTTACTCGAGAACCACTCATGAAAATCGGTGCAATAGTTTTTGAGTTTATCGCGTACAAGACGACAGACAGAGGCGGCGGAGGACTTAGTTTTATAATACGTATGTAAGGATAAGAATATGCACCATTCTGCGCGCACTCTATTTTGTTTTCACACGCATTAGACTGAAAGCGTCTCTTTGGTTCTACTACTTGACCATAGATGGCGTTAAATTAAGAAAAGTAAAAGAATAATTAAAAATTTTGAGGTAGGTACCGCATAAAAACTTACTTATAAGTTATATATATGTAGATGAATGTAGCAGCTGGTGTACATAATTATGAATGCAATAAAGAATTTGAGTTTGAAATATTCGGAAGTTTCCAAATCTAGTTCACTTTTAAAACTCACATTTATTGTAAGGAACACTGAACATTTATTGTAATTTGCAATGATAATTGCGTCGCACACCTAGCGATTAAAGTCGAACTCTCTAGGCAAATAATTCCGAATATTACTCAATTATCGAATATTTTGCCAATGTTATTTTTTGCAAATATTATCAATATATTAACTATGTATTCATATTTATAAATGAATATTTTATCCGTCGGTGGGTGACACCACTTTTCGGCTCGCTACAAGTCTGCGTTTGGGCGCTCCTTGTGGGGCACCACATCGAGTGCGGTGAAGCAGTCGATCGCCTCGGACACCATGGCCTTCCCTGCAGCAAGAGTGCTGGTCGGCTGGCACGGCACGCAAGCATTAATTACATCATCCGTCGGGCTCTTGTCGCCAGCTGTTTTAGAACCCAATGGCTTGGCACGCGAAGATGGGAAGAGACCAGACGGAATGACCATAATGCCTTGGAAGATGGGTAGGCCTTTGGTGTGGGATGCAACCTGTGTCGACACCCTCGCGCCATCCCATCTTCCTAGCACGGCGGGCTGTGCTGGGGCGGCTGCTGCAGGTGCAGAAAACCTCAAACGGCGCAAATATAACAACCTTATTGGTAGCTATATTTTGGAGCCGTTTGGGGTTGAAACACTAGGGCCGTGGGGTCCCAGTGCTCATCGAGTATTTCGGGACATCGCCCAGCGGTTGGTCGACTCTTCACGTGACCAAAGGGCTGACCAATTTCTAGGTCAAAGAATCAGCATTGCCATCCTGGATAATATTTTTTTTATTCATGACCATAGATACAAGTCTTTCAGTCGTATACATAGATGTTTGTAACTTAGGTGTAAAAAATTAAAATAGGATACAAAGATGCCACATGTTCACATCACATCAATATTTTGCATTATCAACTTACCCTTTCGGGTTGCGTGATACATCTCAATGAGTTATCGTTTAAACATACTAACTATTAAATTAAACAAATTAATAACTAACATACATATATGATAACAAAATAAATTAATTTTTTACGACCGTATTACAGATACCTATATTTATACAAGACACTAAAATATTTCTTATTTTTTAATAATTCCTGAACACTGCGGGGAACACTTTGTTGACGTTCAGTACCTAACACTTTCGATGTCATTGTCATTTATTTCATTCAATTCAGTAACTAAAATTAACCGTTGAATATTAAAACTTGAACAATTTATGATAATATGATCTAAATCAGCATCTTCTGCTCCACAATTATGACATCTGCTATTGTTAAATATACGAATCCTATTCAGGTGAGCTGGAGTTAGGCAATGTCCCAATCTCATGCGTGTTATAATAGTTATAAATTTTCTCGTGATGTATTTGTTGAAGTCATGATACCAAGGTTTATTCTGTATTATATTTTTTATTGCAGCATACCATCTGCCTTTCGATTGTAGTGTTATGTCCCAATACTCTTTCCACAATTGTATATTACAATGTTTTAACAGGCTGTAGTAATCGGTGAAGGGCACCTTCAGCAAGTCGGATCGATCTTCATCATGATCTGAACGGGCCGCAGTGTCAGCTACTTCATTACCACGAATGCCACTGTGCGAAGGTACCCATATTAATTCTACTTGAATAAACTTATCTAATAGTTATGGATTCTATGTCTAATATTATAAATAATATAATTTAATTTAAATGAAATATTTACATTATGTAGCACAGACAAAACGCTTTTAGACTCTGTAACTATTAAAATATTATGTACATTATTTACAAGACTATTTACATGTTGCAGTGCACAATCAATTGCATAGCATTCTGCAGTGAAAATGCTACACACCTTGTTTAATTTAATACATTTAGTGAAGTCTAACTGTGGATCATAGAAAGCTGCATTTACATTATGATCTGTTTTAGATCCATCTGTGTATATAACATAATGTTCTGGTCTATTGTCTTTAAACTGTAAAAATATCAAATTTATTGTGCACCGCGTCTAAATATATTGCAAAGCTGTTAATAATACCATTATAAGGAATTTTGTATAAAGGCCAAATATAATTTTTAACAATATCTTTTGAATTATTATTGAATTATATTGTTGGCATTTCAGGTAGAGTTCCACCAACCAAAGAAGAAGCAGACTAGCAGAGATAGCATTGGAAGCAATTGACTGTGAGATTTCAGGATGTATTGTTAGTTTCTTAAGTAAAGGATTAGCATTTGATGCCAAGACTTTTAATAAAAATCTCTCAGCCAACAACAACCTTCGTAATGTCAAGGAAGGTATACATGTCTCAATTTCTAATGAATTAATAGGTGTGGAGCGCACCACAAATAAGTCTCAATCCCATATTTTGAATTACATCTAATTTTCGTAATAAGGTGCTATTGGCATTCATATAAGCTAAACTGCTGTAATCAAAATGGCTTCTCACTATACTTTTGTACAGCATACTCATAACTTTGGGGTCAGATCCCCAAAAACTTCCTGCTAAATGTCTCAATAGATTAATACCATTCAGCGCTTTGTTACTTATGTGTTTAATATGTTCATCAAACTTTAATTTATCATCAATAATGACGCCAAGGAATTTATGTTGCTTAACCACAGGAATTTCTACATTATTGTATGAAATTTTAACATTGCTATGAGTATTTACATTTTTACTGATAACTAAAACTGAACTCTTTTCTGGACTTATTTCTAATTTAAGTTTACTAAGGTAATAATTGTATAATTGAGACATAGCCTTATTGATATTAGTCATTGCTATATCTATGTTTTGATTTATGCTACAAAAACAAGTCATCTGCAAATTGCAGGATTTTTACATCTGGTACATCTACATATTTTAATATTTCAGAAGTATACAAGTTATAAAGTAAAGGATACAAAGTTGCCCCTTGCATTGTGCCTTTGTTGACAGTCCTAGGTATTTAACAAATACAGTTCTATTGTTTAAAAAAGAATAAAGCCATTTTAGGATATGACCAGGTATACCAATATCGTGAGATACTTGAATGAGTTCTTCTATATTTACATTGTCAAAAGCACCTTTTACATCTAAAAACACGCAGATTGCATTAGAGTGACTTAATTTAACCTGTCTTATATCTGATAATAAAGATACAAGGCTTTCAGAGCAACTTTTACCTTTTCTAAAGCCAAACTGAATAGAAGGAATTAAGCTTTGTGATTCAACAAAATAATCTAATCTTAACTTCAACATATTTTCAAAGAGTTTACCCAAACAAGATGATAAGGAAATAGGCCTATATGAAGAAGCATTGTTTACAGGTTTATTAGGTTTTAAAATTGGAATGACACACTGTGTTTTCCAAGACTCAGGTATTGCTAATTCATCCCATAGTTTATTACTAGCTTTTGCCCGCGGCTTCGCCCGCGTGGATGTCGGAAATTATCCCACGGGAATGTGCTACCGGGATAAAAGTATCATATGTCCCATAACCCACGTGGTCTGTCTAGGCGACCTAGGCTTTACGGCGTAAAAGTAACAGACATGAGACAGCCAGTAACTTTATATATTAGTGGTAGTCCATATCTATATTGTGGTGATAGTGTGGATAGTATGGACAGCAGTATGAAACTGTCGGAAAGATTAATGAAAAAATATTGTATAAAGATTAATGAAAAAACTATGGCATATTGTATGGACGATGGAAACTAAGGCGAAAGCTTTGCGGGAGCCTGCGAAATTCAAATTATCTTATGTTTTTTGCTTTTTACAGGTCAGTATCAAGTTTTATGTTGATCTAAATAATGAGTCGCAGTTGTTTTAAATATTAATTTATCTAATCTAACTAATATTGCAGGAGTTGTATTCCTGTATCTAATGGTTATTATTCTGTAAAGCTACTATTTGCTACGATCGCGAATCATATTTTATTCATATTGACATTCGAAACTTACCCATTAAACGATTTAAAAGCTGTATTAAAACCAAACTTTGTAACAAAAGGTACTATACAATTTCAGATTATTTAGAAGACAAAAAGCATGGGATTGAGCTGCTCGCTCTGCTAACATTTTGTCATTTTGGCATTGTGACATTTTGAATAAGCACTATGGAAAATCATCAAAATATACCTACCAGTTTTATATACAAATTCACATTATTGAATATTATATGTAGGATATTGACAAATGATTACTTTGTAAAGTATTGAATTATTGTGAATGTGAGGATGAATGTGAATTTTCGTTCTCAGTTAGTTTTAACAATGGTCTGGAAATTTGAGAACTTTATGCGGCCTACACAAATGTCCTTTCTTTGGTATTGTTCGTCGAGTCGTTGAGCTCCTTAAGTTCTGAGCTGAGCTCCACTATTACTGACAAATGCTTGCAGTGACAGGACAGGTTCACTCAAATCTGTGTGGTTCATTCCTCAAAAGACCATTTCAGACTCTAATCTACATGGCCCTCATCAATATGCCAATATCTGACCTAGGTATGTCCGGACTTTAAAAGAGACTGAGTTTGTTTCGGCCTTTCTTCTCAGAGTAGTCAGATAGGAAACGCCGACCTCATCTAGCTTAATTTTACATTTTTTGATATTATTACGACGTGTAAAAGTGATTCCAATAACCTATTTACAGAATAAACAATTTCATTTTAACATACAACCTGTCTGACACTGACTTGCAAATGGCAAAAAACTTAGATTTGAATTTCGCGGGCTACCGGCGCATGCCCCTTAAGAAAATCGTATCATTTGCACAACGCCATCTATCGAGTAAGAACTCACTGGTAAACTCAAACTGTCCGTTCCAAGCCAAGAGCCAAGTAGTAATAACTTTTGATTGAGTGGACAGATTCTCAAGATACGGACTATGACTATATTCTCAATCCCTTAACGCTCTTGAAGAGAGTCCCGCAAAAATGTCAATAATAAGTACTTACATGTGAATTTTAAAATCAAGAGGGTAAAGAAGGGTTTTTACCCTCATGAGGGATGATTTTAGAAGAACATAACTCTTTGTTAGTTACAAAAAGCATAAATTTTCACAGCCCTAAGTTAAAAAAAAACTGGCCAAGTGCGTGTCGAACCATGCACAATGAAGGGTTCCGTAGTTGGGATGAATTAATTTATCAAACAAACTTTCGCAAAGTTTTATTGTCATTACGTCTATGGGCGTTTACTGTCCCTCAAAGTGTAGTTAAAAAAACATTGAAGTTAAAAAACTTGTTCTCGCATACAGAATGTTTGGGTTTTTGCAACTGCACATGTAAGTTGGTCGATTAAAAGTTTTTGAGCTAAGTCGCGGACAGACAGACAGACAGACGGACATGGCGAAACTATAAAGCTTCCTTGTTGACTGCGGAACTCTAAAAATGATAGGTTTCCCACAAAAACTTTCATCCCCTATATCCCCCCCCCCCCTTAAATTTGTTTTTGAGAAAATAATTGCCTATGTTCTTCGCCGGGATGCCATCTATCTCTTTACCAAATTTTATCGAGGTCCGTTCAGTGGATCAGGCGTGAAAAGGTAACATACAGAATTACAGACGGACAGACAGACAGAGTTACTATCGAATTTATACTTTTAAGCATCGATTAGTATGGATTATGTGTTCAATTCAAAATGAGCCAAACACTCGATAATTATGAATTCGGCGAAAGTCATTCTTCTACGGAGACTCTTAACACCGCGATTCAGAAAATGACGTTAAATGAACAACGCCATCTATCGAGCACGAAGTGATACTGTCAAAATATATGGGAAAACGTTCGAACACTCTGTAAGGTAGGTATGTAGAAAAGATGTAGGGTTCCATGACTGACTTGACCTGACTTGACTTGACTTGACTTGACTTGACCTGACTTGACCTGACTTGACCTGACTTGACCTGACTTGACCTGACTTGACCTGACTTGACCTAACTTGATTTGGATTGAGTTGAGTTAACCTTGAGCAGGTATATTTTATCGCAGCAGGTACATTGGTAGTTGAAAGAAAAGTAGATTACGTAACTTGCTAAAGTGAGTAATTAATGCACTCGTGTTTATTTAGTAAGCGCGTTCGTGCCTTAATTACTCACTTTTTGCACGATGTAACAATCTACAATTTTTAAGAAATTAAAATTTATCACCATTATGTCATGATTAATATTTGTATCATGATTTAAAAGATAGATAGCGCCACCTATGGCACTACTACCAAACAATGGATTTGGAAAACTTGAATTAAACAAACTTTAGATTGGGTAAATTCACAATCTATCGCGTTATGTTTCCGCGCGAAGTATGTGAACATATGATGATTATGATCGTGTGTTACACACGTTCTCACAAACCTACCTGATTTTACGCTAGTGTCATTTTACGACAATAGATGTCGTTACGTGTATCTACATTACGTACCTAATGAAAATTTCTTCTTGAATACTTTAAACTCTTATATCTTTTGATATTTTGAAGCGATTGCGATGAAACAAAAACTAAATGAAACATCGAGTTACACACAATATTTGAGTTTATAAGTTAACCATATTGATTTCGTACTTTTTACGTGATACTGGAACAATCAAACAAACGAACAGACAAACAGACAAACAGATAAACAGACAAACAGACAAAAATTCCAAAAATGGTAGAAATGGCATCTGTTGGTTATTCTTGGACACTCCAGCCAGGTTTTTTTTTTTTTTTTTCATTGTACAGAAACGCCTCGTCTACAGATTTATTATATGTATAGATAAATACTAAGTAATGTTGTTTTTGCATTTAAATGTAATTTTTTGATTAACATGTAAGGTATGTCATCCAATCTCGGTGTAGTATCTTTCCTACTGTGTAAAGATGTTTTCAACTCCTCTATAGTGAAATTGTTCTTGAGAAATACATTAACTTCATTTTCGGTAGCGTTTTTGACAAATACTCAAGCCTATTGTCATCTATTTCAGTAGAATCTGCTAAGTTATCTAAAAAACTTGGAACCCACTCATCATTGATATTTTTGTTTCGATTAGTTCCAATTTTTTTAAATTTTTTAATGTATCCCCATATCCTAGAAACTGGAGTTAACCTATTGAAGCTACTACATAAATTTTTCCAAGAAGACGAATTTTCTTCCTTCAGAATTCTTTTCTTTTTTGCATCTAGTTTTTTATACCTTATCCAGTTTTCAATGTTGGGTTGAGAAAAATAATACTTTAATGCATCTTTTGATTTTTCGACAGCATCACTACATTTTGTGTTCCACCATGGTACTGGTTTTTTATAGCTGTGTTTGCACTTAATTTTCGTTTTGGAATTGTTTTATTCCTTAAATCATTTAATGTTTCTATAAAAAGATTATAAGCATTGATAGGGGAATCATTTGTTAAGTCGAAGTGGGAAAACAAGTTTCTGATAGACTATAATATTCGTCCCAATCTGCCTTACTATAAATATATTTTTCTTGATCCACAGGAGATGACGTGTCATACATAGATGGTTGAATGTTGATCTCAAGTAAGGTTGGAAGATGATAGCTACCCATGTGATCGTCATGAACATACCAGTTACATAAATGAGCTATTGAAGAGCTAACAAGGGCAAGATCTATCGCTGAAGCTTGTCTATTAGGATAAGGAACGGTTGTTGGTGATCCATCATTCAAAATACATAAGTCAAATTCATCAATTATATAAACATCTACCTCTATTATTATAACTATGGCATCCAAAGGCTATGTTATGAGCGTTAAAATCACCCATAACTATACAAGGTTTTGGTATGTTATTGATTAAGTCCTTTAACTTTGCTGAGTCAAACCTGATACTTGGAGGGCTGTATATACAAAGTATTGCCATTGCTCCAAATTGTGCTTCCATAGTGATACATAAGTTTTGAATAGATTCTGAGAAGTGTATATTAACTATTTTGTACTTTAAACAATGGTTCACCAAAATGGCTACTCCATTATGAGAATTTATGGAATTTTTGTGAATTAAATTATATGTGGGAAAGTGTGGGATTATAGAATTAGATTTTAGCCAAGTCTCATTGAGAAGACAGATATCTATATTTTTTTCCATTAATAGATTTTGTAATAGGCTCTTTTTACTCTGTAAACTCTGTATATTAAACTGTAAAATATTTAGATAATTGTCCATTAAATTAAATTTGATAAAAATATATCTTTTATTTTCTTATGTGTGAGTGGTCCATCAGAGTCACTCTTGTTTCCTAATGCAACCAACGATTTAACAATTGCGTTAATTATAATATCATTATTTGCTACTTGTTTAATATCTAAAATATCATTCGTTTTAGCCTTATCAGTAACCTTGGGTAAAGCAGGGAAAGATTTATCATTAAATTTAAGGGATGGTTTCACAACAGTGGCATACGGTTGCTGCTGAAATTTGGCCTTTTCTCTTCATTTTTTTGTTTTTTAAAGGGACAGTCTCGTGAAATGGCAAGATGATTACCTGCGCAGTTGATGCATGTGATCTCTTCAACATCGCATTCTTTGTAGGAGTAACGACCAGCACAAGAAGAGTTGTGAGCAGAGTTGTGAAGAGCAGTGTTGCTCTGCAAGTCTTAGCAGAATGGTTAAATTTAAGACACTTATAACACTGCAATAATGGTGGTATGTAGGCTTTCACCTCGTATCTAAATAGTTTTATATAAGCATATTGCGGTAAAGATGTTGATGCAAAGGTGACAGCAACTGTATTGAGAGGCACTAAATTTCCCTCTACTTTACGCATGAATCTTTTAATGGAAATTACTTCAGAGTCGCACACAATATTTTAATATATTTCCTCATTGGAGAGTTCTTTGGGCACAAACCTCAGTACACCAATCCTTTCTGTTAAGTACGATGGTTATAAAGGCTTTAAACTTATTTTTCCATAAGAAGTCTTCCATATTTAGAAAATTGTTGGCTGCAGCCGTCTTTCTGAATGTTATTCCTATTTTATGCGCATTTAATCTATGCACTCCTAAGACTCCTTGAACATTATCTGATATTAAGTTGGTGAGCATGATAGGATTTTTATTCCCTACCTTCTCCTGTTCTGTTGACTCGACGTATACTACATACTCAGAATTTGTGTTTTCTATGAACAGTCTTTTATAATTTGGTTTAGTAAAAATGTTATACTTATTAATTGACTCAGTATTTCTTCGAGTATTACTGTACTTTCTTTTCTTCTTTTCTGCCACGTCTGGCGGCTCCTCATCGCCACTGGTGACACTCATGGTTGTTCGAGGTCTTACCAGATATTATTTATGTGGTATTTCTGTACAATTTTATAATAATTAAAGTTTTTGCGAAATCAAAATTACCGCCTCGTTTGACTTCCCGCCAAAAAGTCCGCATTGCCATCCAACGTGGCAATGCTGCCAGCCTTTTGGGCACTTTTCCCACTGACAGCGATGCGGAAGAATTTTTTGACGCCCTATGAGCCCTTCCTTTATATATAATTTTTTCCCTTTGTACATATTGCTAGACTTAGATTTTATATTTTATTTAAAATTGTATAGCTAGAGCTCCGTCGGTTGTGTCGATCTTCAAGTAGCAGTTTTTATCCTCATTCTCAGGAGGACGCACTTGCGACCTCCAAACGCTGTACGGCGGGCGCCCAAGAAAAATATAGAAATATACTCACCTACGGCGAGACGGCGCCGGCGCCTAGGTATGTACGCGGAGAGACGGGGGGGCAGTGCAGTCCGTTCATTGGTCAACACTCACGGTGTCCCGCCGCTCATTTGTCGTTGTAGCCCACCAGATGCGCTTTCATAGGCGGGGGGCCTATACAGCACGACACGCGACGGCGTGAGCATGTCGGAGAGTTCGGGAACGCGAATCCATAAGTTTATACCCCACTACCAAAAATTGCTCAACGCGCCTAATAACTCAAATTGGTAAAGGTTTCACTTAAAAAAAAAAATTTGATCGCTAGGAGTTTTAGAAGCAGTACGTGCAGTAATTAGTTGTTTATTGAGAACATATATTATAGTAATCTATAATATATATAATCTGCGGGTATCTAGGAGGGTTGTTGTAGGAATCACAGACTAGGTTAATAATTCGTTTTACATATTCCAGCAGGACTCCTCTTATTATACAGACTCTTAACTAAATAGATTCTGTCCATTGAATTAGTATGTACTATTATAGAATACTGGTGGAAGGATTTTTTTGGCACCTGCATGGTATTGACAACATTTTAAAGACACTTTCACAAATTACAAAATAAGATAGTGGCGTTAGGTCCGATATTGGCCACGCACCAAAAGAACCTTGTAGCATTGTACTCATTTTTCATGCTATTCCACTTCTGGAAGATATTTAGTACTCGTTGTTGACTGAACGAAGTCATTGAGATAGTATAGGTATATATATGGAGGACGCTACGGAACAAAGCGATAAAAATGACAACTGATGGTTATAAAGTGTAGGTAGTACCTATCGTTGTATCTTGTATTTTATTATTACATAAAAAGTTACACCATAACTGACTGAAAGACTTGTATCTACGGTCATGAATAAAAATTATTTTAAAAAAAAAGTGTTTTATTTTATTTGAGGAATGGCAATACCAATTGACGTTTGGATAATTTGCTTGCTGTATTTCTGTCTGTGTATTTCTGACGATTTCTGCGTGATTGAGGAATGAAGATAGATTTTTATCGAATTACTGTTTTCAATATACTTGGTAATAAAGACAATCTATTTTAGTGACAGCAGATAACATCGGTGGTTTTCACATAATCGTCTTAGCTTTAATTTTTAGACTCATTGCGGCTAAAAGGTAATTTTGACTCTAATTTGCCTTGTTTGTGATATTATACTCGTAGACTCGATTCAATTCGAACTAGATGAATTAGACAAAAACCTGCACTGGTTTGTATACCTTTTGAACGGATCTTACTCCAATCTTTTCATGATTTAGTGAATACTGTTGAAGGCAACTTTGCATGTTGTGTCATCACAAACAGTGTTACTCATTGTTTAGCAGGTAATTTTCTGTTTTATATCGATTGGTTCATATGAGACAGTAACGGTTATTAGAACAGATTTTTATACCAATATTTGTGTGGCTTCTGTAGGGCAGATAATTATAATAAGCATTATGTACTAAAGGTACTCTTTAGAAAAGTGATTCGACTTTTCTTCACACATTTTCTGCATTGCTCTTCATTTGATAGAAATCCTATAATTATATCATGAGCAAAGCATGCTATTCATAACAGTTAATACATTTATTCAGTAAGCTGGCTGGCTATTTGTCAGTACAATTAATGATATTGTTTGAAATCAGGTAAGCTTATTTTAAGTGGGTTACATAGACTGAAAGCTTAACTGCAAACTTTTATGAAAGCTTTTGCAGTACATACTTTACAGAGTAATAATATTCACACATGAGTGCGAGTAGTAATTGCAAATAGAACAATTAGAATGAAAATAATAATAATAAATACTGGGGAGTCCATGTCCAGGTATCTAGCAGAGCTACCACCTTCACTTTAAGCAATATTTCTACCATTTAGTTATAATACTCTAGCTTCGACATTTCACTGCTGAACGAAGCTATTTTTTGTTTAGGGTCAGCTTAATTATTAAACAACTGGGAAAAAGTATAAAATCATAAAGTAAAAATCCACTGTTATGAATTAGGGAATATATTATTATTATTTGTGAAGTATTTATTTACATCAGTAAACGCATGAAGTTTGCTATTTGCTTAGATTTGTATCGGTAACATGAGTTATGCTTTGTGTGTGTACAATCATTGTGTACCATTATAGGCATTCTTATCTGCATGTGTGAACTGTGTACCGCTATGTACATGTGTGTCATTGCACATAAATTATCTCAGTAGCTTCCAGCCCTCATTATAACTAGAGCACATAGTATAATATTACAACCAAGTACATTGCTCAAGCTCAATAGTATTGATTGCAAAGCGATTGTTTCATTTAAAGTAATAAAATAATTGTATTTATGACAATGTTGTATATAACATTTTATTGATCTGTTTACATTAATATTTTATATATTCCCAGTATATAAATGTAAACAGATCAATAAAATTTTATAGAAGCATACATTATTATTATTCATCCATTAATTGGTTGTCTTTGCTTATTTGGGACTGACAATACATGAATTGGAATTCATTCATTTATTGTTTGGGTTGTTTTATATTTCCCTGTGGTAATGTTTTACCCACCACAGTACACCTTAAAATTACCAAAGGTTTGATACCTTTAATTTGGTTTGATGATCGAGATGAATGGGGATATAATTTGAATGAAGTAAATATTAGTTTGTATGCAATTTCTTACATAACAAATAGCTCATTATGTCGCATCAATGTAAATCCTAGAAAATTATTCTTTTTCCTTAATTTTTGTATTTATCCTTAACTTGACTGAAACTTATTCATGTAGTAGATGTAGGTATACTATAATTACGTGCTTTTGCCTGCTTGTGCGACTGACACATTTTCATGCATTGCATTATTGTTTTAAGTAATTTAATTTTAAATGATGTTCATCATTTAAGTTTAATTGAGTTCATTATAAAAAAATCATTTCTATAGCTCAACATCAATTATGATAAAATGCTAAGTGAGGAATTCAAATTTAAAATTTTTTCATTCTCCTTTTTTCATTTGCAAATTGTCATTAGAGATACAACATTTAGTGTTTTGTTTTAGGAATGATGAGAGAAGATGATTGATTCAACATTGAAGAACAAGAAGGTAATAAACAAATTCTGTTATATTCGTAACACTGTGTGTATGACATGACATACTTAACATGAATATGTGAATGTTTGATAACACAACATCCTTTGTTTGTAGTGATACAGGATAGCGGTACAAGAAAACAATCAAAATGATGACATCAGAGGAATCAGATTCCCTGAGCACTGTCCCATCAGAAGGACATGCCGAGGATGTGTCAGGTGGGTTCAATGACTTACCATTTATTTATATACATTCAACAGGGCAATAGAAACAGCTTCCTAGTGATCCAAATACGGCTAAACCAATAGTATGTCTATAGAAATGTAAAGAGTTAAGAGCTCTTGTAAAAATTGTGTGAAATGTTCAACATACACTTCTCATCAGAAAAATTGAAACACCTTGCAAGTTTATGTTTTGTGAGGATTATCAGAAAAATGTGTATATTTAGGTATATATTGATTAATGATGATAAGAATTAATATTTCAAACATCAGTCAGTCTGTCATTATGATTGACACGCAAGGATGTTTTGACCTATTCTATTTCATTTTTACTTTGAATACGATGTCTATTCATTATTTCTGTTAAATCAATATTGAAAATCTAAACTGAATCAGTCACCTTATGACTCACGTAGTTTAGGCATTATTTCCTGTTCAATGAGATAAATGAAATATGTATACAGAATTTAATGTTGTTGACCAGTAGATGAAGGAAACATTCATTTATTTCTAAACGTACCTAATTAAAACAGAATTCTAATTGTTTGCAGTCTCGTTGGTCTAGTGGTTGCAAGCGCTACTGCTGAGCATGAGGTCCTGGGTTTGATTGCCGGGTTGGGCTGAGTGTTATTGGATTTTTTCATCTGAAATTTCCCAGTAGCAGCCTAAGAGTTTGGATTTGTGCCCGTTTGATGGCCATAGGCTCGCTCCCATTACTTAGGACTTAAACATAACTGGCGAAATGTGGTTGTTGTATAGGTGCACCTCTGTCTAAGTCTTCGGAGAACGGAGAATACAGACATGATGACATGTGATACCATAATATGTTGTTAAACTTATAAATGATAGGTTTTGATTGTATTTACAGTAGCAAATAAATGTCAGTGTTTGTGTTAGGATAAATGAAGCATACACGGACTGGTTCTGCATCTCAAGGGTTCTTTGGCTGTGTAGCACTGCCATAGCTGTTTAACTTGTACATGGACAGTTGTCCGAAAAAGGGCTTCTGAATAAATGAGTTGCTTTTTAAATGCCTTCTCCACGTAGATGATCAAGTTCTACTTGCAATGTCAGCAAAAGACATGGTGACCGTGACGGAGAAACATTGTTATAAAATGAAAGGGATATTAATATAAATATGAATAATACGAGGTCATTACCTTCGTCTTATTCACATTCGAAAGAGAAGAGGATGTGTCGGTCTGTAATGTCAAAATAAATGATAAGAGTGTGGAGCAAGTGAATGAGTTTGTATATTTGGACAGTCTAGTAGTCAACTTTATTTTAGTCTAATGGAAAGATTAATGAAGATGTGAAAGGGAGAGTGAATGCCGGAGACATAGTGGTTGGTGCCATACACACGATTGTGACCAACCAGTCGATGTCCAAAAAGGCTCCTCTGGGTTCACAATGGTTTGTTGATGCCTACACTTATGTATGCAATTGAATATTGGGTGTGGCAAAAGAGTCATGAAAGTGGAATAAATGCTGTGGAAATCCTTGCGTAGCATCTATGTGTATGGTGCTACTAACTATAAATTATAGACTGAGGAATGATGCGATAAGGCAACATTGCAGTATTTGCAGTTTAAACGAAGTAGTGACTAAAATTGAAAAGAATATGCTTACGGTTGGTCATATTGAGAGCAAGCAAATGTAGCAAAAGGAGTATGTAAGGATCGTGGCAGGTGGCGGTCTGTAGTCGTGAGTTTATGTAATAGAATAGAATATAGTTATGTAGAAACGTAAGAAGCATGTTTGCTTTGTTCATTATTGAGAGTTGCCCTTGACCAGAATACTGAGCAAGCTGGCTTTAGCCTCCACTTTCCCACACTAGGTCACATCAGGTCACCAATCAATAAATAGAGAACTTTGTTCCTTTGTTGTAGGCTTTCACTATATTATGGTTATATATTACGCCATTCAATACAAAAATATAAATATTTACTTAAAATTTAATCATTTGCTGCTGCCTTGCAAACACAAATGCAATATGAGGAAACAGTTGTCTTATTTATTTGACTCATACTTCCAGCGAAAATATTTTAAAATTGAACTAATTCAAATAGAAAACTGTGATGAATATAGTACTCGTTAAATGTGGTTACATAATGGCAGCTTCGGGCACGGAAGAGGCTCCGTCGTCGATGGTGTCGAGCGAGGCGGAGTCGGAAGGCAGCGTGCTGTCGGACGCGCGCCACGACGCCGAGGCCAACGCGCTGGTCAGCGACCCCGCCACAGAGTTGGCTGGTGCGCTGCACGAGAAGCCGGTACCGGTCATCACCGACTGGCGGGCCGTCGGCACCAGCGTCGGGGTCGGCGTCGCTGCCTACGTCGCTTCTAGAGGTCGGTTTATTACATTTTCTTATTAGTTCTTCTTAAAGTCAATCTTATATCTCATCTAATAAATAAAACTTATATGTAGATCCCATCGATTTGCTAAACGTGGTGACTGCAGATAAAGAAAATATTATTATTTATTTATTATGGACGACAGAGACCGTTCAGTGATTTGAAAACGTCAAAAATATAGGGAAAATCGCTCCTCGGTGTTTTAGAATGCACACAGTGAACAACAACTGCCGTTATGGCAAGAAAGCTATAAAAAAAAAATCTCCTGATCGTTTTGAACAGTCTTCTCTATATTTTTGACGATGACTGTACCGGAAAAATGTAGTCTTTAGAATTGAGATGCAATCTCGAACTAGTATAATGCCATACGGGACATCATACGGGTCGCTTTTTGATGCAGGGTCAATGCTGCCATGGGGCGGACACAAAGGCCCGGTCGCCCCGGCCGACTCCGACCTGCGCCCGGGCGAGTTCGTGATGAGGCTGCTCTTCACCGAGTTCACCGTGCAGGCCGAAAGGAAGATGGAGGCCGTTATGGCTGAGCCACTGGTATGTCAACATTGAATCGACAATTTTAGTCTAAATTTGAAAATACAATGGAATTTTCAGAAAACTAACGTAAAAAATAAGATCTTTTACTATGGTGCCAGAAGTTGCTTGGTAGTACAGAGGTTTTGGGTTCGAATCCGGGCAACCAATGTCGCTTTCTGAATTCATAATTATGGACTTTCTCGAGTTTTTCGACATTACTATCATCGGTTAAGGAAAAACATTGTATGGAAATCTGTATGAGAAGAGGCCTTTGCCCTGCAGTGGGACAATAATAGGCTGTTATCGTATGATTGTGCTGTCAATATAAAAAAACTCTTTATTATAACCTGCAGGAAAAGCCACTAGCCAAAACCTTGCAGCGAGGTGAAGACCCTCAACTAGACCAGATACTCCAGGCATTCGGCACCGTCGCTGAACATTGTCTGCCGTCCTTACTGCGCGCACTCTTCGGATGGCTGGAGAGGCAGATGGCAGACTCGCCACAACTCAGTGAACAGGCTAAGAAACCACACCAGGACCTAAGAAACAAGAGGTGGGAGATTTATGAAAAACCAATACAAGTGTTTTTATGTTTTATTTATTTCTTTATTTCTAAGAGAAAATGTGGGTTATGATATAAAGTGTTTTGGCACTTTATATCTTATTATTTATATATTCTTTGATATGTTCCTGTTCACAAGCCAAATCGTAGGTAAGGCTTCCAGGACTGTTGCCATCAGCAAGTTGTGCAGCAGCGTGGAGACTGGCACAATCTAATAGAGGCTTATGCACAACAGGTTGGGTATGTAGCTGTGAATGAAAATAATGATCAAAATATGGAGCTGCTGTCACAATATAGCAATACAGCACGGGTGACGCCTCTATTTAATTTAATGTAACCATAAAATTAATGATGTCGAAGTCGAAAAGTCAAAGTAACTTAATTTCCAGAAACACGGTGCACAAGATGTTCATATGATTATGATATGTCATATACTGAAGGTATACAATATAGCATATTGTAGGTATCCATGCTAATAGTATTTGTTTGTCCAGCAGTATTATTTACATCGTGTCGGGCAGCGGCGCGGGCGCGGAGACCGTGGAGCGCAGCTGCGAGGAGCTGCAACTGGAGCGCCGCGACCTGGCGGTGGAGTTCTTGTTCTGCCTGGCGCTCATCGAGGTGCTGAAGCAGCTGCCCTTCCATCCGGGCCACGAAGACCTCGTGCAGTACATCGAGAACGTCGCCTTCAAGAGGTTCAATTATAAGGACGGGTCAGTTGTATATCTGAGGAATCAGAAGCAATAACATTCAACTTGCCTGGGAATACATCGCGATATTTGCTCGTCGTTGCTACAAAATACGAACATTTTCTTTTTCATCCCGTAGATCACCAGAATACTATTAATATTTAAAATTGTATGTAGTCTTCAATAATAACCAAAATAGAGGACGGTTTTTGAATTCATGCAAAACGTTGAACAGCTGAGATCTTTTTTGGTGCTTCCACCTAATAGTGAGTGTAGTTGTGTCAATATCTACTTCTTCATTATCGACAGTACTATGATATCTTTCTGTATGTCATAACCAGGTTACAGTCGAACCCAAACGCCGCCAACGTGCACCTAATAGCGGACCTGTACGCTGAAGTGGTGGCCGTTCTCGCGCAGTCACGGTTCGCCTCGGTTAGAAAACGCTTTACAGCTGAACTGAAGGTAAAGGCCAATGTTTGTAATTTCACTAACATTTTGGAAAAGAAATGGATAAAAGTAGTTCATTCATCATAATCATTTCATCATTGTGCGTTTGTTTGCTCCCTTGTGCCGAAGTTATGTATCCAGCTAAATTTAAGTAGCTTTTATAGTTCTAATATGAATAAAACAACTATGTTTTTTTGGGCTACCCACGCATTAACGAGAAACTGGGTGTGGATGGCAATTTTGGCTATATTATTATAGGTTTCACTTTCAAATTCTTAATTAAAATTATAAAATTTAAGCATTATAATAAAATAGATTCTTATATGTGTTTTCTTACGAACAGGAGCTGAAGAGCCGCGAGCCGTCCCCCCACACGACGCAAAGCATCATCTCCCTGCTGATGGGCATGAAGTTCTTCCGCGTGAAGATGGTGCCCATCGAGGAGTTCGAGGCGTCGTTCCAGTTCCTGCAGGAGTGCGCGCAGTACTTCCTGGAGGTCAAGGACAAGGATATCAGACATGCCCTCGCTGGACTCTTTGTTGAGATTCTCGTGCCGGTCGCAGCGGTAAGTGTTCATTATTTATTCGTCATTAACTTTTGCCCATGGTTTCCTTGCTTTTCATCCCTCAGAAACCGTGCATATTTCAAGATAAAACGTATCGTATGTCACTTCCGGCCAATAAACGTTCTCTATGCAAACAATTACGTTGATACGTAGCTCCGTTGCTGCGTGGAAGAAGAATAAACCAACACACATTTATAATTTAGTTATTGCTTTCTTGTTAATTTAATTATTGGTCTTTTACAAAGCTTATCGTAAAAATCAAGCAATTTTTTCATTGTTATCCTGCAGACTGTCAAGAACGAGGTAAACGTCCCCTGCCTGAAGAATTTCGTGGAGATGCTGTACAGCCACACGCTGGACGCCAGCACTAAGTCCAAGCACCGCCTGGCGCTGTTCCCGCTCGTCACGTGCCTGCTTTGCGTCTCGCAGAAGCAGTTCTTCCTCGCCAACTGGCACTGCTTCCTAGCCATGTGTCTGTCGCATCTCAAGAACAGAGACCCCAAGATGTGCAGGGTGGCATTAGGTACACATATAATATTCTAGTTAATTGTAATTATTGCACCATGATTTAAATTCCTTGTTTTCTGAGTACATGACATGAATTTTTTGTTCCCAGAATCCCTGTATCGGCTTCTGTGGGTATACATGATCAGAATTAAATGCGAGAGTAACTCCGCAACTCAGTCGCGACTTCAGAGCATCGTTAACTCACTGTTCCCCAAGGGCTCGAAGGGAGTGGTGCCGCGTGACATGCCGCTCAACATCTTCGTCAAAATCATACAGTTCATTGCACAGGAACGACTTGACTTCGCCATGCGAGAAATTGTGTTCGACCTCCTCATGGTGGGAAGGCCGATCAAGATAATCCTGACCCCGGAGAGGATGTCTATCGGTCTTCGGGCCTTCTTGGTTGTTGCTGACAGTTTGCAGCAGAAGGAAGGAGAGCCTCCGATGCCGCGCACGTCCGGGACCCTGCCCTCGGGGAACACGCTGCGGGTGAAGAAGACCTTCCTCAATAAGATGCTGACAGACGAGACGGCGCGCTCCATCGGCATGAGCCCGTACTTCCCGTACGTGCGCCGCGTGCTGGTAGACATACTGCGCGCGCTGGACGCGCACTACGGCCGGCCGCTGATGCTTACTAACACACAGAACGTCACCAAGGAACAGGAGATAAACACGGGAGAAAGGAAGCCCAGGATTGATCTGTTCAGGACTTGTGTTGCTGCTATACCGAGGTAACATTGTTCTTTTTTAATATATTACAGGTCGTTTAACTTAAAAAAAATTCAAATTATTTTCGTATCGCAGACTGATCCCCGAAGGCATGAGCTCCAGCGAGCTGGTGGACCTGTTGAGCCGACTGACGGTGCACATGGATGAGGAGCTGCGCGGCTTGTCCTTTCAGAGCCTGCAGACCCTTATCGTGGACTTCCCCGAGTGGCGCCAGGACGTGCTCGCAGGCTTCACGCAGTTCCTGGCGAAGGAAGTGCAGGTAATAGTAATTCAGCTTAAGATAATGTAGTTTATGAATATGTATACAACAATATCGATTGGAATACTTGTAGTGGATTGGAGGTGGACTCGAATTTTTAATCTTTGAATTTAAATGAACAAACTGATAGATGCTAGCTGTTGCCTTGTAAAATAATAATATACGGTCATGTATAAATTATTGTTTATTTTGTTGTTACAGGACACGTCACCGCAACTAGTGGAGAATGGCCTCCGGATGCTACTGCAGCTTCTAACAAGCTGGAAAAATGGCGAGCCGACAGCCGTCAGCGTGCCGACCAAGCAGGAGCCGCTGGCGTCGGTGATCCGCGGGGCGGAGGCGCTCGGCCTGGTCATGCTGTGCCAGTGCAAGGCCTACCCGCGCCGCCTCGCCGTACATGTGCTCAGGTACTTGAGGACTGATTCCACCAATTTCCGATATCTTTTATCCGTGACATATAGTTGATGTCTGATTGGTTAAATTGTACTGTAAAAAGAATTTTTTTATTTTATTAATAGTGTATATGAGTCTTTTGATTGAGAAAATATTGTGTTGGTATGTAATTTATAAAGAACAACGTCAGACAGACACGAAAAGCCACTTTAATTTATAGTAAGGATTTATATAAAGAAATCTCGAGGTATTGTCAAGTATTGTCCGTGGCGGGTCGCTAGTAACGTATATATTGAAATGATTGATGCGCGTTCGTGAAATGCAACATCGTTTTTCTGCCGTTATTCCAATCTCTTTTATATCCATTTCCTGTTCCTGAAATGAAACCTGTGTATTAATTGTCCAGAGAGGCTAAATACCTGCTGGAGAAGCTGCAACTGACCCGCGACGAGCCGGCGCTCATCGACGCGGCGGACGCGCACACGGCGCAGTTCGCCGAGCGCTGCCTGCCGCTGCTGCCGCCCGCAGAGAAGGCCGCCATCCTCACGGCGGGCCAGATCGACCTCGTGTGGCTCGCTGAGAGGAGCCACGCGGTTTGGACGGCCGGTCAGTATCGTCATATCGCCCTCGCACTCTCCACGCTCAGCTCTCTCTTAGACGCTAAACCTGACCGTGATGTCTTCGCGGAAGAATGGAAGACTATCATGTCAGTATGTCTGGAGGTCTGGGAGATGAGTGTATGAGTTTTTGATTAATTTTATATAGCTAATTTAATTGGTAGAGTTTTATGTTAAAGTGAAAAATAAAATAAAAAGCAAACCTTATTCAATCGTAAGATGTCTTCGAGGCCTATCTCAAGTTCCACCACAACGTCCGGGTTTGTGCTTCCAGTATCCAGTGGATTATCGTGACATTCAGATCGTATATCACGGCGTTTAAAAATATTGTCTGGGTCGATATCTTTTCTCTATTTTAGGGCTTCGTTCCAAGTATGAGCGTTTTAAAACTAATCAAATAAGTATTTCATCCCCATGCCACCATTTCTTTGATAAATAATCGCTAACACTGCCTATCAGCCTCATATTATTATTATGATAATATCATAAAGAATGATTTATTAACATTTCCAGGTATTCAACACGATGAAACTTCGAGCAGAAACAGTTGGAGCGGAAGCTCTTCCAATGGCGCTGATCCCTGGGAGGTAATGTAGTCAACTCTTATTGATATTCTGCTATTTTCACCATTTTCCTGAGTATTGTTCATCAATACTTGCTGTACCACCAAGTGTGACTGAATTGGTATTCAGTTTTAGACTGACATATCAGTAAATGCCAACTTCAATCGGAACCACATGTATCAAGCCTAGCGGGAAGGCCGGCCGCCTACGCCGTTAGGAAAGTAAGTCATTATACTGACGTTGATACAGCTCAGTTATTCTATTTTAGTTATTTTCACAGCGCGTGGGGCGAAGACGCTGATATTTAAAATATATTTGTTCTTCAAAAACGAACTGTTTCAGCTAACTAGTTAGGTGCCAGAGTCTTTCTGAGAGTTTTTTTAAAGATGGTAATCTCATGGTGGCATCACAATTCATCGCCAACATCTTATATTTTAGGCAAAATATACAGCTATACGCTAAATACAGAGATATTCACAATATTAAAACTAGAAACAAGGACAAACTCTGTGGTTTCTTCCACCGGCTTCATAAGGTTCATTACCATCATAACATTTCTTGCGATTGGACCCTCGCCTCAGCGCCGACGATTGAAAATACAACAGTGCAAAAGAACAGTTGACTGTTACTTTTGATGAAGAAACTGGCCGTTAATGCATTTAAAGCTAAAGTAAAGGCTAACGTTTGTTCAAAGGCATAATATTCTATGTTTTTGTTTCTTTGTTGACAAAAAAGTTATTGTTAATTACTTTGCATATTGTATAGAATCAAGTTCTTCTCAAACCCCGGTGACACACATGTGTGTCACTTAGTCATACAACGCTACGCCCGCGGGGTGCGACCACCCGTGGCGGCTTGTCGCCGCATGCATAAAAAACAAAGGCACTTAAAATATACTGAACGCAGCTCGTTAACGTTAATTGGTTTGGGTTCTTGAATAAACAGACCACATACTTATCTATAAACAAAACCGCATGACTACAATTGTATTTACAAACACTGAATGTTATCAGTAGTGTCGGTGTTCTTTTGTTTTGACGATTTCTGTTAAAAATACTAAATCTATTGACACGAAATTTTGCAGGTGGTGTTTGAATAGATTAGTAATCGAATAACAATTACAGAATAAGATTATAAAAGAAAATAAAAACACAAAATATGACGCAACATGCGTACATCGTGACCTTGGATTCAAGAATCGTATTTTGCCAACAAAATGTTGTTATTACGTCGTTTCATTAATAAAAACAAAAAAAAAAAACCTAATGAACGTAAAATCATGAATAAAAAGCACTTACCAGGTTGTAGACACCAAAAAACGAACACTATAGACTTGACGAGGACTAGAGGCTTGACGGTTGTTACCTTAATAAAACATCGGGCTTTTCGCTCGATCCCGTCTGACACACTTGTGTGTCATCGAGACTGAACCGGTTCAAGAAGGTATCTCATGAAAGTGTGGTAATTGCCTCCAGGTGGTGCTATTCGGACTGTTGGAGCGAAGCCGCGTGCCCGCGCGGTGCCCGTCCACCGTCCTGCAAGCGTGGCCCGTGCTGCACGCCAGGATACACGCGCTCTTCACCATCATCGAACCAGCGTGAGTATACAATACAATACATTACTGACTAACAGTGCTCTATCCCACAGGAATCGTGCCTTTTTCCGGGATCAGACGTAGCCTATCTCACTCTCCGACCTCTAAACTATATATATGCAAGATTGTGCTGATATTATAAATAAAAAACAATCCTTCCTTGGCATTCGGGTAAAAAGGTCAAACAAACTGACTTCTGCAATATTTTATTTGTAATATTAAATAAACTATTCAACATTTCAGGCCCGTCAACGACAACCGCGCTTCACTGCTATCCCGTGGGCCAGCCCTGCCCAGGAAACCAGAGAAAGAGCGAGACGGCTATATGCAAGTCAGTGTCGATTTCAAACACTATACGATTGCTTATTTACGTTTTTGATTACAATGTTGGTGTTGTTTATGGCAGGTCTGGAAGTACTACATGACAATGGCCTACCTAGTAGTGCCGGCTGTGCCCAGCCCGGTGATCCGGTGCGCCAGCCCCGACCTCAGTCTGAGGTACGTGTGACACACTGCCGTCACCTAGTACTAAACGTGGTATACGTTTCGATGGTGCGGAGACCACTGGGCGTACGAATTACCTACCTCTATTTATTTCTATCTTCGTACCATTTGCTCAAAACGTTCTCTATGAAGTAATAAACGTACACCAGTGAGTCTTGGCACCACTATAGACAAATGTCGTAAAAAACACATTGCCGTTATCATTAATTAGTAAAATTGGCTTGATATTTTCAAATTTATTTTCCAAATATAATTATTGATTGGCATTAAATTCTATATAAGTAAGTAATATGTAACGTACGGTTTATGTATATGTGCAAATATATTAGATTTTGACTGTCTGAATTTTTATATTTTAATGTTGTTTAGTGTCGTAGCTGGCATCGCCGATGTGTTGCTCGCTGGTTTGTTTTCGGTGCTGCGGGCCGATTCATAAGTGTTCTATGACGACCTGTGTTAATGCGATCGGATATCGTTATTATATTGACAGTTACTTTTCAAAGTATTCAGTTCACACTTTATACAGTCGAATAGATTTATAGATTCATGTTGGGTTGTATTTAGTTTATTCTGTAAAAAAAAAACAGAAACCTTTACAATATTATTTATTTCTACCAGTCATGTTTAAAACAACGAAAAGTAGCAATAAGATTTTAATGAAAAAAAAAAAGGATTTGGAATCAAGAGCTTTGTAAACAACTAGTGTAACGTTACGCCTAGCTCCGGGAAGGAGTTAAGCGTAGGTAGGTCACAAAAAAAAGAAATATAAAAATATTCTGTTTTATAGAACCACACTACCCAACTCTCAATGAAAACGCACAAGAGCGGGATTCAAACTGGAGCTAAAGTTGTGTGTGACACGAAGGTTACTACTATACTTGTCTCTTGATACTACGATACTAATGATAGTAATATTAAGTAAGTAAGTAAGATTTCTATTGGAATAAGTAGACAACTGAGTTATCGCGAGCTTCTAAATCGGCCTGCTGATGCATGTAGAGCAAATTATTAACTTCACTCGTATCTTACGTAATTTGATAAAAAGACATAAACATTATCTTTCTTTTAGTTACTTTAGTTGTATTTCAATTCAAAACGATCAAGTTATGTAAATCTGCATTAGTCATCAAGTATTTGTTGGTTTTGTTAACTGTTATGTATGGTAACAGTAAATGTTTGCCCGCGCTGTTACTCGGCGATGTCAGCAGCTTACTAAACGACGTTCGTACGTCTCATGCGCGTGAGACGCTCTCGAACACGTTGCTCGCGTGTACGACGCGCCAACCAACCGCGACAACCACTATCCGCATGTGAAAACAACCAGACCTAACACTTACTATATAACGAACAACAGTTTGTAGTTCTCTCTTGTGTACAATACTTCATTGACATTATGCCTGCCGACTTGAAATTTGAAGGCCTTTGTTAATAAACCAGTGTCGCTGTCATATGACTTGACGTCCCATTCAAATCTTAAACACTGAAAACTGACCTCTAATGAGTATGGTTTATTAATGAGGGTCTAAGTGCGAGACGTATTGTACGCAGATTTTGAATTTAAAAAACCCGACAGTACGTATTAAGTACCCACACTATCCATTATGTACACGATCTACCCTCTACCACCCAATTTCTTTTTAGTTTTCTATAATAGCATTCCAAAATGCACCTTGTGTTAACATAATTTATGATCTAGTGTTTCACAATCACAAGTTTACCCGGTTACAAACTTGAATGTTTATTTAGAAACCGGGATGAAAGCTCAAATATAAATATCTCATTACATAGTTGTTATATTAATTGTTTTTATCTGTTGATCAACCCTATAATAAGCTTCACTCGATTGGTTGAAGCGAAATGAAACATGAAATGTGTTCGTATACATGTAAGCTAGTAGAGCAGGTTTAGGCAGAGAGAGGTGAGCGAGTGCGTGAGCGTTACGGAAATACCGTGCGCCAGTGGCACCGCTCGGCCACTCGTGCACTAGTGCAGAGAAGTATCGGCGTGTGTCTGTCGTAGCACTGAGGCGGAGGGCTGGGCCGGCCTGGCCGCGCTGAGCTCGTCCAGCGAGAGCCTCAACGCGCCCGGCGGCTTCTTCACGCTGCCCTTGAGCTATGCGCGCGCGCACAGACAACACAAACGAACGAGGTGGCCATTGACGCTCGCTAAGTGCACGTCGCATTCGATTTTGATCATTACTTAGTTGTGTCGGTTCCATCTCTCAGTTCACTGTATATCCCTGCCGGCCGGGCCCAATATCCTCTCACGCATTGTTCAAGCACACAGCTCTGTGCGACTTCCGCATTTGTTTTCTTTTAGTTTTAAAAGTATTTCGACGACACCGCGGGTACTATTTTTAAGTTGCATACTTATGTCACTCGAGCGCTTTACAATATTTAGGGTGGAATCGACACACGCCATTTCCTCATGGTGGGTAACTCAGTGCAGTGGCCTTGCCGGGTGTGTACCATAATTCGAAGGTCACTGTAGATCTCATCGCTCATCAATCACGCCTAGGTCAAAGCACAGCTAGCGCATTCCATACGATGTGTCCCTCGTCGCCCGCGCCGGCCGCGCCGCGTGGCGGCGACACGGCGATGTGTTTGTGCGGTAATTCGGTGGTCACGTTCGCGAACTACACCTCACACAGTCACCACCACACATGCGTATATAACATGTAGCCTTCTGTTTTATGTTTGTGATTGACAACGTGTTAATACTGTCTCATAATGAATGAATGATACGATTAGTTTAGATGCCAATTTAGGACTGCTTGCGAGAGGGTCGGAACAAATCGTGTTAATATAGCGCTAAGTTATAGAGATACTTACAATACAAATAAGTTATTTATAAATTAGGCAATAGTTACATTGGACGCACCTTGGACATTATGCTAGGACTTTCTGCGGCGCATGTTACTAAGTCTGTAGATGCGTTTGTAGTAGACATCTGTATATGTATAGGGTGTGTTTTTAAACAGGGACCGCTATGCCAACTATGCTCATCGTTATAGATAGGAAGATGTGTTTTTAAAGATCCACTCAGCATACTCAAGACATTTTCAACAATTTATTTAAAAATTTTGAACAAACATATTACTTACTAACATACGTTTCTTCTTTTTCTACTATTTATAACAAACTAGACGTTCATGCTCGGCGTCTCTCGATCCAAATTTCCGACATTTCCGGTGGATTTTCCAGAAATAATATTTTATACAAAACTTGTCCTGAAAATATTACAAACAACAAAAAAAAAATATCTGCCAAATCGGTCGAGCCGTTTTTATGTTATATTTCATACATGCGGCAATTGATTTTTATTTATAACAAATAAAAGTTGCGGCAATGTTGTTGCAACGTTGTCGACCCAATGGATCAATGTGAATTATTTTTGACAATAAACAATTTACTACAAAACACGAGGTGGATTTTTAAAAACAATCTTCTTAACTGTAACGGTTGGCGCAGCTGCCACAGAGAACTCAACTGAAAACAAACCCTGCATATAAAACTAAGATTTCAGGACAGAAATACTTACTTTAGGATAGAATACCCCTAAAAGTGCGCAATATACAGCTTTGCCTATGATAAGCAGTTACTTGAAAGCATTCCGTTTTAATATACTCACACAGTTAAATTAAATATAAATACTTAATAAAATAAAACAAACATAAATCTCCTAATACATTACCCAGCGTGTATTGTGCACTGACTATGTGATAACAGCTCACAGGGTCGCTGGTCGCCGCACACTGGGACCCGTTCATACAACGTAACGCTCAAAACTCGATTTTCAAAATGAGGGCATTTAAAAAAATAAACTATGTAAGGGTTGACTTAAGAATGTATCACATCATTCCTACAAATACTGAATCCGTAACTGCTATCTGCTGTCCAGTGCATCAGCTCAAAGTTTACTTTAGCAGTTACGGATTCAGTATTTGTAGAAATGATGTGATATATTCTTAAGTCAACCCTTACATAGTTTATTTTTTGAAATACCCTCATTTTGAAAATCGAGTTTTGAGCGTTACGTTGTATGAACGGGTCCGAGTGTGCGCCGGCTGCCCCGTTAGTTTGCACTATATTTGTAATACCAAGAGCGTGCTTTGCAATTTATTATTGTTCTGAATTATATAATTTATATTTCATTAACGACCCTGTCAGCACCCATTTGAAAAAAAAAAAAAAAAATCTTCTTGTCGGAGATATTTGTGGACCTGTTACTTCTTCAAGCACTCAAGCAGCCAGGAGGGTAAGCCGAAGCCCACAGATATTTCCGCCGAGTCTATCACTTGTATGCCTGACGTAATATTTTTCTTGTCTTTGGCAGCTATTCTAAGACTTTCTTGGGAATTTAGTATTTAGCCGGGGCGTTCGTTAATGATATGGATAATTTTCAATTTGCTGAATTCTTTAAAACGAATGGAAGATAATGGTGGGATTTTTTCAATTACTTTATAAATGTTCTTACTTCTCGTTGTATACACCTTCTAAGCTGTCAACATGAATGTTCATTACAATTATTTTGCTCTATGTCTTTTTCGTACAGACATTAAATTGTTTCTTACATGTTTTCGGTTCTTTATTGTTTGGTCCGCATCAACATCGAGTTTGGTACACAGTTTGAACTTCTTGTGCTGTTCCATCCCGCTAGTACTTGCGGATGTGTGCAGCAGTCCCCGCCGCTGACTTTATGACTGAGCTAGGACCACGCGGCTATCACGTGGTTTATTTGTTTTGATTTGTATAAAGTTTTGTTTTTGCCCCGACAGTGCGCTCTTCCTCTCGGCGTGTCCGGAGACACTGTGGGGGTAATATTACTTTGCCTATAGCTGTATGTGTTCTGACGTATTATTCTCCTATTTATTGCTATATTACGAGACGTGACGGCAGTTGCCATTTATGATGAAGAGAATCGCATCGCGAACAATTCACAATAAATTATTTCCTAGTAAATCACATCATTAAAAGGCATTTCTAATTTTAAACAGAAATATCTTCACTCCTTTAATTTCAATTTCTACGCTTATGAAATAGAATTAACGTAAGCATTTTGTCCGTTGCCACACGGCACAAATACTCTTCATCACGAATGTGCTACTGTTCCCAGAACATGATCATTACAAACAAGTACACCCGTCAGCTCTCTACTCGTTGTCAGACACTACCAGTACACATCGACACACGTACGACACATCACTCAGTGCTGCGGCCACTGAACAAGTGTTATGTAATGTTAGGTGTTCTAGTACCATCGTTGGCATGATTACCCATAATTAGTATAAATTCGAATGTTAAACCCTGGTTTCCAATTGTGAAAGATAGAGAAAAAATTGAATTAAACCATCAGTTCAAGCAAGTGTACAACTAGCAGTTATCAATAGATATAATAAGTTCATTGAAGTTATAGTTACAGTCATTATTTCAATTGAGAAATCCATGGTATGCACGAATAGACAACGTCACAATTGTGCGAGTTTAACATAATCAATCATTGGGTACAAGTGACTAATTCATAAAATCATCGAGTATGTACCATTTGCTTGTAACGTGCGCGTTAACTTTTTGATTAATTTCTCTATCTGTGAACTCTGTCTTGTTCTATGAACGTCTTGAATGCATCATCTGTAGTAGTCATTGGTACTCTTAGCATTATATTGTGACAGGCATCGACTCTTCATTGAATGGTAGAATGTTAGTTCTCGCGTCGTTCTCAAACGCACACTTGCAAGCAAATGTGACAGAGGGCGGCAGCTCGTACGTGTTAACAGAATACGTCACAATAATGTACAAACGCGTGTCTCATTATTTTGTTGGCATTTGCAGCGCTTTGTTGGTGATGTCCTTATTATTTAATGTTGATAACGCTTTCTTATATTGTCGACTCAATATTATTTATACTTGCTTTTATTAGTTATAGAAGTAGTTAGGTAAGCTTAACTGTTTCGTTGTAAGATAATATTATGTGTTCTCTGATTGTATACAGATGTGCAATTTGTCGTACGATACAACATTCCATTTTGCACTTTTTACTTCCAACAGTTGATTAAATTACTTGCTGTCTAACTCTATTTTATATTGAACGTAAAAATAAAAGTAATTGTCAAAAATAAGTCCCTTATTCAAGTATTTATTGACCGTGGTTAAATTCAAGCTATATTTCTATGTGGATGTATTAGTAACGCGTGTGTGTGGACGTAGCTCATCGCCGGACTCGCTAAGCGAGCGCAGCGGCGGGGAGGCGCGCGGCGTGGCGGCGGCGCCGGGCTCGCTGCACAAGCTAGCCGTGCCGCTGGCGCGTTGCGAGGTGCCCGAGGTGCGCGACGCAGCCGTCGCCGCCTGCGGGAACATCAACCCGGACGCACTCAAGTAACGCCCATTGCTATCTTTACGCAGCTCATGTACTCACGCCATCATTTATATGCTGTACCTATAAACAATTAATGGAGGCGTCTGCACACTTGCGGAACGAAAGGGTAAGGCGATTATCACACTGCCACGCATCACGCTGCATGTCGTGTGTCAACGCACCGCACCGCACGCGCGTGGATGCATTTTCTGTGTGTTGTACTGTGCATGTTTTCTATACAAACGGAGATACTTACAAGCAACGTTAGAACACGCATTCATGCGCTACGCTGCGTGGTGCGTGGCAGTGTGTTAATCGCCTAAAGCTACTCGTAAATACCAATCCTCATTTCCGAAAGGGAGACGCATGTCTCGTCTACGAACTGCTAGTCCTCATTCCCGCGGCGAGTTTTTATGTTCAACGCACTGCTTGAACGCCGAAACTTGAAAATTCTGTAGTGTGTTTTTTTGACGTGCTGGGATGACTCTGTTGGATTCACAATGCTCGGCTCAACACCGAAAGTTAGAATTAGATTTATAATATTCAACATTTTCAGAGGCTTAACCTTTTTTCATTCCGCGAATACACATTAACTGGGCACAGCCGTCAAATGAAAACTTATAAAATTACATATTCTCAGCTCTAACATTATTTGCTCAGAGATTTAATGGAGGAGTTACTTCCGCTACTCCGTGAAGCAGTGGACCGCAAGCAAGAGAACATGCGCCGGCGCCGGCGACGCGACGCGTTGCGGCTGCATCTCAACAAGATGCTGCTGCTCATCGCTCAGAAAAAAACTTTCGCAAACAGGTAAATATCCAAAGCTAGAGTTTATAATTTTAATAAATCCACGTTTTGCATTTTAACACGAAGAGAATTTCTCTCTTAATAAATCGTGTGTTTAAGCAGTTTCAATCTGTCAAAAATATCTCCAATTTACCTACATTTTGGTCAAGTTTATTGTCATTGATGGTCGCTGAGATGAGAATGCGACTGGATTTTTAATGTTTTTCATTCCAATCTGATAGTGGAAGACATAGTCTCCAAAAATAAATATTTTCCTTGTTGGCACAGTGCGTTTGCATTGGAGGGTGGGAGCCTACACTCGATGCTGACGGAGTACTTGGACGGAGTGCGTCAGTGCCTGGAGGTGGAGGCGGAGAAGGATGCGCCCGCCGCGCGCGAACAACGCATCACCTTCGCCGACTTCGTCACCGAGCTCATCAAGAGCTTCCCACGTTAGTATAGTTACCTTACGAAAACAACACTTTAGCACTGTGAAGAAAGATGGATGGAATGTATGAGGAATGATATGAAAGAGAAGGGTGTAAATGACAGCATGACGATTGACAGAGGAGAGTGGAAGACGAAAATGTATAGCGCCGACCAAAAATAACATAGGACAAGACCAGGAATTTGATGACTTTTATCACATTAAACTGTAATTTTTAGTTGAAGCTGATAATTTACAAATGGTAAAGACAGAGTCAGACATACCTGTTGAAGTGTGAATAAGAAACTTTACTTTTGTAAACACTTAAAAATAGTACAGCTTTAACTTAGTTACCAAAGATTGTTGACAAGGTCACAAATCTGGCTATAAAAGACTTTATGATATCGTATAACACCCTGACTTTCAATCAACTCAGCCTATAGCAGTCCACTGCTGGACATAGGCATCTCCTAAGCTGCGCCACACCACCCTGTCCTCCACCTTCCCAGGCCACAGTTCCCCCTATCCAGTCTGTCCCAGCCACCTTCTTAAGTTCCATCTAGCTGGGGGGTGTCACACGCTACGCTTGCCTATACTCGGTCTCCATCGGTCCTCGACAACCCTGGCTAGCCCATTGCCACTTCAGTTTGCATACTCTGCGAGCTATGTCGGTAACTCCGGTTCTTTTCCGGATAATTTCAGTTCTGATTATCCTTCTTCTCTCTTCAAACATTGCGGGATAAACGACGAGAAACAACGACTTTCCCAAACGCTGCCCAACACAACTGGATCCTTCTGTCTGCTTCTGTCTCAAAGTTGTGTTACCGAGCTGTGGGACTTGCGAGAAGCGACCCTTTGACTCGGCAAGATGTGTGAAATGTACAGCCACGGACTTTAATTGATAAGCCACTTTCAAGCTTTTAAATTTTGTAGTTTCAAACATTCACGAGATTACACGATTAAACACCAACTCAAACGAAACGAGCGTGCTCGTAAACAAGATGACAAATTACTAACAATCCATAGAGGTTGACTAATAAGTTCTCAATGATAAATAAATACAATGTTGCATTACGTTTATCCAATCTATTTGATACTGACCTCCTTTGAATCAGAGCTCATTAACTCGATAATTCTTAAAACTTAACCGAAGACAGTGACGGTTGAAATGTTTATGTCAGAGACGTTACTTTCGAAGTTGTCGAAATGACTAATATTATAATTTCTTCGTAGGCTAACGTTACTATGGCTACGCTAAAACAATCGTCGCTAGGTTACGGTTGCTATACCTGCAATTGGTTGACTTTGGGTAGTCACTCTGCTGTCAAGTTTATAGTTCTGGCTCTCAGGTTAGCCAACCGGTAAAGTTAAGAAATATAATTTTCTTCTTCTACGAAGACATATGACTTTCCGTGTCTGGATGTACGAGTAGACCCGAATAAACCCGATTTGCATTACACGACTAAAATACGAACAGGGTCAAGTGGCTCATCAATTAAAGTCCGTGACTGTACATGACTTTCGTCATGTCCAAATTCATGTCGAGGCGAACCCGCCGAGAGGCTCACATCCAATACAACGTAACTCACATCCAATGAAACAATAAAAGCAATAAAATTATTTAGTGTCAGCTGACTAAATGTAAGAATAGGTTTCATTTAAAATGTATATTACTAAAAGTATCCAAACATAAAAAAAAGTTTAACGAAAAAAAAAAGTTAACGATTTCGCTTACTCTTCAGTGGAAAAGTACGGGTCGCTGATGAAGAAGGAACTCCTGCGCAGCCTGTTCTCGCTGTTCTCGGGCTGGTGTGGTCCGCTGGTCAGACACCTGGGCTCGCTGGTGCCGCAGCCGCCGCAGCACGAGAACGACGAGAGACTCAACCTCTCTGCGCTCAGGGTATGTGTGACAGCAGCTTCTTCCAACTTCATTTGTCACACGTGGACTAAAGATAGTTTAGCCTGATTTATCCGGTGCGATTCAATTGCTTGTGGCTTACCATAACTTGACGCAACAATAAAAGTGGCTTTAATTTTATTGTATACCACAGGCAAGAAACTATCGTATAAATGGGGCTATAAGCTAACACCTGTATTCACGAACATTACTGAGAGGTCTCATAGTGCACCTTAACGCACAGGGCACAAAATTCATAAACAACGTTCACGAACGCACAAAACGCCAAAATCGGAACCAATGCCGCCATCTTGTTATTTCTCATAACAATTGCAGAATTTTTTATCAACAGCGAACGTCAGAAGATCCTCTTAGCACGACAGCAAAATCAACACAAATGCTCACCATGGCAACAACGTGATCATATGATATCGGGTATCGTTTGTTATCAAGTATCAGTTAACCCGAGTGGATGTCGCATCACAACGTGAACCCATCACACCGCCTCATTCAGTAGTATGCATACGCACGCGAAAAAAGTCCTTTGAGTATTGTTTATAAAATGAATGACAAACGCACTTAGAAACATCTTACTTAATACGGGTGATTTAATGGAGCTGCAAACAACCGCATCTGTGGGACCGCGACACAATGTTCAGCCTTGGAAGTGTTGTTGATAAGTAGGACGAGATCACGCGACACAACCGGCTACTTGTTGCCCCTGCAGCTTCATTGCGGCAGACGCTCGTGTGTGCTCGGGAGGGGGAGTTGAGGGTGATCCAGCCACCACGGGAAGGGGGTGTAGGGGACACTGAACTGAGTGCGGAGTGCGGTAGCTTGCACTCGCAACCCCGTAATTTAATAAGTTGCACGCTCCAACTTTATCCAGCATTGTGTCTAGTAATAATGAGTGAACTTTTCAAAGAAAGTGCCCATTTTGTTGCGTATAGGCCATGAGTGCCGTGGTGTGCTGTGGGCCCTGCTTCGCCCCGTCGGCGCTGGCTGAGGATGGCTCGCTCTATCCGTGGCTGAGCGAGATGCTCTCCGCCACCAATGATAAGGTATGTCTGCTAAATTAAACATGAATATTCAAGTGTCTAGTTTAAGTTTTGTTTATTCAGGAAATGTTAAACTAATGTCGGTCTTTTAATCTCGTAGACTCATTTGACAGGTGCAAATGTCAAACTCCAAATTGAAAAAACAGACAACAATCACTTGAAATGTCAAATTAGTTTAAAAACAGACCTTAGGAGAGAGTTTTATTGTTTTTAATATCTGAAATGTCCAAGTTTAAATCGAACTCATGTCTTCAATGAGTTCGATTTAAACAAACGTGGATACGCTATAAAGTAGTCTTACGTTTTTGCAATTTGCAGGACATTGTCCGGTTGTATGTTCATCAAAGTATGATTCAAGACCATAAGAAATGAACATGTATTTACAGGATTATAATCAGGTGATTCAAAGCCGCGGGCAAAAGTATATCACCCTTCGTAAAGAACTCCTAATTTCGTCATGTGCGTCTGTTCGTCCGTCCGGATGTCACACAGCAATTGTATTCGGACATTTATTATTGGCACTATGAAAATTGAAAAGAAGAATTATTCCGTGCACCGCTAAACAATGATATAGCGAAATTACGAAAAAGTTACTTTTTATCTCTCCCTAAGAAATAGCGCTTTCGCCATAAGCTTTAATGTTGGGTATATCAAAAAACGATAAGTTTACTAACAAACACCGTTCCCGACAGATATTCGAGCTGGCCCGAGAGACTATAGTCCTCCTCCTGGACTGCAACCCCGACATCGGTCCGCTGCTGGACTGGACAGTGGACACGTGCTTCACGGGCTCCTCGCGCGTCGCCGATGGCTGCTACATGGCACTCGCTACTATATTCAGCGCACGGTAAGTTTAGCGTGTTAAGCTACGGTTTCCTACGACGCGACGGACACGAGCGGTGGCCGCCATAAACGCCTTAAAAACGTAAACGTCGCAATCTGTCAAACTTGTCAAAATTGTTGGTCAATTGATTGTATTTTTGACAGATTGAGAATGAGATGCGAACGCGAACGTTCTTAAAAAATACAATACAGGAATTGCACCTCTGATGTAAGAGGTGTCACACTGCATGGTAATGTGTATGGTATGACAGTTGCAGGCAGACTATGACCTAATTTTGTAAGAGATTTGAAAACCTCAAACCTTTACGCATGCAGTGTAGTAGGTCAGCAAGTCATGACGACGCTTTTGACACAAGCACACGTCTAATTCAGTCCAGTTCGGATTAGTTCGCAATCTCACAGTCGCCGGTCTGAACGTGGCGCTTCACGCCATCTACCGGTTGTTGGTTAAACCTGTTTCACACCGTAGGCGACACAGACGGCGTCGTTAAAAGATGCTGCCGTATTTTACCACACATTGCAGAACATTGATGCGTTACTTGGCGCTGTCTAAGGTGGACTGCATATGGAAGGAGCGTCTCAGTACGTAGGCCAAATCAATCTTATTGTATTACATCGTTTTTCCAGTGTGTTAGGACCTGCGTCCACATTCGGCTTAGTGTTAGGAATTTTATTGTTCGAATTACTTGTGTTGACTTTCGGTCATTCATAGATGGCGCTAGGAAACGGTTTAAGTTTCCTGTTACTAAACCAACAATCTCATTGGATTCCCAGTGTTAGGATCAGCGTCCAGTTTAGTCAGAATCTGTTTAGTATCAAAAATTGTATGCTTCTTTTTGCATGCTTCTATTTTGTTGTGTTTACTTCGGCCATTCATAGATGGCGCTGGCAGTACCTTGCGAAGGTGTGTGAAGGTACCTGAGTTACTAACCCAATTTTGTACGATTTTCATGGACAAAACTTGGTCGCTTCGACTTCGAAACTTTCGATAAACACCTTTTATCTACTCAGGTAATCAGTATACGGTCTGACTGTACCTCTCCAAAACTACATGTGCTTAACGACCGCTTATAGGTATGTACCTATCGAGATACTAATGTCTTTATTTGGCGAGCGATTAGGGGCAAATGCTGACGCTACGGTTGTCACATCGGTATCGCATGAAAACGGTTTTTTTTTTTCTGGAACTTCATATATTTAACGAAACATAACATCACGCTTGAATTCCCCGAAGGATTAGGCAGAGGTAGACCTATAGTACACCCACGACATTTCGCCAGTAATGATTAAGTCCCATGTAATAGGGGGCGAGCCTATTGCCATCAAACGCGTACAAATCCAGATGCTAATTTGAAATTCCAGATGGAAAAACCCAATAACGCTTTGCCCGACCCGGAAATCGAACCCAGGACATCATGCTCAGTAGTAACGCTTGCGACCGCGAGACCAACGAGAGAGGAAAATCGCAGCTTATTGTCAGTCGCTTCGCTCAGTTGTCTAATCTTCCACCGACAAGTGCAGCATCCCATCAGCATATAAACCGTCTCTATTAGCAAGTTCAAAAATGTTGTCCAAGTTAGGGCATGATTTAGAATCCCAGGAATAGGGTTGGGTGCTGCAAAATGTGTTCCTGGAGTCAATGACAACAATATTACCACCAGCTCCAGATGAATTACTTCATTTAATATCATTGGTATCACTGACAATCGTTGTAGGTGCCTGAGACACACTGTTTTGTTGACCATTAAATTTCAGATCCGCATTTAATAAATCATTTTCATTTAATCACACAGAAAGTGAAATTAAACATAATATAGCAGCAAGCCTGTGTTCCCCAACCAGGGTAGGCAGATGTGAAGATTGATTGATTGAGAAACATGATAATTATGATTGAGAAACATGATCATTAATTTGTGAGTAAATTCAAACGGAATGTGCATGAGGAGCAGTGGTGGCAGTAGTAACGGCCGAGTTATTCGTTCGTATTAGGTCGTAGGTTCGAACCCTGACAGTCGCTTTACTTTGTGTAAAACATTTCATCAGCACTGCTCTCAAAACGATGAAGGAAAACATCGTGAGGAAACCGGCATGTCCTAGAACCAAAAATTCGAAGACATGTCAAATCTACCAACCCGCACTGGGCCCGCGTGGTGGATTACGGCCCACTCCCTCTCACAGAGAGGAGGCCTGTGCCCCAGCAGTGGGAACATTATAGGGTGATTATGTTATGTTATGTATGTTCATGCGAGATATTAACAACAAAACCTTTGATGTTCAAACAATGATTTTGAAGCTTCGACGTTGCACCGCACAGTACGAAAGATTGCCAAAGGTACTTGTCATCAGGTGTGATTGATAGTGTGTATGTGTCTGTGTGTATGTTGTTGTAATAGTAAGGAGTTCAATATAATTTAAGCGTATTAGATTATTGGATTTCTTATTTAACTAGTCAATAACTGAGGAAACAACAACGAGTAGTTGAAATAAAGTATTATTTAAAATTGAATTTTTTATGCTTATTATAGGCAAAATTATATTTATACTTGTTAATGACGTGTATTTAGCGGCCAACCCTCACGAGCACGCCTGGTGGACTACGGCCCGCTGCCTCTCATAGAGAGGAGGCAGAGTCCCAGCAGAGGGATGGGAACATTTAAGGCTGATTATGAAACTTTGAGCTATTTTTGGTTCTTCTACATATGTGTTGACAAGGCTAACAAGAAATATATATGTATGTATGGGGTATTGGGGCTCTAACAAGAAATATATATGTGTCGATCACGACAGTTTTGAATGTTATCTAATCTCTCATGTAAGTATCAGAAATAGGGCCAAAAAGTAAAAAATATATATTTTAAGCAAGTTTTTTTCTCATGTCAGGGAGTACCCGTGCGACCACTACACGGCCATCATCAACGTGACGCTGATGTGCACGGGCTGCCCTCGTGCGCCTGTGCACGAGAGCGCGCTTCAGCTACTGCAGCTCCTGGACAAGAGGTTCTTCGGCACAGTTGGGCCGCTGTCCGCAGAAGATGACGGTAAGTCCATTCCCTTACAATATGGGACAATAGCAGGCACTATGAAAAGTCGAGTCTAGTTACGCTGTTGCAATTGGTCTATTCCGGCAAGAAACTCCTTGGTTAATCTTGTTTATCTAGGATTATCTACCTACTATTCCGTTTTGAAGAATATCGTCCTATGAATATATCGTCCGTCCAACGAATTTTTCAAACATAATTATGATGTAAAGGGGTTATGAATTTTCTTTAAAACGTGATTGTAATAGAAATTGTAACGTTTAAAATTAACTCTTCTCGTAGTTCTCAGAGTTCTTGCGTACATTATTCAACTACAATGTATTTTAGCGTACATTTAAATTCTGTCTTTTCCGTTGAGACAGATTTTTATTTACGTCTGTACTGTACCGTTCTAAGCATTAGATTTGATTGGATAAAAACGCCACATCGATTACGGCGTTTAGCAGTGCTCTTCAAGTTGTCAGAGGAAAGTTATGTCAAGGTAAGTTATACGACGACCCTAAAATGTGAGTTTAACGCATATGTCAGTTTGCAACCTACAGTGAAATATACATACGTAAATAAATTAGGCAGGAAGGTGCGTACTTATTTAAAGAATCGAGGATAAATCGTCTGAATCATAATTTGACGGGGCACAAAACATTCAGCATTGTGGCTGACCACCAAACTAAATGGCTCTGTGCAACCTGTCTTTAACCGAAACCAATTTTATTTGTGTAACCCATTAACTTAGCCCCCGGCTCCGCTGTGGACTTATCTAAAACCTACCTAGAGAGTATTCCTATGAATTTTAAAAAGAACCATGTAGTATTTCTCGTGTGAAGCAAACTAACGGATAGAGACACTTGTATTTTATTATGTGTAGGAATATTTCTTTATCATATCAAAATACTTTCTGCTATTTTAAGTGTATCACGAATAACCGAACTATCTTTGAATCCTAAAATGACTCGCTGCTGAAGCATACGTTAATTGTTAAAGTCTAATGTTTATATTTGTGTTTATGTAATAACATAACAAAACGCCCATCACACCATTGTTAAAGCGAAAGGAAATATAACAGTCAGTTATGTCGTCATTTACCCCGTTCCAAGTTTTTTATTTTTTCATATCAATCATATGGACTGTCCGAATTAATCCGCAACTAGCAGCGCCCCGCGGTATCACTCGCATAAGTCTCGATCCCGTGGGAATATCGGGATACAAGTATCATAAATGTGTTATTCCAGGTTTTAAACTATCTGTGTGCCTAATTTCATCCATATTCGTTCAGCAGTTCTTGCGTGAAAGAGTAACAAACATTCATCCATCCGTCCATTTGTCCTCACAAACTTTCGCGTTTATAATATTAGTAGTAGAATAATTACTGTGTAATATTTACCATTTCGTCTGCCGCCGACTGTGTCTAAATTCCTTTAAACTCAGCTAAGCTTGTTTGTGGCCTTCCCCCTCACACCAGGCACGCCACGTAATAATGGACTTATTCCGATGAAGAGTAAAAGCTTTTTTAATCTACACTACGCAATATTTGGACACATTAAGTATAGACCACTGAGATTGGAGATATTTTACCAGTCCTCTTTAAAGGTACAATAACTTTTTTTTTACTCGGATAAACGCCTAATGGAACCGAGTTTCATAGTTCTTTTAATAATAATAAGGTTGATTGGACGTGATTCCTACCCATCGATATTATAACAAAATTTTATTATATAAGCATATTCTTATGCCGTAGGGCATCCTTTGGGACTGTACCGACTCGACCAACATCAAAGTTACAAACATTCCAGAATAAGCTACTCAAGAGTACAGTTAATGCGCCTTCGTATATAAAAAAAATTATGGCCGCTATCGTGATCTAAACATGGAACCCGTCACCAACATAATTCAAAAAATTGGTGAGGCCCATAAACACCGACTCCACCGACATGTGAACATCGAGGCAATTCAGCTGTTAGACCAAACAAATATAGTGCTAAGACTAAAACGAATAAAACTTTAGGTCCAAGAAACAGGGTGTAAAGTTCACTCATCCACCATAGAAAAGGGAGGATCCTCCGACCATACGGATGTTGTGTCTGGCGGGCAACTGCCCCACGGTTGATGTTGGGTTCTTGTATATAATTATTATGTCCATTGCACGGTAAACTTTAATTGCGCGATGCAGGATTTATGTGACGTCAGGATTTTTGTGTGATGTCAGGTCTTTGATGCGTAGTTCGCATGTGGCGATGTAGATACCGCCACAAAACCTTTAGAGTTACTGTAGTGTAAAAAGTGTAGAAATAATAGTGACAATGACACACATATAATTATAACAGACTCTAAGAAAGTGAAACGATCAACACAACTTAATCTGAGTTTAGAATAACTGTCACGTAAAAAAATCTGTTAGAATTGCTAATTAGTCTTATAACTTAGCTAGATTGTAATTGTAAAAACTTGTTCTTTTTAATATAGGATAAAATAAAAATTGTGGTCAATTATTGTAGTTAAGGATAGTAGAAATCAGTAGAATACTTCTACTACCCATAAAAAAATGCGGTAATGGAATTTGTCGGCAAATATCATTGTTCGAAGCATCTTTGCCCTAGTTAACCTGCCATAAGACAAAAGGTCTAAGCGATGTGTATGCATTGCTTACAGCGTGTCAACTGCCCTTATGTTGCCATATCGGTGCCACGATAAAAGGCTAAGCTTACATCATGGTATTCTTAAGCTACTTAGCATGTATGAACACTAAGGTCCTTCGTGAGCCTATAAGTTATTTTGTAACTAAAATAACGATAGATATATTTTAATTAAGATATGATAGTTTAGAGAACAATAAAATATTAAATTAACACATATTTTTAATTGTTGATGTTGTCTAAGACCGGCCTGTTTTTTTACACGGTTTAAAGTTTTTATTTAATAAATAAAAAATATGTAGTTTAAAAAAAAAACTTTAAACACTAAGATACTTAAAAATACTTATCTCGTTTTAATGGACATAGAAACTAGAAGGTAGAGAAACACATCTAGCAAGTAGATGACTTTATCGTCGCACCATTGAACAAGCATAAGTAAGTATTAATATTCTATCTCACAACGCAGACTGCATCGGTAGCTATCAACTGTCTAATTGCGTAACACATTTTCTTAAACTATTAAGAATAATCTATTTCATTTTGACAGTTCAACAACATTGCGTTATTTATGTTGTTGAGCAGATTTTTTTCGTACTTATGAAGCAAAAGCTATACAGATGGGAAAACCTATCTGGCGCATGGCTTATAAGAACATAAATAATTTAGTTCTATAAATAATTGAAATTTGATAACGCTGACAGGTACTGCAGTAAAGTCAACGCATTCTAGGTAGGTACTCGATCTATTATGTTAGTCATTACTTACGCAGGCATGTACATGTACCAGCAGGTAGTATTAAAATGAATATAACGCTGTTTGTAACGTTGTTTGTAGGTGCCTAAGATAAGAGCTTGTGGCTAAGTAATAACAGCCGCACTGGTCGATCCATCAGGTTAAGCTACGCTTGACGGGTTTCCCAACTTAGTTGGGAAAAGGCTAGGCCGATTGAAGGCTAGGCAGAACCGTCCTCGCTAGGTTTATCATATGATAAACACAATCTCCGAATGTTTTCTTACAGATTAATATTATGGGAGAGGCCAGGGAGATTAATAAATTACAATTTCATTAACTATTACCATTTGCCTCACCATCGCCCATAGCGCATACCAGTAGCTTGATTAATTGAAACACAGACGTATTGAATAGAACACTGTGTTAGTAACACAATGCCTCTATGCACGTCTGTGGACAGTTACTCGGCCTCTAGAGTAGAGCCTACAAATATCTCTGTCTTTGTTCTATTACTCGAGCTTGGCTTAACTGAAATTCCATTAAGAAATTGATCCATTTCATGAGTAGTGTCCTTCCAATATATAGATGAAATAACTAGTAATGTATTACAAGCGACCTTCGTATCAAAAGATAGAGTCTATTAATAGTTTCGGCAATTTCGTAGGGTGTTAAATTTCCAATTTTTTCACAGATACCTGAATACTTATTATCTTTACTTTGTATAAACCTTTTGTACTGGAACACCGGCTAGAGGTAGTAGCTACTGCAGAATAAAAGTAGTACTGTAGGAAGTTATACCAATAGTTATTAAACAGGATGGCCCGTGAAACGGGGTCCTATTCACACAACTTTGCAACAAGCAAAAATATGCGTATTCAGGAACAATATCCCGCCGGCTTTAAATTAAATACTGTTTTGTGCTTTTTCTGGTTTTATTTGACAACATCGAGATTTTAAAAATATTGATTATAATTATGAGTACATAGTTTCCGTGCGCAGTGTGGTAATATATTTTTATTTTTGTACCCATATCTACTTCGTAGTTAATAGTAGTTAGGTTGTTTCTTTCATAGTTAGCGGTTGGGCTGTGCCCGCTCGGCGCACAGTAACCTGTGTTGTGAAGATTGCTGCACTTGTTACACTTGTCATAGCACACGGAAACTTCAGTTAAGTTAGGAATATATCAATATGTAAAACAGCTTATACAGTAACATACAGTATTATAGGTGGTGTAGATATTATTTGGGTTTATGGTACATGCAAACTCGACCTTGCTAATATTGTAGAGTAGTCAGATACTTGATCGAATATTACTCATATATATCGAAATGATTGTAAAACATTTCACATGTGTGCGCTAATCATTATTTGTACTTTGAGGTGCTTATGGAGCGTACGATGAGCGCATCACTATTTGCGTAGCGTGCGAAATCGATACGTCCTGTTCTAATGTTACAATTTAAAAATACAAGTCATTTTAAGTACCTACTTAATCATTACATTGCCCTGAGTTATCTTTCTTCACACAATTGTATTCTGATACGCTCTTTATTGGATAAAACGTACACACCGGCCCGTATCACACATGCACCGCTACGGATGTCCGAATATTGAAATTTGTGGAATTGAAACCACATCCCATCTCTCTTACGCAGTTTGCCCTTCGAGCATTGTATTGGCGTTACTGATGGACGCCAGACAGCGCTGCGGCGAACTGCAGATGATTTTCAAGTAGTACACACGGTTACATATCAAGCTACACATCTCATTACAGTATAAGCTTATCTCACATTGTACAGGATTTCCGTACAATGAGATGTCAGCTTATACTGGAATTAAAATAGCTTGATATGTAGCCGTGTGTACATGCCATTACCTACACATACGTATAGTTATCATGCACATTCTGTTAATTAGAATTTTCCCGCTTTATCCCGGGTAAACATTTTTTTCAAACTAATTAACATATATGATATGACCTAATTGAATGTAAATTTAATTAATTTAAAACCATAATGCTATAACATTATGGTTAACATTTTCGAGTGTTAATATTAAATACCTAGTAAATCTCAAGATAAAAACGTTGATAGGTTTTTATTCTTAATTTTTTTTAACTTGTTTCACGTAACTTTTTACAAAATCAACATTTCTAAGTGTCCGCCTGCCACCTGCAATCTTAGGGCCAATTATCTTACAACGTTCACATTCAAGTCAAAAAAGTTGGTAAATTGATGTTTTTTTGGCAGATTGCGAATGTGAACGTTCTGTTCTCGAACTAATGCAGACGAATATTTAAAATTCATTAATTAATAACTAAATATCAAGAGATACCTGAAATTAACCATGTATAATGTAATCGCGTAGACCACCTAAACTATTTACTTATAAAAACACGAGTATTGTTGATGTTATATGTCCTTAAATCTTTGTTACTGCACTGCTCTAAAATTAATTCATATTTCAATAAACGTAAGCTATCTGATGTCCGCATGAACACTGAAGTTGGACAATGGGTCGCTAACTGCACCGGTGTTACAGCGGTAAGCGGGTGACGTGTAACCCGTTGGACCCGTGTCGAATTGCGCAACCCCTGAATATTTCTGCAACGCTGTAAACCCTGCTTGAGCCGCTCTAATTTCTTAAGCGAGCCAGTCTATTTACGTGTCTAATTATGGCTTCTTTTCTGTATATGCATGCTTTATGCTTCGGATATCTCACTGATAAATGAAGTATATACAACTATGAAGCGACGAGCGCCTGAACTTGTCTATTCTTAAGTATCACAACCGTTTTGAGCTTGTTGAGAGCGAGTTCTTAAAATACAGCTCCTTAACTCTGAATGTATTTAGCTCGTAAAAAATGTATATAGAGGATATATAAGTTTAAAGTTTACCTACATTACATGAAATTATAAACAAAACTTGTTTAGTTTAAATTGTTACGCAATCACTTACTTACTTAAAGGATTTTTAAGACATCCTTATTATTTATTATTATTTTTTGGGTTATTAATATTTTTCTTACAGATTTAATTTTTTTTTTACATTTATAAATATTTCTTAAGATAAAAACTATTAAAAAAAACATTAAAAAATATAAAAAGAGAGGTCCGCCGGTGTCGGGAGCAGGGTCCAAGCTACCGGTGGTTAGGGCTGCAGAGAGGAACCTCCTCACAATGCGAGCCGTATCAAGGAGTACTGCTTTCTGAATCAGGCCTGATCCAACAGCCTAACGAGTGCCTCGAGACATGTTGATCGAGGCTTTCAGCCAACAGGCCATAGGCCGTTACGACAATCGGCACAATGATAGCCGAGCTCACATTCCACATGTCAACAACCTCGTGTGCTAAGTCTAGAAATTTTATTTATTTCTCTTTCTCAGCTTTCACGAGGTTCTCGTCATGTGGGATAGTAACATCGACTATAATTTCGCGGCGCGCTAATCGGTCTATCACCACTATATCAGGCTTATTGGCAACAATAATCCTGTAAGTAATAATAGACCCATCCCAGTACAACGTGGCATGGTCATTTTAGAGAACTGGGTCGGGAACATACTTGTAATACGATAACTCAGAGTCCACAAGTTTATATTTTAAGGCAAGTTGCTGGTGAATAATCCTGGTCACTTGGTTATGCCCGTACAAGTACTCCCCGTTAGCCAGATGAGAACAACCAGAGATAACATGTCTGATGGACTAACCCGGACGTTGGCACGCCCGACACACGTCAATCGTCCCGTCTTTCATAATATGCCCCCGGTTGTTATTCATCAAGATAACTTAATCCATATGCTCAGACATAATCTTCAGTCTCCCCGAAAAGATCACCGAAACGTTGCCAAGATACGGACGCTAAGAAATCTAAACCGGGCTCATGAAGAGCCCGATAGAAGCTCCCGTGAAACACCTTGCTTTGCCATACCTCCTTGCGGTCTTCTTTAGTAAGTACATTGATGCCTAACGCTTCCGACATACCCAAATACTTATAGGTTTCGGATGAGGAGAGGGATCTGAGGTATATGAATTTCCATACTATGCGAGGTCAGCATATACTGGAAATGTATAGCTTGATGTGTAGCCGTGTGTACACCTTATACTGCAATGCAATATTTTATCTAGTACCAAAATTACTACTCTTAATTTTAATACTATTTTGATTTTGCTACTTTTTTTCTCAAAAATAACCGTATAGGGGCTGAAAATATATTTTCAGTCGAACGTTATTTCCTATTAATCAAAATCTATTCGTTATAGATATTTACAGAAAATTATAAGTAGGTACTGAATTGATGTTTATTTGTTTATCTAGCATATTTTTTTATGAGTTCTTTTTTTTTTGCAAAACCTACATTGGCTCCTATTTTCCTGATCTACTTATTTTGTGTACCTATCAAAATATATCAAACTATTTATTTTTGTGCTTGATTTTGTATATAAAAAACATCATATTTTCTGAACCTAATTTAACCACTTATATTTAAAAAAAATTAAACCTATTGTTTTTTTCGTTTATTTTTTTTTGCAAAATCTACAATACTACCCTAATTTCCTACATTCGTAGGTTAAAATAGTGAAGTGTGTTTGTATGTTATTTACATGAGCTTCAATCATCGATAAGTTTGTACTGATTATTCTAAACATAAACTAGTACTTAAAAGATTCTAAAAATAACCTAGTCTTTATTTTTTACAAATTTATCTATAGTCAAATAAATATTGTATTTATTGTCGGTTTATTTAATTCTCCTTGTTGGAAACCTGTGAATTTATACTTTTCTTTCAATTGTAATAATGGGGAAGTGGGCGCAGCTGAACTACCATACACTTGTTCAGTTTGTACTTGAGTGCTAACGAGCCAAAAACATTTGAGCACCAAATTCCAAGTTAACAAAAATAATAGTTAATCTTAACTATATTTACATTATTGTAGGAGTTAGTTAGTTAGGGCTGATTTGATCAAAGTCTTTTATCCTTTGGATAAAATTGTCGTCTGACAGTTTTTGTATGGAACAACTGTCATACAAAAATATTACATACAAAATTTACTCGCAAGATAAGACTTATACTATTATAATTATTTTAAGACTTATCTATTTAAATATAAGTATCTACTATGTAACGTTTACACAACTAATGATGATTAATATGGCTGCATTTTTTTATTGTATTACATTTGACATTCAGTTTATAACGTAGGTACAAGAATACAAATGCTCTTACCCCTATTCAGCAGTTAAAGTAATATGAAAGTTTATGCACACTGTTCGGAAGTGCCAAACTGCTAACTAAACAAATTGTGGGTATAAAATGACGGCAAATCAAATACACAACATTTTGTCTGTCAACAAACTCGCCAGAGCGCGGCCTGCCGAGCAACCGGCCCTTCCCAGGTGATCTGTCTAATTAGACGGACCGCTGTCGGTCACAGAGTTCGGTTTCCTGCTCCGCGGAGCTATTAGGCGTCCCAATGGAAAAAAGGACGTGTGTGAAATGTCCTCCTGGCGCAGCCTTCAGATGGCGGGGGCAAAGGCGGGCACCGGAGGCGCAACATCCTGCATCTCGATTTCTTCTGGGGAGAGACGCGCGTGGGGCGGTGCGTGTATCTGCGCGGGCGTCGGGTGTGCCAAAGTCCGCAGCACGCGACTGTTGTCGAAGGTCCAGCGCTCGATGAAAGGCTCGGAGCATAAGCGGCGCACGCGGCTAGTTACCTCCGCGCAGTCTGCACACGCGGTGCTGGCTTCTCCGGCGCTCAAATAAGATGCTGCTGACAAAAACAACTGTTAACAAGCCAATCATATAAACATACGTTTTGAATACTGTGATCTCGGACCTTCATCAGAACACGCATTCGCTCATCATGTAATGAAAAGTTCATTCACTGCACTGACATGTACTATCAAAACAGTACATATTATACGAAATTTAATGTAATTAAACGAAATTCAATAAATGTGTTAGATAAATAAATAATCTATGTAATAATACGTGAAGCAAGTCAAAAGCCACATATTTTGACTAAGGTGTAGAGTTTGTGGAGTTAGGGCGTGTAGAGTTTGTGGAGTTAGGGCGTGTAGAGTTAGAAGCTTTGCTCTACACGAAATCTGATAACTTTTTGACAGTGGGAGCCATATAGTCTCGTCTTGGCAACATTTTAAATGAAAATGTTTTTGGTGGGATATATTTGCCGTCACCTGAGGACAGATATTAATGGTTGAATCATGAAATCGGATGTTATTACCGAGCTGCTCATAGTAATATTTGTATGGTCGTAACTGATGTAATGAGGCGCTTACTGGTAACACTGCCAGCCCTGCCAGCGTTGCGGCAGACGATTCGCATGTCATCAGCGCGACGCGCTCGCTGGCGCAGGCAGGGCACGGACTGGCTCAGCTCGCGCCGGAAGTTCTGCCCCGTCAGGCAGTAGAGGATGAAGTTGATGCCGAAGTTGGTGTTGAAGAACATGAGAGCTAGCTGCTGCAGCGCTGCCCATCGGCCGCTGTACTCACCGGAACTCTGCACCAAAAAAACGGGATTAGTGCTAATCTGGAAGTTGAGCTTATGGAGTTTAGAAGATCCTGGGATTGCAGGAAGATTCCTGATTTGTCATTTTGTGGCATTGTAGTCGTGATACCAGCCCCTGCGCCGTCAGCTCCGCTAGCACCTATGACATCATGGACCTTTCTTCCTTATTAGTCATTTCAGACGTAAGGATGCAACCTACTGAATACTTTCTTTCCGTGGTGGTACAGGTGAAGTTTTAGAAAATAGTAGATTATTACATCGAGCACAAAGTAAGTCATTAATGCACGAGGGTTATGTTATGTTATGGTGTGTGCTAAATTAACACGAGTGTATTAATAACTCACTTTAGCGAGGTGCGTAATCTACTTTTCTTTCAACTACCATTGTAACCGTGATAAAGAAAAAATATGATATACCTACTCAAGTTAATGAAAACAAACTAAGTTATATCGCGACTTCTGCGGCAAAAGGTTATTAACTCAACCCAACCCAACGCAACGCAACGCAACTCACTCACTCAGACTCGGAGAAGTCAGGTCAAGTCAACTCAGACAGACAGAGCCGGGGAGACGAGCCTTAGTAACAGGGTCCCGTTTTACCCTTTGGGTATGGAACCCTAAAAACAGTGCATTAATGAAAAAACAGTGCAATAATGAAATTTCATACAACTTTACTGCACTGTTTTGGTTCTAAGCAAGAACTACGTCGTTTGTGATCGGCTTTGTAGTGATTAATGATAACATTACTACGTAGTTAGAAGAAAAAGTATATATTTATTTCAAGTCTGTTACATACTTACAATACATATAAAATGGTTAGGATATGGGGTATGGAGTATGGAAACCTGCATCTGGAAAAATATTTAAGTCCGGCACCACGCGCACGCCCTCCCAAATCACTGAATACATGTAACGCTAAACATAAATATCTATACTTCAAATAAAATAGTAACGGGGTCAAAAACTGTCAATTCCCCAGTTCTTCTTTAATGGTCTCTGTTAGGGCCACCAATCCGCTACAATAGACTTGGCTCTTCAAAATCTCTAGAGAAAATCTAATAGAATTTATATCTGAAAAAATCTAACGATCTTCCGGGCCACAGCTATCCATAATTACAAAATCTGAAGATTTTAGCGACATCCCGGAGACTAATACAATACAATATCTAATATTTATTATTCATCATCTGCCTAGCCTTTTCCCAACTATGTTGGGGTCGGCTTCCAGTCTAACCGGATGCGGATCTAATATTTATTATTATTATTTATTTACTAGCCAAATACGTAGCAATCTTGAAAGTAGCACTGCTCTAGTGGACTGAAGTCGCTAGGGTGGTTCTCTTTAAGTCCGGGTGATTTGACCACTCTAAAAACTTTGGAAGAGAAAAATCCAAAGCTTTTAGAGTGGTCAAATCAGCCGGACAAATGTACTGAATCTGGCCCGCCTAACTTAGTCCTGGTACGCACGTTCATCATTTACTTCAGTAAAGGGAGTTCTGGGCCAAACAAGAAATTTAACCTCTAACGATATTTTTCTTTGTCACGCTAAGAAGAAGAAGTAAAGGGAAGTGATTGTAACATGATTCGCATGATGAGCATATAAGTTAGTGATACTAATTATAATCAGAGGGTTTAGAAGACATAAAAGCTTGTGATGGTGTGATTAAAATCGCGAGGTGTGGACAAAGGTCGCAGTGGCAGTGCGCTGTAGCAAAATAGTGTCTAATCGATGGGCATACTATAGTCACCATAGAAAACTATAAATTTTATCTCAAATGTCATCAACGGGTAATACTTTCGGAATTGTGCGCTATGCTGGAGCATACAATAAATACAACATTCGCATCGGATGCTAAAGAACGTTTGTGTTGAAATCTAAAAACATGTAGACAAACTGTTTAATTTCTAGGAATAAAATCGATTTCTCATTTTCAAAGAGCAGGGCCTTTGCTCAGCTGTGGCTACATAAAACTGACAGTGCAGGCTAACATAAAAAAGATATGGTTCGGAGGTGGCATATTGGTCCTAGAACGTAAATGCAGATACGACCTGTAATTGGATGCTAATCAAAATAATGCTTATTTGCTGGCAAGGTAATATGAGTGAAAAAAACCTAAAAAGCACTATGCTTTTATACTTAAAAGACTCACCATATCGTACGCATAAGCTAGTAGCCGCATCGTGTACGCTGGAAGGTTCAAGACGACAAAGACTGTGGACACGATGAGCAGCATCCTGGTGACGCGGTGCTGTGAGCGCAGCGGCGGCAGTGCGCGTGGCGGCGGGCGCTCGCCCAGCTCGGGCCTCGCCGCCTGCGCCGCCTGCAGCGCGCGCCGCTCGCACTCGCGCCGCCACACGCGGCACGTAATGCGGATATTCAGCAGCACGATGAGGCCCAGCGGCAGCGAGAACGACACCACGGTGTCCGCCAGGTTGAAACGCGCCGCAGACTCCATGTACTCCAGCGCTATGTTGCAGTCGTTCCGCGACGGCGATGCATATTTGATGACCGGTAGATTAGTTATCATCGAAACCAGCACCAGCAAGCTAATGACGGTCTTTGCCCTTGCCACTGTGCACATACTGTTCCGTCGCAGCGGGTATAATACCGCTACGAACCGCTCAATTGTAAAGGCTACTACTAGCCATGCACTCAGACAACATGACGAGTACGTGCTGTAGACAAAAATCTGACAAAAGCCGGCTCGGTGGAAAAGGTTCGTAATTTGCATCGATTTAAACCATGGAGGTAGCAGTTGTAGGAGAAAAATTGTGTCTGATATTGCTAAAACGGACAAGTACAAGCTTGTGGATTGCATCCGCAACTTGCTTGCATAAAACACATACACACTTATGATATTGCCGATGCAGCCTAGAAGGACTAGCAACGGTGTGTAATAACTGTTCAGCGCGTAAGCCAGCGCTTCTAAGGCATAATCAAAAGGTGAGACTGGAAGCGCGGACGCCGGCAACGCCGTAAAGTTGTCGTAGGCCATCGCGTTAAGAGACGGGCGGCGAGCCCGATAGCGGCGAAGGAACTGACGGCGAGGACGCGCCCCGCGCCCACCCCCGGCCATGGGCCGGGCCTGGCGCAGGCCCAGCCCTGCGCTCTCCGACACGCGCCCGCTCCTGCCCGGGTGCATCGTGTGTCGTACGCCTTGGAGTGCGCCTCCCACTAGCTCCGCCCAACTGTTATGTCCCACCCATCGTTCTCAACAAGTTAAGATGATCGTGTTTATCTCTTAAATATTTATCTCAAGGCACCTAAGTAACTTCTAAAGAATCCCGAGTCCAGACACAGTCAAGTGCACCGCGCTGCCGTCCAAATAAGCGGTATAGGCGCATTTAGGTCACCCAAGAGCTCAGTTGAAGCTGACCAAACACCCCGCCTACTGTCTGTCTACCAACTACCCACAGTAGAGCAAACCTTACGGGTCCAAACTCAGTTGGTCGCCGATTTAAGGCCGAGTTCTTGGTACCTTGCTGCTCCATTATCAGACTGTTCACCATCTCAACAACGCAACATCAATTGAATGAATCCAAACAAGATTGTCTGCTGTAAGTTTTTAGGTGTTGGTATTACGCAGATTTTGCTGACTGCAGAGTGCAGCGTCAGGTGTGACTGACACTGGCATGGCCGCCATCAAGGATTTTAATTTTGATAACATAAAATATTGGTCGCTAATTTTGTCGCCAAACATGAGAATTTGTCAGTCACTGGTTCAAAAGTTATAAGGGTTTATAGGTGGCCGATCTGGAGAGCTTCTCCCCAACTTGGCCCAAAAAAGCTAGGGCACGTAGCGAAGACCTGTTTTTTCCCAAAAAAATTGTCGCTAATTCGTCGCAATTTTTCGGCAAATTATAGATTTTCGCTCGCTATGTGCCCTAGCTTTTTTGGGGGGAAATTAAAGTTTTTTTTTTTGGAAGTCGGTTGAATTGTATTTTTTTTGTAAAAACCTTTTATTTTTCACTTTTTATTTGTGGTAGGTACCTACCCACCTGCTATGTAAATAAAAGTGACGGAGTCACTTAAAACATCATCTACATAATATATTAAGTGGGAAAAATACGTAATATTGAAGCTAAGTCAAAAACTACGCAAGCAAAGTTAATAAATTAAAATTTATGTTATTACCACCTCTGAAGCATGACGTACCAAACAAAAAAAAACATCAAATCAATGCATAATTGGCGGGGTAATCGCGTAACATACACACAAAAAAAACCTCCAGACGAATTTTGAAGAAGTCGTATAAAACGGTCGATTAGAAAGTATGGCGTTACCTGCATACGCCACGTCCATAAAAGACTTGTTGCTACGGCGTAGATGGGCTACGACTGCTACGACGTAGACGTTGGTTAATTACCGCGTAGCCAGATTTTCCAGTGAGTTAATTCCAGAATCGTAGTGATCAATTCATTGTTGATTTCCTCTAGAATAAATACAGCAGCTATAGAACACGTCTCACTAGCTATCATTAAATAAAGCAAGCAACGTTTCACGAATAACGAAAACGACACGTTAGGCGTCGACACCAGTTCCTTATGTAACGGAAGTAGCACTAAGGATGGATTTTTGAAAATTCACCCACTATAAATAGGGTATGAAAGTTTGTATGGAATTTTGTCATTTATGCCGATGGTATAATCGATCTGGCGGGCGGAAATTCATTCATTCATTCGCTGACACACAACGAACAGCCTTCGCCGGGTGTAACAGCATTAAGTCCGGCTAATAAAAAAAGAGACTGATTAAAACGTGTTAAACAAGCATAAAATAAAAGATGTATTAAACATCCGCATAATTCGGTTAGTAAAAATGAACGGATAATGCAAGCCCTAGACCTAGCCTAGACCGACGGATTAATGTACTTTCCGAGGCACGGAGGGGTCTCGGTACACGTGGTACGGTGCGTCGGCTGTTGTACGGTTTGTTACGCGGAACTTCATAAGAACACCTTTGCGAATGCAATCACAACTGGCCGTTATGTTAGAAACTTTTATGATCGTGACCCTTTATGAAACTAGCATAAATAAATATTAAATGTAACTATAACTTGTTCTAACGTAGTGTAATTTGTTTATCTCAGGTTCGGATAAGGGTCGCGGCACACTGGACGCGCTGCTGTGCACCACGTACTGCCGCTCGCAGCTGTACCTGTCGCGCCAGCTGTCGCAGCTGCACCCCGAGCTCACCATGCCCATGTTCTCAGGTAAGCAACTGGTTTCAGTACACTGACTACTCCGAACTAGTCCTCATGTAAGCACGTACAAAACACTGTCCAAGAGCGAGTTGGGCTCACACAATTAAGGTACCGAACCCAACTACACTGAGCAGGCAGTGAAACGGTCGCTGGCCTGCCGCAATTAATAAATCTGCGCTAGTTCCTAAACTATACAACTAAAAGGCATAGTGAGAAAACATGATCTGCACGGTATGATTTAACTGTCTAACAATTTTATTTGATAAAGATTAAAACAATACTTATAGTTCAAAAGGACTCCGTAAGTAAGCACCTACTTCTGGTATTTCTTTTTTTTCAGCTTTTTTCACCTGGTCGCAAACCGCTATTTATTGAATCCTATACTATTTAATGAACAATATTTGTATATATATATACTAGGTATTAGGGTAGACACCTTTATCCTTGAAACTAGTGATTTGGTGTCATCTATAATATACTTTTTCTATAGGACCAACGTTGAAATCGCAAAAAAAAAATCTGCTGTTCTATATATTTTGTCGATTTAAGTGAACACAAATGTATGGAACAGCTGATTTTTTTTTCGCGATTTCAGCGTGTCTACCCTAACACCCAGTATATCGGGTGTAAGGAACAGCCCTCCTCAAACGGATGGTATGAATTCAATATATGATACTAAGACGGCCGGTACATGAAATTATTTCAGGAACGTTATGGGAATCCAATAAACCTGATTCATTTTATTACCTCACACGCAATGTATCGTTACCGTGGCACAACACGTTCGCTATAGTATTTCGACATCCATTGCTGGTTTTTTATTTTAGCTATTTTATTTACATAAATGGACTGCTGCTTACAGAGAATATAATTTAAAACTGAAATTAAAAAAAAAAAAAAAAAAAACAAAACACTTCCGGAGAAAAATTTCGGTGGATTAGGATTCAAAATAAGGAGCTGAATGCCCCCTGTTAATTTAAGGAGGGCTGTCCCTTACAGCCTGTATATATATTTGTAATCACGTTCTCGAAAACGGCTCTAACGATTTCGATGAAAGTTACAATATGGTTTACGGGGGCGAAAAATCGGTCTAGCTGCAGCGAATGTTCAAATGTATCTCCCGGGCCCCCGATACATGGTAGTAGTAGGTACAGTAGGGTTTTAGTCGGTAGGAGTCCGACATAACCCTCCGTTCTCCCAAGACGAAGGATATCTATGAGGATTTAAAAGGGTAAAGGACAACATCGTGATGAATTCCTAGAACCAAAAATTCGAAGACATGTGACATCTACCAACCCACACTGGGCCCGCGTGGTATTTACGCCATATACATTCTAAAGTAAAGCACTACGCAAATTTGTAAGTTTACCCCCTACCAAAAATCAATGCTCAACGCGCCTTGGGAATTTTCACTTCAAAAATCCTGCAATGAAAACAATGTCCTCACTCCGGCAACCATAGCAATATATCTAGTGTTGATAGGTACTCGTATGCCCTAAATGTATTGATTTCCAGCGCCCCTGTGCGTGGCGTGCATCGTACATGTGTGTATGTATATTGCTACTGACTGAAAGGTAACACCCGAGGCCGACGGGAGGCTAGCTTCAATTTAATAGAGCGCCCGCCAAATATTTGTCTACAGCCGTGAAGCCAGCAAATCTCTGAGTGAAAGCTCTTCTACTGCCTTTCGCGTGTAAGCTTTTTACAAAGGTATCGTTGTTTAGGATACAGGGATTGTTCATTTACAATGAACTTCAACTTTATGACATTAAAGAAATGCTGCTTGACTGCAGTTAATAGGGATGGTGGTGATACTTCTCCGGAGGAGCTCTTTCACAATTTTTTTAGAGTGACTGACCTAAGCCGTTGACATGGTGACGTTGAATACCCATTGATGGTTTTGGTATTGGTGTCGCTAATTGCGATAAGACCACACACCCTTTTTGTTTGACTCAATTGTTTTCTCTGTGTTTGGTAAAGAATAAAGAGCATTGTATTTATTGTGCAGAGATCACAGCGAGGTTCCAGACAGCGCGCACGGAGGTGCGGCAGCTGCTGCTGCAGTACCTGCTGCCGTGGCTGGTCAACATCGAGCTCGTGGACCCCAACGTGCCGCCCGCCAACCCGCTCTCCTACATACAGGTAGGAGCTGTACTCCACTGCTCATCTTAACACGTCACGTCAAATTCAATGTCCCATCAACAAGACTCCGACTGAAAGAAGTATTTTTTTTTATCGACTGTTGTAAAGTTCCGCCCCACAATATTATGAATTATTAAAGTAGCCGAAATCAGAAAACGAAATTCGGTCGGACTCTTTATTCAACATGGCACTAACGGTCTCAAATTACATCATTTAATAGACTCTTCTTTGTAGCGTGTCAATGGCAATCTAAATGTTGTAAACCAAGAAATGAGCTATTCACAAAGCATAGTTTAGCGGCCGGAAAGTTCTTTAAACTGCAGGTGTCAGGGCAAGCAGGACATGAAGTTTGTCCCTACGTTTATGGAGCAGCATCATTCAGTCTAAAGTCACTGTCTGATAATAAACTCGTCCGTGCAGTAAAGCAATAGTCTGCGGACTTAGGTAAATTAATAGTGTTCCGGGCGACAAGCACGCCACGGGGAATTCCTCTCTAAAAGTTCAGTTCCTTCATAATAGAGACTTTATTAAGTTTCCTTTAAAAATGATTAAATTCTTGTACGGACATCTTAATAACAGCAGTATAACAGGAAAGTTCACGTCCTCAGACTGGGTGACGGAACCCTCAAACTCAAAGCATTTATTTAAATTAAACCATTTACAGCCAGTTTTAAATAGTCAAGGAGTCGAGCAGTCACAAAAATGAAGCTAGTCGCCCATTCCAAAGCGTAGTATGTTCTATGTAGAAGAATGTTCAAGAAATTCCACGGACACTCTTAAATTAAAAATATTGGTTATATCATCCAAAATCCTCTGATCTTCTCCAGCGCACGGCTATTCGCTGGTGACATTAGTGCGTGCGACTATCTCATTGCTGCTCTCACGACACCGTCTCTAATCTGTCTACCTGCACGAGGGCGCTGGCTGCAATTGACGCACTACTCTCTCAACGCAGATCCTGCCTAACATAATTAAAATAGACAGAAGAACTAATGCCTCTAAACCTACGTTCTATGGTTTAGCTATCGAATAATGTTTAACCGCAGGGTTGGGCTCCATTTCTTGAGACTGGAGACACCGCAAATTGTAGGTAAGGTAGGATAGTATGGTCAAATGAAACTCGATTGTTTTGCAATCCTCTTAGTAATACTCGTTATACATTCATTGCCAGCTGTCTTTGAAAACATAGTTTTATTAAGATATTATGTATGGTTTTATATTAGGCATGAATCTCATAGCACAAAGGGTAGCGCGGTTTAAAAAACGAAGAATTACTTGCTCCTCTTAACACAAGCTGTAACTAAATCTTCGCAGAATTCATCAAAGTGTAGATCATTTCAATTAAATGATTGTGCACATCAATGTGCAGGCGAACTGAGAACTGTCACGTGGTGCAGCTGGCATGCAGGTCAAGTGTTCATAACCGCGCGGATCTCGGCGCATTAGCCGACACAACGCGACCTGACGATGCTCCCGCCTCAGTTGACACATCCACCCTACCGAGTAGTCAACTTGGTTACGTGGATACTGATCTGTATGTTTTATTCGCAGTACTACGCCGCAGAAGCTGGGCGCAGCGGCCGGCGAGAGGGACTGGGCTCGGCTGAAGCCACCGAGATGGTGCTCAACAACCTCTTCTATATCACCGCCAAGGTGAGACTAATGGCCTACTAACACAGATTACAAGGTACCTAGAACATGCACTAGGTAGGGGAACATTCTCTGAATCTAAAGTCCATCGATATAACTTATTCAAATATTACAGCGCTCTATTACAAAAATAACAAAAATAATAAAGTCAGTTCCTTCCACAAACCCCGCGTTGGTATGAAAATTAATAAACAGCTCATACGACTACGTCCGGATTTTACGAAGAATTCGTAATAACTGCATGCGCTCGCTGTGAGGACATTCCGAACCCAGTTCACATTGTTAAAACCTTTTAATATTTGTGATATCGAGGTATACGCGATTGAACTGGTGCGCAATAACGTGCGAGCAACCATGAAACCTACACCACCTACACAGGGCAACTTATTGTTAGTGGAAAAATCTCGTTCCCTCTATTTAACATCGTTGCCATGGCGATCTATCTAAAACCGCTACCTAGAAAAAACACAATGGCTACGCCAACACAAGGCTTTTAGGTACAGCGATGTTTTTCGATTGTTATTTTTATTTATTTTGTATTCAGGGCTTATGTTTAATTATAACCATTCCAGTTATTGTTAAATATGTTATTCAAGGTAGAAACAACGCCATAAAGCTCTGGACAAACTGAAGTAAATCCTGCGCGGTATGCGGGACGAAATTCGCGAATAGTCGTGTGATTTCCCAATATACTTCATTAATAAATCATCAACGCGCGAGACTCGCCGCAGTACGGCCAGAGCTCATCGGATGAGATCTTATAATATATGTATTTTCTAAAAGTTTAAGAAGCAGTTTCTCCAACTTTTATGAACAGATCTAATAAAACACCCTTTATTTCATTAGCATCATGAATCAATCAACATAATAAAATTTGACTTGTATTAGTATCGGATCATAGAACAAAAACCTATAGAGTTGAAAAACAAAATGATTCACTTAGTTTTAAATCAGATACAAGCACCTAGTTGCCTAGTGTCGTTATTATAAGGGTTGCAGTAGCAATGTTGACGTGAGTTAGTAGCGCAAGGCTGTCGCGATTTAGAGCAAAGGGTGTATCGGCGTGAGATTGCGGCGCCGCGCCCGTGTTTGCGCCATCACTCACGCGGCAACCTTGCGCGCCTACGCAAACTGCTCGACTGACCAAACACATTACATACTTCCTGCCGGCGCAATGACGAAACTAATTCATCCAGGACCCGTAACGTCACATAACGGTGACAGCTATGTAGTACTAGACGCGTTGCTTCAGCTAACTAAGAATGGGTCGGTCGCCATGCCTTTCTAATATTACTCTCTTATTTTTTTTGTTCAAGGTTGGACAATTTGTCGGTATACCTTGGTTCCGTTGTCCTTAATTGTCTCTTAGGGCACTGTGGAAGTATTTTAGCTAATGAGATGATGATAGGGTCAGACAAAAGTTTCACAGAAGTAACAACTTCGGCCCCTTGCAGCCCAACATAATGTTCAACAATATTTGATATGAAAACCTGTAGAAACTAACATGTTGTTTGGACAGTTCTCCGATAAGCACCCCAAAGAGATCGAGGAGCTGTGGTCGACGCTGTGCGCCTGCTGGCCCAACAACCTGAAGGTCATCATCCGCTACCTCATCATCGTGTCCGGCATGGCGCCCAACGAGCTGCTGCCTTATGTGAGTACCAACACCAAACAAACTAACACACTCAAAATAATAATTAGAAAATTATCCCAAGGGAACGTACTTCCGCGATAAAAAGTATCCTATCCATAACCTAACCTAACCCAGGTCATGGTTTACCCACGTGCCTAATTTCATCCTAATCCTTTCAGCCGTTGTAGCGTGAAAACGTAAGAAACAAACAAACTCACTTTCGCATTTTTTATATTAGTTAGGATTACCGGGTAAAACGGGCACATAACAGGCTTTGTGGTGATGCTGGACGACGCCAGCTCTGCTCGTATTTTGTCTGTTTTCTTTCGAACTTCTCGACTTGACTCGGTATTTTCTGAGCATGAACTGCACTAACGAGTGGAGTTCAAGCCCTAATTATCCGATTGGTCGATGAAAACCTTTCGTTTTAAATGTATTAATAAACTAGCATAAAGTTGTTGAACTGTCGTTCAACGGGTTTACAAGCCGCAATCATCGATCATGCTGAGCACTTACGCGATCTAAGTCGATCGCATGGGTGTAAGAACACCCTCACTCGAATGACATCCCTTCTGAGGATGCCCGAGTTCGCGACGACCCGAGTTTGATTGAAGCTAATTTGATTATTTTATTAGACGCTCGCTATAATCTTTGTTTTCTGGCTGCTGCTCAGGCATGTTGGTTTGGATGTTAATTAATTTCATATAAATATTATAAATATATTGCATTATTAAATTAAAACTCGTAAGATTTTATTTTATATCTATTAGGTAGGTAGGTACAAGATACTATGTTTACTGCTACTGTTAACAAAATTATGAAATGTGATCGATTGAAACTGCTACTTTTACGCATAATCCAAATTGACACAAAATTATTGGATACATTGTATTTTAGCGTTTCATGTTTTAGCCAAGAGTTAATATTACTTCCGTTCAGATTATTAAATTAGAATTATGTATTCAATAGAATACAATAGCAAAGCTAACGACTCATTTTATTTTCCGCCCAATATATTTTTTTTTTTTTTTTCAAGTACAATAAGGTGTAATCTATTTCCCGAAGATATATTCCCCTAAAACTTGTTGCATAACGCATGCAAAGTAATCGCTGTAAATATATGAGCAGAAGCTGCACAGTTTGCAGATATTTCTGAATAATTCAGTCATTGTTCCTAAAGCTGAAAAAAATCCTACAATACTATATGGACAGGCTTTACTGTGCCGACAGCACGATGCTTATGCCCGATATCCATTTGCGTGCTAACCGCTATGAAATGCATGGGCGTAATTGTAGCGAGGCAGCGTCACAGTGAATCATGTTCCTGAAGTGGTTACTTACGCGGAGTGGTTACATACGTGATGGGGTGCGCGTGTCCTTCGCTATTATATATTATGTTCAGTGATCCACCGTAATATTGAATGTCACATTCAGTGTACAGATGTCTTACCTTTGACCACTATCGGAACCATATCGCTATTGATCAATGAAAGGCAGATTAAGGCTGTTGCTACAGCTATATGTATAACGTGACTTGTTTAACTATGGTTCCTATTCGACTAGGGACAAACATCAATATTAACCTATAGTTTATTCAGTTAGAATATCGAAACTATATAATAGGGGATGAGGTGATGATTGAGGTTCTTTTTTTAATTGTATCACAAAGAATCCCTTGTTCTTTGTGCAGCCCAGTTCGCGGACGTCAGACGGTTAATTCACGTCGCCTCCGTCTCACATGGCTTTTAGAACATTCTAGAAGAATGCACCCTTATTGGACGAGTGGGTGGCGGGAGCGGTTTGAAATAGGTTCGCGTTATAATATGAATTATTGCACGATTTTAAAAATATGTTTCAAACGATAAACAACAACTTTCCATGTATGTACAGTATACACCTCGGTCTGAATCAAACGGTGTTAAGAAGGATTACCTATCTGGCATTCTTTGTGTTACACCTAAACACACATGCACGAGGTGAGCGCTAGAAAGATTGCTAAACCCGTGATCCCTCTTGCAAAGAATTGCTTCGTACTCAAAGCACAGGATTCTGTGATTTGTAGGCAGCCCGATCGGATCTCCACACACCTACGTATCGAAGAGCTTAGAGCGGATCGAATCTTTTTTGTCTCGACAACAATGCCGACACCGATATATACAGGGCGTCCCACAGATATGCCACATGGTGGGAAAGTACCTTGAATATTGTAGATGGAACATTTTACTGAAAGAAGACATTATTTGAATTTTAAAAACAATTTTTCATAGATATTTAAATAATGACATGGTTGAACCGGGAATCGAATCCGTTACATGAGAAAAATAATCACCTGTAGCTTTATCATACCGATCGAAAGGATTATTTTTTGCTAAATAACATAGTGTCACAAATAAAAGGAAAACCATGAATTTTAACGGAGCGAAATAATCAAAATAGTCCGACTTTGTTGGAAGGGACTAATTTTGAGCATGTGATAAATTGATTAATTTTTTATTAAAAATTTTTAAATTCATGGTCTCAATTCGTTAAAATTAATCATACCTCGTGTTCTAGAACGTTAATTATTTAAGGTCAGTTAAAAATAGGTTTTGAAGAATAATAGAATTTCCAAGGAAAAGCTTTTGTCGTTAATATGATCAGAATCCTAATAATAAATAATTCAAGGGGCTTCAGTACATCGTTAAATTAATAAATTCTAACAGAATACGATACGTCGTACATAGTTGAGCGTGTATTCTGAAAGTCGGCAACAACGTAGCAAATAGACGTCAAATATTTCGCTGTTTTCAAATATGGCTAACTAGTGAATTAAAATAATGATTATTTAATTAATATCGAAACACCGAATATTTAGTTTTAGATGTAAAAAACTTAAATAATTAAAATAGTAAGTATCCATAAAATAGTTGAAACTAGTGTAGTATTCAGATAAAGTATGTAGTATTCCTACAATCGAGTTAAAACGCTTGACGCATGTCGGGGCTGCACGGACAATACGAACATAACCCGCTTCTATACGAGCATAATATTCTTCGGTCCTTTGAGGGTCTTAAAAGCTCCAGATACAAACGATTTGCGTTTAAAAATACCTGCAAGAGACCTTTGAAAGTTCCATTGGTGAGGTGCGGTGAGGTTGTTATGTGTGTTGTGTGTATGTTTTAAAACCCAACTTGTCTCTGTAGTTCTAAGTCGACAACCACTTATGCGTTTTATTGTTTGATTCATACATATTTTACGTTGACTGGCTAAGTTTTAGTACACAGGGGCACATGATCACAGCTAGTCCAGTATGAAATTGAGATAAGTAAAAGTACCCTACTAAAAGTCTTCTCATTAAGATGTCCGAAAAACATATTTTTTTCTGCAAATGATCAAATGAATGTGTAAGTGGACATTATAATTATGACGAAGCAATATGTATTGTAGTTCGTAGCGCACGCTTTGTCCCAAGTTTCGTTGGTTATTATTGTATACTATCTTCAATTGATCGTAACAATTACGTCTTGAAAACATAATACCTAATAATACCAAACTTTTAGCAGATTGCACTTATTAGTATGCTAAGATGGATTCCTGGAGGCTGTTATTAGCTCCTCCTCTCCTCTTGGTCTATCAAGTTAAATATTTGTGAACGCGCTCCGTTCTAATGACATTTGGTTGAATGTTACTCGCACCTTCATAAAACGACAGGAACTATTTGTCTATATGACAGTTAGATGGTTCCAACCACGGATATCGAGGGATATGGCTTGGAGGCGTGGTACATGTCGCCTGACCTTGGCCAACCTGAGTGTATATGCGCCTGACGACGGTGCGCACCGTGTATTCTGTTTCCATCGAAACGTGTCACTGTCATTTCGTATTTTTACAAAATGCCGAATTGTTCCGTGCTTATTTGCAAAAATAGGTCAATAATACAACAAACCTTCAGACAAGTGGCGTGTCCTACCACCGATAAGTAAAAAATCAAAGCATTCATTATAATATTTAAGGATTTTATAAATATTTAATTGTGACATTTCAAAACGATGCATTAGTGGTGTGCAGCGCTGAGATAAGGATATCGATAATTGTTAGTTGTTTTTACGGATTCGTATAATATACTAACATTTGCTAATTAATCTATATTAATTAATTTTATATTATAAAGCTGAAGAGTTTGTTTGTTTGTTTGTTTGAATTCGCTAATCTCAGGAAGTACTGGTTGGCATTGAAAAATTATTTTTGTGTTGGATAGTCCATTTAACGAGGAAGGTAATAGGCTATATAACATCACGCTACACTACGACCAATAGGAGCGGAGCATACATGAAAAAGTTGCAAAAACGGGAGAAAACCTTTTTGAGAGCTTCCGTTGCGTGGGCTACGTAAACAGTTTAAGTTACGCAAATATCACGTATGATGGAAGTGTTCCTCTTTAAAAGTTCTCAAAAAAAGTCCGCGACAGCACGTCTATCTTTTAAGATTGACTCACTATAACCTTTTTTATGCTAATCAAATTTGTTCGAAATTAATGCTTTATTTCCGAAGGAGTTTTAGCAACATAATATTAACTCTTATTCAAATAAATAGTTTTAACATCAAGGGTATTTATGTATCAGTAAAATACTTTTTAATTCATTCGAATCGGTTATTTAATTTTGAAGTTATCACTAGTATAAAAATGCAATACGCGAACCGTTCGAAGCCGGGCGCCGCCGCGACTTTCCCTACTCTAGAGAGGAGAGGATGGGCACTCGAGTAGACCATGACCTGGAATAGGACATAGGATACGTTTTATCCCTATATTCCCACGGGACTGTGATCGACCTACGCGGGTGAAACTGCGGGGCACAGCTAGTATAAAATAATATTATTGGAGTTTATTTACTCCTTAAGAATCGATTTTCATATAAGGCCCCCGGAATGGATATTTTATGAGGAGAGAAATTTATAGAAGCGTAACACTTGTTTTATGCGTAAATAACACGGATAAAAATTTTGAAAAAACATGGTACATATTTTACACTTCGATCTAGTTATTTCAGCCATTTTTTTTTGTTGAGGTGTTATTTTTATGCGTTTTATTTCAGTTTTAAATGACTTTTGAATAATAATTTAGATTTTACTTAATTTGGTTTTAATTACCTAAGTCAAAATACGCCCAAAAATACTTCTCTTTTTTGCAGTCGGTTTTCATCATAGATATCCTGTTTTCATCGATATTTTTATCGATCTAATATTTATATCAACCCCTCATCCCTAGTTGAGGCTAGAGTTGCTTGTGTGCGTACAGTCGCTGTATGTATACTTTCTAATGCCTGCCCCTTTTGAGCATGTGTGCATTAAATAAAAACAAATGTGTTACACATATTTAGTTGTGTGCGTGCGTATCTATTAATTTTGCTTTTGTGTGAGTTTCGGGAGTGGGGAAAAGGTGGCGACACTTGAACTCGAACAAATATAGATAGAAGGCATATCTCCGGATATCTATGGTTCCAACCTTCGTGAAGTTGCAATTTACTAGAAATTGTTGTCTAAAGTGAAAGTTCAACTATACATTTTATGGTAGAGATAATTTGATACTGCAGCAAGGTTCGTCTCCGTACGATGGCACACGATGAGAATTGTTAGCAAACCATATTCTTCACAATCTGCAGCATTAAAAAAAAATGTTTTTAAGAAGATTTCCAACTATGGGTACATTAATGGGTGCATTAATTTCTACATTTATATTCGAATGGTGTAGGTTCATAGTAAACAGATTATTCTATTCTAATGGCTGAAAAGGGGGTGTTTACTAAGATGACAAGCTAATAGAGAAGACTTGCTGCACCGACCCCATTGTGTTAATAAGAGATAATGATGATTAATAATGTCGCAGGCAAAGCGCGTGGTACTGTACCTTGCGCGGTCGCGGCCGGAGCGGCTGCTGGACGAGATGATGACAGAACTGCAGACTGTGGAGACGCTCAACTGCCTCATCGAGCGCACCGAGACGCCGCCCTTCTACCGCCTCACGTCCATGCGCAAGGCCACCTCGGGCCACAGCGACGGGCCCTGCACTGGCTCACAGGTACAGTCACAGCCACAATGTGTTCGTCGCTTTAAGGGCTATTATTGTTTGCTCATAGAATGTTTGCACGATAGAATCTGCTTTACCGACTCAGCGTTATACACTCCCGGACTTCTAGATCGAGCCACCGTGCATTTTTATGTTTTTAGGCCTAAGACATCCAACATAATGGTAAGTCTGAGAAAAAGTTTGCACCAGTTTTACATCAGCTTCAAAATGCAGTTTGACGTACTCGCCTTCATTTCGGTATCAGCATTTTGTTGTGCAACTTCTTCTTTCTGGCCTTAACAAGTGAAACGTTAGTGCACAAGTTCATATAAGCTGTTCTGCCGTTTAAAGAATTTACCATCGATACCTAGAGACTGGCGGCTTTGTGCCGCATCCAGGAGGACCACGAAACTGGGTCACTACAGCACGCCTAGATTGTTTTATCTTTAACACCAGTCTACGTAATCGTAACCTGACTTCAATACTGGTCCAATAACAACTTTGAGACTTTCATGGTCTGACTTTTTGCGCTCGAACTGTTAGAAGGAGACTCGAAGAACGTGGCTTAAAACCTCATAAGCCAGGCAATGATCCATACTAACATGAGCTCACAGAATGGCACGCCTAATCTGTAGGCGTGCCATTCTGTGGATTGGATTCAAAATCAATGGAACCAGTTTTCTTCTTACGGATGAAACCAAGATTATGCTGTATGGCAATGATGGACGTAGGAAAGTCTACCGAAGACAGAGAGAACGTTTTCAGCAATGTTGCATTGAAGAGTAGGTAGGGTATGGCGGGGGCCATGAACAGTCTGGAGCGGAATTTCCGGCCTTGAGGTAGTGACGGGAACACGTTTGCCACCACGAAATGGCGACCGCCGCAATACATTCGTTAATACGTAGTGGCTCATGTGATGCCATATGCTGAGTTTGTGGGCCGGGATTTCCTTTAGGACCTTTAAACAAAAATATGCAGGATGGCTCGATTCAGGTGGCAGGTTGTGTTGCAATTGTCTGCTCAGTGCCGTAGTTTCAAAATGTATTCATCAGGACTTTATATTCTTCAGGACGCTACCGGTCGGACTGGGGAGCTCGCACCGGTCGAGAAAGGCACCATACACACAAAGAGGCACAGCGGCGAAGATCCGGCCAAAGCCAGGTATTGCAGTGTTTGTTTAATCTTATTTGTGTGTAGTTTCTATGATACATGTATCAGCAATAATCAGCACGCTTTACCTTGCGGTATGCAAATTTTTCGTAATATAGGTCCATTTATTATATATATTATGTAAAATTAATAGAAAGAAATAACATATCAATGTCATGCGTAGGTTTTATTGTTCTCACTACCCTTTCTTTTTTCAAATATATAATGAAGGCTTTTTATTTATAAATACCGCCCTTACCTCTGCACGTTCTGTGTGGACGAAGCCTTAAGCGTTTTCCAATTCATTCGCATTCGGTCGTTACGTCGTTGTGTTTCATACGCTTCATAATATGAATGTCCCTCGTAAAACCTCACCAAGTAGGTAGGTAATTACTTCCTCAAGTAAAAAAAATTCTGGAAGGTCTTCCACAATATTTTTTGCTCTGCACCCTTAATTGTATTGTATCCACCAGCCGCCGGCGAACGCGGCTGGTTGATCTTTGTTCACTCGAACTGAAGCATCGTGCCTTTTTGATGACTGTGATAACCGCTTAACACGTATTTACAGAGGTTTTTTTTTTACACACAAGTGTTTTTGAGCCACCGCAATTGTTGTAAAAGTCTCATTTAACGAATTGTTATTACGATTTTCGGACGAGAAGCCTCTACCGATGCAATTTTCCGGCGCCTTGATGCACGCACGTGGTGACGTCACGGACCGACGGCTGCCCGGGAACTGAGCCTCGGCTCACGCCTTCCCGCGTTGGCCCTGATGTGTGCAATCCTTAAAACGCACCAACACTACCAATGAACGGCACCATGAAATTCACCCTTAATACCCATAGACTGAGTTTGAAACAGATATTCGTAGTTAAATATTTAAATCAATTTTAATGTAGTCTTGATTTAATCTAGTTTATTTGTAACAAGTAAATATAGCCTATAGGTGATATGTATCATTTCAAACAATTATTAAAATAAACTTATTATTATATTAATTAATCATACAAAGGACGACACGGAGCGTGGAGCACAAAGCGATAGCAAGATATTACAAACTCCTGGGTTAATTATTGTTGTTGCTACGATATGTGAGAAAAATGTAATAAAATAAAACAATTCAAAATATAAGAATAAACATAAGCCCTGGAAGTTAAGAGGTGACCAGTCTCAACTGACGGCACCCGTTCACGATGACGCGTGGATCAGCATCACCCAGCTCAATGTAATATTCGGTGACTCAATTAGTCGGCGCGCGGCGGCTTAGCGCTTTGTGCCGGTGCGCTCGGTGCTGAACATACATTGATTCCATTCCGTGAGGAATGTCATCTGCAAATGAATTTCCCTCTGAAGAATTCCTAGTAGCTTTATCAATATTTGTTTAGTCCACTTTGTCTTATTTTAAGTTTTTGTCTGATGTATCTAGATAATTTGATGCCATATAGTGGACACCACTGGCGAGAGTAGGACGCAGTTTGTAAATGGGCACATTTATATGGACTCTGCAAGAATGGATGCTAAATGGATGTTCGTTTTATAGGCGAAACCGATAACTGTTAAAACTGTTAAAAATGACAATAAGTCTACACCTACGTCGTTTTCAAAATTGGCCGTTGTTAAGTAATTCATGGTGAAATGTTTGTTTGTCAGCGGTGCCAAAGCGCCGGAGACGCCGAGTGCGCGCGCGCAAGACAAGAGGGCGTCGGCGCCACCATGTTCCACGCCGCCAGCTGACGAGGAACCTCCTGCGCCCTCAGACGGAGACGCCACTCCGGTAACGTATTAATATCATTAACATACATACTGTTTCGTGGCACAGTGCGCACGTGGCGCCGTTGTTCCTGCGCCTGCGCCTTATTTTTCCCCATCGTGTCGGATTGCCGTCTCATTATCGCACTATAATATCTTACTTGGCTAATCTCCATTGAGATTGGCCGCCGTGACCGAAATTCGTCATGAGCTGTTGTTCAGTACGCGATATGGGAGTTATTTAACGTTCGTGTGATAATGAATGACGTGTCCCCTAGACCGGGTTGTGCCCCGAGCCCGGCCTGCTGCCGCTGGCGGGCAGTGCGCCGGCCACGCCGCAGGAGGCGCGCATGGACATGCCCCAGCCGCGCCCACTGCCCATGCCTGAGTACGGCGGCTTCTTCGCGCTGCTCACCGAGTACCTGCCCGATACCAGCCAGCCTATCTCAGGCTTCCATCGGTACGTATCACCTTGAACAGTTTCTTACACATACAAAAACTCACGTCTTCTTCCCATGGGGGTAGGCAGAAACTACAGAACGCCACCTGCTACGATCCTTGCATATTCCGATTAATATGCTTTTTACCCGACTGCCCCAGAAGGAGGGTAATGTTTTTTGTATTATGTTGCGAGTGATGTGATGTCGCCTGTAGTAACACTTAACCGCGCAATAAATGCGCTGTCAAAAAATTTGCCTAAAATAGTAACGGAAGGCGTCTGGGTGATAGTGTAGATATTTCCAATAGTTCCAATGCGTGTCCTGTGCAGATGTAACGTGGCGGTGATGCTGCTGTGTGACGTGGTGCTGGACGGCGTCGAGCTGGACTGGTCCATCCACGTGCCGCTCATGCTGCACATCGTCTTCCTGGGAATGGACCACACCAGGTAACGTACATCTAATTGAATTAGAGAAGGTATGTAGCTAGGTGTGAATTCGCGAGTTGTATTGTTAGTAGCGAGATATATGGGAATAGCATTGATCAACGTTGTGGCTATGTTGCACACTGCTAAGCGGAGTATAATACGGCGTTGGACACTATTATTATTGTTAATGCATTCTATTATGTTAGGAATAAACTACTTTGTAATTTTTTCTATTTATATGAGTGTGCTCTGTTAGCGCGGGGAGCAATAAAAAGAGTGAACTATATTTTATATAATATTTTATATAATGGTTTAATGTCGTGCTTGTTACAAAATATTACGTCATACGAGTTTTATGATTTTTGTAATCCCCGTCCTTGTCACAGGTATATTGATGTGACTTCCCTTGGAGGGGTCACATATTTTGATTTTTTAAATAAATCTCTTAAGAATATTATTGATAGATATGGTAATAATTATGTCAAAGTTTTTCGTACTTTAAAGTAGTAGTTTAGAGTTTAATACTTTATATTTATATAGGTATGTGACGTCACGAACGACCTTGTCACAGGATTTCACCCTTTGTTAAGCCCCTTAACGTGTGACGTAATTCATGGATGGCCTCTAACGAGCTAGTTGTCGTGTGCAGATGGATAGTGCACCAGCACTGCCGGCAGCTGCTGCTGAACCTGCTGGTGGCGGTGGCGGCGCACCACGACCACCTGACGGTGGCGCGCGTGCTGCTGGCCAGCCGCAGCCAGCAGCTCGGCCTGGGCGTGCCGCAGCCCGCGCTGCCGCTCGTGCCACACAACTTTACTGGTAAGCCCTTTGTTTAAGGCAATAGCGCCAGGGTATGCCCCAAATTCTTTTATTTTTTGTAATTTGCTGGTCGTTTTAATTTGTTTGTTAATCAAAATATCATCACGACCCTATCAAAGTATTCAAAATTATAATCATTTGAATAGCTTCAAATGCTATGATTTAATAAAATAGTCTTTCAATAGTGGAATCATCAATAAAATTATTGATGATTTTAATTATGATAATTATGTAATTACATATTTATTAACGTAAGCACCGCTACTTTACAATATGTCTTGATTCATTTATGTGCAACAGTACAGTTAGAAAAATAATTATTCAATTTTATTCATCCGCAGAACCGGATGCAGCTTTTGACAAAAACCCGCAATGTGGGCACTCCCCGCGATCTCACGCGCGCTCCCTGAGCTCGGATCCGCAAGTAACGCCTGAGGGTAAGGCTATACCTTATAAATAACAGTTTAGAGCGTTTAATAACCCTTAGTCATTGAAAGAAAAAAATTCAAAATTTTGGTTAACTGGCTGCGGGATCATCTGTTATAATTTATGAAGTACTGTTTGAAGGTGAATGTGACAACTACCCGTCGTTGCCGGTGATAGTAACAGGCGAGGTAGAGAGCGAGGCGCCGGCACCAGAGGCGGTCCCGGCCGAGGTCGAGGCAGCCGAGCTCCCGGTTGCTGACGTCATCAAGTCGCTCGTGCACTTCCTCGCCAACCGGCCCATGCTCATGCCGCTGTGGCAATATGAAGACATCACTGCTAAAGGTATGTGATATCACCGATGCAACACATTCTAACTATTTAAGGTATATGTAATAAATGGCACCTTTTATCGCTGGGTTAGGTTAGTAATTCATCACTATTTACATCATTTTCGAAAGCTCTGAGTGTTCTGTAATAATACTCAACCTTTGTTACAATATTTGTAATTTTCTCATTATCTTGCCCAGTATGGACCCTGCGCAGCTGCCAACAAATGGCGACGCTACTGAGGCACGTGCTGCGCGTGTTCCGCGAGTCGCTGCCGCACGCGCTCATCTCGGAGCGGTGGGCACAGACCGCACTGCAGCTGGGCCTGTCCTGCCCTTCGCGACACTATGCGGGCAGATCACTGCAGGTAAATAATACATTCTTCACTTCTGTTCTCATCTTACAGGAACCAGAAGGAAAAATCAATATCGGCTATATCTATACATATTACAAACTAGCTGTTGCCCGTTACTTCGTCTGCGACAAACCAACAAACAAGCTCACATTTTGCAATTATAATATTAGTTAGGATTTAAGACGCTTTTCATGTCTTGTCTGTGTGACCGTGCTGTTCTTCTAAACTCCTCAAAGGTTTATGTGTATAATTTTAAACAGTAATTAATATTAAGCTTACCTTTTATAAATTATAAATAAATAAAAGTCTTAAACACCGTGCGAAGCAGGGACGGGTCGCTAGTGCGCAACAAATCGTGAGGACCAACCGTGAAACAGTGACGAACCAACAATCACGCTTTCGTGTGTTTATTATTAGGAACTTAGGAAGACAACAGAAATCCCTCAATATTGTAGAACAAGCTTCTAAAAAAAATACTGTATGCTGTATATCTATTTCTCAAATTCAACTTTTTGTGGAAGAGAGTACTTTTTGTGGTTCACCCAGAAGATAATTTAGAATATTGTGAGCTTAGAATATGAACGTGAATTCATACGGGAGTATTCATGTGAATGACAACGTGCAATACTCCCGTCTTGTTTAAATACGACAGAAGCCGTCAACGAGCTACCTTTTGCAGGTGTTTCGCTTCATAGGCGTGGCCATGACAGGCCGCATGGTGTCAGACATCCTATCCCGGCTGGTGGAGACGGTGGCCGAACAGGGCGAGGACATGCAGGGCTACGTCACCGAGCTACTGTTGACCCTGGAGGCCGCGGTGGACTCGCTCGAATCCAACTTCAGGCCCCTCGACTATATGAGGGACATCTTCAAGTCTACACCGAATCTGAACAACAAAGATGGTGGCCAACCCACCAATGGGAGCCCGTACACAGCGGGTAAGTTCCATTTATGAAAATATTTTGTGTGATTTTACTGTCTTGTCAACAACTACACAAATTACATCTAGACGCTTGCCGCGTTATTTGCGCGTATCATACGAGGGCTTACTTGATAGTTGAAGAACTTGAATAAAACGGCTGACCGACTCGAGTGATGAATGTATAACTGGCTGATTGACTCCTTGTTAGGATTGAAATCAATTATTAGACTTATAATTTAATGGAACCGAATAAAAATACATAAATTAAAACCTAACAGGGAAGAAAACATGTTTTTACAATACAATCACACTGTTCTGAGCTTTCGAATGGTCATCAATTTAGAAAGTTCTGAGTAAACGTATAATAATATATGATTTATCAATATCTCTCTCTCTCACTTTATTGTGGAGCGGAAACTCTATTCTGTCTTGGGCCTGTATCAAAACCATGCGTAAAGCGCGGGGCAGGTCCAGTCATTAGATACACCGCACAGTATTCAAAATCGCTTGGCACTAAACTTATAGACATTTTCTTTATTTAATTTTGATATTCCTTTTAAAAAACACATTTGGGAAATTGCAGCTAAATTCTTGTTGAAAACACTAAAGAAAAAACTTATACAAATAATATAATACAAACTAATAATTGTATAGAAACAGTTTGTTTTCTGTGAAGAAGCTTTTCACCAACAAATCCTTAGCCGAGAAACATTGACATTGAATATATTCAAATCAAGTTCACTATACAGTTTGTCAACTATTGGCTTGCCAGTAAGGTACTCGGTAATCCCCTGGTGATGTTTGTCCCTAGGCAAGCGCTCGCCGGGCGTGTGCGTGGGCTGCGTGAGCAACCACACGCGCAGCACCAGCTACTCCGTGTCCTACTGCCTGCGCAAGAACAACGCTCCGCCGCCCAACGCCGACAAGCAGCCGCACGGTGACTATCACACACAATCTTACGTCGTAGACCTCATCCATCGCTTTCCGCCAGGCGACATCAAGGTCAAGAACAGGCCCAGGTGGCAATAAAAGAAATAAACTTAAAGTCATACCGATATTCCTCAGGGGTACATAATAGGTGTATCCACATTTCCGGTTTAAATAATTTATTTCGCAAAAGAACGTACATAGTTCTATAATAAATAGTAAACAACATTTTCGTGCGATCTATCGAATAAATATATTATGTGATGTCAGTAAGTTTTTATTATTGTTGGTTAGACGAATACAACTTGAACCTATTTAAAAAAAATATATCAAAAAATAACTGAATTTGTGTTGTGTTGGCATGTACGCACATACCCACACAAGACACGTCTAACAGGAGACGAACTTATCACCGCAACACACAATCAATATTATAAAAATAAAATCAATCAATATTATAAATATGTTTTATTTGTAAAACATACTGAATCAATATTGATTGTGTGTTGCGGTTTTTCAAATTTATATTCATATATTTTTTTAACTCTAGAATTTGTTTTAGATTGAACATAAAGTGACTTTAACATAATTTATGTACATATTCGTTACTTTTGCTTTGCATTTGTGCTAATTACGTTATTGTTAATCTAGTGGAGCGCGCTCGTCCGTGCAGCGAAGCCGCGAAGGGCGTGTGTTCCAACCTGTGCCGGTCACGCTCGGCGCAATCCCTCAAGCTGCTCGGTGATAGCGCTACACAGGTACTTATTTTATTCTCAATTAGCGAAATATAATAGTATTTGAAGATTCCTTCCAATATCCTTTTGTTAATTAATTGCTTCGCTTGTAACATTTGCTAACCAGCTTATTTCGAATGTTTTGATGAATAAATGCTCAACAATAGGGTATTTGACTACTATAAACTAAAAACAAACATGAACTAATACATATTTTAAAGATATTATTAATTAAGAAAATTTCTAAAACAATAAATAATATGATCAGTGGAAAAATGGAAAAAATACACAATTTTGAAATTACTATTCTATTTTTGTCACGCAAAACGACCACTGTACTGGATAACACGAGGTTACGCTTCTCTCTTGTGACGTCAGATGCTAGCAATACTGTTTCTGTCTAGCATAGACTTCAAAACGCTTACAACATCACAATTTTTAGAGATTTTTAACGGTTCTTAATTTTTTACTAGGTTTCGAAAAATCAAACGAAAAAATGACCAGGCAAATACCCTTTTGTTTATAACCAAATTAAATAATCATAAACCTCCTCCTGTAGATAAAACTGTAACATGTAATTTCTAAAGCACTAACGTCCGCATTGTTTCTGTGCAAGCTCCCGAGTGCGTTGTTGCAGGACGACAAGCTGACGATCCTGGCGACGCTGTTCTGGGTGGGCGCGGCGCTGCTGGAGTCGGACTACGAGCACGAGTTCCTGCTGGGCGTGCGGCTGCTGGCGCGCGTCATGCTGCGCCTGCCGCTGGACCGGCCAGACGCGCGCGAGCGCCTCGACCGCACGCAGCCGCACACCTCGCCCTCACTGCACGCGTTGCTGCTCAAGGTAATCACACCGTCACCATCTCGTACCCTTAGGCAGCGCATTCACGATCAAATTTGAATTACGTAAAACCATGAATGAGCAAAACATTGCAATGGAACTCTTATCACATCATTGTAATACCTAGCTTACTTTATCGAAATAAGAGTTACATTGCAATAACTTACTCATGGTTTTACGTCGATAGTGGATGTCCTACCTTCAACCCATTCAAATAAATAACCTCTTTTTTAGTGTATTCTAAACTATCTGTAAACTTTTCAGGGCTGCACGCACCCCAACACATACGAACCAGTGGTGGGTGTCCTAGTTGACATGATCCCACTGCTCGAGCTGCCGGTCATCGACCCCACGCAGTCGCTCGCCTTCCCCATGACCGTGGTAGCGCTACTGCCCTACATGCTGCTGCATTACGAAGACGCCAACGAGCTCTGCGTGCGTGCAGCCTGTCACATCGCACAGGTAAAAAATCAACGTACAGACACTATTGTACAATGTACATCGAAGTTAAGAAGAGAAACACAGATTACGCTGTATAAAAGATGTATTTTTTTCCAAAATGTAATCCATACTATCACCGATCATATCATATCATTATAAATTCGAAAGTAACTCTGTCTGTCTGTCTGTTACTTTTTCACGCCTAAACCACTGAACGGATTTCGACATAATTTGGCAAGGAGATAGATGGCATCCCTGGGAAAGACATAGGCTACTTTTTATTGACATACCACGCGGGCGAAGCCGCGGGCAGAAGTTAGTATTAAATAAAAAACTTAATTCGAAATTAATATCATATAATCACTTAGTTACCTATATGAAAAAGTCACCTTGGTACTTGCCCATAACCTCGTGCATGAGGGGCAAGGCGCTAACCAAAAGCCTAAGGCGCGGAACACACAGAAGAGATGTAAGACGCGGGCGGGACGTAGACAGGACAGAAAGGACAAAACGCAGGCGTGTCGCTTTTCCATCTGCATACTATTTTCCGCGTCTTCGTCCCGTCCTCGTCTCAAAGAGCCGTGAGACGAGGACGGGACTCTGTGTCCAGCGCCCAAATTCAATAAAAAAAAAAACTAAAACTAGTGATGTATTCAGTTCACAGCCGAGAAGAGCAAGAAGCTGGAAAACCTGGGCACGGTGATGACACTGTACTCGCGGAGGACGTTCAGCAAGGAGAGCTTCCAGTGGACCAAGTGCGTCGTCAAGTACCTGTGGGACACCTACTCGCACCTCTCGCAGCAGATGTTGGCCTTCCTCGTCGAGGTCTTGGAGAAGGTAACACTTACTGAATATATCCCACTTGTGGACTAATATTTGTTTTATTTTATTCTAATTTGTGAAAGACATGTACAACATTCTTCATTCTCCTGCCCTTATCCCAATTTGTTTGTGGCCGGCGCAATATATCTATTTCTTCCATAGTTCTCTTATTCTCTAGTAGTCGTGACGCCTACGAGCGGGCCACCCAGAAACAAACGCACATCAAAATACAAATGTCTGAAACGAAAAATTCATTTAATTTTCCATACAGCGGATTTTTGTCGTTAGTCATGTAAGTCTTCACAGAGCATAAATGCTATCCATATCCACCCATTGAATGCAAATTGTGTTAAAATGTTTATGACAAAAATAATAGTTTCGGCTTTTTCCAATAAAAAGTACAATTTCATTTCGGACTATTAAGTAAACCCGCAATCGCATCACGATGTCGTTTATTACATCGTAAAATCTCCCTTTAAAGCCACTGCAAAAGCTTTCAATTCATATTAAAATCGAGTAAATGATCTTCGCCGGACTTAAATACAATTAGCTGGCATTCCGCTTAAAAAACTGCAATTTGATTTCTTTAAAATAACTTTCATAGAAAATTACATTAATTAAACGATGTTCAGCCTTTATTCAACGTAATAATTTTTTTTACTTACTGCCGCAAGGTTCACTTTCTTTTCCTCAGGAAAGATATTTCCTTGTAGGGACTATAATAATTTCAATGTTTAATAAGTGCCGACAAAATATACGTAAATCAATCCATGCTATAGGGTTCGGTTTCTGCACTTAGCCTTTCAGGTGGACCATTGTGAACGCAAATCTATCAAATACAGGCCATAACCTTACAAATCGGAACTACAACAAGTACTTGATTCGTGAAGACCTTTATATCGCGGGCCTAACTTCACGCCTTTATTACACGAAGGGCGGTACAGAGTTATACTTACGTATAGTACACACATGTTTAACGATATTACATAAGAGCTGTGTTACAATTTAGTGTACAATTATACAGGGGGTCCCGTAAATAATGGATCAAACGTAAAAGGTAAGTAGCTTACTGTGGTATCGGAACGCACCGTTGTTGGTACTGCTCTCTCTATTGGCTCTCGCTCTCTCGCATGAACCCGCCATATTGTATTAATGTGGAACTAACTGGTGTGGAATAAATATTAACTTTAATTATTAGTGGTGTTTATTAAGTACCTATACAACATTTGGCGACGAGCTCTAAAGAACCCATGTGAGCCACCATCTTGGTTCCTAATTCCTATTAAAAATAAATGACTTCTTGGATTTATAAATTAAATAAGTCACAATTGGAAGAACAGCTATTAGAATATGGAATTGACACTCAAAACGAAACAGTGGAGGAACTACGAAAACTACTGAGCAACTACTGGAAACAACAATTAATATTGAAAACAAAAGCCACCGGTACTTCTCCAAAAACAAAGGCGATCATGTCGAATTATGACTTGCAATCATTCAATGGGGAGTGTTGGGAATCCTTTGAACAACAACTACGATGTATAATTACGTTAAATGAGGTCCCAGAAACAAAAAAAGTACCGTTGTTGCTGACCAAGATTACACCAAAAGTTTTTGAGACATTGACTTGTTTGTGTGCGCCTTCGAAACCAATCGATTTGCCATATAATGAACTGTGTACAATATTGAATAAAAAATATATGAAGCAGCAGTCATCAGTTTTAGACCGAGCCACATTTCGTAGTCGAAATCAATTGTCAACAGAAAGTGTTGAAGAATATTTATTAGTACTAAAAAAACTAGCAGGAGTATGCAACTTTAAAGATGTAAATGACCAAATAAAAGAAAAGTTTATTGATGGAGTGCATTCAAGGCTGGTAAAGTTTGAATTATTAAAGAGTGATTCAGAACTGAGTTTGGAACAAACAGTGATGCTGGCGCGAACTGTGGAAACAGCCTTAGTGCATACTACCAGTAAAAAGCAAACTGAGGTATCAGAGATGTTCCAATATGAAAAAAATACAAAATCGAAGCAAAATAAATCAAAATCAAAGAAGAATCAACAAGTAAAAGACAAGGAAGTTAGATGTTTTTGTTGTGGAACCAATGGCCACATTAAGACTGAATGCAGAATTTGAAAATTTCTGTCGACTTACAAATATAAAACATACATTTACACCGCCATATCACCCAGCAACAAATGGGGCAGCAGAGCGATTTGTCGAAACTTTTAAAACTCATGTGACTAAAATTAAGGAAAGTGGTAGCCCACTTAGTTCTGCTGTTAATCTATTTTTATTTGATTATAGAAATTTACCCCATAGTACTACTGGTGTAACACCAGCACGATTAATGCTGGGTAGAGAGCTTAGAAATCGATTTACATTGCTAAGGCCGCCACCTATAACTGAGAAATCCTATGAAATGCAAGAAAAATCTAAACTTTATTATAAAGGTAGCAGAAATACACCAACGTTAGAATTAGGTCAGAAAGTAATGGTTAGAGACTACAGAAACGGTCATAAACCTTGGATTTTAGGAATTATAATTGATGAATCCTGTCCAGGGGTAACGTATTACATTGATGTGGGAGGATTAAAATGGAAAAGACATGTAAACCAAATTCGTACATGTGAACAATCCGTGGACGAGTAAATTATGTAACATCATAAATAAGTTTGGTAATAATTAAGTAATGTAATCATCTTATTTTAAGAATGTCTTAGTTTATCTCTTGGTGGCGGAGAGTGTGGTATCGGAACGCACCGTTGTTGGTACTGCTCTCTCTATTGGCTCTCGCTCTCTCGCATGAACCCGCCATATTGTATTAATGTGGAACTAACTGGTGTGGAATAAATATTAACTTTAATTATTAGTGGTGTTTATTAAGTACCTATACAACACTTACCTCATTTCCAACATCTAATTTGAACAGTTAAAAAAATACCGGTTAGGTAAGGTTTTGTTGGCTTGCTGCACGCTTTGGTATTTACTGTAAGCGCAGCAAGCAATTGTTGTTAAATAAACAAATAAATAATAAATAAATACCCAAGATATTTATTTCTTCGATTTTTACCATTTTCTCTACCAGCATTCACTGTTTTAATGCTGTTGCTGCAAATGATATCTTGGTTACCTTAGCGGTTTTTTTTTACTGTTCAAATTAGTTGTTGGAAATGAGGTAAGCTACCTACCCATTACGTTTGATCCATTATTTACGGAACACCGTGTATACTATCTACCTTTCTACCCACGTTGCGCCTTTTATGTTAAACATACACTAAGTATGTCGGTTTGTGCATAACTATGCAGTTTATGAAACCTAAGAATACATAAAAAAACTGCATTAAAATTTCATTTCATCCAAACATTCAGAGATACAGGCTCTCATTGATTTGGTTTTCATTATATCTGGGAGCTGAATCGGTTACTGCGGTGGCAAACGAGATGTGGAATTAAACTATTGTCGACGGTGTAAGCGCTTTTCTAGGAACTCGAGCCCACCGGCGCGGTATTGGTTCCACTCGGGTTCGACACTGAATATTCGTAGCGTCAGCCTATAAATTGAATTGGACATTGTATAGCTCAACGATCTGTAAACGTAATGACGGTCATGTTCACATCATTCAGCAAATGATAAGGACGTAACGTTTTATTATCACCTATTCTGGTCCTACCCATCATCGGGATCGTTTCGATGGAGGTGATGGTCAGTGAGGGTGCTGTTGCAGAATTAAATCCAAGATGTAATGAAGCTTTTGTTTTTCAAATCTTAAAAAAGAATATTTTTTTCACATTATATAAGATTTTTCTTTTTTATTTTCCTTGCTAAAGGATGTAACGTTGTGTGCAGGGGTCTGCAAACCTGCAGCTGCCGGTGCTGTCGATCCTGCACTGCATGCTGTACTACGTGGACCTCAACGCGCCCGCCGCACAGCCCGTCAACGCCGACCTGCTGCGCGCCGTCGCCAAGTTCATCGACGTCACGGTACGTACAGTCACGAACTTTAATTGATGAGCCACTTGGCACTGTTCGCATTTTAGCCGTGTAATGCAAATCGGACTTAGTCGGTTATACTCGTACATCCTCGGAGTCATGTTATAGAAGAAGAAAATTATATTTTAATATCTTTACCGGTTGGCTAACCTGAGAGCCAGAACTACAAACTTGACAGCAGAGTGACTACCCAAAATCAACCAATTGCAGGTCTAGCAACAGTTTTAGCGTAGCCATAGTAACGTTAGCGTATGGAGATAATTAGTCATTTCGACAAATTCGAAAATAACGTTTCTGAAATTGACATTTCAACTGTCACTGTCTTCGGATAGGTTTGTCAGAATTATTGAGATAAAGGAGGTCAGTATCAATTAGATTGGATAAACTTCGTATTTATTTTTTATTGAGAACTTATTAGTCAACCTCTATGGATAAGACTATTTCCGATTACTAGTAATTTGTCATCTTGTTTACGAGCATGCGATTTGAGTTCGTGTTTAATCGTGTAATCTCGTGAATGTATGACAATACAAAAGTGCCTGTAAATGGTTTAATTGAAATAAATGCTTTGAGTTTGAGTTTATGAAACTGCAAAATTGAAAAGTTTGAAAGTGGCTCATCAATTGAAAGTCCGTGACTGTACACATTGCTTAAAATCATCAGAACAACTAACAAAGTAAACTTTGTCTTGATCGGTTATATGACACACGGTGTTGATTCTGAAACTTGTTTTATTGAGATAAAGTTTCATTTTCTTTGTTACCCGACTTCCTCAGAACAGGGGTAATGTTTTTCGAGACTTAGTAGACTTAGTAACGTTTATCTTTGTATGTCTATTTCTTTGGCACGCGATGCAGCCTAAGCGGCTTGATGGATTTTAACATAATAGTGTCGTTAGATTCGTCTTAATTGTGGGAGTGACATAGACAATATTGATATATTGCATTTGCAAATACAAAAAGGGAAAATGTTTTTTCAGATAAATGACAGCAATATTGGTATCAAATAAAAGCTAGTAATGAGTCTATTCCGATACACATAAAAGGTATATGTGCATGTTTATAACCATAACTGTATTACTATAAATATAATATATTATCGTATCCATTTGTTTTGCGTAGATTCAAGACAGCAACAACTACAAGGAAGCCATGAAGATCCTGAAGCTGGTGGTGACGCGGTGCTCGACGCTGGTGGTGCCGCCGTACTGGGACAGCCACGCCTCCTCCATCCTCGACACGGAGCTGCACGGCAAGAAGGTAAGGCTTGCAATAAGAATAATAACTAACATACATTATAGGAAACTAACAATTTCATAACTTAAAGACTGGCTCGCTTGTCTGGTGTTCGCAAGCGCATGAGGTCTTCGGGTTCGATTCCTAGGTCCAGCAGTGTTATTGGATATTTCCGTCAGGAATATCTCAGTGGCAGCCAGCCCGGATAGTGGATTTGTGCCCAGCTTTTGGAAAAAAAGGCTCGCCCCCTGTTAAACATAACTGGCGGAATGTGAGTGTACACTGTTCTATAGGTACACATCTGCCGAATCCTAAGGGGCGATGACAGGCTATACAACAGGCGTGATGTTGTAATAAAATAATAATAAAAACATTTATTTGTAACAACGTTACGCTCATTACAATAAGTTTAAAACCTCGTTACTTAAAGAGCGATTTTGTAGATAATTTTTAATAAAACCACATCGCTTATGCGTGTATTGACCTGTTATGCCTGCTTTATCAAACATTTATAAGCCCCATTTCAATTAATACTGTTGTATGAAGCCTGTTGCTTTCGAGTGACCACTGAAAATCAGCGCTGTGCTGTGGGTCCCCATAGCGCAGCATCATGTTGAATGGAAGCATTCTTGTCACAGTCATGACGTGCCAATTATTTATATTTATACTCGAATTCTCATATTTGTACTTAGACATTTTTTTTTTATGTTTAATATTGTTGATTACTGTTATCTTTTTGTATGCACGTGTTTCTGTGACAAATAAACCTATTTTTCTTTCTTTCTTTCTTTTAATATCATAATACTTATGTAACATTCTATATTCGCAGGAGCTGCCTGGCCGCACGATGGACTTCACCTTCGACCTTTCACAAACGCCTGTGATTGGTCGGAAGTATCTTCCTAAAGCGGGCAGCCAGCCCACCACGGGGCCGAGCTCTCTTTCTAACGCATCGACCGCCACCCCCGACAAGGGTGAGTACAACTATAGCCCGTATTACACGGAATACAACCTTCACCGTTGTTATTGTATGTGAGCGGACTAGGATAAGGGCGCGGAGTGGTGGGTTAACAAACGCGCGGGGTAAGGGGAGTGCGGCGGGCAGTAGTGCGGGTGGGTTTTACCGCAGTATGACGCAGTAGCGATTTCAAATACGCAGTTACATAAAATAGCAGTTATATAACATTTTCAGACAATAGATATTGATAAATAAATATTTAGAATAACGTTACAATGTTGTAGATACACATACTGCCCCCACACGAGCACACGACACTGTGGCTCTCAGAACATTCAAAATACACAAAGAACTATTTATGTTCTATAGACATAAAAATTAGCTGCTGAGACCAAGACTACAAACGTAGTATACAGAGAAGTTTTATATAAATGGGGCTTTTAGTTTCGTATATTGTGGTGTCTTATGAGTTCCACGCGAACAAAGTAGCGGCCAGAAGCTAGTCAAAAATTTAATAAAATATGTTTGTTGTCAAATTTATAGTTGAGTAAGTAACAAATAATTGTAAATTATCTAAAATTCTTTAATGATGTAACAGTGCCTAGTTCAACGGAGGCGCACAAGCCGCTTATGTAAGTCCCGCAAGCGGGTCACGGACTGACCTGTTTCATTCTGAACTAACTCATCGATTCTGTCTCGAGTTGCATCATATTACGCAGAAAATCAACGTAATGAATGGACTTTTTTTGAAGTCATTGACATCAGGGCGTTTACCGTATACTATACATTCTTTTATCAGGTTATAGATTCGAGTTCAGTAGCAATAATACTTTTGCTACCTACATTATTTCAAAAATGTATATAGTATTTTATTAATAATACAGTGCAGTTTTTTTATTTTTTTTGTGTATTTTATCTGGATAAACATGTGGCGCGGGCAGCTGTCATGTAGCGGTTGTCTAAAAGTCACAACTTATGATCTCTGTTGAAAATTTGGTAATTTTTAATTAAATTGGGGTAATCTGGTACTAAAACATGAAACTTAAATAGCAATATCTTTTTATTTTCATTTATAATAAAAAAACATTTTGGTAATGTTATTGCAGTAGTATGTACCTATCTCTTTCGAATCAGACAGGGATTTTGTTAAATGGTGTATATTGTTAACATAGTGTGCCGTAAGTCTGAGTCTTGTGATTTGTTTGTCAGGATCGTCCACGTCCCAGTCGGGTTCAGCGTCGACTGTGGTGGCCCCATCGGGCGGCGGCCCCAGCACAGCCGGGCCGCAGAGCGCCACGTCGCCGCGCCGCTCGCTCTCGCTGTCGCCCGCCGACGCGCTGGCCTCGGGCTGGAAGAGGCCCTGGATGTCGCAGGTACAATACTATAAAAAGCAGGAGGCCCTCGTATCTTGGGATATCCGAACCCCCATGTATGTTCCGCGATTATTCATAGTTTTCGAGCTATGATATTTTTTCTGAATTTTTAGAATTTTCAAACTGAACAATTTAAATATCTCTGTATACTTATCTTACTAACATGTACGTGTACTGTGCACGTTATTTCACTACCAAAATAGGTTACATCAGGCATGTGATGTATTTTGTTACAGGTATATTTATTTTGCATAAATGTAAAAAATACCTATTATTAAAAAAACACTAGTACAATCAATTCACCAAAAATACCTTAAAATTAAATGACATAATTTAATAGCAGGTAAGCAAGCCTGACCCGACCTCTATGTCCTCCTCTTATGAAAGGCCCTGAATCAAAGAAGATAGATTACAGCTCGACTATAATGCATTTCGACAAAAGATATAGTGACGTTAGGTACACGAAACTCCAACTCAACGACTGATGTAAACAAACAACCGTCATAAGCGGTGCTGTCACTTTCATGACAACCATTATTTCTCTCTTTTTACGTAACACTATTAAGGTACCATTCCGTAGCCGGTAACCGTAACGTAGGCGGCAGCAGCAGGCGAAGTGTCGCCGTGACACTACTGCTTCTATGAATTTCTATGAAATACCTTGCGTAGCGGCACGTCAGTTTCATACAAACCATAGAAACCGTCGCCTGCTGCTGCCGCCTGCAGTCGGCTACAGAATTGTACTTTTAAAGGTTTTCCACTTGATGTGACCTAGAATTCATTACACTCGTGTCTAAATTAACTATCGTGTATATAATCATTTATCAATTAACAGAGTCGCGTCCGAGAATGCCTGGTGAACTTGCTGACGACGTGCGGGCAACGCGTTGGCCTCCCCAAGAGCCCATCTGTAAGTAAACTGCACTCTATAAGCGGCATCATCAGGTACACATTATATTGACATACTGTACCGTATATGACCATACGATATACATATCAGTGATTAGTATTGGTGGTAGTCGGCGAAGCACCTGGAAACTAATTGGCTGGCTAATTACTTTATCATTATAACAATCATTTATATTTTTCAAAATTATTGTTTGCAAATTTGTGAGGCGGGTGCTAGCCGACAGACGCATACACATGTATCCGTTGGCGGGCTGGGTATAGCCACACAACTAATGAATATATGATTTCTATCCATCGCTGCGTTTAGGACGATTTAATTACCACTTTATGTTCTAAGGTAACTCGCATACATGTATATTATATAGCAACGCTTGCACCGCACGCTACAGGTGTTCGAGTACCGGCGGTGTACGTATTCACCACCTCATACAGTTGGCCTATGAAAACATTGACCACACTTAGAATCTTGTCATATTATACCATGCAAATATGTGCGTCGTTACAGAAACCTACCTCTATATTCAGGTTACGAGTTTAATGTGACAAAGTACAAAAGTGATCAACGTTTTCGTAATGTGATATACGCTTCGCTTCACCACCCTACATGACGCGCTCTGTCTATCTTCAATACTCATTCGCAAATGCCTAGCAAGCTATCCTTCCATAAGAACCATCTTGTATGATAGGTATGTCTCATTACCCGTATTCACCAAATAATCGGTGAATTATAATTGCATGAATTCAGTTTGGAAGGTGAGAAATCTGGATTCTATACTATTGGTGATTAAGCGCACTATATTCAGACCGTACTTGACGTGTCGAGAATATGCTTTGTTAAACTTATACACTGAGTAGTCGCGACGATTGCGCCGCGCGCACCGACACCACTATACTTTGTATATAGCCAAGACAACGCGTCTCTAGAGTCGCGTTGTCTACGCGGTTTCAACATTTGAATCTGAATTATTATATTGTACATAATATGTGATCACCATCAATACTATATTTCAGTAAACAGTTGAACACTGCAAACTGTCACAGTTATATTAATATACACAGTTGAATTGTTTATACACTAACGAAATATATTATGAGGCAGCACTGTATAAGCACTATCTATGTAAAACATTAATGTGTCCGAAGCAACTACAGAGTTTAAATATGAGTAGTAAATTCATATAGGAGTGAAACTGCAGTCATTTAGCTGTCCATCAGAGAAACACAATCTAACAATATATTTTCATATTAACACTTTTAGTACTTTCTCTAATCAGTCGCTTCTATATGAGTTCATTATTGACGTTGTATGATCTATTCGAGTAGTTGTACCACATTTACAACACTGAGATCATTTAATTAGCTTTCAAATTAATGACGATGCCATATTTCGTAAATAATTTATTTCCTCACGTTGTATTTGTACAAACATGTATTTAAGCAGCATTATAAACAACAATTAGGTACTTTATATACAAAGTAGAATTTCCGCAAGTATGCAAGCATTTAAACTCTATGTGAGACACTTTATACAAAGAACATTTACATAATGTTGTAACCGATGAGATGTGAATTTATATTTGTCTCTTGATCAATTGTGTAAATTATAACAACACAACTTTTTGCTACTTGGAAAAGGATTACTATGCTGATAAGGTATAAAGTACCCATGAAAATTGATTTTTTTTTTTTTTACGAATTTCTTCCAACGCCGTGATTAGGTAAAGCGCGTTTTCTCCAAACGCCAGCCAATCGCAAATGAAGACGAGAGAAATAACCAGATAAAAAAAAAATGCAATTTACCAAGATAATATTTTTTAACATGACTTCTATAACAGCTCATGTTCAGCTTAGCAATCCCCTTCCCACTGATAGTGTGAATGTGTGTACCATATCTGACACGGCGCTTCCAGGTGATATTCAGCCAAAGTTCGGAGTTACTGGAGCGCGAGTCGTCGATGGCGTCCTCCCTGGAGGAGGTGTCGGGCACGCCGGGCAATGAACCATCCGGGGGTGCACCCCCAACCGACCACTTCGGGGTCTTCAAAGACTTTGACTTCTTGGAGTACGAGAGCGAGAGTATCGAGGTAAGCTCACCAGTCATCCTCCTACTACCACCTATTTATTTATTGTTAACCAAAATTGTGTCCCATTGCTGCGCTAAGCTAAGGGTAAGCCCTTCTACTTCCAAACCTCTCCTAAGAGAGAGTTGTATTGGTGGTTATGACTCTATACATACATATTTATTGTTGTCGCGAATCTAATTTTGATCAAAATACAACCTGATACTTACCTGCAAATTGCTAAAAACTTAATATTTGAATTTCGCGGACGACGACAGCGCTTCTCAAAATCAAAGCATTCATTTCAAATAGGAAAATACAAGGCACTTTTGAACGTCAACATTTACAAGAAAATAGGATTGATTCTAGTTGTCTCTTCCAAATGGTAGTTTCGTATGGATAAGAATGTCTAACATTCCTTTCATTGACCTTTTCGAAAACGAAACTCCATAGTTAGACTTTTAAAATGTTTTACAATATTTTGTTTACATTGATTATATCATTATATGATGACGATGTACCTAGAATAAAACTACCACAACAGGTAAAAAGATTTAAAAATGAAGCAATGACGGATATATTAATTATATGATGGTGCATGCTGCTCACATATTTACGAGTATTGGAAAGTAGACGATTTTCCTAAAAGTTTAACAATCCTTATCACAGAATGTAAAATTAATATCATAAAAATAATAAATTTAACAACCAGTTTGATTTTATCTAGTTTGATAAACTCATTTTAAATACAAAAATAAATACGTATATGAATTTCATTCAGAGTCATACCCACTTAGTAATCTATCCAAAATACTGGTATTCAGCTGCATCCGGTTAGACTGGAAGCTGATCTCAACATAGTTGGGAAAAGGCTGAGCAGACGCACCCACTTAATACTCGAGTAATATGTTTTGATGTAACGTGTCTAGGGCGAGAGCTCGGACAACTTTAACTGGGGCGTGCGCCGGCGCCTGCCCAGCGAGGAGCGCGACGAGGGCGCGTGCGTGGAGCGCAGCCCACCGCCGCAGCAACCTCGCGCGCCTGACGCGCACGTCGCAGGCAAGCCGGTCAGTACCGCGACACTACCAGCATTCAACAACTTACATCTCACTGCTAGAGTCCTACATATACTACAATCAAACAAATTATGATATATAAGAAAAAAAACAGTATTTATTCAGTAATTGTGCTTTTAATTGTTGTTACCATAGATTTTCTCTGAATAAATGAATTGAAACTATTAATGTGCAATTCGGAAACAGACGAAACTTGATGATGATCATCAGCCTACTGCCTACACGTTTGCTCAAAGGGCATTGGTGATCATCATTGAGGAAGATAAAAAAAAACGAATCATAATTCAATATCATCGTCATTACATCGAACGTTATTAGTTGTATTCCAGAACGTTCATACTGTCGTTGAAAAGGAAAGTTATACGATAGATTCGGTCATACAAGGCTGGAAGTAGGACAGGTGCACTGGATTTATGTGAGGGGCGTCAGTAGGACAGGCGCACTGGATGTGTGTCAGGGGTGTCAGTAAGACAGGCGCACTGGATGGTTGTCAGGGGCGTCAGTAGGACAGGTGCACTGGATGTATGTCAGGGACGTCATTAGGACAGGCGCACTGGGTGTGTGTCAGGGGCGTCAGTAGGGAAACAGGACGCAACCGCAACTTGCGTCCGTATTCATTCATTCAGCTCAAGATAAATAGGACCCTCAATATGATTCCTGAATACTGAAAATTAACGAATTTACGTAACGAAACAATGGTGCCGTAAACTAACTAAACTATCACTTAAGTTCCTTACTTTTGACTATGGGAATCTTGGAGCTATTCTGCCAAATAAATTCTCTAAATTTAAAACTTAATTTGACACAACTAAAATCGAATTTGACAACCGCGCGCCTCCACTTGGTACTTGTTTTCCCTACCCCGTGTTTTTTTTTTAGAGTCAGAGGCGCGCATGCACGGCAGCCTCGACCTGTTTTTAATGGAATTTTTCAGTTTTTGTATGGAAAATAACGAAAAAAAATAAAAAATAATTACCAACATGTTGAGAATTAGGGGTTTAAGGGGTTCCTAATGGGGGTCGAAATTTTCATTATTTTTGCGTTTCACACACCGTTTTCGAGATATAAGCAATAAAACATACAGACGAATTGAGAACCTCCTCCTTTTTGAAGAAGTTGGTTAAAAATAAAAAAAATACAGTACTGTTTTTTGTAACTGAAGTCGAGGTGTTGGTTCGAATTTTAGTTCATGACATCTAATTTTATTCCACACATATTTAATCGGGATTAAATATAGTCAGATTTAGTTAGAGGATTTTCGATATATGACAAAATATTAGTTTAAATCTTCAAATTCAGAATAGCATTTTCACTAAACTAATCTCAGTGCCATCTTAGTGCTGTCAAACTAAATTATAGTTAAGTTGTGTCATTTAAAGTCTATTTCAGAACGAGTTTGATTGTTTGACAGGACTAAACTAAATTTTAGTGATTTTTAGTTTAGTTTAGAGAATTTTGTGACAAGAGCATCGGCACCATGGCCATTTTTTTTAATCAAGGATAATTATTATTTATAACGAAAAAGGGATTACCATGACTTTGTGACTTGCAAAGAATCGTCATAATACCCTTGAACATGAATAAGATGTCTTGATCTTTCTTTTTACACAGTTTTTGCCACAGAGTGCCCACGAGGACTCGTCGGATGAAGAGGGCGGGTGGGACGACGGTGCCAGCGGATCGCGGGGCGAGGGGGACGCGGGCGCCGCGCACGAGTTGGCGCTGCGCCCTCGCACGCACTCCTTCTCCAGCGCCTCCAGCGGAGAGCCCGACGGTAAGTGCTGACTACGACAAAGCCAAAGGGTGTTTTTAGCCGTCTATGTATGTAATTTTGTTTGTACTTGTCTGATTTGGATTTGGGCGTCAATCGATTCGTCCAACCAAAAAGTAGGAGGCTATGATTTTTATTCGTCTTGTGTTGATTGAATATAGTGTCGCCTAGTGTCGAATATGTTTGAGGTCATCAATATCGAGTGGTTGATTTTAATCGACGGTATTCTGGGCCTTCCCTTTAAAGAGACAGTGCAATACGAGCTGCTCGTATATTCTCTGTCTCATATGAGCTGCTCGTGCTCTATGAATGCACGGGCATCACCCAGATTAGAAGAGAAACCCTCGGGGCACCCAGATCTTTCACAGATTTTCTGAATAGACCAGGAACTTTAATTAGCTTCTGGAGGGAGGTGGGCTGGTTGAAGTAACCACGACGGCCGCCATGGCTCACGCACAATGGTCCACATTAAGGACTAAGTGCGTAAACCTAACCCCATAACATAGGACAACATAGGACATGAGCTGCTCGTAATTTCAGGGTCGATCCCACAGTAAAAGTTGAGTACAGTGACCCTTTTTCGGGTTTATATACTACTAGCTGTGCCCCGCGGTTTCACCCGCGTATGTCTCGATCCCGTGGGAATATCGGGATAAAAAGTATCCTATGTCCTAATCCAGATCATGGTCTGTCAGTTTTATGAAAGCGTAAAAAACAAACTCACTTTTGCATTTATTAGTTAGGATAAAAAGTAATGTGTTCTAAGGTATGTTGTTTGGTTGCGTGCAGGCGACCGTGGCGACGTGACGCCGGTGCCAGGCGCGGCGCCCGCGCTGCACGACGCTTGGCGCGCGTCCGTCACGGCGCTGCTGCGTCACGCCGCCCTCATGCCGCCGCTTGCGCTCGTGCACCGCCTGCACACCGTGCTCAAGGTACATCCCTAACAAGATCTTCACCGTACCTACGAGTACAATGTATAGAACCCCAAAAGTGGTTGCCGTTTTATATAAGCATCACTCATGTCTTATAGCAATCCACTACTAACAATGGATTGCTGTCAAATAGAAAAAAAAATCCTCAGTTATGTTAAGCCTTTGATGAGAAACTTGGGAATGAGGCGACAGGTTTGAAGTTCCCCCTTTAAAAAGGGACCGTTGGAAATAAGACAACATTCACAACAATACTATATTTATTTGAGTTCTAACCATACATCATAGATTTGAAAATATATTTAAATTAATAATATAACACATATCAAAGTTTATTTTACTCCAAAAGCTGATACAATTTTAATCAAATAGCCTTTAACTACTACGCATTGCGTTATTAATAGATAGACGATACAATTTTAGTTATAACTATTTATTATTTAATTAATAAACTTAGGGCGGTTCGTGAGCATTGGTGAAAGTGACGACTTTTTTTTTTTTTAAATGTTTACTTTCAAAAACACACTTCATGTTGGTTAGATCAGTATAAATTGTCCGTGTATGCTTAAAATATTTCGTGTATGAAAAGATACAGTTTATATAATACATAATTACAGGTACAATAATAAATTTAAAAAAAAACAAAGTTTTTGATCTGATAACTAACGGGTGTGAATGTTGTAAAGGAAACGTAGTATATTACATACACACAAACGAGCAATAATATCATAAACAAACTTGCGAAGTGCTCGATAACCGCAGTGTGCCGCAGCACATTATTGTAACCGTATGTTGGTGCTCTTCCAGGAGGTCATAATGAAGACCTTATCCTTGTGCGCGGAAGGGGCAGCGGCTGCAGGGGCATCGGCGGCATCGGGGGCAGGCAGCGCGGGTGGGGGCGCGGGGGCGGGGGCGGTGGCTGCTCCAGCGCTGGCGGGAGAGCTGGGGGCAGTACTGGAGCGCGCGGCCGCGGAGGAGCCGCCGCTTCTGTGGGCTGGACCCTTGGTAGCCGACCACCCGCGCGTTCGTGACGCTGTACGCTACGCTTCGCTAGAGCTCCATGAACATCTGATGACGTTTTTCGATCGTCGAGAGCATACATTAGAGGTTCGATCACTATTATCTAAATAACGACAAAGCAAACACACTTCTGTATTTGTTTCTATCACTATTTTGTTCTTCTTTTCGTGTCGACGGAACTCAACATGGTTTTTTTTTTTTTTTTTATTACTTTATGTTGTGTGAGCCCATCAGCTCACCACGTATTTATTATGTTATTTTAAATCAATGTTCACTCACACTTATTTATATTTTAATATTATAACAAGCCAAATAAATAAAACTCTAACATATAAAATATTTTCCTCAATTAATTTTAATGTTTCATAACAATGAAAAGAAAAATCCGTATAGAAAACTAATTACTTGCACAACAATCGGCAGATCAAACATATTATCGACTGTCTTCTGAAACACGCTTACAGACCTGTTTATTCCAATTACTAATTTGACTGTGCACTTCTCAGGTCCTGGAGCTAGCGCGCGTTGCGACTGAGGAGCTCACACGCTCTTTGTATCGGCTAATCTTCCAGTTGCTCTTGCTATTGGAGACGAACAACAAGATGATAGTGGCCGTCTACACTGCGGCGTTAGAGAACAAGGTAAAACAGCCTACTTCCTTTTGTTTTCTGCTGCAGCCACTGGCGTCGATCGCACCGACACTTGTGTCTTCACTATTATGCAGGAGCGCGACCGCGCTCATCACAACAATCTCATCTGTTCACACAGAATCTGGATGAAGCTGGTGATCAATGTCCGCTCGCATGCGCCCTGCACTACGCGTTAGAGTCCAGTTCCCTCTCCCACCTTGCCCAGGAGTATGGGGGGCAGCCATTTGCCATACTCCGCCTACATCATTGTATTGGAGCAATTTTTTTCAAACTATTATTTTAACATCGTGATGTTAAAATAATAGTTCGACACAAGACACAAGGCGTGCCTTGTGTCGAAGGGTAGGGCAGAGTTGGGTGAACCTATACATCCACATTCCGCCAGTTGTGTTTAAGTCCTATGTAATAGGGGGCGAGCCTATTGCCATCAACCAGGTACAAATACAGATTCCGGGCTACCGAGAAATTCCATATAGAAAATCCCAATAACGCTTTGCCCAACCTGGGAAAATCAAACCCAGGACCTCATGAATTATTATTTAATTTTTATACTTTTCCTATAATTAATATTTCTAAAAACAGGAGAGCCGGGTTTCCTCCACATGTTACAAACTTTTTCAACAGCATCTTAAAAACTAGATGTATCAGACGCATTTTGGTATTCACTTATAATTTATTCTTCTCCATAAAACGCGTGAGAACGCAGTTGCACTTACCACCCCATCAGCCTGGTTTCGCACCTGTACACTTTTACTAAAGTCATCGAGGACAGAGTATCAGGATCACTCGACAAAGACCACCGCCTCTTCTACTGACCACAATCATTTTATCAACCAGGTTATCGAAAAGCATGTAGAATTCCAGCTCCCACTTTCCCATAGTTTATTTTTCAATGCCTTACAAGACATACAATAAAATAGACTCCAGTTATATTCAACTTTTGGAAAATATTTACAGAAATAGCACGGCAGCTATTAAAATAGTACCTACAAAGGACCGTTTTAATAAAGGAGTTAAAAAAAGGAACTGCCCCTTTGGTCTAGTGGTCGCAAGCGCGACTGTTGAGCGAGAGGTTCTTGGTGCGATTCCCAGGTCGGACTCAGTGTCCAGTTGATGACAATAGGGTTGGCCCGTACTTGGGAATTAGACCAAATAGTTCACTTCCAACGTATAAAGTGATGACAATCTGAAGGTAACATGCTACAGCACTAGGATCATTATTATTAATTTTAATCTCATGGAATGGCCTTCCACGCCTGAGGCTCGATTACACCACAAATCACTGAATATGCTTAACGATAAACGAATTTAAAACATACTAGCCGTTTTTGTTAATCTTTTTAAAATGACAGACAGAATGATCTTTTAAATAATTATGTTTAGCGCTAAAATTAAATTGTTTATTCTGTAAATATAAACCATTTCATTTAATCACCAATCATGGATCGTTATTTTTATCAAACGAATATCAATCAGATTGTATAGCTATTTAGAAGCTTCAAAGACAAGCAAGCATTACCGACACGTTTTTAACAAAACCTATGTCAATATCTGTGATTGTGTGTTTCATTCATTGTGTAGGCTTTATTGAAAGACCAAATTCAAGATCAGCCGATCTATTCTTTATCAATCTCACTGTGCTTCAGTGAAGTGAGCGCCATTCCACCTGCATTGCTATTCTGTAACCATCTCACCGTGAAAACTTAGGTGAAGTGAGCTGTCATTGTCATCGATACCTACTGATGCTAGGACAGTGACAGTTCACTCCAAGCTCACTTCATCTTGGTTTTCACGGTGAGATTTTTACAGAATAGCACAACTGATGCTAGAGATTGACACTATTGACAGCTCACTGTGAGCTCTCTTCATCTAAGTTTTCCCGGTGAGTATTTTACAGAATACATCGGCCGTTTGTCTTGGCCTCGTAGTGAGCGAAGTGTAATGTTTCCTAGGGCGTGGAGATGAGCGGCGCTGTGTGCGCCGTGCGCAACCAGCTGGTGGCGAGCCCGGTCGACGCGTGGGGGGAGCTTGCGCCCGCACCGCATGACGACGCGCGCCTGCTGCAGCTCATACAGAGGCAGAAGTGAGTCAATACAACAAAGAGCGGCCAAGTGCGTGTTGGACCACGCACAATGAAGGGTTCCGTAGTTGCGATGAATTTATCCCAAAAATAAAGTTTGTAGTTGAAAAAATGTTATCCAATAAATCGATAAACGTTACAGTCAATAATCTAACTGCAAATGTTAGTTTATAATTGAAGTACTTAAAATAGTTTTTTTTATGTGGTAAAACTACAAATGAACGATTTTCGCGTGTATTCCCGTTCATCCCACTGGTGGGACGAACGGGAATTTAATAAATTATATTAAATTTATTCCCGCTCGTCCCACTGCGAAAGTCAGTGGGACGAGCGGGTATAAATTGCGGAAAGAAGCTGCGGGCCCGAAAACGCGGCGGGCGCGTGTGAAAACCGCTCCGTGAGTTCTTAGCCTTATCGTTCTGTACTATCGCTCAACACTCGTCTGACTACGTTTCGTTCGTCACAGATGGAGCACGGCGCTAGCGCTGGTGCGCGAGCGCAACGCTGAACGTATCCTCGAGAGAGGCGAATTGCCCGAAGATGATGTCACGACCCTCTTGCACGTGTACTGCAAGGGACTTGCTCAGGCGCAGCCAGGTAATTATAAAACTTTTTTCTTGATGTTTTTATTGAAACAAAAAAACAATATCATGTAGCGTTGCTGGCTATGCGATTGGCAACAATCCTCAAGTGAGACCAAACGAACTCGTGACTCCTTTGACCACTTCCGGTTTTCATAAAGTACAGTCAACCACACGCCTATGGTAACAACATGGCATTGACAGCGCCTTTTTTTTGTAGCAGTAATGGCGAGCTTCGTTATTAGTGCTACTTAGACGTGCGGTTGATCGTACATAGTGAGGTTCTGTTTTCGGACTGCAGTCGCATCTAAAAAGACAAGTTGATACATTTTGTGTGCTCGACAGACATGGTGGCGATCACGCGGCCAGTGCACGAGCTGTCACAGAACCTGTCCTTCATGATGGAGAGTCTCTACAAGGTGTCGGTGGCGCTGCAGCGGCAGGAGTACGGCTGAACACGCCCCCAGAGCCACTACCGCACCGCCGCCGCCACCCCCACACTACCAAGCTCATAAGTAACCCAACCGCATCAACAATATTCATTCTAATGTAGCCATTTGTGTTCAACATTCTCATGTTACCATCTACCAGATAAACAATACGTATCAATGTACTAATGTTCAGTGTATCACATCAAGGTCGAATGAAATATTAAACGATGTCATACGACATAATCTGTATAAACCCATAATAACTATTATTTATCCATGGAATTTATAATATACGTTCATTAATAATAAATAAGAAATACGAGGCTTAGTAATAGCTTTCTTTTTATGAAATAATGGCAATGATACCCGTACGGCGTACGTGTAATATTACGAACATTTAACCAACGTAGTGTAAATTAGATATACGAATTTAAGCATTAAACAAGGTGAGGCCAAGCCGACACTGACTAATATAATACAGGTCAACTTGTACCCAGGACTATTATGAGCTTATTGTAACGCATATAATATTTTGCTGTTTAGTCTGTATTTAGAAATAGTTTTCCATATCACGTTAAATTAAAATTGTAAATTTTCCGGCGGCGCAGCGGATTTATGTAATAAAACCACACTAATATTTTTTATGAAAATCGGTATACTAATAGTTAACGTACTAAGTTTTCAAGATAACTGATCTCAGATAGATTAATAAAATATGTGCTCTAGAAGAAAATAGGTGGCAGCCGCTCGCAGGAGCGCGCGGCGGGCAGGCGGGCGCCCGCACGCCAATGTCATTGTGCGCTGCGAATGTGATTGCGCACAATATCCTCGTGCTGTCGCCGCGCCTGGCCGCGTTGCCGCCACACTCATCGCGTTTCCCTGTAGTTCATTATTGTTCCTTAACAACTTCATATTTATATTTTTTTCTTTAATTGTTGTTTTGTGATATGTTTGCTTTTGTAATAATGTTAATGACAATATTTATTTCTTAGTTTTATATTTTAGCTGCGATGGACTTTGTTTGTGTTAGATCTTAGAGAAAAAAGGACTGCATGTTTGTTATTGACTTATTATTGAGAAAATGGTTAAATTTTTTTTAAAGAATTTCTTGAGTCTTTACCAATTTACTAACAAGAAATTCATTCAGACAGTCCAATAGGTCTATCTAACATAAACAGGGTCTTTATAAATTGTAATAATATTATGTACTAATATCAGTAACCAATTGTAAAATGTATTTAATGAAATAAATGAATACAAACTAAGTTCTCGTTTTTATAATGTAAAGCACTTGGATATTGACATAAGGGATCTCGCCCAATAGACGACCAAGACTACGACCATTGGCCGGCACCGACCTGGTGCGACCACTGGTCGTGGTAGTGCCCGTCTAGCGCGCGAGATCTCGATTACGGATTTCATGGAAAAGTGCAGAAACAAAGAGAATCTGCGATACTCGATGAAGTGATCATGATTTGAATGTCATGTAGCTTGCAGGCCACAGTAGAACAGAGCAAGCTGTTATAGTCCCGACATCTAACAATGAATTAATAATGTTTATCTACACCCATCCTCTATAAAAGTTTCTGAAACAGTTAGCTTATTGCGAACTTTAAAACACTGGTTGTTTTAATGTTGTCATAGTAACCATAATATCATCCAAACGGGTGTTATTATGTTGGACTAAATTTCATAATACAAGTTATTTAAAAAAAAGAACATTGTCATGCAGCCGCGTTTCACTAACAAAGCAGCGTAATTTAAAAAAAAAAAAAACTATGTTATTCGAATTCGACAAATTCGAATTCACGTGCGTCGTATCCCTCCATTTTTGTTGATATTAGTATTGCAAAGTACCTTTTATAGAGGATTCATATCATGGGTTTAGATAAAGTCTTGTATGCAACTGTAAATAATTAGGTATTAAAACACTCATGTGATACTATTATCACAGTAACACACATTCGTGTTTTAATACCCCTTATTATATAACAGTTGCATAAATAACTATTGTCATACCGCAGGAAATCAATATAATCTACAGTGCGTTCATTATAACTTGTCCCGTGACGCGTATGGTAGCACTGTTCAGTCAGTTCCCATTTTGAATTGTAAATATTGAAACTAAGCAACAAGCAATGGTGCAAACATGATGGCAAAGGACAAAGTGAACGGTCTGTATTCTTAAAATAAAATCGTAGACGCCGAAAATTTTATTTATTTTCAGAATGTGTAGTTGAACGATAGATTTTAGACACTGAAAACACAATTTTCTGAAACCAGTAGCGTCTCACGTACCTAGACCATTCGAGAAAATTAAAAATGAGGCAAACAATAAAATCCATAGCAATCCGTCTGAAAATCTTGTTTTCAGGTGAACATTGGTTGGTTGATGCGAATAAATCATTTTTCAGAAGAAAGTCTGAGCATCTTATGTGTTGAAACCATTTTGAACGTGTTGATGAAAATTTTTACCGATCGGTAACATAGCATTCTGTCTAAAACATGATGAAAAAGCTTACCCAGATGTAAAACAAAAATTCCGTGTTTGGAATTTCCCATGGTTACGTGACATATTTCTGAAAACAGGATTTTAGGAAACCCGGTAATTATAAAAAAAGATTTTAAAATAATTGAACCAGATTGCTATGAGACATCATATCGTCATACAATTTTTTTTCTAGGTCAGTTTTTATTTTATTAGACTGTTTTGCAGCCATTATTGTGTTTTAAGGCGAGTGTGCCACCTAAACAATAATTATAAACACTTCATAATGATTTCCGCACTATTGTAACTAGGTTATCGCGGTGGCTGCGATAGATCTACGTACACCGCGACGACCACGGCGGTGTTGTTATGCATCTGCAAAATACCCTTTGAAGAACACGCGCGCGCGAGTAGTACGTCCGTTCACGATAGTAGTTGATTAGTGCGCAAACCCGTTACTGCGTTTTTTATACCGTAGGGCTGAAATAACGCACCGCAGTGCGCGCTAGCACTGCAGGGACGGAGATTCATTTAAAAGTCTAACGACCTTCTAGTAATAAAATACGGATTACAACAAATTCTATAATTATATATTTTAAACATAGTTTGATGACACCACCCTGACCCACCCTGAGCCATGCGTCGTCAGTATACAGGTGGCATGCGAGGGATAACATTTTAAAATCTCATTTTACACCATTGAAACTTTAAAATAAATAAATCTTGGCTTAAAAGCTAGAACCAACGTGCAAATTACTTGTGATTTCAATATTGCAACTGTAATACATAATATTTATAAAATCTATTATAAAAAGTAGCGCGCGCCGAATGGCGACACGCACTCGTGTAAACTTAGTTATAGTTATACAATATTTACTAATACTTAGAAATTTATTATTTTAAATTCTCAGTTCTTTTATATAAAAATACATATAAACAGTACAATATTTAAACATTGAAGGACTTCGAGATAGTTGCTCTCTGCTCTCAGCGCCACATCATTCAGTTCGTAGTTGTAAAAGGCTCCAGAAGACTTTATTTAAAGAATCCATTAAACACATGATTTATTAACGTATTCTCGTATATAATGTTATCATACATTTAATAATTGTAATATAAACATCAGCTGCATTCTAGTTCGTATTCTAACATTAATCACATCCCTGTATCGATGCTCAAGTCAAGTATAAGAGTAAAGTCAAAGGTCGCCGCGCGCACCGACATGCGTCATCGTCACAGTCGCGGCGCGGTGAGTACGCCGAGTAGGTGAGTCGTACGTGGACCGGCCACCGTGCTAGCGTCACTAATACGAGTACGTGAGTCGTACGTGGACCGGCCACCGTGCTAGCGTCACTAATACGAGTACGTGAGTCGTACGTGGACCGGCCACCGTGCTAGCGTCACTAATACGAGTACGTGAGTCGTACGTGGACCGGCCACCGTGCTAGCGTCACTAATACGAGTACGTGAGTCGTACGTGGACCGGCCACCGTGCTAGCGTCACTAATACGAGTACGTGAGTCGTACGTGGACCGGCCACCGTGCTAGCGTCACTAATACGAGTACGTGAGTCGTACGTGGACCGGCCACCGTGCTAGCGTCACTAATACGAGTACGTGAGTCGTACGTGGACCGGCCACCGTGCTAGCGTCACTAATACGAGTACGTGAGTCATACGTGGACCGGCCACCGTCACTAATACGAGTACGTGAGTCGTACGTGGACCGGCCACTGTGCTAGCGTCACTAATACGAGTACGCGAGTCGTACGTGGACCGGCCACCGTGCTAGAGTCACTAATACGAGTACGTGAGTCGTACGTGGACCGGCCACCGTCACTAATACGAGTACGTGAGTCGTACGTGGACCGGCCACTGTGCTAGCGTCACTAATACGAGTACGCGAGTCGTACGTGAACCGGCCACCGTGCTAGAGTCACTAATACGAGTACGTGAGTCGTACGTGGACCGGCCACCGTGCTAGCGTCACTAATACGAGTACGCGAGTCGTACGTGGACCGGTCACCGTGCTGGCGTCACTAATACGAGTACGTGAGTCGTACGTGGACCAGCCACCGTGCTAGCGTCACTACTACGATCACTGTATAATGAATAGTACAACACCACTGATACAGGGACGAGTGAATTTTAAGCTGTTACATTAATATTTTCAGACAGTATCATAATATACTTATGTACAATATATATACACAACAACTTGGCTCACAAACAGAGCTACCCTTACGTGAATAAGACAAGAGCCTCACAGTGACCGCTCACCCTTTGTACTGGACGACTGGACGTGTGGACGTGGTGTGAGTGAAGCGACTCCACACGACTCATCTACCTTCTACTCTTCGTCAGGCTCGATTATATAATGTGCTCGTACAAACACAGTTAGCATGCTATAAAAACAATATATTCGATTCTATAACTCTACTTAAAATGAGATGTTGGTAAAACATTATGCTTTATATGCGATACATTATTTACATAAAAACCTCGTGTTTATTTAAAATATCAGATTATTTGAAAACAAGAAGAAATAAATTAGTTCATATATTAAATATCTAACCTCTTTGTTCATTATTCATACAGCGAATATGTATAGCTTACGGTTATAAAATCCATGATAATAATTATTCAAAAAAATATTATTATATTTTACATTTGAATTGATTAATCTATTATATTAAAATGTTTGCTAATACACTTAAAATAAAAATACTGAAGTCATCCACTTCACTTGAGCGTAGATTGCGATGCGCGTCTGCGCGACGCAGCACAGCGCTCAAGTGAACGATTGACATGAATATTACAAAATAGTAATAGTAATTCATTTAATACTCTGTATAAAAAAAAACATTTATGGTACATTATTTGTTTGTGTACTTAAAATAGCGGAGAAACATAATAACAATGAACATTCTTTTTATTCAAAAGTGTTAATTCGACTACTTGCGATATACCATATTGTGTGAATATTACGAGTTTCAGCAAAATATACAAACCAATTGCCAGCGCGACACCTACATACTTAGTATACACTACACAATACATCTGTTTTATATTCTATACACAAAAATCTGTAACATTAATAAAGCGACGCGTTAGAGTGATGCAAGATACACAGCCTCCTTGTGGAAGTTTACTATATTCACTATGACTACTGACCACACACATTTAGTTAATTCCTATCGTAAGTTCGTACATTGCAGTAGTTTTAAGATGACACATGAGTAGGTGCACATCACACGATAATGTTCGCCCGCCGCACTCGCATTGGTCATCGCGAGCTGCGTGACGGTAGCAGCGTGTAGCGCCACCGGTGAACCGAACTGCGCATTTGCTCTCACGTGCCAAATGCGGTTGCACACATGTCTGCCAATGTCAGTGGCACAGCGCAGTATAGTGAAAGAGTGCGAAAGTGAGTATGTGCGGCGGGCGTACTCTTGCATGACGTAAACGCGTTCAATGTTAGAAACAGCCGGTTTATTCTATAAAATCTCAACGTGAAAATTTCGGTGATTTGACCTGTCAATAGTGTCAATCTCTAGCGTCAGCTGGAATGAAGTGTCACCCCAAGTTCACTTCACCTATGATTTCACGTTGAGATTTTTATTAAAGAGACCGGCAATTGTGTATGACGTGTCACGCGGAGAGTGTGTGCAGGCTATGGCGTAGGCTCAGTTGAACAGCACAGAGCTCGGGTCCTCGTTGTCCATCTGCTTCACGTGGCGCAGCACGTCCTTCTTGGTGATCACCCCCAGGAGACGTCTGCCAAACACAAATATTTGAATTGCACTGTCCCGAACAAGATCACAAGGTTTCAAATCACGTGTGCTACTGTGAATGACTAGTACAATACAACTATCATATCATATTCCAACCTACACTCACACACATTTAAAATTGAAATATCTTTAAGTATCGTAAGTATATATTTTAAATATAAATATATTTGCGATAGACGGGACAACAAAATCAAAATCTACTAGGTATCACATATGGGTCACACCTCGCTCAGTCTAGTTCTAAGTCTCGTGTCATACGCTCCACATGACAAGTCGCATACGGTTTGTTTTCGTTAGTATTTTATAATTTACCGAGTATTTAGATATATAATTTTATTAAATAAGATCAAACTATCTGACGGTTGGGAATTAAAGGTTGTATATCAAAATAACAATAGTCAAATTTGACTATTGTTATTTTGATATATTATGATAAATAGCGTCACTAAAACGGGATCACTGTTTTTCTATGACATTTCTTCTGATAGCCTCTCTATAGTATAATTCTCTCTATATGATGATCTCTATGATTAGTAGAACAGTTACCCGTTGTGCGTGACGAGTGTCTGCCTCAGTCCGAGCTTGCGGAACATGTCCACCACGGTCTCCATGGGGGTCTGGTCGGTGACGGTGATGGGCGCCATGTCCAGGATGCGGTTAAGCATAAGGCAGGGCGGCGGGGACAGTGGCTGGTGCCCGGCGCCCGCGAACATCACCACCGTCTGCCCTGTGATGCCCTCCATTGTGCGGCGCGCGTTCGCTGCGGGTAACGACACTTTATTGAAGAGTTGCGCATGTACTTACAGGGTCAAATTTAATTAATAATACCGGGTTCACAAGGTTTGATTTTAGTTGATCAAATGCTAAGTCGAAAGCGATTTGAACCTTCTGAACAGATTTTCAATCAAATTAAGTAAGAAAAGTAGTTCCATGGTTGTAACAGGTCTATATTAGATCTCATCATCGCGCGTCCGTATTTCCGAAGATAGATGATGATCCCCAAAGCGCATACTTTTCTTTGGTAAGCTATAGACGATGAGGTGTTGTACCTATGGCCAGGTTCAGGTCCCGACGCAGCACGAAGCCGACCAGGTACTGCGACTCCTTGGACACCACCACAGGGTAGCCGTTATGCTCTGTTTCCTTCAGCAGCGTCTCCACGTCGTCCACGCTCATAGAGTCCTGTGTGATCACCGACAGCGTCTCGTTGCGTCTGGTACAAAGGAAAACGACACGTCAAAAAAATAAACATTTTATTTCAGACCGCTAAATTAGCCATACTTTGTTAGTAACTTAAACTAAAGACGAAATGGAATGAAACTTTTTCAAAGACCACCCAACAACTAGATATAAAAACAATAATCTAGGTACTCAGTCACCGCACAAAATGCCTATAGTACCTGTCGCTACAGCTTTCAGCCACAATTAAGCAGCTCTTGCTCGTGGCACTCTTGGGACCCAGGAATTGTTTACCACTGTCTCATATCTCACTCTCCGATTTTTAATGAGTCTTCCTAATAGAAGTTTTATTGTAATGATGGCCAGAACCGTTCAGTATCAGAAGAGTGTTCAGTTGACGCAGTGGGTTAGACATGAGATTTAAATGTCTAGAGACAGTTGTTGTGAGCATTAGATTTTTTGTATATTTATTTATTACATGAAAGATTTACAGACAAATAAAACCAGTAGGTAACTTAAATTATAAGCAGTCCCGTGCCAATTTCAAATCTTCACAAATGATATAACGTCGTAAAATAGCAGAAAGCACAGCGCCGTAAACTCAATGGCGCCACAGCAACATAACACTCAGATATACCGAATTACTTCCAATAGCCTTTTGACAAGTAAGCTTTTTTTTTAAAGAACTAACCTGCTTTTGTGTTAGCAATGCATATAAGCAAGCATGTAAGATATATCGCAAGTCGCACTGCGGTGCAGCGTCAGCTGGGCTTATGCAAAAACAGTTCAAATGATAAAATGCGAAGCAAATCAAACATTATGTTACTTTTTTTATATACTGTTAGGTTTTACTCATAATATTATGTAATTTTCAGGATTTCCATTTACTTAATAAAAATCTTAAACTCATTCACTGACAGACAACGCACAGCCACAACCGCTGGGTCTAGAAGCAGAAGATTTTTAATAGTTTGTATTGAAGTTAATAACTTTTGCCGATGGACAGTCCCACCGGGCACACAGCTTGTTAGTTAAGAAAATAGAAACATAAACTTAAGTTAAACAAACTACTACGATAATAAATTATTTATAATAAAACAAGTGCATAAAATGGCAAACTGCAAAAATAGATGTTTAGTGCATTGGCGCCCGCGAGCAGATACATCACAGATTAAGGGAGGATTTCACCAATGAAACTGAACGATGGAAAGGCAATGGAACTGATCAGCACATCTTAAACACGTTCAGGAGCTGTCGGTGTCAATATTCCACAGAAAATAATGGACTCTGACAGCCCTTAAACGTAGTATAAGTGCTAATCGCGTTCAGTGTCATTGGTGAAATTCAAACGAGACAAAAATCAGTCGAAAATCGAATATCAGTGCATTTTGGTGTGATTTTGACAGAACGAAGCTTAAGCTTACGTTAAGTTTTGTCTCTGTATCCTACCCTAAGTAAAACTAGTATATATCTAACTATCTATGCGCTGTAGTGAAATACTTATTGTTTACTTATTGCGCAGGTGTTTTGTAAGTATCTTATATAAAATATCTCTACATGTGACCAAGTTTTATAGCGTTATATAAAATATCTCAATATGTGACCAAGTGATCATTGATCTTGTCAAAAGCTGAGCATGTTATTCTCTTCACTTTTCACTATCAGACCAAATCTGTAGGGCAATTCCCTGCGCTGTTATACGATTTTGAAAAATACTGTTTTCAGTATGTTTAAGTTAAAATAATTAAAGTTAACATAAAAATAACATAATAACATAAAAAATTAAGATAAAAACGTACTCTTTCGGAATATAGTTTTTTTTTGTTTGGCCGGCACTTTCACAAATATAGCCCAAAAATGTATGGACGGTGAATGATCTCTTTTCATCCAAATCCGTTCAGCCTTTTTTACGTGAAAGCGTAACAAATAAACAAACAAACTCACTTTCGCATCTATAACATTAAAGTTAGGATTATTTATTTTATAAAATTTTATTTGCTTTGTTTCTAAAAATAACTGTTTAGGATAAAGTGAACGTTTCATGAGGCTAGAAGATGACCATGTTTACACAATCGCGAAAGCTATGGATGTTATGGGCCCGAAGTGACACTTTGGTAATTTCCTATGCACCCAATCAGTTTTTTCATTCTTATTTGTGTATTAGTATTTTTATATTATAATATGGTGCTATATGCTTGTTTTTACATAATATCAATTTCGCATAGCATTCGTAAAACTCGATCATAAATTATCAGGAAACTATCGCCAGCAACGTTAGCTTAGCAATGAGCCGTAAGACCAGAACATAGTTGAATGTCGGTTCCATACGAATCTTCGCTTTGCACCCACGCTAGCACCTTTCTAACTATTAAAAATGTATTATGTCAAACAATTAAAAATGTATTATTTCTAACTACTAAATAAAGATAGATATAATACTTTGTATTGCACACTAAATAAAGGGAAATATTATAATAATATACTTGAAAAAAGGCTGATACAATAAGCAGTATTCTTGAAAGGCAAACTTACGATGTTCTCATACGGGTAATTTATTACGCAATTCTACTCAATATGACGTCGAACTTAAATAATTTCAAAATTGTATAGAAATTGTCAAGAGTGGCATAATTTTAGTTCCAGTGTAGGCGCAACATTAGGATGCATGGTCTGTTCCGAAAGTATCTGATGAAAGTGTAAACAAAATCTTTTCAGGTCAAATTCTAACTAACATAAGCGAATTAGAAACACATTCATCCGTATTTAGAAGGTTTCAACTTTCCAACAATTATTGTTTGAATAACGTTTTAAATTATAATTGAAAAATCATCAAAGACAATAGAGTTAGATAGATATTAACCTCGAAGATCATCTTTGAGGTGATTTAAAATTAGAATTTCGTGTAAGTTTGTGTTAAGTATTCAAAAATCAAATCAAAGCACTCAATTTGTAAGTAGCACTACAAATTGGAATACGTAAAGGTACATTTTCTGATCCCTTTGTTTACATTTTAATAAGAAACTTTTGGAACACACATTAGTATATTAGTACTCACTTGGGCTGCATGACGTCTGCCGCGAGTGAGGTGTGCTGGAACTCGTCCTTGCTGTCCAGGAAGGGGTACCCGTTGAGCGCGATGTGCGCGTCGTAGATGCCCTGCCTTCCCAACGCGTCGCCAACCCACTTGCTGGCCATGGCGGCCGCCATCAGCGGCACAATGTAGCGCACGCCGCCCGTCAGCTCAAACATTATCACCACCAGCGACACTGCAAGCATACAACTATGGTAAGCCACTGGTCCCATATTTTTCTTAGCGTGTCGATGGCTATCTAAATGGAGTCAGCCAAGCATTCAGCTTCGAATACTGTTCCCATTATGTCGTGCATTTGTTCGAAGACTTATTCAAAGCACAGCCATTAGAGAAAGAAATGAAAACTGATAACAACAGTTTTGACAGGAAAACTTGTAACAAGGCTTCTCCGATGTATTTTGTTTGACAGTGGTCACAAATAAGGCTACGTTCAGATGGAGATTCATAGATGACACGCATGAGACACTTAATACTGTGTCCTGTGTGGCCTATGTCTACACGATACTGGAACTGTTGGACGCTACTGATGTCGCCAAACTAGTAGCCAAATTCTGAGCCGACTGTATTTACATTTTAATCGACTCGCTAAGAGAGAGACCACATTTTAATGAAGCCATGTTTCCCCCATACCTGTCATGCGCGTGACCCCGCCCAGCACGGCCGCGGCGCCCACCATGGCGTACAGTCCGGGCGTGATGCAGTCGTCGCCGGTGGAGCACTCGCCAGAGAACAGCCACACCTTGGGGTAGTTGAGCGCCAGTTGTTCCACTCCTGTCAAAGAAACATACTTCTTAATGCGCACCATAACATAACATCACGCATGTAATCCCATTCAAAAAGGTTAACTCCCATGTAGTAGGGGCGACACGAACGAACAAGTTTACACTACAACATTTTCCTTACTTTTAAGCCTACATCAGGAAGAAGTATAACTTACAAAGAGTTAAATCATAACGACAGTGCAACACGGATCTAAACAAACGTAATGGAGCCGCTGCTTTTATATGGAAATGTCAAAAACCTGTCAGACGCAGTTAATTTTCATGCTGCAGGATTTGACTCTCCAATGAAATGTTGACAGTGGGGTACTGACCGTAATCATTTGTGCAATTTTTTGTGAAATGTCACTAAAAATGTATTCAAAAAACATTATGGCGGCGTTAGTTCCAATTTAGGCTACGCGCCAAAATAACCTTGTAGCGCTATAGTTCTTTATTTCACTACATGTGGGTTGAACAAGGCTGTGAATGGTGATGGTGACACATTCTATAAAGTTTATTTATACTGACCAATACCCACGATCCTGCCCGCAATGGCGCCCAGCGCGAGACTGGGTATGAAGAGTCCACAGGGCACCTTGATGCCGAAGGTGAAGATGGTCATGACCAGCTTGAGCACCAGCGCCAGCACTAGCAGCCAGACGGCGCGGTACACGCCCGGGCCCGCCGCCGCCTTCTCGATCGCGGAGTTCACGTCCGTGAAGTTGCGGTTGTAGTCACTGGACAACGGTATTGTGATTTCAATGTTGTTTTGGAAAAGAGTAGGGAAGAAGGAAAATTACCGAAGAGCTGTTTTTTTATTTGTGAGTACTTCTTAAGCTGTGATTTCCTAAGAAAGCGACCGACCATACAGAGCGTTTCTGACGCGGACATGTCTAACACCCACCGGCCCTTCTTAGGACGGCGGTCATTCTGCGGCCGGTATAAGAACGTACAACTTTTCTTAGGAAACCCAAGTGCTTGCGACCTTTGTGAAATAGAAATCAGTTTAACTAATAAAGTATGACACAACTTAGGGCGAATTTCACCAACGTAAAATAACGTGTTCAGCCTTGCTGTCAGTGTCATTATTTTCTGTGGAATATTGACACTGACAGCTGTTGAATGCGTTTTAGATGTGCTGATCGCGTTCAGTTTCATTGGTGATATCCGCCCTTATGTCTCTCTAAAGTCGAATTCTCACTATTTCGTGCGAATGATCATGTTGTGCTGGAGTAGTTTTGTAATATAATAAGACTCACCACAGAGGATCAGAGTTCGAGATGCCGCACTGGTTGAACAGCAGATAGATAAGCTCGCTGGTGTTCATGCGCGTGTAAGGGTTGGGGTAGGCGATGATGGCCGTGACGAGCGTCACCACTAGCACCTCGGTCACCGGGTACTGTCCCAGCTTCGAGAACTTGCGGTAGCGGCACCAGAAGATGTTCGCTTTTATGAAGATCGTTGCTATGCAGCCCTGTCAACAAATTTAATATATTTATTGTTTATTTATTTATTTTCACTCTTACATCTATCATTACAGGGGCTCGTGGCTAATAATAACAGCCGCACGGTTCGATCGACCAGGTTAGGCAAAGCTTGCCGCGTTTGGTAACTTGACGGCGGGAGGTTGGTTACGACGATGTACTTACCCCTATAATGCCGAGGCCGACGAAGGGAATGAGTTCGAAGAAGATCCAAGGCTTGTTGTACTCCACGAAGAACAGCACCGAGTGCTCGTTGCCGAAGGGGTTGATAGAGCGCAGGATAAAGGCTGCGATCAGCGCACAGAAGAACGAGCGCCACAGCGTCTTCAGCGGGAAGTAGTACGACACCTGCCAGGATACAAACGTTTGTAGGAGATGATGCAGGCCACAGTTGGGGAAAGGTGTCTGTTCTCTCGTAATCATTCACATTTGTTTCTTAACAAATAGTGTATTTCTTTTATTATTGCTGTAAAACCTAATTACTGAGATTATATGTGGATATTTGGGTAGTGAAAATGTTGATAGGCTCAAACAGACAGACATGACGAAATTATAATTGTTCCGCTTTTCCCGTTTTTGGTTACGGAATCCCAAAAAGGATGTCTGGTACATTCCAAAACTTGTGATGGTTACGTGTTTCAATAATTATGTGTGTCTTATTTGTTTTGGAGTCAGGCGTATAATTTCTTGTTTTATGAGAATCATCCATGTAATAGAAAGTATTGTCTCACATTCTGAGCTGCAACAGAGATTAACTTTTGTAGTTATCATCGTTTCCAATTTGTTGTCCCTATGATCCAAAATAAAACTTTACATTGCACTATATAATTTGTTTTCGTAAATCTGCAACAACATTCAAGGTGCATGCTAACAATTACATCAGACACAAGTGAAGCAAGGTCGAACACTTGAAGGTAAAAGAACAAAAAGTCAGGAAAACAATTTACAATATTAGTTCCTTGTTGTACCTGAATAGTAAGAAACTAGATTTTTATTTAATTTTGGAAGCGTGTCATTGTTTATTGATTAGACATTATTGGAAGACGAGTTACCTACTGATATTACCTATAATCTGCAATTTACTTATGTACAGCAAGATTAATAAGTGATATCTATCATGTGCAATGAAACATGAGTGCAATGTTTAAATATAATTCGATAGTTGATGAGATCTTGTTTATTATGAGCATAATATTAAGTTAATGTAGCAGGCGAGCTAAGCGAACTGAACTGCTATCAAAATATTAATCCCTGTACCTATTCACAATAACTTGAATATTGTACGTACCTCCTCCAAACTGAACAGTACTCCACCGATGGGCGCTCCGAAGGCGACGGACACGCCAGCCGCCGCCGCCGCCGACAGGATCTCACGCTTCTTCGCCTCGTTGCGACCGTACTTCGGGAACAGGTACGACAGAATATTACCTGTAGGAATGTTGCCGTATTAATTTAAAACGAACTGTTCAAGTGGCACAAGCTCTTCATTTTATACACATAGATTGAGTGACTGACAGACATTGGACAGTAAAAATGTAGGCGTTAAGTAAAAAATTGGCAAATTATTATTTATAGGTGGATACCTATAAATAATTATTATAATATACAAGGTGGAGACGACAATACGACAAAAATTATTTTTTGTCGTCTCCGTATATCTAATGACGTTCTCGGTCTACATACAAAAAAATAATCAAATATATCCAATAGTTTAGTTACGATAGCTAGTCAAAGATCGGCAAACCTCATAGTCGGCCCATCACTACTATTTAGTTTGTTTGAAAAAATGACTTTTTTAATTTCCATGTTAGGGTTTATTTGATAGTTCCAAAATACTCTTATGCATTAGTATTACCAGTGCTTTCATTGATTATTGTATTGTCGTCTCCACATTGTATAATTGAATTAAATACTTTGAGTTTGGATAAACTCAAAGTATTAAATTCAATTAAATTAAAACATTTACAGGCACTTTTGCTTCGTCAAAGGAGTCGGTGGTTCAGAAAGAGGAAGCCCATTCCAAAGCGTAGTATGTTCCTATGGAGAAGAATCGGCAATAATAAACTTCATTTGGCGCAAACTAGAATCTCCCAAATAAATAGCAACAGCAGATAATGAAGGACTTACCAAGGCAGCTAGCGATGTGCACCATGGGCCCCTCCTTGCCAAGCGACAGGCCTGACGACACGGAGAGGATAAGGCCCACCACCTTGATGATCAGTGTCCACTTGCCCAGGTACCCGCGGATGATGAAACCGCTCAGTATTGTCTTGATCTCAGGGATACCTGAAATGGGCCACATTAGTAATCCTTTCTATGCTATTGACATAACATCATGCCTGTAATCCCCGAAGGATTAGGCAGAGGTGTACATATATGTATACTAAACTCACATTTTGACAGTTATTTTTAAGTCTCATGTAATAGAGGGAGCGCCTATTGGCATCAACCAGGTACAAATCCAGACTCCGGGTTATTACTGGGAAATTCCTGATGGAAAATCCCCACAACACTTTGCCCAATTTGGGAATCGAACCCAGGATAGGCAACTAGATCACGAGGCAGTCGCTATACAGTTAATTCTAAATGGTGTCACAATTTATTGTGACTAAGTTTACCAACGAGCCCATACCAGGGCCCTGTTTATCAAAAGTTACAAGTCTACACGTTCACAAGTTACCTAGAATGTTAATTTTCGTTAAATTTATAGCTCATCTCCATATTCATACTCAGCCATAATGTTGCCACTGCTGGGACACGGGCATCAGGTCATCTCTCTCTTTTGACCACATTTAAAAAAAGAAAATCGAATTTAAATATTTATTGCGGTACTAAGCACGACACTTGTAAACTTGTAAGACGGTATAGAGAGTCGCCGGACACTCTAAGGATTAGTTATGATTTTCTACAAGTTGTAACTTACAAATAATTTTTTGATAAACAGGCCACTGATCTCTTCATTTTCTTCTTCAAATCATAATTATGCTATTAAACAGTGCCAATGGGTATCATTGCCCTTGTCAATATTGTGAAACAAGTGGTATTAAGGTTACGCTAGTCGGGTGGTTTGGAAGTAATGAGCCTCGAATCCTCCTTACTTCAACACTAATCTTTGGGTGTAAATAAATAACTTATGTAGTATGAAACTGACAAAATAGAAACCGTAGATATAATTTATTCAAAACTTCAAATAATTTTATTTTGAGTCATCCAGCAATTTTTCCATAATATCTACACGGTCAGTTCTGCGCTCGTTTTCGTTGTAAATCATCGTATATGTCACTAAATAAATTAAAACAATACAAATAAATAAATTAATAACTATACTTAATATCGAGCATACTAGCCACGCGCACCAACGAGTTCGAGCCATCGACTAGCGCAATCTTAACATACAGTACAACTTCGGTTTCTGAAAGTCAGATCAAGCCTGAAATCAGTAAAACTGCTGTCAACTCGCGTGTTACCGTCGGTCAGCAGTTACCGACACAACATTTGTGTTAACTGATCTTATGCTCACCCGATCCACAGGCGTACGGCGCGAACATTCTGACTAGCGAGGCGGAGAGCGCAGCGAAGATGAGCGCCCATACGATGTAGAACAGATAGCTGATGATGTAGGCGCCCGGGCCCTCGCGCTGCCCGCCCAGCACTTGCGGCCACGTCAGCCACTGACACACACGAGTTACACATACAATGTACAAATAACTGCATCAAAATATACCATACATTTCGATCCAAGAAGAAGTTGTTATTTAACAGAAGAGTACATATTTGTGTTAAATATGAATAAGCCTACTTTATGAAGCGTAAAAACTGAACTACTACTGTATATAGAAGGTCCCAAACGAGGCAAAAATAAAACGAATTTTCTGAATATATATATAAGTCTTTACCAAAATGTAATAGCAATGCAGTACTCACCTGAGAACAGTTTCCAGTATCGAAGGTAGTGTCAGTGTCGGACCAGCAGCATTGCTCCCTGTTGAGCCAGAAGGCTTGCGGGCAGATGCCGAACTTGAGGTCGGTCATCCACGAGGCGCCGATGTCGATGACCCCGGCGACTATACCCGTGCACACGCCCACCAACAGTACGCACACCCATCCCGACCACGCGTCGTGAGCACCCTATGTAACGACAGTCATCGGTGTTTACAAACAGTGAGATTTTATATTGAGGTGGCAGAAATTATCAAGGGTTTAATAAACTGTATGTGGTGATCTACAAGTTACCTAAGAAGACTCACCTTTATGAGATCCCATATGGAGTCCTGTCTCTTCTTGACGATGTACCTGTGTCGCATGCGGTCGCGAGCGATGTCGCGTTGCCAGTCAATCGTGTGGAAGTCATCGTATTGGCCGATTCCCGGGATGTCATCGTCGCCTTTATATATTAAAATTTATATTAGTATAGTGTACATATTGCTTTATTTGCAACAAACTCTTGACTATTGAATACAATACTGAAAGGCAGTACGTATATAAAAATAAAAAACTTTACGACAATTTAGCAGTTAGTAGCAGTTATATAAAAGTAACTGTTTTCACCAAATTTAATTACAGGCAAACTGACAATAAGGCAATTATCAAAAGGTTGACCCTATTGTTTATGGAACTTATAACATACACAACTGGGAAAATTAGTGGGCACTTCAGGCGTGAAGTGTTTGTTCTATTAAAGGAAGATTAAATTGTTGAACCATATTTTTGTTTGGAATAAATTAATTTATTTCAGACTAATTATTTGTGCAGTTATTTGACCATACCTATCAAATCTTGTTTTTCCTGTTTTGTTCAAGGTAAGTTTAATGTTATGAATATTTGTTGGTTGATTTTCCTATAAATTTGTGGATGCAAAAGATTTCTCATTATCAAGGTAATAATTATGGTGATACAGCTGAACAAATAAAATGTGTGTCAAACAATGGTGGATAAGGAGTATTATCATCATGACTTGACTTTATTATTTTCTTTGCCAATATTGTCTGAAGAAGTTATTAACAGTATTGGGATAGATAGAATAATAGTGTCCTCTGAACAAAAACTGATCCTTTGTTCATATTCTTAGAATTTTTGTGTAATGCAATAATCTTTTGTATTGACAGAATCTATTTCTGAAATTGCTTTGTACACAAGAAACAATGTGTACAGTGATATTGTTATGTTAAACAATATTTATAGCATCACAGTATAACAAACCAAAAGCATGCATGGATCGCAGCAGGTGGCGTTCTGTAGTTCAGCCTACCCCCATGGGAAGAATACATGAGTTTAAGTATGCAAGTATGTGTAGTATAATTATTTTAGAAGCTACAAGTTTAGTATCTGCCAACATAATATTAGTGTATCACAGCTGTATGGTAAGCGACCATCCATTGTAACTGCAGTATGCATGAAAGTGATAAATATTTACTCAACATTCAATAACACACACTGTATTTTACCTTGCATTGATATTACTTTTACAACCAAGATAAAACATAATTCAATCAGTGCCATATTTCAGGTGCAACAACCTGAGAAAATTATCCAATAAACAAAGCTATACATTGATTGCAATTTTGTAATAAAATATTAAGATCAGAATATAAATTATACAATCATTTAATTAACTAAGTCATCACATAGATAAGGTTTAACCTATAGGTACGTCTGAGAAGTAAAGACATTGTGTGTATGTGTGTCTGCCATATTTATGTTTGAAACTTACACTGTTTTAAACTACAATTATCAATAAAAAACGTGGAATCTCACTATATAAACTGTTCATAGAGCGATATTGAAGTATTTGACCATTTAATATAAATTATTTGTACTGGTTGAGTGACAAAAAAACAATTGAAGCTGACTGCCCACTGGCTGTATGTAAGACACGTGTCTACCCAAAGAATAGTTCAACAAAGAAGCAAATTATAGTAATTACCAAATAGCTTTATATTGTAGATAAAGAATGGTTAACTCACTTGACATTCCGGAAAATAGCACTGCGTCCCCTGCAACAATAGCGCACCAATTTCAACAATTTCCTACAGAATTATACATTAGGTTCTACGCTAGACACATAAATAACGTACAAGCTACAACTATATTAATACTACTATCACAGTATGTATTGCTTATTCTTAATTTACGATAAAGAAGAGTTATAACAAAAAAAACAATATTGCGACAATCAGATGACGCAGACGCAGCTTGAAGCGTCAAAATCAAAATGTCAACGAGAAAGTGTTGCCAGTGGTGGTCTACTGAAACTACCAAAAGTAAATTAATAGATATCTAAGATCTATTTATAGTTGTTTATTTAGCTTATATAACACTTAGAATCGTCAGACAACTTTTATCGTAACTATAAATAAGTTAGGTTTGACATATTTTCTATACAAAAGCCGTCTTATTGATATAATATTTTCCTCGGATAAAAGAACCTGGCGATTGAAAAATCGACTCATAAACTTATTGTTACTTCCGTCCGTACAAGACAAGCAATCATTTTTGTCTAAAAATACTGTCATATTTTATTAGGTAATGTTGGCTAAAAGATGGTACAATAAAAATACTAAAACACTAAATATTTTTTAAGGTTGTAAGTAGAAAATTATTGAAAGAAAAACACAACATAGCCTTGAGATGAGACGGCTGGCTGATGACGACACGGCGAATTCGGCGTCACCGTCTGTCACGTGCCCCCCTGCCGACCATTTCACCTATGCAACTGTTACGAAATGCAATATTCTCGTATTCAGGGCGAGGTTTCAATATTGGAAACTATGTATTGGAACAAATATCTATGCGGTGGAAGGTTTCTGAAGTTTAATCAAATAAACCTAACCCTGTAGGTATGATAGCTTAAACCCTCCCATAAAAAATCATCTCATAATCGGTTATAGGAACAGAAATATTATTCTAGTTCTACCCCCACTCCGCCCCCTTTCACCTAGTACGAAGGTGCAAATCTCATTACTACGTGGTGTAGGTAAAGTATTTACCAATGTAAGCAGTACCTACTTGAACGATATGGTACCTAACAATATGCGCGTGGCCTTTTCAAGAGATTGATAATAATCACTTATCAGTTGAGATCACTGTAGAAAATCAATCAATTACCTACTGTAGCTATATTCATAAAAACAACAATTATTTTACCTACATAATCTACAGGGACGAGGGGTTCCGTATCCCCAGGTTCTAGTTCAACTGGCTCCATGTCCTCAGCACTAAAATTACTGTTTGCACTGAGCTCTGACACCGCACTGGACATAAGTAAAACATAATCTAATCTCACTTTTTAAAAGAACAGCATTCGATAAGCTCCTTGTCGATAATAATAATAATTATGAATCATTTATCATTGTTATTTTATTGCGAGCGTGTTTCATTTACGGGTATTTTCTCGAAATAAATGTAAATTAGAAGCTGGGAATGCGTGAGCCGAAATAATTCTGAGGGCCCGCGAAAACTTGATTTTAACTAGGTATCTTTTATTCACATAATTATTATGAATATTAAGCATTGAGGCGCAAATACATTTCAGTAAAAAAAAAACTGTTTCTTTATTGCATTTAAAGTTTCGGGCTGGAAATCTAGTGGTGGCTGTCAGAGGACTTTTGGGTTGTGGAAATGCGGACGGTGGAGTCGCAAAGAGATCCTGGCGAAGCCAACCGCGTATTTATAGGTAGACAAGCCGTGGGAAAGAGTGGTTTTCCCATCGGCATAAATGAAGAACTTCCATACAAACATTCATCCCCTATTTAACCGTTTTAGGGGACAAACTTTCAAATAACCTTCGTTAGTGCTCACCTCTTGTTCAAAATTTCAAACTCCTAGACCCAGGTTTGTCTGTCAGTGAATGAATGAATTTTATGAAGTAGGTAGCATCACCAAACACCCTGTATAATTATTCGTCTAGTAGACTGGCTCGACTACAACTTCCGTCTGCTATCCGAGGGCGCATGGTGCAGACCTGCATCCCATCCCGTATACTACCTACTCATGCAATTTTGAAGAAAGTTACTTTAAAACCAAAAAAATATACTTAGGCAAAAGTATGGAATGTTGTCTTTAGTTTGTTAAGACTTTAGTATTTTACAGATTGTACTAGGTTCTATGACCAAGCATGTACCACATGGGGGTTCTATGATCAAGCATGTACCACATGGGGGTAGTAACTAGGTTCTATGATCAAGCATGTACCACATGGGGGTAGTGAACATTGTTTTGGCGGGAGGGGTCCGAATTCGAGAGGAGCAGGATCTCAGCTCTGAAACCTACGTTCAATCAAAATATAGATTTATAAATAAGCTAAAATTTTGATTAAAAAGGGTTAATAATCCCTCCCCTGGTTACGCCCATGATGTACTCGACACATAAACTAGCTTACGACTAACTAAGACAGGCAAAGACTATTTTATTAGCTTACCCGCAGAGGAACTGAAGTATTGAGCGATGTAGTCTTGAAAATAAAAAAAATCATTTTAATCATTTGAGCAGAGACCTACAATAATGATAATATGATTAACTTCTTATGAAAATACCTGCATGCCTAAACTATAAACTCCCCTTTGATTTGTATTAAACAAATCGCATTGAACGGTTTGATGGAAATACGCAATTATTATTGATATGTTTCCAATTAAATCCAAGGTTCTTGAATCAGAAATCGTATTTATTGCTCTGCGTTGAAGACTTCGGGCAATAAAACTAAAGATGTTAGTTTAGCCAGACTTGCCTTGTGCGAGATCTTAGTCACCGTTGAACCACTATGTATATATATATAAATATTATTAGGGCTAAATAACTGTAATCCGCTTAGCAAAAATACAAGGCGAAAGTTATAAAAAATTCAGTTGCATCAGAATAACTTCGTGAATGGAGGGAGCAATATTGTCGGGCTTGGATTGGATCATAGATAGAGCCTACTACCTAAAGTAGAGTACTCCGCGTATTTATGACAAACAAAACAATCGATATAAAACATTGGCATATGCTAGCTGATATGTGGCAAATAAATAAATTTAATGTTTAGTGTTTTTTTTGTTTTGTAATGTTAATTTCTTTGCATACTATTGTATAGAATTAAGTTTTTCTAACTTAAGGTGGATGTGGTAAGGTAGCCCGCGAAATTCAAATTTTCTTACGTTTTTTGCAATTTGCAGTATCAGGTTGTATGTTGAACTAAATATTATTTGCGACCGTAACAAATATGGATTTACAGAATTATAATCATTAGAATCAGCAATACAACTCCTTAAGTTCATGTACTTAAGTGCATTGAATGACGATTTCATGAAATAGGCGCATCCCCCTTAACGTCTGTTAAGGGGGAGTTTGTTGCGGGCCACTTGTTTCCAGCTAAAGCACTAGGAAGTGGTGAAGGGCGAGCATTTTGGGGGAATATCTAAAGTAAGTAATTTTGACTCTCAAAAAGTGCTCTCAGCCTAGTTTGAATAAATGACTTTCGATTGATTGTACAAAACCCTACAATACATATACATATTGGTAGAAAATGCCTAAGGCATTAAGTATTTGTGCTGGGTTTATTAACCGCTGCATAAAGTAGAAGAGGAAAAGGGATATTCACAGCTGGCGCTTGCGTTTGAGTTCCTCCCGCCGTGCTCGTAGAGCTGGAAAGTACCGTGGCTGGTGGGCGTGGTGTTGACGCTGCCCGCGGCCGCCTGCTGCAAGCCGGCCGTGATGTCTACCATGTCATCTTCGCTCGCCGACTGCACGCCGCGCCCATTGCTGGCGTTCGCACCCTGAACGAACAAACCAAAACTTTAGGAAAGGTTTTGAAGAGAAATAGCAATACTCTTAGACAATACTACTAATACTCTTACACAATGTGAAACTGAATTAATGCACATTATGAAAGTAGTATGTTACTAAATCGATTTCTGTCATTTTGAATATAGGTATTTTTTTTACTTATTACTTACTTACCCCTACATACATTACAGACACACTTCTGTACAGCCAGAACAAATCAAAATGGACGACGTACCTACTACGCTAGACTAGATACGGGTGTGTGGTCTAAATAGTGAGTTCGTAAAAAAAATTAGATTCCTCATGCCTAGGGGTATCCGAAAATACCCCATGTATGCTCCGCAATTCTTTATAATTTTCGAGTGATACGTGCTATGTGCGTGCGTAGATTTGTAATGTGACCACAATTTTCTCCCAAAATCAGTATAACTAATTTAATAAATAAACAATGTTTTATACCTACATAATAGAAAAAATTCCAGGGTATGTTATAACATAATATTCTTCTAATTGGGGTGCTTTATATGTGTACAACATTATTGTAGGAATTTCAATACCTACCTAACAAACCAGTGATTATCCAGAATAATCAATGTTTTAAAGAAAAAAATAGGAAAAAAATATAACTACAATAATAATTTTATTTAGAGGGATGTTTGAGACTCGTACTTTATATTGTATCTCTACGTATAGACCCATAAAAAGACTGGCGCATACTGTATCGGTTCGCAGGACCTACATAGAATGCGGCTTCATTATTTACAGTATCTGTAAAGTTACAAAAACTTTTTACAAAAAAAAAAAACGACTTCCAAAATAAACACTCAATACTGAAAAATAACTTTATTTCGGAAGTTGGTGTCTTTGCTTTGCAATTTTCGAATTTTGCCACCGTCTTCCGAAATAAAGTTATTTTTCAGTTTTGAGTTGTGGTACCTACCCCACACAAATTCGAATACCACTAGCTGATGTAAATAACAGTGAAGGAGTAAATGACAACATCGTCTAGATATACTAAGTGGGAAAAATACGTACGCAATATTGAAGCTAAATCAAAAACTACGCAAGCAAAGTTAATAAAATTTATATGGGACCACCTCGGAAGCATGACCTACTAAATAAAAGAATCATCAAAATCGATTCATAATTGGCAGAGTAGGTAATCGTGTAACATACATACAAAAAAAAATACATACAGATGAATTGAGAACCTCCACCTTTTTGATGAAGTCGGTTAAAAAGGAGTGTGAACTGAAGGAATAGGTAGTATCAATATTCTTTCATAAATAATATTAGGTAAAGTCAACGAAACAGCAACTCGGGAAGTGTGGAGGCGGGCGGCGAGACTCGACATTATCGTCTCGTTGGATCTGACTTCCCAATTAGGTAGGTATTCACTATCCGAGCGATTGTCACCTCATTACGTTAATAGCAAGATTGATGCAGAAAGTAAGAACCAACACCGGGGACATGGGCCTTCATTTCGTTCTAGGGGTATCGCCAATCGTTGTTTGAATATCAGATACAGTTGCCATCGCGGCAGACGTTCACATTGAGTAAAATACTATTTTATTCCGATAAGATGGCATGCACCGCATCACAAGGATTTGAAAATCGTGCATGTTCATTTTAAAATTAAATGATGTTGATAAATACTAACGTGTCCCGGTCGGCTGGTGGTTGGCCGGGTACTAACGTGTCCCGCTCGGCTGGTGGCTGCCCGAAGCAGCTTATACTTGTTTTGCCCACCTATTTTGTTGGCTGATAGTGAACGAGAAACGAGGAAACGACCCCTCGGCACGATGTGGACAGCGTACTGCGCGATGCATACGGTTATTGCAATGGTGACAATTTGGACTGATTGGAACATCTCTGGACATTGTGTGACTACAATGTGCGACTGACACGAAAAGAGCTGAACTTCCGCATCAAGCGACGTACGAACGGGCCAAGAACGTTACTTGTGGGAACCATAGCTAGCTATATCTGCCCTGACAACTAGACACTTGTATAGATACAACTGTACATAAACTTACGCCTTCCTCCAGTGAGAGCGGGGAGAGTAGGCAGAAACTGCAAAACGCCACCTGATTCTTTCCATACATACTACCTACTAAAAATACAAGTTTCCCTAGTGCAAGCTATACTATCCAGGGGAAACAGTGTTTGAACATAGACTCACTTCTGAAACTATTATAAACATTGCATGTACCTGTGGATATTCAAACGCAAGCCCGACCGGCCCCGAGGATATCGATTGATGCAGCACGACAGCATGAGCGACCTACTGCCACGTTTACCACCCATTAATGGACCTAATATACGACTACACGTTTATATGACCGTATTGTACGTTATTAGTTATTACGATTGTATTCATTACTCTGGAGTAAAAGCTAATTATTTGTGTCTTATTCGTTGACGAGATAGATAGGTATCTGGTGATCGCTTATTTTCTAAAAATAGACACAATCAGAAAACTAATGCTTTTCTTACTGTATCTGTTTTTAAGTCGCCTTATAATCATATCATGATGACATGTTATGGGTACATAAAATATCATTTACCCATGACTTGAAAATTTTGAGATGTCGTCTAAGATTATAACTTTAACTCTCTTTTCATTTAAAGTGAGTAGCTGTCACCTGCATTAATTTAAATCAATATCATGTACTGTTTATTGAACCAATATAATATCAATATCTAGGAACTAAGATTAGAAATCCGCAATTAACTAGGGTAATTTCGTAATCCATGTTACAGATATTGTAAACCTCAATAAAGGTGTATGAAAAATTAACTATACTGTAATTAATGAGTGAATATAAGTATATTTTTTATTTTTACTGTTACTAAATAACTGCTAAATAAGTTTTAATTTAGTTATGGTTTATCTTTTGTAAACCATTAAATTCGTTATTTATAGAATAGCTATAATCCTTGCTGCTTATTTTTTGCCACCTATTTCTTTACATCGCACGAGGAAAAAAATGGCATAGGTACTTACATACGGTGTACTGCGAATAATCCGATCAATGATTAAGCACTAATTACGCGGTGTTAATAAGGAATCGAAGAACAGTGTTTAACAATCTAGAAAAATAGGAGCGGCACTTGACACGTTCGCGAAGTCACACACAGCACAGTCGAACCCCACTGAAATACGCGGGGGTGAAAATCGATATAAAGCGGCTAAGGGCGCCGACCACGACGAGCTACGGAGCTACCATAGAGAACGCAGCGGAGTAAGAGCGCCACCCGCACCGAGCGCGGCCCCTCGCCTGCACGCAGTCGCATTGTAGCTGGGTTATCCAGCAAGTGAACTACTACAGGAATAATGCACCTAACAGTGCAGGCAATAGAGCACAGATCCCCGGCGGTGTGCTCCGGCGTCACACCTGCAGCGTGCGCATCTCAGACAACTGCCCGGGTCAAGTTATTTCATCAATAATGTTATTAAGCCAATATTCGATACCAAAGGACAACTAGGCTTGTTAGTTGCAAATTAGAATATTATTTTATAATCGTAAATCCATTCATAATACATACACTTAATTTTTACTATAAATTAAAGTCGCTTTTCGTGTTTGTTTATATGTCCGTGTTGTTCTTCTAAACCACGCAACAGATTTTGATGAAGTTTTCACCATCGTTTAGAGAATTTATTCCGGAAGGTTTATGTGTATAATACGTTAGTATTAAAGGCACATAATAAAAACTTTTTTAGACTTTTTACATTAAAAGTTATTTTAAAAAATTTAAAAAATCCCCCGACAAATACAAAAACCATCTAAAAATAAAAAATAATAATATGTATTGGAACTTTTTCAACAACAACCTTTAACCTTTAAAATTGTAGCTTTACGATAAGGGGCCACTTACGCGCATCATCATCATACTAAAAGTGATGATGGTAATATTTTGCTCCAAGCGTACCTAAGTGCCTAAGCGTCGTCCGTCGTCGCGTCGGCTGATGGCTAATAAAAATAGGAAATTAACAGCAGCTATCCTTTCTACATTAATTATTCCTAGTGTGTGTTGGCGTTTTCATACCTTCTATACTATATAATAGGTCTTTACCTATGAAATTGCCGTTTTGTATGAAAAAATTTAAACGAATTTTTTTCATGAATTTTTTATTTGTATTAATCGAAGTAATCACCCATGCAATCAATGTATCTTTGCCATCGCAGTGGCAGTTTATTGATGCCCTTCTTAAAGTAATCAGCTGGACGGGAGGCAACAAATTCTTCAAAGGCATTTTGTACTGCCTCTCGGGTATTGAATTTTTTTCCCGCCAAGAAGTTATCCAAATTCTGGAAAAAGTAGTAGTCTGTAGGCGCAAGGTCTGGTGAGTAGGGCGGATGACGGAGAGCTTCCAACCCCAGTTCTTGCAACTTGGAGACCGTCTGCTGTGCAGTATGAGGTCGCGCGTTGTCGTGCAGGAGCAGCGGAGACGAGCGATTGACCAATGCTGGTTGGAGATGCGCCAGCTTCTCCATCATTGTGTTCAGTTCTTCACAGTACACATCTCCAGTAATGCTCACCCCGTTTGGTAAGAAGCTGTGATGAATCACACCGGCGCTAGACCACCAAACAGTGACCATCACTTTTCTAGGGGTAAGTTTTCGTTTAGGGCATTGTTTAGGTGCCGAACCAGGATCCAACCAACTTGCTGAGCGCTTGCGGTTATCAAACAGAATCCATTTTTCATCGCAGGTAACAATGCGGTTCAAAATTCCTTCATTTGTGTGTCTGTTGAGCAGTGCAAGGCACGTCTCGACGCGTACTTCGCGCTGGCGATCATTGAGTTCGTGGGGCACCCATTTGTCAAGCTTTTTTACCTTGCCAATTTGACGCAAATGGACCAATATTGTTTTGACGCTAACGTCGAAAGCTGCTGCTAATTCAGCCGTAGATTGTGTATCATCAGCTTCCACAATCGCCTTTAATTCGTCATTGTCGACCAAAGTCTTCGGACGACCGCGAGGTTCATTTTTCAGGTCGAAATTTCCAGAACGGAAGCGAGCAAACCAATAACAGGTGGTGCGTTGGTTTGTAGTGTTACCTCCGTAAACGTCGTTGATGTTGCGTGCCGCTTGTGCCGCGTTGCTGCCACGACGGTACTCATATTCCATAATTACTCGAATTTTTAACGTATCCATGATGACGAAAAAGATTGAAATGCGATGAAAATGTAACACTAATCAATAAAAAAATGACTACTTTTGGAAAAAAAAAACCATGTTTTTAAAATAAAATTAATTTGAAATTAGAATTCTTAGCCAAACAAAAATTATTTTGATTTGAAATGGCCAGTACTGCAGAACGGCAATTTCATAGGTAAAGACCTAATATCTATACTAATAATATAAAGCTGAAGAGTTTGTTTGTTTGTATGAACGCGCTTATCTCAGGAACTGCTAGTTGGAATTTAAAAATTCTATTTGTGTTGAATATTCCATTTATCGAGGAAGGTTTTAGGCTATATAACATCACGCTACGACCAATAGGAGCGGAACATAAATGAAAAATGTATCAAAAACGGGAAAAAATATTCCTTTTTGAGAGCCTCCGTTGCGTGCGCCGTGTAAACGTTTTAAGTTACGCAAATATCATGATCATACATGATATTTGCGTAATTTAAACCGTTTACGCAGAGGAATTGTTCCTCTTTAAAGTTCTAAAAAAAAGTCCGCGACAGCATATGTATATCCTTTAAGATTGACTCACTATAACCTTTTTTATGGTAATCAAATTTGTTCGAAATTAATGCATTATTTGCGAAGGACTTTTATCAACATAATATTAATTCTTATTCAAATAAATAGTTTTAACATCAAGGGCATTTATGTAGCTATAAAATACTTTTTAATTTATTCGACTCGGACATTTAATTTCGAAGTTATCACGAGTATAAAAATGCAATACGCGAATCGTTCGACGCCGGCGATGGCGCCGCCGCGACTCTCCTTACTCTAGAGAGGAGAGGATGGGCACACGGGTAGACCATGTCCTGGAATAGGACATAGGATACGTTTTATCCCTATATTCCCACGGGATCGAGACCGGGGGGCGGGTGAAACCGCGGGACACAGCTAGTTATATTATATGGGACCACCTCTGAAACATGTCCTACCAAAGAAAAAAGAATCATCAAAACCAATCCATATTTGGCGGACTAATAGCGTAAGAAAAGAAACACACAAAAAACATACACGTTGCGAACCTCCTCCTTTTGGAAGTCGGTTAAAAAACTGAGAAATCGCTAGTTATGCGTAAAACATTGTTAATAATTAAATTAGTTATAGGCTAGGATAGGCTGACTGTGGGAGAAAATCGTGGTCATATTACAAATCAACGCACGCACACAGTTGCAGCTGTCGCACACATTATTATTATTATTATAATACCGGCGCCAGACAGCAACAATATTTGATCACATGTTTGAACACATGTTTGGGTATTTCATCAAAGTTTGATCACATATTTCAACTTTGCCATTCTGTGTCATTTGTTTGAGCACATATCAATGCCGGCGCCAGACATAGCAACAATATTTGAACACTTGTTTGACACATGTGTGGCAGGGGTGTTTGGATATTTCATCAAAGTTTGATCACTTATTTCAACTTTTCCATTAGGTGTCGCTTTTTCGAGCGCACATCAAAGCCTTTAAAGTTCAAATGTGTACATATCGTGTTCGAATTTCAAATGTGTGCGTAGCGTAGCCTGCAAGCCCAGTGTCTCGTAAATAACTGAGCGGAACGGTCGCTTTGCTCAATCGCAAGATGGAATGGAGCAACGAGTGCCCTAGAATTTATTACTCAGACTCAGTTAATTTATTTTTATCAATTCTTTTTTAATAGGATCGTAACTAGTTTTGAAAGAAAAAAATGTATTAGTAAGTTTATACCTATAGTATTTAGATAGGTACCCATAGCATGACAGTACCCAAATAAAACCAGTAGGTACCACGCACACATGACCGGCGCGTGGTGGTGCGACGTGCGGCGCCGAGCGCGCTCCCTAATGCGTAGTAGGTAGATATCCCGAATATCATCAGTACTTACCTAATACTTATTGTAGGCAAAATTGTGACGAAATACTACCTATTTGTTTTTGTGGCGTCATAATTTATTAACTTAGGCATCCTCAACTCGAACAAATTATAATTTTATTAGTCTTGAAATAAAATCATCGATGGCAGTTTATATATTTCATAATTGTTATATATAACAAATTATGAAATTAACAATCACTAAAAAGCGTTATATGGAAAATTTTGGCTGAAGTAATATTAGTAAAAATCAAAACATCTTTGTTTAATACTGAATTATGTATTTACACTCATAAATCTCGTATTTTCAACAAAAAACACCAATTAACCCTTTTACTTCAATTCGAACCTAAAGATCCTATCCTGCGAATAAAATATGTTGAATTTTTGACAGTTTTTCCATACGAAAACTGTCAGACGACAATTTTATTCCACGGATAAAAGATATCTGACTTTGATGAAATCAGCCCTTAGAATAATAAAATAGCCATCTCTTAATCATTTTGTTGAGAGACCTTTGCAATAGATGGCGTTTTACAAATTAAATTTGTCCTGCCATGACTAAACTTACGTTTAGTCGTTTCAATTAGGAAAATCTAAAATCATTTTTTTTGTCTAGTACTTTACGTAGAAATATAAGATTTGAAAAAAATCTATTAACATGTTTTTGGTACATAATTATCATTTCTTTTTAAATTTTACTGAACCCGGAACTATAAAACTTTCTATACATCTAGGCAAAACTCCTAGATGGCGTTGTAAAACTACAGTCTACAGTTTCTGGCAATTAGTAAGTCGCTGATGCAACCATCTGTTAAAAAAATTGAGGAAGAAAAATAGCCAGCTCAATAACCAGACTTAGGGTTGTGTCATTTCTTTGTATGGGATTGGGTATCTGTACGTAGTATTATAATATCTGTGACTTAGGTAAACGACGAAAAAGTATGCTAAACAGGAAGAAACTGCCAAATTTAGCATAAAAAATGATAAATTGGCAACACTGCGTGCTGCAAAGCATGTCGCCAGTGGTAAAGATGGGTTGTAACACGATATCTGTTATCACTGTTACAAAAATTACAGTTCCAAATATCTGTTATTAAATAATAGCCTGTTATTTTTGTACGGACGCTACATACGAATTTAAATCTCAATTGAATATCTTCCATTCTTTACTGAGGAAGAGAGAGAAATTGATAACCTTGTTATATTACTTCCTTTGTGTGGGGATTGTTATAATGTATTAATAACAGTAACAGCCGCGGTAACAGTCTTGAGAGTCTGTTATTTTAAGTAACGGGTATTTTATATTGTTAGGAACAAATTGACATTTGTTATTTTTTTAATATCTGTTATTTTTATCTGTTATGACTTACGACATATATTCCTCACCCCTAGCCAGTCGTCAAATGTGTGAGGAAAGTCTATCAAAGATGTTTGATCAAATATGTGACTATGTCTGGCGCCGGCTTAAGGGTTTAGCGTAATACATATAGGTACTTCGTTCATTTTGGTTTGTTTTGACTGTAATTGTACAGCTGTACGACTAATTTAGCCTAGATTTTATAATTTTGGGATTAAAAATTACCTATAAGTAGGTAGTAAAAATGACAGAAATCGATTCAGCAAACGAATCTGAACAAACTACTTTCATGATGTGCATTAATTCAGTTACCTACACGTTGTATTCAGGGTCAGATTGTATTAGTTAGCGACATTCTGCAGACGTATCGATATCTAAACACGAAAAGAAAATAGATTTAATGTTTTTTTTTTGGGTCAAAGACCGCTGACAAAATGACAGATTGCGTGATTGTTTGTCTGCCATTTTGTCTATTCTTCCGTCGACAAAACCCGTTTCTACGGTGGTCATGCTACGCGTGCTGGTATCTTTAATATTGTTACTTGAAGTACCTATGAATTGCGACTTTTAAATTTTAAAACTGTTATTATAAGTAGGTAACTACGGTAAGTACGTACGGACGTTGACCCCAATTTTTTTTTTGAACTTTCAATTTTTTTCTGTTTTGTCATCTTTAGATATCGATACTCACTTCGCTAACTCATTTTTGAGCCTGTAGTTAAGATTTGGTAAAACGCTGAAACCTTAGAAAGCCAGTGTTTACTGGAAGTTACCATACGAAGGAAAAACTATTACAAGAGATAATTTGTCTACTCATTACTCATTTAGGTAAGTATAATTTTAAACTTCAAAAAATTAAGAAAATTATAGGAATGAGGTGAGTATGACCGAATTTGATCGTGACATGCGAAATGCGCTTTTGCGCTAACAATTGTAACACAGTCCCATGGATAGAGAATGATAATCGCTGAAAGCAAGCGTTATATCTGTCAAGAGTTTATAGGCTTCCGAAATCAGCAGCAACCTGTAAAACCGCAAGTTCACGGAAAATGTGCTGAGAGGGATCTGCAGGAGGATGGGATTCTGCACGTCGGTTCTGGATTCAGTAGGTGGTGGTTTTTAGAGGCTTTAGAGGTTGTTCAGATCGTCAAGTGAAAGGACATTTGGGGTACTGGTGATAAAGCGCGATGGAGTAGTTTCCTCGGAGACGTGCGATAATCGTACCACACAATATCGTTTAATGGAGTTTGTGAAGCATTTGCTGAAACGTCTGACACGGTGGCCGTGTGGTTTGGTCGGCAAAAGACAGGCATAACCGCCTAAACGTTGCTACATTTATTTATGATTCATTTTCCGTGAGAAATACATTTCTAGTATACCTGTGGGAAAAAACAAAATGATACGCTTTCACGCTAAAACGGCTGAACGGATTTAGATGAATGGCACATGGGTAGACCACCACCTGGAATAGGACATAGGATATTTTATATCCCGGTAATCCCGGACAATTTCCGACATCCACGCGGGCGATCCCGCGGGCAAAAGCTAGTTTTACATTAATGACAATGAAGCAAGAAAACGGCGCCTATTCCAAGTGTTAGTAGAACACTTGTCATGTTCAAGTTGCTACGACACTATTAATGTATACAAGTGTCGCAAGGAGTGTCAGGTTTCTCACTCATGGACCGATGCATTTCATCCCATAAGTCATACATTTAAACGGAACGCGCAGGAAAAAAATGTTGTCTCTCGTTGTCCACATGCTTTTTCGGAAAAATATCTATTGTTCTACACCAAGGCAAGGCAAAATAAATTAGGGGATGTATTATGTACGTACCTTTTTGTAGACGGACTGGTACGTCGTACCCATTTTAGGGCCGGTGGACTTTAGAGGAAACCGTTCCATGACAGCATCTGCAAAACAGAAAGTTTAATAAACTCCCGTGGAAATACGGAAATGAAACTAGTTCTGGACTGGGCAAGAGGAATGCGCCCAGTAGGTATATTGCATGTAACTTGGTTAAACGACCATTCAATTGACTTTTGAGTTGTATTGTAACCCTGGTATAAAGTAAGGAACTGCAGCATCTAGCAGAGTACGTTCCACAAAAGAATCTTCTTCTTGTTGTGTCGATGGCCACGGTATGGCGGCGTCTGTGGCGGACATTTATTAGGTCTTCTTTGGTGCAAGTGAACGGGCACTGAAGACACTCTAGCATCAGAAGCTCCGCACTCGCACAGATCCCTATTATTAGATAGTTGCATTTAATTTAAAGCCAGTTAAAGCCCCATCCCGCACTAAATTGGCACTATTGTGTGAAGCGGATGACTCGATACATTTACTTTTTTGTGATACACACGGTACGCCGCGCTTGGGACCAAGTCACTATGACGTCAATAAAATGCATTCGCTATAGACCCGCAATATTATCCAGACTCCGCCCTGCTGAACAGACATGCGGAAATGTTTTAATTGTTTTATCTTTTATATTTATAGACCTTCTATGGGTGACGGTTTCCGATAAGTACCTGCGTCCGGAGCACCCTGGAAAGGCCGTCCAGCGAACAAGCATTATAAAAATAATATACCAGCCTATAACTGTCCCACTGCAGAACAAAGGCCTCTCACACAGAGCAGGTATGACTGCGTGAGCAGTGATCACCGCACTCGAACAAGGCGGGCTAACAAGCATGCTGTCTGGAAACTCCTATAATAATACCACGACGGTAGCTGTTGTCGATATTCTGACACGAGATGAGATCGGTATGTATTGAAGAAATAAAAATCCAACCGACTTCCAAAAAAAACACTAAAAAGAGAAAAATAACTTTAATTTCGGAAGTCGGTGTCTTTGCTTTCCAATTTTCGTTTTATGGCACGGACTTCCGAAATTAAAGTTATTTTTCTCTTTTTATTTGTGTTTTTTTTTAAAGGCGGTTTGATTTTTTTTGTAAAAAGTTTTTATTTTTCACTTTTTAAACTAAGTGGGAAAAATACGTAATATTGTAGCTAAATCAAAAACTACGCAAGCAAAGTTAATAAAATTTACATGGGACCACCCCGGAAACATGACCTACCAAACAAAAGAATCATCAAAATCGATTCATAATTGGCGGAGTAATCGAGTAATAAACATTTTAAAAAAAACCCTCCTTTTTTAACAAGTCGGTTAAAAATGGTAGGCGCAGTGTCGACATAACCACATGACTGTTACGCGACCTCCTTTAGCCTTAGGTAGGCGTGTACCTACAGGTGATATAAATGCGTGACTCCATGACTTCTCTTAAGTGTCGTGAAAACTTGGCTGGGAATGATCCGAAGTGATTCGCTCTTTAGCCAAGTGCTATGGATGCGTCGTGCGGGTAGCTGCTGCGGTGCAGACATGACTAAAATCCGACGGCAACGGGGTCGTTCTATCAGCCACAACACAATTATACAACCGTACATAGGATCGCGGTGTATCGTGCCCCAGAAATCGTTTTACAATGCTGGTTTTCGACGACCTGACCCCGCGCGCAGGCCACTGCAGGCGCACACGCCTGGTTGAAATTTTCGTTTCAGTCTGTGATAGTTTGCCGCATTGTTCGCAAATTGATTGAGTGCCAGCTTATGGGAGGGGTGGCCCAGGCCCGCAGTTGGTTCCTCCGCGCGGATCGAGCAGCGGAAGACGCATACAACTACAGATACTGCGGGAAAAATGGTCATAGAATCCAAAAACAGTTTTTATGCAAATACGGCCGTTACTTTCCGTTATAGTTGATCTGGGGGCTTGAAGATTTCCAGAAGAGCCTAAAATACATGAAACAGTGATGTTTGCGAAAACAAGGTTCCATCATACCTAAAGGTTTCACACCGTGAAGGGCTGGGCCCGCGGTGGGCCCAAAGGCAAACCCTTACCATGATTTCCAACTTACACTTCCTAAAACTCCGCCAACATCGATGCGTAATTTTTATAGTGTACTACATTATAAAAGTTTTGAAAGTAAACTCTTCAAATAATTCCTATTGTCAAGTTTTTCGACCTAAACTGTGACTTTAGGTACTGAGCATTAACTCACTAACTTAACCTTGTAAAGGTTATTGCAACAAAGCATTTCCCACTTACATTTGATTTAGCACCCCACCCCAGATCTCAGGAGTGAATCTGAATAAGTATGCACATCCTGCTTGATCGACTAACTCAAGGCATCTACATCTGTTTGTATTGACAATACTGAATATAGTGCCATTCTCTGTGTAGTGGAGGCGTGGTATGGAACTCTGGAGCTTCAAGCAACTGTCACAAGGACATAGGTACGCATTACACACTTGTTTTATTTCTATCTCACTTGTTCGCCTAGTACAAACTTCAGTACAATCCACAAGATACATGTCATGTTATTTCTCTCATTTAAAGCAGTCTGCAATTAAGTACCTTGTTAATGTATTCTTAATGTTGCTTTGTTCTTTATGTTATGGAATAACCCAAAATTCTTTCTTTGTTTTTTTTAAATACCTTCAACCCTGTAATGAATTGTGTAAAGTAGTCATATAAAGTTTATGTAGTACTTTTCACTTAAAAAAATGCAGAACTTACTTTTGTGTAAGGTTATCATTTATTCAATTATTTTAGGGTTATTTCTCAAATGGTTTAGCGTGTAAAAGTTATTATTATATATAGATATAGTCACCTTAGTGACCTAGTCATGAGACATGCCTGAAGAAGAAGACCTGAGGTTATCAGCATCATCATTATCAACTTGAGTGATAATGTTTAAACAGATAACCTAATAATTATCCACTGGTCTCTCAAACATATTGCTACACAGAAGTGTCTGCACAGTGAGACTGAAGGTCTCAGAGAGATTTCTTTGAATAAATCATTTTAGATGTTACTCTATAAGGAACTAGCTTTTGCATGCAGCTTCGCCTGCGTGGATGTTGGATATCGTCTCACGGGAACATACTACCAGGATACTTAAGAAATGCATATTATATCACCCCTATAGGATTATTTTTTCAAACAAAAAGTAGCCCTTCCCAGGATGCCATCTATCTCCTTGACAAATTTTGTTGAAATCTATTCAGTGGTTTAGACGTGAAGGTAACATACAGAGAGACAGACAGTAATTTTTGAATTTATAATATTACTAGCTGCGCCCCGCGGTTTCACCCGTGTCAGTCTCCATCCCGTGGGAATATCGGGATAAAAAGTATCCTATGTGTTAACCCAGGTTATAAACTATCTGTTTGCCAAATTTCATCCAAATCCATTCAGCTGTTTTTGCGTGATTGAGTAACAAACATCCAAACACACATACTTTCACATTTATAATATTAGTAGGATATAGTATATTATTACTATATAGTGTTTTATAGTATACTAGCTGAAGCCCGCGACTTCGCCCGCGTGGATGTCAGTTATTATATACTAAACCTTACTCGAGAACCACCCTATCCATTGGTGAAAACAGCATGAAAATCGCTGCAGAGTAGTTTTTGAGTTTATCGCGTACAGGACGACAGACAGACGTGGCGGAGGACTTTGTTTTATAATATGTAAGGATATTATATAGTATGGAGTATGGATTTTATTTGTGGTTTTTTTTTTTTTGTATGTTATTCCTCTAGACAATGCTTGACATAGTGAACCAACCCACACTAGGAATAAATGTTTTTTCAACAGTGTTTAGTAAGAGGAAAAGAATAAAGTCATAATGAACATTTGAGAAACATCCATTGGAATTTGAAAAGATACATTAACTAACTAGCCTCAAAAATCCATAAGCAATTGAATAACTGGATTTTATTATTGATTTCAATAATACAGAAACGTAAACATCGAATGTTGGTGTCGAACGCCCCCTAGTTGGAATAACATACCGTACCAGCACTCACTGAGAACTAAGGTATTACAATAACCACTTGTTAAAATATTATGTAAACAATACTACGTGTACAGCCCCAAATCTATTGTGTTACCGAGAAATATATCATAGCCCTATCAGAATCTCGGTATGAATCGTGCAATCACCACCTCATGTTAGTAGTAGTCCAGTTAAAAAATGAAAGTGCATAAACTAACCTAACACAAAAACATTGTAATATCGTGGGGCAGCAAGCTACGTTTTCAATTATCCATTCAAATTACACTTTAAAGATATCACGAAATGGAATGCAGCGTGCTAATCAAGTTTTCTTCTCATTACAAACGTTACGCAAAATGCATTTTGCAATTATATGACTAGGTACGAAAAACACAAGCACAAATAAAAGGAACGATCACAGATAACTATAATAAAAAGTCGGAAAACGATTAAATCAATGTCAAAAAACCTGTTGTGACAGGTGATGACAGTAACTCTAGTGACAGTTAAAAATCTATTCTATTTTTTTCATGGCAATACCAATATCCTTTCGCAGCGTTTTCATAATATCCTCTATTGGTATTTTACCGTTGTCCATCTGTAGAATAGTTCATACGATTAAATGGTTTCGACTACAACTACGCGACAGCAAAGACGGGGTTATTTGAAATTAGAAATAGCTGCACTCCAGTTTTAGCCATAAAATTAAAGAATTTGATTTGGATTTAAATTTACAAAAAAATTATATATATAAGTAATATAAATATTATTTTTTAATATAATTAAAAATACTTATATAATTTATATTTTTTACTAAATTTATATTTTGTAGCCAAGACGGACACCACCAGCACCACCACCCTATAATTCAATCAAATCGAATTTGAGTCACATGGGTAAAAAGCCAATTCAATTGCAGATTATGTTTCTTCAACAAAAGTGCAAGAAAAGGGATTCAGCAGCTAAAGCACATGTACAGCACACTGGAAAACCATCCCGGGCAGAAGAGTCACTGCAGGTTATTTGGAACTCGTCACAGACTCGCTGGGATTCATTAAGCTCCGGTCAAAAATATTTCCACCATTTACTACCATATTTGACATCAGAGCCGCCCTGCGATAAGCCAAGCATGCCCCATCTGGGGTCTGGGCTGCCTCAGCTAGAGTCAGGTCTGCTAGATTTGGCGTCAAGTTTGCTTGATCTGGAACCAACTCTGTCTGGGCCAGATTTTGGGCCAGGTCCAACGGGCCCGTCTGAGCCATCGGTAAGTAAAAAATTAATTCAATTTCAGAAAAAGCATTCAAAGCAGTCAAAAATTATGCTTCTGCTCAACCTACCCTCAACACTTCTCCAGTCTGTTCTTCTTCGCCAGGCAATACTTATGACATCGTTGCAGAAAAGGAAGCTAGTTCTAGCTTTTCTGCAACGATGTCTTAAAGCCAACGCCACGTTGACAATTAAATTATGAGAAAGTTTCACCGTCACCGTGTGTCACCGTCGGCGAGCCGAGTAAGGTCGCGAACTTAAAAACCGTGTACTTTAAGTACGCGCGTCTATCACCCACTATTTCATGAAATCGTCATTCAATGCACTTACATGAACTTAGAGAGTTGTATTGCTGATTCTAATGTTTATAATTCTGTAAACCCATATTTGTTACGGTCGCAAATACTATTTAGATCAACATACAACCTGACACTGACCTGCAAATTGCAAGAAACGTAAGAAAATTTGAATTTCGCGGGCCACCTTAGCGCATCCCTCTTTGTTAAGTGCCAACATTACGGCATAGGAACTTTACCTACTATGAAACTGAGAGATTTCTGATTCTGAATGATAAGCAATGTTACCATATTTTAGAATTAGCATGTTCGTACGGTTGGTAGTTGGTACACATTTTGAAAACAAAATCGATAAACCGACTTTTACCGATTAATCCGGTTTATTCCCAACGCTAACCATATCCGATGATTTGTATAAAATGGCGTCAGCCGAGTTTTTAGAGCAAGCTTTGTCCACAAACGTTGATGAGAACGCCGTTAACGCGATTGTGGGCTCATTAGAAAATCAGTTAGTCACGTCCGTTCCGTCGGCATCCTCACATAACAATTACGTGAATGTTATTCCGTCTCAAAATTGTAATTTAACTTCAAACGCGGGCTCTATTATAAGTGGACAGAAATATATTACGGACCAAATCAATTCTGGTGGAATAGTGAACAGCATTCAATCAAATATTGTTTCGTCGAACTCAAGTGCCTCTTTCAATAATGTGCAAGCATCAACTCAACCAACATTTACATCTCTGTCGTTGAGTGGTGGTGCTCCTCTTTCTAATGAGACACTGAAGGTGATATATACGCAAGCGCAACATCTGGGTAACCCCCACGGCGGCGTAACACTACCTGTACAATCGTTGGCGAGTGGTGTCATCGCACAGCCGTCGCAGAGCCAGATATTACACGCGGTGTCCGCCGGCGGCGTGTTACCACAGCAGGGCAACAAAACTATCGCCATGCAGCCTCCTCTCGTCATTAAGCAGGGCACAAATACTGGCCAAGTGGGTATGCAGCCTGGAATGGTGACTGTCCCAATGACTGTGAACTCTAGCATGCCTGCTTCAATACCTAATGTGATGACACTGAACAAGCCTGGAGGGCAGAACGTTGTAGTGACCACACAGAATTTAGGCTCCGCGCAGCCTACTATCATCCCCAATGTCCAAATATTAAACATGAGACCTGGAGCGCCCGCAGTGGCTGCTCAGAAGTCAGTAGCGACAGTATCGCCCAGAGTGGTGATTGGTACGCCTCAAGTTGTTGGTACGAGAGCGACTGCTCCAGTAAGTTCGAGTCTGTCTAAAGTGTTCAGACATTTTGCTCAGTATCTTCACATTTTAATAACCAAGCTCATTCAGTAACTCTTGTACAGACATTTTGAGGCTGACGGAACACACTTGTGAATGTGGGATGTAAATCTGACGTCACCACCTAGGATCCTCTCTATTCTGATTTTTGTGATGAGTGTAACCTCCGCACACCGTAAGTACAACTAGATGTTAACTGTTGTTCTGTACCAAGAGTCACAGAGTATAGACACGTCTGCTATACCAGGTTTGTTTATATGTCTGTTGCAATGTTCTGTCAGTCTCAACTTGCACTATTAACTGTCACTGTTCTGTATAAACACATGCTTTGTATACAAAATGCCTATAAAGCAGCAATATTAATGACACTCTGGGCTCTTTGCATACTTCACTTTCAATTGACATTCATTCTAAATGATCAGCAACCTTTATGACCTGTAATTCTAAGCCTGTAAAAACTGCTTTGCTGATCATTTTATCATCATCACTATCATTGACACCCACCTTAAGTTGAGCTAGTACACACATACTACCATTGAATAATACATTTCTACTCATTTCATGTTGCATGTATGGTCAATCAATAAAATGTTTGCAATAGATGAGTCAATGGAGATTATCAATTAAGAAAGAAACAAAAATGTAATTTTCTCCACATTTTTTTGTTAGTTGCCTTTTCATTTTCATATATATTTTATTTAACCATAATGGATAGTAATACATTACTGGAAGTCAATCACATGAACATTTTATTACTTGAGTAATGAGTGTAATTACTTAAATATTTAACAAATTACAACCTGTATATAAATATTGGAATACTTACACATTATTTAAAGCATATCAACTAAATGTGAACAATGTTATAATTATTGTATTGGAAACACTTCTTTTTTTTAAATTTGCTCATCAAAATCCATGATAATGTACACAAACTGAATAAATAGTTTTAAAACTATTTTCTGTGTGTGTTTCTTATTTCATTGACTCTTCTACAAGTTATCTCGATGTACTTGTTGTGCTCTGCAAAATTTATTATTATTTTCTTATTTTTGAGTAATCATCTGTACATACATTCTGCAGTAATCATGATGATTTTAATAATCATAGAATCTTTTAATTATGACATTTCTTTGGCCTGACTGTTTATTACAGAATAACATTAAAATCAGTAACATGCAGAGTTTTAGTCACTTCACAATTTCTTTTCTATTTTAGTTTTAATTCTTTGTACTTCATTGAAGTTTTAAACGCAACTATGAACTATAGCATATTAAAGGCAAGGCTGCAAACCAAACATTTAGTTAAAAAAAAAACCTTAGTCCAAAGTAAATTCTTATAATTCATTCACATGATAAATCTCAATATCTATTAATCACACTGATTTATTTTATTAAAATGCTTATTCCATGTTTATTCATTACAAAGAAATATCATAATCTGTTGAAAGCCACAGTCCAAACCCTGAAGTGTTGAAAACTTGTGTATAGTATTAAAATAATAGTATATTTGCAGAGACCAATTAAATGTTGTTGCACTATGAGCAAATATAACTCTAAGCTTGGGATTAATAAATAATGTCTTCCAAATTTCAGTGTAAATACAATCATTGGCCCTAAAATGTCATCAGTTGAGGTGCTTCAAGTGCCCACATTTAGTACATACACTCAAGCGAGTATGTTTGATACTCATTGATATGAAGTCCCCAGTGTTCCATTAGCTCTGTGAACCATTACTTCATGAACCCTGTAATGATGCTGAGCAGTGGAATGTTGGGTTGCAATGCTTGATCTTGTACAAAACAAATCTAAATGTACCAAAGTGTGCCATGTAATTTATCCGTGCTAAATGGGCTTTAACTATAATTTAGTAATGACTGTGGTAAACACAAGCTTCCACCATGCTAACCCCATAATTCCAGTGATCCCACACTCGGTTTTATAATTTATAAATATTGATGTTAAACAAACGTAAAATGTTAATAACTAAATCCACTAAATGTGTTATATCTAACAAATGACCTGCTTTAGAATCATATTCTCAGATTTTATTTATTGGAACAAAAGCTAATTTTTGTATTTTAAATAAGAAATTTGAACTGGCTTTGATGAGTTCAATAAAATTGAAACTAGGCTATCATTTTTAGATAACGCTGCAAACTCTGCAGAGTCTACAACCGGGGCAGCAGGGTCATTTGTTGTTAAAGACTGAGAATGGTCAATACCAGCTCCTGAGGGTGGGCCCCGCGCCCGCGGCCAGCACTCTCTCGGCGCCGCAGGCTCAGACCATCCGGCTGTCGACCGTGCCGGCAGTAAGTAGGCACAGCCACTCCGCTACTCACCCCGCGAAATAAAAATAGAAATTGGACAATGTTCAGCACTCACTTCAGCACCTCCTGATAGAGGACATGTGTTTGCAATGTCCAATTTCAGTCTCAATCATGCATATAACATATGGTGGAGGTCAGAGGTGCATGCTCTAAGGTTTTAACAAGGTAAGAATCTAATCGGAAACTCGTCATGATTGTGTGTAATCTAATACTAATTACCTATGAACTCTTTAGTTCTAGTGTTAGGCGCAAACATGACAGCCGGGCGACTAGCGCGACCGATTCGTGCCTAACTTTCGCTCGCTTGCGTTTTTTGCTGCGGCCATTAATTTTATTTACAATGCTTTTATTCCGATTTTGTTTCAAGTGTTTGCTATATTGACCTTAAATCTGAATATGTTGTATTTTACCCTATTCATTCTAGTTCTTTTGCTATTTCATAGAAAAACAAACATTCGTTAAAATGATTATAGAAAAAAATAACAAAATGTTTTGCGCCAAACATTAAAACATCCTGAATTTATTCCCTATCCTGCCACTGCTTGAGAATGAACGCTTAGCGCATTCGTGACGGCCTGCTTAGCATGCGTAGTTGTGTGACGTTGTGGCGTATTAAGTGTGCGGCCTCTATTCACGCAGCACCCTGGCGTGGCGACGGTTTCCACGAGTGTGGCGGCGCCGGGGCCCATGCCCGGGCAGATGCCGGCCCCGCCGATAGCTGCGCCCGTGGTCGCGTCCGCTCCCAGTGTCGCGGTGGCGACGCCCCCGCCATTACAACAACAGCCCAGTTCCACCACGCATATTGTAAGTCTATTCGTCGCACATGTTCCAACATTTATTATTACTCACGCAATTAATTCTTACTTAGAGAACTTGCAGAAGCTTTGCCGAAGTCCACTTCTGCAAGTTTAGATGCCAATCTAAACTTCACTTTATGCACCACGTCCACTGCAAGTTTTATGATTCAAGTTGAGATTCGATACAGTTGTAACTAACGTAACGCTTGCAGTCGAAACAACAGGTAACGTCTGAAGTTTGTAGTAGCAGGATTCTATTTTGACTGTAACCAAATGCTGAATGCTGCAAGTTTAGTAATGCTAGAATGCTACGGCTACATTGTCACGATAAAGCTAACTATTCTTCGCGCGTTGTCTCTCGCACACTCGGGTTCTCGCTTTAACCAGAGCGCGAGAAGTGGAGTTCGCTTTGTCGCGACAATGTACTGTGGTTCTTTGACGGTCAATATTAAAAAAACCGGCCAAGTGCGAGTCGGACTCGCGCACGAAGGGTTCCGTACCATTATCTCTAAAAGGGCAAAAAAATCATGTCTGTTGTGGGAGCCCCCTTAAATATTCGTTTTAAAATTAATTAATTATTTTTAAATAAACTAAATATTCTGTGAACATTTCAAGCGTCTACCTGTTGCCGTTATCAATATCGTGTAAAAACGAGCAAAAATATCACGTTTTTTGTATGGGAGCCCCCTTAAATATTTATTTTATTCTGTTTTTTTAGTATTTGTTGTTATAGCGGCAACAGAAATACATCATCTGTGAATGTCAACTGCCTAACTATCACGGTTCATGAGATACAGCCTGGTGACAGACGGACAGATAGACAGCGGAGTCTTAGTAATAGGGTCCCATTTTACCCTTTGGGTACGGAACCCTAAAAATATTGGAGTGGATTGATTCAAAATTTTAAGTCTCATCATAATCATTTACCATCTACCCTTAAAAGTAAAATAGTTTTGATATAATTAAATATTATCATTTCCATTTTGTCGTTGACAGTCATAAGTTCATAACATTGTACTTTTCGTAATTGGCTTTATCAGAAAGTCATCAAGAGAGGGATTCTATATTGACCTCTAGCTGCGCCCCGCGATTTCACCCGCGTAAGTCTCGACCCCGTGGGAATATCGGGATAAAAAATCCTATGTGTTAATCCAGGTTATAAACTATCTGTTTGCGAAATTTCATCCAAATCCATTCAGTAGTTTTTACGTGAAAGATTAACAAACATCCATCCATCCATACTTACAAACTTTCGCGTTTATAATATTAGTTAGATATCTCCGAAACTATTGATTAGTGCATACAATTTTGTAATGGAATGTCCATTACATAATTGTATGCACTAATCATCAAGACCAAGGTTTGTGCCTACAATATTTGATATATATATATATATATATATCTGCCTAGCCTTTTCCCAACTATGTTGGGGTCGGCTTCCAGTCCAACCGGATGCAGCTGAATACCAGTATTTTACATGGAGCGACTGCCTATCTGACCTCCACATTTGATAGGTATTTTCTAAAAACTAGAAAGTATGGGACTACTACGATATACATCAATTTAGTTTAAAAATATTTTGAAATATGGGTTTTTGTTGAGTTTTAATGTTCCGCCTGCCCCGCTTGATCATTTTTTTAAATAATCTTAACTTAGTGTTCATAGGCCATATAGGATTTTCCTGCCGAGCTCGTAAATGTCTTGGGCAAGACATTTACGACTTCGTATGTACGACTTCGTACGTAGCTTTTGGCTACATAGACTTATATGCCTACAAGTTTTTTTTTTTTTTTCGTTTTATAAAACGTACCTTCCTTAAACGGCATCAGGAGGTTTTTTTGGCCGAAGCTACGGGCGATTCCTACTCCGTATCACCTATGGACATTAGGCTAGTTTGAGGGCCAACCTAAGAATAAATGACGCATTGACAGTTGTCCCTATTCTCGATGTGCTTTTGTTTGTCCGAAAGAGTTAATTTATCCGATTTAGGGTTAACTCCGAAGTTTCGAATAATTAAGTCGCGCTAGTTTGCACGAGCCTTTACTATCGGACGGGCCCAAATCCCCAGACTAGTTCCCATATCTCAAAGCAATTACTTTTTCAAAAAGATTAAATAGGTATACAGTTTTGACTTGTTATTGACCGACTTCAAAAGGAGGTTCAAAAAGAGGTTCTCAGTTCGTCAGTTTTTTTTTTAAATTATTTATTTGTTACTCGATTACTCCGCCAATTATGATTTTGATGATTCTTTTTTTGCTTGGTAGGTGCTTCAGAGTGGTCCCATATAAATTTTATTAATTTTGCTTGCGTAGTTTTTGAGTTAGCTTCAATATTTCGGATTTTTCCCACTTAGGGTGGATTCGACCAAACTTGGATAAGTCTTATCCTCGGAATAAAATCACTAATTACTCTCGAGTTAGACAACTTTTTAGTCTATATTAAATGTTACTCCGTCACTGTTATTTACAAAGCGGGGAAATTCTGTTCACGGGTTTAGGCGTGAAAACTAAACATGCAGACGGACAGAGTTACTTTCGAATTTTATAGTATGAAGGATGAACTTGACCAGCCCCGTGACCGCGAGCTACGATCGATCGATCGATCGTATATTTCGTGGTCTCGCGCCACCCCTATATTTTTATTAACTACTAGCTGCCCGCCCCGGCTTGGCACGGGTAGCACTAAGTACTTATCTACAGCGCACCTACCCTACCTACTTATCTACCCGACCTACCTACCTACCTACCCTGCCCTACCTACCTACCTACTGTACATACCTACCTACCTACACCTACCTCCCTACACTTGCCAACATATCTACCTACCGAACCACCTAAGTAGGTAGGGCTACTTACCCTACCTACCTACTCTACCTACCATACTTACATACCCTACCTACCTACCCTACCTACCTGCCCTACCTACCCTACCTACCTACCCTATCTACCGACCCTACCTACCTACCTACCCTACCTACCCTACCTACCTATCTACCGAGATATCATCAAGAAAAAAGCCATTCTATACTAAATGTATGAACCGGTATTTTTTGGAGCTATACTTACATTTTTAAACTCGTGATATCTTTCGAATAGAATGTCCGAATTGAATAATTCAAAAAGTTATATGAAGGTAATGAAGCAGTCTTAATAATGAAGTAATTTATTTAGACGAGGATTAATACCAAGATACAAATAAAGAGCCTTTTCTAGCGGCGTCATTTCAATTAAATTTTCAAAATAAAATAACACTTATTGTGGCATAACTATAATAGCTAGACATAAATATGCTGTCGCGACACTTTTTGTAAATAATGATGTGTTCTGCAAAGACGTAGTACATTATTTTATTCTATCATCAATAGTTTCCGCAGCGCACGCGATTTAAAGAATATTTCGTCGTTGCGACTTTAAGACCTCTTATGTGTCACTTTTAGCAAAATCGCTTTTTTAAGCCAGCTGTGTATACTTTTTTCAGCTCTATCGAATGCAAAAACTCTTATGTATATACGGAGATTCTATCGTTGTATTTTTACTAATAACAAGATCGCCAATGTGTCTGCTAAACAAAAGTTGGTACTTAAAATGTCTTATGTGTCAATTTATACATACGAGATTTTAGTTACGAATCATACCCGTTGTTTTTGCGACTATTATTAAAACAAAATATCTTATGTGCATCAGGACGACTTAGACAGAATGTTTGTAAACACGATTTACTACCCATAGACCAATATAGCACGGAGACGAGCGAAATAGATAAATCATACGATTATTCTCCAATCTTAGACGATAGATGGAGCTAGGTATTCGTAATAATTTATTTCGCCAGTCAGTGCGGGTGTATTGCAGATTGCAGGTCGGTACCTGTTTTCCGTTGTGTAAAACAAAAATTTACTAAGTTTGCGAGTGTAAAACTATAAAAATGAGTAAAAACCTATGTCCAAGTGAGATTGAGTTATTAGTGAATCAGCAAAATACAGGCGATTCCGAACCCACTGTTTTTTATGATTTTGGGGAAAACTCAAGGGTGGAGCGCTGTTCTAGTGGTTCCCTTATTTCGCCAGAAGATTTAGGCCTGATATCGTCAGGTTTAAATAGTCAAGATGATGTTTTGGAAGTTTTATCTGATCAAAGCATCAGTATACTCCATCCCGTGGAAGATCATCGTGTTGCGGCCGAAAATACGGAAACTTGGTCTGATAATAGCATCAGCATACTCCATTCTACTGAAGTCTCGGGAATTGCATCTGAATCAAGGCAAGTGGTATCACAAATACCTATTTTTGAAAATTTGAGCGATAATAGTGATGATGACCCAGATTGGGTTCCATCGATTACACGAAGGAGGAGGAATCTTTATCCGTTGTCGAGCCAGGTTGAAGAACGTTTGGACATGGATGGAAATATCAGGTCTTTGACTGTGCAAGATTTACGGAGGAACAAATTTATTTTCAAGAAATCGCAGGATTTTGCCTTCTCTGGAGAGTGAGAGTGATAACAGTGACGATGATGACAATATTAGTGGAGTAGCATTGGCCGAGAATGTAGATGATAGTAATTCTGTCTCTGTAGCAAGGCCCCTTCCGTGCACTGTTAAACTGAATCAAAAAGCCCGTGTTGCCGGTAAATCGTATCTTGGGTATAAAAAGTTAGCTGGCAAATGGACAGCGTGTGTGGAGAGGCCTGAAAGAATTATTAAACCGCGTTGCTTGCACACATCTGTTGCTCCTAAGTCTAAAAATTCTTTTCTTTGTGCTTTTGTATCAAACGAAGAACGTGAAGAGATCCATAATAAATTTTGGAAGCTTAAAACTTGGCCAGAGAAAATAGCGTTTATAAAAGCTTCAGCAGTCAGAAGATGTATAAGACGACGACGTACTGTATCTCAACCAAGTCGTACAAACAAAAAAGGAAGTGGCCACGATATCTTTATCAATAAATTGGACGCAGAATGTACTAGAGTGAGAGTGTGTAAGTTATTTTTTCTGAATACACTTTGCATTGGCGAAGACAGTTTTCGTCGCTGGACTAGAGAAGTTGATGTTGTCGAGGAGAATATCGATGAGCAAACTCATGAAAATATTGCACCACGTTCTGATATTATAGCTAGGCCAAGAAAGAACATTGAATTGAGAAGAATTGTGAAATCATGGCTGGATATTTTACCAAAAGTGCCAAGCCATTATTGTCGTTCAAGCTCAAAAAAAAGTTATGTTGAATCAACTTTTCGATCTGAACTCCACATGCATCAGGTTTTTAAGGAGTGGTGTAACACAAACAACTACAAGTCTGCCTCGAGAAAGACATTTTTGAAGGTTCTTGCAGAAGAAAATATTGGCATTCATCACCCCCGTAAAGATCAGTGCGACACGTGTTGTAGTTATAAAGCCGGGAACATTTCCAAAGAAGAATATGATAGCCATATTGCGAAAAAAAATGAAGCCCGTGAAGCCAAAATAATAAGTGTTTTGCTTGCCCCAAAGCTATTGGCCAGTGCTTTATACTACAAATTGAAGTTACAATGCCATAACTTCACGGTTTATAACGTGCTATCTAAGGATGTAACAATTTACTTTTGGCACGAAGCCGATGGTAATGTTACTGCTAATGAATTCACATCTTGTCTTATAGACTTCTGTCAAAACCTGCCATCCTCAATAGAGCAGATTATTATTATTTCTGATGGATGTGGACACCAAAACCGGAACCGAATTTTGTCAAGTGCCCTAAGCGATTTGGCACAACGAAAGAAAATTTGCATCGAACAACTTTACTTGGAAAAAGGGCATACAATGATGGAAGTAGACAGTGTTCACTCCACTATAGAGCAATACATAAAGCCACCAATATTCGCTCCCAGTGATTATATCATTCGGATGAGACAAGCTCGTCCAAAAAAGCCCTATGATGTTAAATCCATTCACCATGATTTCTTCCTAAATTTCGAAGAACTGGAATCGAACCTGAAATCCATTCGACCAGGTAAAAAGAAGGGAGATCCAGTCGTGGTGGACATTAGGGGACTTAAGTATTTATCTGATGGATCCATATTCTATAGGTTGAGACATGTCGATGAGTGGTCTGTACTTCCACAGCGAAGAAATAATCAAAGAAATGGCCTAGTATTTCCAAACCGATTATATTTTAGTCCATTAAAAATTACTGAGAGTAAGTATAAGCACTTACAGGAACTGAAAATGGTAATAGATCAGGACTACCATCCCTTTTATACGACATTACAATTTAATCCGGGTACTTAATGAACCATTATAAGATTTATAAAGTTAAATAATTATAGAAATATTGTTAATTTGATTTGGTAAACTTTTGATTTAAAGTGCTATTAACTTAATTATAACCTAACTTGTCTTATTTTTAGAAATATATTTTTTTTTCTACAACATTAATAGTTTTTTATTTGAAATTATTGTAGGCATTTTAGTTCATAACCTCTCATGTGATCAGGAAGCGCAATCGAAATCTCTTATGTGTTAACTGAAATTGTTTTTATTTTTTTTTACTATGTTACTCCTTTTTTTTTAAACAAATCATAGTAAAGTAGAAAGCAGGAGACCACGTGACTGATACCTGTATTTTTTGTTGCAGTAAGATTCTTTATTTTTTTCAGTGGACAGTTTTTATCGATTATCTTGCAAAAGTGATTTTTACACATAAGAGATCTTAAAGTCGCAACGACGATTTAAGGTAATTTTTTTACACCTTGGGTTACATTATTGGAGTTTTAGTAAGGATCCCTAATCTTTTCTAGCAATAAATATAGCCTATGTTACTCAGGGTGAATGTAGCTTTCTAGTGGTGAAAGAATTTTTGAAATCGGCGCTGTAGTTTTTGAGTTTATTCATTACAAACATACACACAAAAATACAAATCTTTCCTCTTTATAATATTAGTGTAGATGTCAAAGGCACGATCTCGGTCGCGCGTGATTTGTGAATCCATTCCACGCATTATTGTTTACTTTCCGTCTCTCCTTTGATTGCTCTCGCATTTGCGGTTTCCTAATCACTGCAATAGTGTGTATTATTTCAATCTTAATTATTTGTCTAATAATGTTTGTAATAATGTCATAATATTTTCAGTCCAATTCCCGACTTTACCCACTGCTCTCAATCCAATTCTCAATTCTCAATTCTTTATTGCGTACCATAATGTATACAGTTGGTGGGAAAAACAGTTACATCAGTCTCAATTATGGACCCTGTCGGGCACAGCATAGATAAAAGTAGGAGAGAGGAGGAAGAACGCTTTTCAATCTCGAACCGCAAAAATAAAGAGTCATTCCATTCTAATACCAAAAACTAATACCACTGGTATTTGTTTCAACTCATATTTATTTCTATTCCCAACGGATACCATTTTTTAAACGCATACCAAAACAAGTTCGAAGATATAAGGTACAGTCAGTAAAAATGCTTTGTATGTAATTGCATTTTTCAAAGATGTGAACGATCAATCTACTTATGACACTTTATGAACAAGATATTATGTGATAATGAAAAATGTCAAATTATTGATAAATATTGGGCCTTTATAGACTTCAGGGGCTTTTCCCAAAGACGCCTACCAGAATAACAGGTGTTTTTCATAAGCAACTACTTCCAGTTAATTTCTGTTTTCCTGATAGTTTTAATAGGTATAGGACATTACAGATAACTGTAATGTCCTATACCTATTATAACTTGTCTATTTAAACTGTCCTGTACCTTACCTATAAAGGTAAGGTACAGGACAGTTTTAAAACTTCTATCGATATAGTGAATAATAACGAATACTTTATATTCCTCTTTGTTTTTAATCGAGTGAGATCGTTTAGGCGCCTATTTTCTTTTCCTTTCTGTCACCCTGGTACTTTTCAAAATAGCAAATGATTTAATTTCAAAACCTGTATTTTTACCATTATTGAGCTAAGTAGTAATAAGTCGCGTAAGCACCTAGTTCCAGTTCATTTCTGCTTTCCTGGTAGTTTGAATAACTGAACAATTAGGACAGTTGAATTTTAAAACGTCTATCGATATCATTTGTTACGAATCCGTCATGCTGTTCTCTATATATTTCATCGTGGGTGCGTTTCGAGGAATAATTTATTTGCGCTTCATTGGTTGCGTTTTGAGGAATACCCCAAAAAAAGTAACAAGATGATTCACTTAAACTACTCTTACCTATACATTTGTAAAAATATTGGAATGAAGCGTATTTGGATAGTATTTTATTACGATCAAATAAAAATATTACAAAACAAAAATTTGATTAGGTTTGACGGAGCTGACTGTACCAAATTCAAGTTGGTATTCGTTTGCACATTAAATTTAATTATTTAAAGAGTGGTATCGGTTCGGAATAGAAAATAAATATGAGTTCCAACAAATACCAGTGGTATTCGTTTTTAGTATTAGAATGTAATAACTCAAAATAAATAGGCAATTAGGTACTTACGTCGACTTTGGATATGTTTTTTTTCATCTATAGTGTTTTTAACCGACTTCAAAAAGGAGGAGGTTGTCACTCAATTCGTACATGTTTTTTTTTTTTGCCAAATATGAGTTACTTGAGAGAATATGCGGTATTTAATCCTACTAATATTATAAATGTGAAAGTTTGTGTGTTTGAATGTTTTTTACTCAATCACGCAAAAACGGCTGAATGGATTTGGATGAAATTCGGCAAGCAGATAGTTTATAACCTGGATTAACACATAGGATACTTTTTATCCCGATATTCCCACGGGATCGAGACTTAGGCGGGTGAACCCGCGGGGCGCAGCTAGTAAAGAAATAAATTCTAACGGAGCAGTAGACATTATTGATTGGAGTTTCTTTGAACCTTCACTATTTGATTTTGTTTAGGACTTATTTACTGTCTTAGCACAGTTTACGGTCTTCTTTTATGTACTTAGGCTATTTGTATAGTTAATTTTAGGAATTTATTTCATGATTGTGATGGTTCTTTTTTTGTTTGGTAGGTCATGATTCCGAGTTGGTCCCATATTAATTTTATTAACTTTGCTTGTGTAGTTTTTGAGTTAGCTTCAATATTAATTTAATATTAACTTCAATTTAATATTGTATATCTGTTTGTTGTTCCAAATAAAAAAATTAAAAAAAAATTACGTTCTTTTCCCACTAGTCTGTATGGACGATGTTTTAAGTTACTCCGTCACTGTTATTTACATAGCTGGTAGTGGTATTCGTATCTGTGTGGGCTAGGTAGGTTCCACGACTAAAAAGTGAAAAATAAATAGGGGATTCCGCCGTCTCTACTCTGATGTCAGGCGGATATTACCTAGTAAGCAATTGAAAGATTAATTAATTAATTTCACCAATAAGTCAATACATATACTGGGTGTTAGGGTAGACACCGTTATCCTTGAAACTAGTGGTTTGGTGTCATCTATAATGTACTTTTTCTATGGGACCATTGAAATCATACACATAAAAAAAACAGCTGTTCCATACATTTGTGTTCACTTAAATCGACAAATGTATGGAAAGGCGTATATTTTTTTTGCGATTTCAAAGTTGGTCCCGTAGAAAAAGTATATTATAGATGACTCCAAACCACTAGTATCAAGTATACGGTGTCTACCCTAACAGCCTGTATAGAAAATTGCGCGTCGAACACATGACGTGCGATAGAAGTGAAACTTCTTAAAACCTTCTGGTCTCTCATGTAACGAAATGTGCCTAAACGAGACGCGTCCTTGAAATTTCACTCTCAATTAAATTCTCATAATTATTGAATCGCCGCACACCGCGTAAACTTACGCTTCTAAAGTACGCCGCACGTGTCCATCACAAAAAACAAACTCGTTTCATTCACGGCGTCTTAGCGCATGCGTTTCGCGGACGAGACGGGCTCTGCCTCTATCTATCGTGATAGATAACGTTCCGAAGTGCATTCGGCGCACTGCATTGTAAAAATAAGAACGTCATTAATTTATTGCTTTCGGTATCGTATTTTTTTTTTAGTGATAACGTATAGTATTATATTAAACTATATACCTAACTTTTTATTTATTACAATGTAAGATTAGTAAAAAGTTAGCTTACCTACTATTTTTACTTTTAGCATACGGTACATAGAGAACCTACTTAAACAATACGTCATGTAAAGAAAAAAAAAACATGACAGGTGGTCAAATAACGCAGGCGCCAAAATGAATTTGATCGATTTGAACGCCATCACTCAAATTAAATGGAGAATTATCAAATTGAGTAGGTAATTTCAAAAAAACATCAGTGTGGATTTCAACAATGATGCCGGTAAATATCAAAATTTTGTTTTGGCTTCATTCATGTATGGGTTTCAATTCATGCCCATGTTCATAGTAGCATTCCTAACTGAGATCAAGTGAATTGCATATAAATTGCAATTGAAACTTCAACAATTAATAAAACATACTCTGTGACTACGGTTTTGCTAGTGATAACATAAACTTGCAGTGATATAGCAACTTGTGAGAGTTGTTAGTAGGGGACACTGTATCATAGCCGCATTCTACCAGCAGTTCGTGGCTTGTTAGTGGACACAGTGCATTTGAAGGAACCTTGTTTAATATTCTATAAATATGTCAATTAACATATAAATGTATCGGTTGGTCTTTATGTTACATAAATTCGATGGATGTGGTAAATTTATGAATTGTATTTATGTTCCCGAGTCACAGTTGAGACTTGTTGAATTCACTTTGGTGTTCTACTGTGGTAACATAGCAGACATACTATTATACAAGAACATATATTATTTATTAGTAATGATGATGTCTCTTCTGAATAATTAATATTTTTCTTTTTCTCAATAGAAGCCATCAGACAATACCAAAGAAAAATGCCGGAACTTCTTGGCAAATCTCCTGGACCTGTCAAGCAAGGAGCCACCTTCTGTAGAGAGGAACGTGCGAAACCTGATCCAGGAGCTGATCGATGCGCAGGTGGAACCTGAGGAGTTCTGTGACAGGCTGGAACGCCTGCTCAATGCAAGTCCACAACCATGCCTCATCGGCTTCTTGAAGGTTAGTTACATTCTCATCGTGAATCATAGGTGTCTGATTCTGCAGAGACGGTGACTATGGTAGTATTCTTTTATCAATTAAACATTCTCTTTATTTTTGGATTGTGTACATTGAAAAGTGTAGTCGACATTCTTGGAAACAACAGAATAGGATTAAGCTGAACTTTTGACTTTCTTATTAGCTTTACAAAAGACTTTTGTCTTTTCTTCTCTTATCTTGCAATCAGTCTATTGACTATGTGTTCTCAATCTAATTCAGTATCAAAATAAATACTTTTCTCAAATAATGCGGGGGAATTCAAACTACATAAGTAAATGAATTATAAATTCCAGGATCAATGACGAACAATAATTTTCGCGATAATAACGCGCTGCGACAGCAACACGTCCTCACTTCACAGCTATGTAATGCAACTACAAGCGATATGGTGTTGACGGGCGTAACCAATCAGTAATAGTGAATAGTAGCGCCATCGTTTAGTTCGTTTTTAAGGTACTTTTTAACCGAGTTCAAAAAGGACGAGGTTCTCAATTAGTTTTTTTGTATGTGTGTTAACCGATTACTCGGCCAAGATTCTTTTTTGTTCGGTAGGTCATGCTTCAGAGGTGGTCCCATATTACGTATTTTTCCCACTTAGCCTATGTGGATGATTATTTAAGAATTCTTGTAGCTGTTATTTAAATAGCAGGTAGTGGTAATTGAATTTGTGTGGGGTAGGCACCACAAATAAAAAGTGAAAAATAAACAACCAACTTCCAAACAAAAAAACGATAAAAAGTGCAAAATAACTTTAATTTCGGAAGTAATTTTTAATTTATTTTGTGTGCATTCAGATACAAATGATTGTTATTGAATGAATGGTTAATGACTAATTTATTTTTAAGTCCCATGCGTAATAGCGGGCAAACCTAGTGCTGTCGGAGTGCCAGCAACCAGGCGGATATTTTAGACTCGGGCCTGTTGATTTTTAAAGGATGTAATATTTTTGTTTTTCTACAATAGAAAAGTCTGCCGCTGCTGCGACAGTCGCTAGTGACGAAGGAGCTGGTGATCGAAGGCATCAACCCTCCCGCGCCGCACATCGCTTTCTCCACCATCCCGGCGCCGGTCCAGCCTATCATGGCCACCAGTTCCAACATCCAAATGGTATGTTACACACCATCATTTTATTTTTTGTTTGAGATTATGTGGTAATTCGAGAACATAATTTGTTTCTTCCCAAGAAAAGCCAACATTATTTTATTAACTACTTTTTTAGCTTTCGATATACGCGCAGTTATTGATCATTTAACTTGACTTGGTTTGAAAGTTTAACAAACAATAGAAATAGAAATCATCTATTTGCTTATTATGTAGGTATACAGATAAGATGGAACTTTTAATATGGTTGGGTTGCTTGTCTTCTGGATTATATAATCAGCTTCTAAAATAGAAATGTAAATAAATTAATGCTTTCGGGTTGAAGTGTAGCGACTCATTTACGGAAAATACGCGACGGAAATTCGGCGGGCTTACGTCTACACAGCTTTTTAAACAGCAAGAACAAATCAGGCCGTAATTATCGACATTTAGCGACCGAGTTGTGGCGACGTAATTTCGGCAAGTGTGTCGCTGCGCTTATGTGTGAAGACGCTGTTGTGTGAATTGTGATGTGATTTGAGGGTGATGGTCAGATTAAAAGCAATCTTGTTGACTTGTAGTCATATGAAAAGGTATAATTTTGGTAAGATTTTCAATTTTATAACGTAGACTTGTGCCAGTTCATGGATTACGTTCAAGATTATTTTTATATCTGAATTTCATGTTGACTAACTCTTTTTTTTCAGTTTCCTTTAAACGAACTTTGATTATTGTTTATTTCTTTATTTTTAGTCACTCTCGATTAACTTTTATTTTCTTTTGGATATCTATTCAATCATTCTGCAACGAGTCGGCGTAATTGTTATTACACTGTATTTCATTTTCCTTAATAGTTGTATGGGTCCAGTTTCAATATATTTATTTATAAGTTAAGCAGCAGTTAAGTAAGCACATTTCGCCAACCGTAACCACTACTGGTCTGCTTATAATACATTTATTTTAATAACTGACCCTCCATGATTATCCAACATTCGCCCCTTTAATATAGCTTTCAGAAATATTTACCTTTGGCTGAGAACAGCTTGAGAATTATGATAAAGATATTATACCCAAATCCACTATTTATTTGATGATTAGTACATCAAAACCTTGCAATGCTTGTTTAACATCCGATGTGGTACATACTACATTAACATAAATCCATTCTAATGGCACGAGAGAGCCAAATAATAAATAATCAGTGTACTTACTCATCACTATCTACAATATAAGAAGAGATATATTAATAATAAAATGTATTTATTAAAGCTCCAAGTCCAATATCAAAATCACAAACACATCGATAGCAGTAGTTAGGTCCATTAAAATAACACTTAAAATCATTAAAATACCTAATAATAAGAATATATACTTACTATAAAATTAACCAAAAAGTCAATAAAATTCATAAAAGTCATTAAAGTAAAATTCATTAAATTATGACTCTGTCCAGTCTTCTTTATTTTTTGTTCCTTTTCATACCTTGTTTTTTTATTTTTATTTGAAATACTTAAGTACTCGTATTTGACGGTTACACGCTACGACTGTCTCTTATGAGAGAGAGAAACAAGACTCGAACTTGTGATTAGTGCAGCTTTACTCGAGATAAAAGTCGCATTGATGTTGGAACTTTAACGCTTTTAGTCTTTCTCAGAAGACAGGTAGCGCAGACGCACAGATAATTGGCAACTGCACCAGATCAAATATCTATAGAGAGTGTAATGGTGGTTAGTTGTTGATGTATTGTGTTGTGTGTAACTAATGGGTTATTTGGGTGGTGTTGGGTCAGCGCGACGAGGATAGCTCGAGCCCCACTCTGACGCCTCTCCTGCCGCCGGTGTTACCTCTAGCACTGTCGAGCCCCCTCGTCAGCTCCAGCACTAAGTCGCTTACCGTTGTACCTGCGCCGTCTACCTCCACGTCTGCGCAGGTTTGTTCGTCTCAACACAAGGGCTGCCATCTGCCACCGACTCATATATTTGGCTTCTTAATTGGCAATGACTACGTCTCTACGTGACACAAAATTATGTCTTATTCATTCTGTAGGTGTCTTGAGTAATCAGCAACGGTACAGTCCACATGCGCAGCATGGTTTAGATGCTTTTGTAAGTCTATTCCCGTCGCAAGCGACGATAAGACTTGTGTAGCCAGTAAGATGGCAGCCCTCAGTAGTATGTGTCCCATGCTTCGTGTCTTCGTACCAATAGTGCGCTAGATCCATTCCGTCTCATCCGTCGTTCCCTGCTTAATCCTTTGAAGGAATATTTTCTAGTTAAATTATATATGTATTCATTTATTAAGTATATTAAGCAGACACCAATTGAGAACATACAAAAAATAACAGAAAGGACCCTTTAACATTAATACCTAGTGCATACTGTTTTACTATAATGGTGAAAATACGAATAGGCCCTCTTCGTCCCCTTTTGAAAAGACAATGTGAGTTTCTATTATCACGTTGGTTTGTTGTTCCTTGTGGCTTTTCAAATCTTGTTTATGGCTTTTGTGGTAGAGACACCATCACCACAATGATAGAGCATCAAACATAGGACTCGGTTCAGTGAATCAACTGATTACACTTCGCTGAAGCAATAGAAACTGTTTTATGAGATGAATAAGAGCAGAACAAAGTTTATTGGATTAGAGAACCAAATGAGGCTGTCACAACAACAATTGTCTACTGCCACACCTCATATGGAAATGGGAAAATATTAAAGCTTGTTATTAATACTCGCTTTCCGTTTTAAAGAGACACGCCAGGTTTTGTTATTTTCAAAATCGTGACTAACAATAATTTGATATCTGGATGTAGTGTCTCTCGAACATGAGTTTAAGATACTAATATTATGTAGCCGGCCCTCCAGCATTTCTTTATCGCTTTACACTTGCAATAACCCTATCGAAGTAAGTTACTGCCATCAAATGTAATATGTTGTGTATTTCTGTGTACTAATCAATGCATGAATCTAAACTATTCCTATTTGCATGACAGTTTCAAGAAACTATGACACGAGATGATAATAACGCCGTTGAATAAAAAATCGCATCGCATAAATTTATAACGAAGTGACTTGCAAATAATGTAAGAAATTGACGAGTCTTCGCAATGATACATGAGCTTTGCAACGTCCAACTGAACTCAAATTGGGCACTTTTTAAATAATTTAACAGTTCAGTACAGTTCTCTCTCGTCATAAAACGGACGAAGCCTACAATACAACAGTTATGTGGACCGTCACCTCTGCTTGAACTGGACTAACGCTGCCAGTCATGAAGTCTTCGCCTGTACCGCATGAGCTCACGAGCCACATCTCGTGAAGACTGACTCTTCCATGTGATAGTTCTCTCGTGTCGACTTGTTCCTTGATGTATGTAAATATATTTGTGTTCAATATTAATCCTTGCCAAGCACTGTCCTACTTTTATTTTACATGTGTCTTGTCAGTTCGGAGGTAGTTCTCGTTGGACACACCTGTTTGGATATGAACACGCTTAACTTCACTTATCTATACCACAACAGTAAACTTATTCGATTTAAAATGTTGTGTTTTTTAGAAGAGTTAGGTGTGCGTATCTAAACAGTTTGTTTGAAAGTTGACTGTTTGTGTAATTACATTCGCTTGTACTAGAAGCCGGCTCAGAAGAGTGGCGGCACGATAGCCGTGCTGCAGAACATTCCGCTGCACACGAAGATCAACGTGAACAAGGTGGGCAAGGCCATGACGGTGAACAGCAAGGCCAACTTCCCGCGTTCGTCCGTCGCCTCCGCCGCGCTCTCCACCGTCCTCACCCCAGGCAAGTCCCTGCTCAAGGACAAGGAGAAGAAGTCTTCGGGACAGTTCTCCCAACCGTTCGTTGATGACAAGATGGCGGGAGATGACGACATCAACGACGTGGCTGCTATGGGTGGCGTCAACTTGGCCGAAGAATCGCAGAGGATCCTTGGATCCACGGAAATGATTGGGACGCAGATCAGGTAAGGCTCTCTTACATCGTATCGGTTTGTGATTTGAGCTGGCTCGTGTATTCTTAGTTCTAGCCGCATTCCTTCTAATACTAATCTGTTTGCAGGTCATGTAAGGAGGAATTCCTGGTACCGACGAGCTTCATGCAGGCGCGCCTCAAAGTGATAACATCTAAGCACAACATGGAGGAATCCCCACCTGAAGTGGCTAACCTCATCAGCCACGCGGTGCAAGAGCGACTCAAGACCCTCGTGGAGAAACTGGCTACCATCGCGCAGCACAGGATTGATATGATCATAAAGGTAATAACCCGCCTTTTTGCTTCGCCGTAGTCGGGTAAATACATCCTACGTAAAGTATATTACTTACAATTCAATTACTCATTGTAAGAAGGCGAGATGGATTAGACCGCTTTAATGACTGGGCCACCACAGCAGCCAACAGGGAGGCCTTCCCAGCAGTGGGACACCATATGTTGAAATGATAAAAATAATAAAGAATACTTACTCGTAGTCGGTACCCCGAGAACGCGACTCGTATGCTATGTGGCCCTGCGAGTGCTACTTCGATGCTGTGCGGCCTTACGACTTGACTTGGAGTGTGCACTGAGTCTTGCAAATGCTTGCGTTGTTTGTTTTTGTTGTGTCGCAGGTCAACCTAGGAGGTTGTCGGCTGCTGAACCAGGTTATCCTGTGGATGCCTTAATAAATTAAGGCCTCCAACTAGGGCATATAACTTAGGGCATATTCTGTGGGACGGACCTCTGTTAAGGACGTCGCTCGGGGAGAGCAGCAAGTAACAGGGTGGGGGTGGATCGGATCGTGATTATTTAGGGACTACTTACGAGCAAGGCTTAGGGCGATGCTTGCGTTGTTTTTGCGATTTCTATATCTTTGATATTTTTGTTTTCTTTGAAACGAATGTGTTTAGTATAGATCATTATTAAACAGGTTATCAAAATTGAACACTAGATTAGGTTTTAGCTCTTGACTAAACCAACATTAACTCTACGTGGCCTTGGCATTTATTTGAACATATTAACAATAATATTTTCCTCCTATAAATACTAGTTCATTCTAGTAATACCTATAATTTGTGCCACAATCTTTTAAGCGAATTTATAGTAATATATTAGGGTATGAAATTGTTACATAAGAGGGCTATTATAACACGAGCGTGAGTTTATAAACCTCGACGTAATCTATTTAATTCATATAAATTATTGTTACATATTATTCCAATATAGTCACTATTAAGTTGCATACTAAAATTATTTTAACAACTTTAAGCTAAGAATTGAGAACTCATTGGTCGACTGACCTTTAACACTTTCGCGGACGCTGAATGAGACACAATTGAAGTTTTATTGTTATTACGTCTATAGAGGTTCACTTTCCGCCAAAGTGTTGATAGGGAAAGTTATTATCAAGCATTATTTTGTTAGGGGAAGGGTATTACTTTAAAATAACTTTGATACTGTAACATGGATAATGTATTTAAATTTCATAATTATAACGATATGAGAGGAGGTAGATAGACATGATCCTTTCTTAAAACGGTTGCTATTCTTATTTCCCAGCGCTGGGTTGCTGTTCTTTACCGCATAACACAAATTCATTCACTTCCCACAGTCTGACAACCGCTATGAAGTGACACAAGACGTGAAAGGCCAGCTCAAGTTCTTGGAGGAGCTCGACCGCGTAGACAAGAAGCGGCGCGAGGATTCCGAGAGGGAGATGCTGCTGCGAGCTGCCAAGTCCAGGTCCAAGAATGAGGACCCAGAGCAGGCCAAACTGAAGGCCAAGGCCAAAGAGATGCAGCGAGCCGAGCTGGAGGAGCTGAGGCAGCGCGAGGCTAATTTGACGGCGTTGCAGGCCATCGGACCCCGGAAAAAGGCCAGGCTCGACATGCCCGGCGGCTCTGGAGACTCCATGTCAACTAGCTCTGGACACACCAATCCGTCAGGATCTGTACGTATTTCTTTTTTTTTGTATGCGAATTGCAAGCTTGTAGTTTTATTGAACAAGTCTTGTTTAATCAGTTTGCCGAAGATACTAAACTGTGTACTTTACAGTATAATTGTAACTAAAAATTTACTTTTTGAGTAGGTCCACTAATAGTCGTCTTTATGTGAGATTGATGTTACCAAAAACAACTGTAATAATGTTCTCTGATTTTCGTCATCAAAGCGATGCTCTTTGGACGCCGTGCCTTTAGCACATTCCCATGAAGACCAGTAGCAAATGCACTGAATAACTAGAGTGCTACATTGATCTTTTAACGCCTGTATGACAGGGGGACTCTTTTGGTAAACATTTGTGAAATTGTCACAGATATTGTATTGACAAAACAAGATGGCGTTTTGGGCACGCGCCAAAAGATCCTTTTAGCGTTGTAGAATGTATGTGATGTTCGTGTGATTGTTACAGACTGGGCGCAGCCAAATGGCGCTGCGCACGCGGCTGAAGCGCATCAACTTGCGCGACATGATCTTTTTGATGGAGCAAGAACGGGACACTTGCCGGTCTCAGATGCTCTACAAATTGTATCTAAAGTAACGGCCGGCGTCGCCCTTGGGGCCAACTCCTCTGACTGAATCATTATGTTGACATAACTACGCGCTATGGCAGTATAAACCTATAATTTACTGTATACCAAATAACAGTCAAACCTCATCGATTGTTTATTTGGAGTTCGAAACATAATAGGTTGCTTTATTATTGTGCTCCATGCTGTTCGCGGTAATATTAGCATGGTAATATAATTTAAGTTTATTTGTTAATAGCTTAATTAAAAGAATGTCCATTCTCTTGCTCGTCGACTGAACTTTAGTGTCGTATGACTATACTCACAGACAGCGCGGGAAAAGGGAGTGCAGGAGGACTCTTCGAACGTCGTTACGTTTTTTTTTTTATAAACGCACCATATTTCTTTGCTAACTGATAAAAACTTGACGTTTTTTTTTTCTTACTATAAACATTAATACTAAGAAGCAGACTATGATTACTTACTAATTCTATAAAAGAGGTATGTGTTGAATGTTGATGGGGAGTTCAAAGTTGGTAAAGCAAAATACGATACCCGAGCTGACGAAGTCGCTAGCAGAGTGCTAGTATCTATTAAAATAAGTATCAACTAGACAAATTCTCTCTAATAAGTGTTATCTGTGTGGAAAACATTAAGTTCAGTTAGTGAGCAACAGAATCGGCACAGTTATTTGTTAAATTAGTGAATTATATTTTTACTATATGAAGATAGGCGGACTGGTTAAACCAGGGACATATCAGACAGGGTTCAAAGAATCAATATTTGATTCTCCTTCAGAAAAAACATAATAAAAACAAAATTGTTAGCATTTGGGTTTGACTTGATCCCGGGAAAAATGATTGCTCTTGCTACTGTAGTCCGATGCATACTGATTACGTGTCATTCAGTATGATCCTTGTTTAACCAGTCAGGCTGTACATATTAATAATGTTAATAGATTGTCTGTAATACTTATCTATTTACCAGTTTATATAAGGTTAGTATTAGGTTACAATGCCATTTTAACATCGGATATCTGCAACAATTATAGCATGATTTGTATGTGTCTCTTCTATATAACTATAACCAAGGAATCTTCAAGTCACGACAGAATAGGTTTCTTCTATCAGAAAACCCGACGCCAGCTGGCAAGCCAAATGTGAATATTAGCAGATTTGAACTGAGAATGGTCCGCAATGCTTGCAGTTTGTGCGTGGCTTGTATTATCACTCGATGCTAATGCATGTACTTGTTGGAAAATATGCTTTAAAGTGCGCTTCTAAAGACGACCGCAAACGCAAGCGGCAACACGGCTTTATCGCAATGACAGACCGCAGCGACACGACTGGATTGAACGCTTCCGTAGAGGGCGACGTAGACCGCTAATTAGCAGTGCTGTCATTGGCTGTCACAAAACTTCTATACATTTTGTATGAAATATGAAAGGAGTGGCGCAGCGCCCGCGCCTCACCGTTACCTCGCCCGCGCCCCTTGTGTATGTCCCGCGCCTAACAGAGCGACAAGACGCATTTGCTCGATAAACAAATGCCTATCGCGAAACTGAAGAAGACAATTAATTTCGCTGTCGTCGATATTGCGACGCCGCGTTCGGAATTAAAACCGCAGCGGCAGATCGAGTTGCTACGGTCTGTCATTGTGATTGGGCGACGTTTCCGCGGTTGCGGTCGCCTTAGGAAGAGCACTTTAATAGTCTAAAGTTTAGGCCCACTTGCACCACAAATCACTAAATGCTTTTATCGCTAAAGATATGTATAGCATCATTCTGTTTCTGTCACCTTCAAACGGTTAACAGAAACAGAATGATGTTTTGAATACTTTTAGAGCTCATAAAGAACTAAAAAAAACTCGTTTAGTGCTATGTGGTGCAAGCGGGCCTTAGTTTATAAGCAATTAAGTTGACACATTCCTGTAGATTGAAAATTATGTTATTTTACATTATAATTGTAAGTATTATATTACAGAGTTGAAATATTTAGCACATATTTTAATGTTTATTAGAAATAAGAATAATACCATAAATTTAATCACTAGCTAATATACAGGGCCAGAATAAATTAGCTAGCGAAACTCTGCAGACGTATCGATATCGAAACATGATAAAAACCAAAATATGACAATTTTTGGGGTCAACGTAGGTAGAAAGTTACCTGAATGATTACTTTAAAAAATCAACACGATAAAAAAAAATGATTTCCTCAACTCATACTTCAATGAACTACACTACCAGCGGTCGTTGAGCCCAAAAATAGATCATCAAACTTCTTTTTTTGTCATATTTATTTAGAATATCCCTTCAAGTCTGCGGAATTTCACCAGCTCTCTAATTTGACCTCGTATTTTAATAAAAGAATACGGAATTCCCGTCATATTCAAGTTCTATTGAATAAAGGTACAGTCAGCTTCAAAAATTTATGATAACTATAGTTGTATTATTAATTATTTAAATAAACTGGCAGGTTATAAACTGTCATTTTGTAAAATAATGTGCTCATATTTATTTAACTGTATTAATAATAATTCGGTAGGTCCAAAACTTCGCCTCTTCCACGGCATCATCGGTGTGAGCGCAGAGGTCACTGTGGCTGCATTATTTGGGGCATAGAGGGCAGGACAGACACACACACACATTATAATACACTTAACTATTACGGAAATGACAGGCTTCTGTGATTGACATTATAACAACATTGCGTGTATTACATATGTTTGAGGCTGACTGTATTAAAAAAAAAAAAAGTTATCCTAGATTAAACTAAAGACTTATTTATTAAAATAGTTAATTGTTGTGCAACCTGCTTATGTGGTATCAGATCAAATGGATAAAAATATCAAGATGTTAAGGGCCTGCGCCCACTGGCGTCACGGCACGGCAAGAGATTTGTATGCAACAAATAGGAATATGGCATGATATTATGTTGTATGACAATAAAATTTAAATTTCAATGATAATCATTGTGGGTACAAAAACAAAGCTACGGTATAGTTAGGCATACCGATTCGGCGGCGTTCGGAATTCCTCGACATCCCTCGGAATGCCTCTAAATCCCTCGGAATGCCTCTAAATCCCTCGAGATGCTTCGGCAGAAGTGTTACGACTGTTGTAAAAATAACGTCCGAGCGCGATGTCGGTCGCTTTGCCTAAGGATACCGCGGCATCGTTGCCGTCAGTATGCGCTTGCGTGCAGTGATGCCGAAGGATCCCCTGCTGAGCCGTGCAGCCACGGCGCAGGCCCTTACGTGGCTCAATATTAAACTTTACTGCCAATTTCTCCGGCTAGAGCGATCATTCACTATACGCTAAAGTGACGTAAACAGAACAGAACGATTTGACGTTAAAGCCTGATTAACACGGTGCGCCTTGCCTGTAGCATGGCATACTGTATGTTGAAGCCACAATAAAAGATGCACTGTCTAAACAGTGTTTAGTTAGACGATGCAAGTCATTTGTTGCTTCAATTTAATTGTGTGTCACAGGCAAGAAACTTGTATCATGTAAATGGGGCTTGAGGCGCCTTCTGTTTCCATGGTTAGGTGACTGTTAAGATTATGCCGTGTTTTAACAATCTACTGTTATTGTTATTATTCTGTTAGCCGTTTCAGGAACAATCTGTAAAAATACATCAGTGTTGTGTCACAAACAATTTGTCTATCAATCTAGCGAATGTTTGTCAAAAAATCTATTGTTCGTATGTTTAGATTTGTGGATCCCAATAAGAATTGCTTGGCTCGGCAAAAAAGTCGAAGCAATTTTTGTGCATTCGCTAGAAAGCTCGCTGAAATTCTCATGCTACTGGTGTGAGCTTTTAGTTGTAAGGTCACATTCGCTAGAATGCTCATTACAAGTGAATACTCAGGTTTATCAGCACCTTAACGGGTGACACACCTTAAACGAGGCGACAAAAGCCTTAACCGCGGAATGACTGGGGATGTACTTGTACCATGTATTTTGGTTTACGGGTGTACCAGCTGGTGTCTCGGTGGATACCCCTCTTCAAGGTTTTGTAGTTGAACTATTTATGAAGCTGCCTCATTGTTGATGTTTAAAAATCGTTAAGCGTGTCCAGATAGTGCCATCCACGAAGACGCGCCCCACTCCGCTCCGCTCCGTACTAAAGTACAGCTTACAGTACAGTAATCGCGCAGTGGGGCCCGTCTTCGTGGATGGCACTATGTATCCACACTTGTCGGGTCGACACATTTAAATAGACAGTATTTTTTTTAAGAACAATGGCGATCCCGAATTTTTACTATTATATTGGGCTCGTGCCGATCGGCTAACTCCGTTCATCATCTACCTTCTCCAAATTGGCATTTCGCAGTTGATTTTTGCCGCCAAACTGCTTAGCCTTAGGCTGAGTACGTGCTGCTAAGCCGGGCGGCGATTTTGAGTTTTTCTCGAACTTTTGTAGGTCTTATATTCTACATGTAAGATTATACCCCCAGGCTGTGCCGATTAATGCCGAGCCCGAACAAGCGTGTAGAATGCCTTATACACTCAAGTATCATAAGAATGGTTGTATTATTAATTCACTAGAGAAAACTAAAACACTGGTGCATCCCAATTTTACGAAGTGACAGTTCGATCTGTCAGCTTTTTTTTTTCGGTGATTTATTAATACCGAGTAATTCACAACTCACACTGAAAACAAAACCGATAAAATTACGTCGCGTTATTTTTTCGTTGGCGTTCTTTAATAACATAACAAATATTATAATGATGTCAGTATTTGAAGATTGCCCCGTTACTGTTACGTATCGCCTAGACAAAACTAATTTTATTGTTATTATTACTGTTGTGGACTTGTGACAACGAAAGAAACATTGGAGAAAAGTAAGAGCAGTCATTTTGAACTAAAATTTCAATAAAAGTTTGGACGAATCTATCATGTTTTATTTAAAATGTAATTATTAATTCACTAAAGTAGACAGACGCTACTGTCACTTGGTAAAATAATATGGTCATATTTATTGTATTTTATAATTTATATTTCATATATAATCCTCGACTGTCATACCAATAACTCTCATACCAATAACTCTCATACCAATAATCCTCTACTATAATACCAATAATCCTCTGATCTCAAACATATAATCCTCTACCGTCATAGCAATAATCTCCTACTCTCATACCAATTAATCCTCTACTCTCATACCAATAATCATCTACTCTCATACCAATAATCTTCTACTAAAATACCAATAAACCTCTAGTCTTATAACAATAATCCTCTATACTACCGTATTCATCTAATCTATTCTATCTATTACCTATTGGTTTGAGAAGAGTACCTACCTAGAGGATTATTTGTATACTAGCTGCGCCCCGCGGTTTCACTCGCGTAAGGTCTCGATCCCGTTGGAATATAGGGATACAACGTATCCATTTATTATTCAAAGGAACTTTAGGACACGGTGCTTAGGCCGTGACACGGACATTCCGCATCGTCCAATTTGTTAGCCGGATTTTAATTGCTTGGACCACCCGATAAACGATTCACAAACTTATCGCCTACATTATAATTTATTTTCTATCATGCCATCCGGTTGATCGTCAGTCTCGACCTCGACCGACCGATACCACTTAGGTACTTGATCCTGTATACGATATCAAAGAATAAACAAGCCAGTAGTGGTAGGTTGTAGTGGTTCTATGGAGCAGCGGAGGAATTAGTAAGAACTATAATTGAGCATCACCGATGGAGTTACGGGAGGTGCAGTGCAGTGACAGTGCGCCGTTAACGCGTCATTTTCATGTTGGCCTTATCGTCGAGACCCACTGTGAAGCCAGCTTAGCAATCCACCGTCCGGTATTTTTACTGGTTTTGGTTTTTATAAACAAAATACTGGTAGACTCTGTTTTTTTATAAGATTCTTGGTTTCGAGTTTCGCTGATACTGAGGGTAGATATGACCCTATATAAAAATGTACTCTGTGGATATGACCAAAAACTGACCTTTGATCACACTAATCCTTAGAGCATAGGGTAAATGCTCTAAGCACTAATCTTGATATGCATTCTCACGCCCACGCGCATCATGATGGACCTTCGATCAGGTGAACAGGATTGAACTATTGAAGTAGAACTCTGAACTCGGACTATGCGACCAGGACCTCTTCTTTCAGACACGCCCGTCACACATTGAATTATTTTACTATTTAATTAAATTTACACAGCTGAAATCCATGTGTACATAGGTACACACATTAATAACATAATAAGTCAAGATGGTAACCCCGTTGACCCACAACATGAAATTCATTATTTCTCTAGAGTTCTTTAGTTACTTAACAAAAACCGATACTTACCGATAAAAGTTTTGTTAGACGCGTATCCAAAAGCGTGTTGGCATACGAAAAAAAAAATAGTGACACGTCCACCCACCCTGTCAAACTTCTACAGTTCCTCTGTTCCTGTATGATAAATGTTCATGTTTTAACTATTAAAAATGGTAAGAACTACTTAAAATTCACAATAATTAATGTAACAGAGTGTTAGCGCATATTTCTCGGTGCCGACATAATTTCGCCACGTAGTTGTATATTAGTCGGCAGTGTGTCATCATTCGTATAATGTCGGCTTCCAGTTGATGTAATTCGCGTGTAATAGGTGTTTGTTGTGTTATATACGGGCTCGCTAACGTGTACTGTTGCTATGTTCCTAAAGCCGTTGCGCCTGGATATCAAGAGGAAGTTGACAGCGAGGTCGGACCGCGTCAAGTGCGTGGACCAGCACCCGACGGAGCCCTGGCTGCTGTGCTCCCTGTACAACGGTGACGTGAACATATGGAACTATGAGACACACTCACAGATCAAACGATTTGAGGTAACAAACAATTTCTTTGGCAAACTTAATTCCACCCAGATTTAGCTAGGCGTCTTTATGATCCAAGATCTCACAATTTCTGGTTCCTATCATAGTTGCGGTTCTTGGTACCTTGTAATGATTTTCGAGGGAGAACTATGCTGTATTTTCTTTTTATTTTCCAATAGGAATTCAGTCTGGTGCTACCACATTCTAGCAAACTAATTAATTTCCTAATCATTCTATATTAAAAACCTCAACTTTGATGCCATAAAACATAGCATAGCTATGCTGGAAAATATTTTCAGTTGAATGAAGTTAATTCACTTTTTCTTATACCTACTCTATCAGTTTCTGATGACCTTTAACTGAGCACGGTTTGCAATTACTTTTCCATTCATCATTGTGTATGACTTCTGAGCAATAACTAACATCTAACAATCCTGACATTTATCAGTATTAAAAATGTCCAACTTCACTGCTAACAAAACATGATGTAAATAAATTGATATTTGTGTTTCATACAGATACTGATCTGATATAATTAGATTAGTTAAAATACCTACTTTCATATTTAATCACAATACTAATGAGATTTGTTGCAAGATATTATTTTTCTTGTTAATTTATAATCTAAAATCTATGAGTACCTAGAATGTGCTGCAATATTATATCAGTTGGCTCCCATTAATGTGAACATACCAGCCCGTCCTATTCAACACAAAATATTTCATGCAGAAATCAATTGATATAATTACCACAATGGTAACTCTATAGGTTCAATTAGGAATTAAATGCCAATTCAGGAATTAAATGCCTTTATGGTTTTAAAGTCCTTGTAGTTAGGGAGGGGAGTTGTGATCACCGAAAATCAATTTTAAATGCTTATTAAAATTTACAGAAAAGCAGTCATTTGTATATGTCATAAATATTTTAGCAATCAAATATTATTCTGACCTACCCAAGAGAACATCGGTTACAATATAATATTTGTTATCTAGTTATCTAGCCCTGCCAGTCCTGTCAACTCATTGAGATTAATAATAAATCTACTGTGATAATCTTGTTAGTGTTGTGGTTAGTTGACCAAAATAATAGCAACCGAATGTGTGTTGTACGGAGGTGTGTTGTCATGATATTTTGATACTAGTTAAAATTGAATCATTATTCATCATCATTCTCCAAGCAAAGCATCTTATCCTAATTTATTTGGGATTGGTGCAATGTGTTTTTTTCTTCCATATTTCTGTATTAGTCATCATCCCCTTTCTAGCCATATCATCTTTCACAATGTCCATCCAGTTAAAATTGAATATGCTTTCAGAAACAGGGCCATATGAATAAATATAATAATTTGTTTTCCTAATAAATTAATAAAAAACCTTATATCTAAGTCTCCACTTACTTTTATGTAGAAAAAAACATAATAGGTATCATTCCATTATGAACATCTGTTACAACAAAAACTTTGGTGTCAACAAATTAACACTGTTTCCTCAGAGTCCCATAACATCGAGAGAATGTTTACAAACTGTTATCTTTCTGCTCTCAATGTGTTACATTCAATTATCAGATTTCTTGGAATTGGCTATAAGATTATTGTCGAAAATATGAATGCATATTTTTTGAGAATTACAACATAGGTTACCTAAGAGAATATTTTCTTAAGAATAATTTGTACAGTATTTTCTGGTAATAAGAAATATATTCTTAAGAAATTCTCAAACTTCACCAAAAATCTATTCAATTTTTTCTTGTTTTGTTTTCTTCTTGCCTTTAAAAAAAAACTTGACGTGCATAATCAGGTCTGGTTTTTCATCCTGTATTTTGTTACTCCAGCCTTATTGTGAAACCACCTGTGTGAATCAACCAAATGTGTGAACTTTTGACTTGCAAGTGCCAGTTACTGTTCTAATGGTAATAAATGATTGTTGTTTGTCTTTGTGTAGGTATGCGACCTGCCGGTGCGCGCCGCGAAGTTCGTGCCGCGCAAGAATTGGGTCATCACGGGTTCAGATGACATGCAGATCCGCGTGTTCAACTACAACACGCTGGAGAGAGTGCACGCTTTCGAGGCGCACTCGGACTACGTCAGGTGCATCGCCATACACCCCACACAGCCATACATCCTCACCAGCAGTGGTAAGTGGTGCTCACAGGTTCTTAACTGGTATTTTACTCACCAGCACCCCAATTGCGTACCACACTTTCAATCACATTCCGAGAGTTTTGAAGGAAATTCGTAATCCATTGTTTCATAGGTTTGAAAAATTCGTCTGATCAACAACGTAAATAAACAACGAACGTGACTGAATTGTTAAAATGTAAGGCATTGCCATCGATTGCCATTGTATGTGTGTTACGCAATTATTCCGCAGAAGGTTGCTGTAGTTACCAAACACGATAATCTTCATCAGTCTTATCAGCACGACCTGTGATAAATAGCTAATTCCGTGGTAAAAACATGAGCCAGGTGCGCCAGAAATGCATTCAATATCGTCTCTCATGAAGGCTATTTCCATCCCAAATTGATAAGGCCAGAATGAGGTCGCCGTCGGGTCAGTGATATTAGCATAGACTAACTCAGACATTGTCTGCGCTATTTTACCTTTTGACGGTCTTCTGGAAATAGCATGGTTCCACGCAGATAACACAGAAGTACAGAAGTACTTCAGAGTACAAAATGAAACACTATCTGTAGGTCGAACTGTATGTGAGCCTATTGACCTAGCTCACATAATAATATACTCAATAGTTATGTGCATATTTCCTAAATAGCACTGCTAGTCAAATAGTTCCATAGTACTCCAAGACGATTACGCCATTAAAATAATCTTGAATGCAATAAAACATGGTTACTTTGTTATACGTAAATTCCATGAACGAAGGCTGCACTTACAGTAATGGGCAATAATTACAATATCAGTAACTAATTGCCACTATAAAGAGGTACTTAAGTTTAACTTTGTGCATAAAACACTTGACAATGAAAAGTTTTAAATCTTGTACGTAGTAATAGATTAACAACTTTACATTAAAAAAAAAAAAAAAATGTGTTTGCCAAACCAAACAAAAAAACTTCTTGTCACACTATGACAAGAAGTTTTTTTGTTTGGTTTGGCATTGGGGGTGCAGGTTTTGTAAATATAAGCCAGGTGGTTTAAAAATATAGTGCTAATATTTATAAACAAACCCTCTATGCACCAAACTCTTCAAATTTATTGAAGGTCGTAATCTCTATGAAACACTTTGGATGACTGTGGCCACTGTGGCTAGACATCATGTTAGTTCAGCATGGAATTTAAAATGACTCCTATTCCAGATGACCTGCTGATAAAGCTATGGAACTGGGAGCGCACCTGGGCGTGCCAGCAAGTGTTCGAGGGCCACACGCACTACGTGATGCAGATCGTTATCAACCCCAAAGATAACAACACATTCGCGAGCGCCAGTCTCGATACCACCGTCAAAGTAAGCATTTGTAACAAGTGTTGCCTCCCATCATTATACACAAATTATATCGATACTGTTCTAGTTTCCATGAAAATGAACATAGTTGTATGTCTGTGGAATATGCAATTAGCGTTTATTTATGAATGGATTTATGGAGAAAATTGCAGTCATCGACAAACACAAATTATTGCTTTATTTAATCATAAATTTAGGTCAGGCACTTGAGTACAAAGCTTTGCTGAATTGAGAAGTTGATGGCAGCTCTTGTCTGACTTAGCATGCTATGTGTGCAGGTATGGCAGCTAGGATCGTCAATCTCGAACTTCACGTTAGAAGGTCACGAGAAGGGCGTGAACTGCGTGGATTACTACCACGGCGGAGACAAGCCCTACCTCATCAGTGGTGCCGACGACCGCCTCGTCAAAATATGGGACTACCAAAATAAAACATGTGTTCAGACATTAGAAAGTAAGTGGAAACCTTTAAATATTAGAAGATGAGTAGGGAGAGAAAGAAACCGACGTTGAATAAAACCAAGGCTACTTAATGATATTCACATACAAGCGATATACCTTCCAGTACTTTCTGGTAATGTTGTACAGTCAAGGGGAAAATAATACACAATATCTGGGTTCCAGTCTTCACTTCCATGCTACATTTGGCTGAACAAGTCGAGATCAATTCACAATAAACTTAAAACTTTCATGTGATGTGATCAATGAATGAACTTACAATTTGCATAATTCAACCGGCAATCTACATTCATTTACCCTTGCTATTTGAAATGCTCCCAATTGCTGCATTCAGGGGTTTAGATGCAAATTGGTATACAAAGTAGCCGCTGCCATCTTCAATTTAAATAATATTGGCATAATAAAACCACTCTTTCCATTACATTTACTGGCCTAAATATAAACAGTGCATGTTTAGTGTGCAAGTTCATAAGTGTGGGACAAAGGCATTGCAGCTACTGTGTACAAAAGCCCATGCCTTTACATGCTCAAGTCGTAGCACCGCGCGTGTGCATCACAGTGGACGCCTTTCAGCTGAATGATGATACTGAATACATTTCTTAATACATCTAAATAATGTGCAGGTCACACTCAGAATGTGTCAGCAGTATCATTTCACCCGGAGCTTCCAATCCTACTGACTGGTTCAGAAGATGGCACCATCAGGATATGGCACGCCGGCACCTACAGACTAGAGTCTTCCCTAAACTACGGCTTCGAGAGAGTCTGGACCATATCATCCATGCATGGCTCCAACAATGTGGCCGTCGGGTGAGTTTGCGACTGAAAATTATCTTAGTGACCTTCAGACATGGACTCCTGAATATAAAAATAAAGCTGCTATTTTAATGAGCAGCATCACCTAATTTTCTTATAAATCTGGTGCCAGCATTTGTGCCTGGTTAGTTGTGGTTAGCTGTCTATCCCTACATACGTAATGTTATGCTATGTCAAATGTAAAATATTCGTAAATATAATGATTTGTTGACACATCCATATCCAGTATTTGTTTGTGTGTCCGCCAGTTACGACGAGGGTACAATCATGATCAAGGTGGGTCGCGAGGAGCCGGCCATCTCCATGGATGTCAATGGAGGCAAGATCATATGGGCGAAGCATTCTGAAATGCAGCAAGTCAACTTGAAGGCGCTGCCTGAAGGTAAACTATTGTAACTGTTGAATCACTAGTACTGTCTCTCTGTAATATGATACCTAAACATAGGTAAGGTTTCCGGTCACTCGAACGTAGTATAAGTTTTCAATCGGTTTCTTTGATATTTCAAGAATCTATCCCAAAAACAACTTACTGCTATAGGTTTTCTACAGCTATTCCATTTAAATTTCCAGACACAGAGATAAAAGATGGCGAACGCGTTCCTGTGATGGCCAAGGACATGGGTTCCTGTGAGATCTACCCTCAAACTATTGCACATAACCCCAATGGTCGGTTCGTGGTGGTCTGCGGCGATGGCGAATACATTATCTACACAGCCATGGCTCTCAGGAACAAGGCCTTTGGCACTGCGCAGGAGTTCGTCTGGGCGTTCGACAGCTCGGAGTACGCGACACTTGAAAACTCTAGTACCATAAAAGTGTTCAAAAACTTCAAAGAGAGAAAGAGCTTCAAGCCTGAATATGGAGCAGAAGGTGGGTAACAGGTTCTATGTTTATTGATCCGCGAAGCAGCTGATCATCGGACGCACTTAGTAAAGATCGAAAGCTAAACAGCTTGTAAAAAAACCCGTCTATAATAGGCTGCTTTTTTCAGTTGCATTAATTTGGTCCTGTAATTATCTTTTATCGCTATACAATAATAGATGTATGGAGAAGCCCTAAATATAATTCTTAAGTCCTTGAAAGTTGAGTAATAATAGAGTAATATTTTGATAAGCAATAATATCTTATTTGATGGTGTATTGTCCAGGCATATACGGGGGATTCATGCTGGGAGTGAAGTCAATCAGCGGAGTGGCATTCTCTTTCTACGACTGGGAAAACTTGGAACTGATCAGACGGTGAGTTTTCACTCAACATTACTTGTAATAAAACCAATATATACAATTGCTCAGATTTTGTATGATAATATAATTGTATTATAAAAAAAATTTATATTAGCAAGTTAGCTATATATAATCTCTTGAAAATAATCTAGCAGATATCTTCAATACCTAGCCATTGCGAGTTTGAAACACTATCAATATATTGTACTCATCCGGCCGTTAATATATCGTCGTCTGTTTCACTCATACGGTTGTGACAGTCTTTGTAGATCACGATATGTGTATGCGCTCTTACGGCGGGGCAAAGTTGTTTGGGACTGTACCTTAACAAATGAAACATATGTTATTGCCATTTTATAAGCTATGCGACATTTTTTTTTTTCATGTCAACCGCTACGCACAATCACGCATCAGAAAACATTTATTTACTTTGTATTATGCTAGCTAAAGGAAGAGGGGCTGGCCCTTTGCCTAGCATTGGGATATTACGTGCTAAATAGATAGTCCATACTGGCTAAGCGCTTAAATGTTGTTGGATTCGATTTCGGCCCAATCCAGAGTGAATTTTGGAAAGCCACAAGCTGGGAAATCTAGCCAAATCCACTATGTATTAATTACTTACAAGGAAGGAAATGTAAACTTGCCAAATTAGTGAGAATTGGCAGAAGTAATCGAGACACACTTCATTATGGTTTCAAGTTTATCCAAGTAGCCAGCGAGAAACACGTTTCTATAACGTTAAGTAGATGAATTTGTTCGGGATAGGAGTACAATCAAGATTGTGTAAATGTTATTGACAGTATGTGTACATTCTGTGTTTATTGTATCAAGAATTTCAAGCGTAACGTAACAAGCTTAGCGAATGTAATAGCTCAATTGCACATGTTTACCAAATCATGAAAAAGCGAAGATTATATTCTCACTTTCTTGCTGTAATTTTATTATATTGCGAGCACTCCATACCTCTATCACGAATATCAAGAAAACTAGTATAGTTACAGTTGTTGTCCTCGCGCTCTTTTCAAACAACTTCAGTTGTTTGACAAATGTATGATGAAGTCCAGTAAGAAATACTTTGCTTACTATCACGTTACTGTTATCCATATATTCGTGGTAGGGGGGACCTGTAAATAAGTATTTTATTGAACGTTATTTTATAACAACTCACCTGTATGCTATTGAATATAATTTTTGTAATGTTATTAATAAATCCGAGCGCACTCAGAATAGCTGTAATATTATATAGAAAAGTCAATTTACTTATACTCTAGGTGGTGACGCTATTGTTGGGCTAAAAGAAAAATGTTTACGCATTCTGATCGCGCGTGAATCACACGAGAACTTGGCACGCTAATTAAACTATAGAATGGCAGAGGGTTATTTCCAAAAGGGCAGGCAATCCTTTAGGACATGACCCTTATTGGATTGAACGTAGATAAGTTATAAAGGCCGAAATGGACGTACGATCTGCACTTGTTTACTAGTAAAGTTATGTGCAGTGGGGGACACAGGAGTATATTGGGCTGCGATTCAAAATTAGGGGTGTAGGTATGTCTGTCGCACGCAGCCTAAGAAACAGTTGCGAGGGAGCTGATATCGTTACCACGCTTGCAAAACAATGTTGTCATATTTCTCAAGTGTTCACATCGTTATTTAATTTCCTTCTCCATATTATATTTACAGAATAAACAATTTCATTTCATTTCATTTCATTTCGATGGTTACCAACAGAATGATGGCGTCATTATACGGATGCATAAGATAAAACATTTAATACGATCGTATTCGATGTGTTGCCCTGCACGATATGTGTAATATGTTTTATTTTGCAACGCTTTCAAGTTGTTCTTGCTACTGTTTCTTGCATAGACACTAATTTTATTTGTAGAAACACTGTCTGTGGCGACGTCTCTGGCTTTCAAGACGATTACATAACAGCGCACAGCATTATGAATACTGTTACGCGAAGCGAAGGTTTCTTAGTACTCGCTACGAGTCGTGAGCTCTGCATTTGTGTGAAATGAGGCAGCAATCTGATGAACTCATGTACTCCATTTTGTTTTCCGCTGAAAGTTATACGTCACTAGAGCGACGCTTTACAGTGGCATAGTGAGTGCATGGGACAACTAGCATTTTCGATAGATATGAAAATTACGTCAACACGATGTGAATCGAGCTTATCTAGTCAAAACGAGCATTTACATAAAGTTCACACATAATCTAGCGAGTCTTTTCTTCCAATTTCTCATAATATTGATTGCCTCCCCTCGTGTACTATGCGTTCATATAGCTGTGCGCTGCCGTACCTCCTACAAGTCAGTTGTCCTGTGCAGGATCGAGATCCAGCCGCGCCACGTATACTGGTCTGAGAGCGGGAACCTCGTCTGCCTGGCCACAGACGACTCTTATTACGTGCTCAAGTATAATGCAGCCGTGGTGACGCGCGCTCGCGAAACCAACTCGAATATCACTGAAGACGGCATTGAGGACGCCTTTGAGGTAACTAATTTGTTATATAATTATTATAGTAAGTGGACCAATGATCTGGTTAAGTTCGTGTGAGGGATGGGTGTGGGAGACACAGGCCTGGTCGAGGTAGCGAGGCTTGAGGGAGGCCTATGTCTTGCTGTCTTCTTTCGGCATGATGATGTATAATTAGTTGATGACTGCCTCGTTGGGCTAGTGGTCGCAAGCGCTGCTGTAGAGCAGCAGGTCCTGGGTTAGATTCCCAGGTCGGGCAAAGTGTTATTGGGTGTGAATTAAGAATTTCCAAGTACCAGGCCGAAGTTTGGATTTGATGTCTATAAGTTCGCCCCCATAATACATGGGACTTAAACATGACTGGCGAAATGTGGGAATACACCTCTGCCTAATCTTTCGGGGATTACAGGCGTGGTGTTATGTTATGTTATTAGTTGAGTAGCACAGTAGTATCGATCCTGAGTTGTGTCGTGGGTTCAAACCCAGTCTGGGTGTGTACTTCTCTACTGTCAAACAATATGGTGTCAACCAACATGTACTGGGTCCGTGTGGTGGACTACGACCCACATTTTCTGTAAGGCATGAATCCCATAAGGTCGCTCATCGATTCATAGCTACTATATACCTATCAAGCGGCAAGTCAGCAGGTGATTTGTGACTAACCAGATTACGAAAGGTTCTTAAGAGTTTATTACATCCAAACTTCAGGAAAATCCTAATTAATATTATAAATGCGAAAATGAGTTTGTTTGTTACGCTTTCACCCTAAATCGGCTCAACCGATTTGGATGAAATTTGGCACATGGGTAGACCATGACCTGGAATAGGACATAGGATACTTTTATCCCGATATTCCCACGGGAACGAGACTTACGCGGGTGAAACCGCGGGGCGCAGCTAGTGACACATAAAAGTTTCTAATCAAATTGAATCATGTCAAATAATTTAAAAGTTATGTTCAACGCTGTTACTGGCGCGATAACGACTCGTAGTTGTGATAAGCTACGAACCGTTGCGAGACTTATCTGATGCCTATAGTTATTTTACTACTTACTAAATGTAGAAATGGCCCAACGGTTTCTATCATAAGCTAATCTAGCTACAGTAAATACCGAAACATTTAAAATGAAATCACTTGTTCTGTACGATTTTTTTTTGTCTGTTTTCATCATCTTGTTCATTTTTACACAATAAAAGCAAAAGTTGAGAAATTGAGGGCTTTTGAACTCACACTGGTCAAAATATGTTTGTCATACACCCTAAGTCATACTAATGCTTATTACAAACTAGCTGCGTCCCGCGGTTTTACCCGCATTAGAGTCAATCCCGTGGGAATATCGGGATAAAAAGCATCCTATGTCCTAATCCAGATCATGGGCTACCCATGTGCCAAATTTTTATCCAAATATTTGTAACCGTTTTAGCGTGAAAGCGTAACAAACAATTTCACTTTCGCATTTATAATATTAGTGTTGGGATGTCCGTGTTCCACCAATCACACACTTTCTCATTTTTAACCGACTTCTAAAGGAGGAGGTTATCAATTTGTATGTTTCTATTATTTACTGATGTGTTTGGTTTTACATGATCACGTCATCAAATATTAAGTTGTGTCTAAACGGAGTGATCTTCTCGATGTTATGTACTGTGTGAAAGACGCGTGCGACGAAGGTGACATAGTATACATTATTGATTGTAACATAAAGATTAATTAGGATAAGTGTACAACATTAAGGATGTTTGCTCGTTTCTTAACTTGCCTATCATTATATAGGTACAAGTTATGTGGTAGTGAGAACATTTTCTCAATGCTGGTACAAAAGCGCTCCGTTTGGAAAATGTGGGCCCTAATCAACCTTGCGGGTCCAGTGCGGGTTAATGCTCACTACTACAATGCAATCAATACTTAATATTCTAAATACGAAAGTAACTCGGTCTGTCAGTCCGTTGTCTTTTTACATGTAAACGCCTGAATCGATCCTTATGAAATTTGACAGATAGTTAGTCTGGGACCAGTGAGGTAGGTGCATAACACACTTACCGCAGCAATGGCTTTCATTTTAACAGTTCAACAACATAAATCTCGTTATTTACGTTGTTGAGCAGACATATTTTTCGAACATATCGCACACCTAGATCTAAACTGAGACAACGCAAAAATCATTAATTTTGAGTTATGTTTGTATTCAAATGCTCGGTGATCGCAACTATCTAAAAAGACAGGTTCAATGGCATAGCAATTAGCAATATCCTTCAAAATCATTCAGATTGTGATTGATCGTGCTGGACAAGGACATAGTAGGCTAGGCATTAGGGTATTTAAAAAAAAAAAAAAAACACGCCGAAGCAGTCGCGGGCGACAGCTAGAGTAGAATACTCTGTATTATGTACACCATAGTGATATGAATTACAGATATAAATGTAGCAATTTTACATAGAGATCTTTTAAAGACAATCTTTGGATGGAAAAGAAGAAACAATACTACAGGTAGTCTGAAGTGTTCGATTATGTTATTAGTTATATTTCATTTTTGCTCTCCAGGTCGTCGGCGGCGTCAACGAAATCGTGAAGACTGGGTTATGGGTGGGCGACTGTTTCATCTACACAAACTCCGTCAACAGAATAAACTACTACGTGGGCGGCGAGATTGTCACGATATCCCACCTGGACCACACCATGTACATCCTAGGATACGTCGCCAAGGAGAACAGGTACTAACATGCTCGACCTTTGAGAAGTAGGCAGTAAAAGTGTAGAATGTTTTGCCATCGGGCAAACTTATCCTCGAAATAACATATAAAGATAATTCTGTGGTTTGTATAATAGACAGTCGGGAACCGGAGTGAGGCGGACAGCCCAGAGTGTACCGGTCTTTTTTATTATCAGGGGGCATAATCTATCTTTAATGAATGAAATAATAAATATAATTTGATAACAATTATGTGCCCCACGGCTGCACCATATCGACATAAATGCCAGACAGATGCTGTTTTTCGCTGGTTTTCTAATGAACCTGACAAGTGACGGATAAGAATACATTTTTATAAAATAATGTACCTACTAATTAATCCCCACTTTGTGTTTATATTTCCTGCATACATCTGACCCAACGTTGTTTTGCAGATTGTACCTAAACGACAAGGAGCTGAACATCGTTTCGTACTCGCTGCTGCTGTCGGTGCTCGAGTACCAGACGGCGGTGATGCGCGCCGACTTCGAGACAGCTGACCGCGTGCTGCCCACCATTCCTCACGAGCACCGCACCAGGGTCGCACACTTCCTAGAGAAACAAGTATGTGCAACCACCAAGTTGATTATTATTTATTTATTAAGCAAGGCACAACAATCACCTATTTACAAAGATAGTAATAATAAATAGATAATCACGAGTCTTCAATACGGTAACGGCAAAGCGAATCAGCGCAATTAATGGCATGTGTGGAGTGAATGTCACAGGAATCGGCTGAATACGGGAAGCACAGGAACGGCCATTGTGGTGATGCTTGGGGAGTAGCCAATGTCTGGCAGTGTAAGCCATTCGGCTTTTCGTAAACAGGATGTGGCAGGCAAAGATGCGAGGTCAAGTATATTCTAGACCATAATGAAAGTATTTAAAAATAAACGCAAATAAAGAGAATTATTGATGTAGTGAGCAAATTATTTGTGCCATAAATAACAGTACCTGTTCATCATCTTTGAAAGTCACGAATAAAGTGAGCAACTTTATTTACCTGTAGATACATACAGCTATAAGTTTATTGTGTCATTATAATTATGTATTCAGTTGGATCTATACCTTGAAAATAAACGATTTAATTTAACATTTACGTATAAACTTTACAATGACTATCCTCTTCCCCAGGGCTTCAAACAACAAGCTCTAGCGGTATCCACGGAGCCGGAGCATCAGTTCGAGCTGGCGCTCTCGCTGGGTGAGCTACGGAGAGCCAAGCAGCTGGCAGAAGAGGCCGCCGTGGCCGAGGGTGCTCCGTCGAGGTCGTCCTCAGCCAGGTGGTCGCGCCTGGGGGCTGCGGCCGCGGCGGCCGCCGACACAGACCTCACCAAGACCTGCTATCAGAGTGCCAAGGATTATAGTGCGCTGCTGTTGTTTGCTGCTAGTACTGGTGAGGATATTTTTAAAACTATAGAAATAACTCCAATGATATTTTAAGTAAGTGTGTCGCACCAGCGTCAACGCGTTCCGCAAGTGTCGCGCCAGCGTCAACGGAAGCAACATAAATATGCTTCTATTTTCGCTTGCGATAATTACGAATATTATGTTATTTTTGTGTGCCTTAGTGTACCGTTGTTGAAGATCGAATGTTGTGTAGGTAACATATCCATCTCTTTTAACTTATAATATCATTGCATCGCCCCAAGTTCCTTTTCTGCCCGCTAATTGAAAGGCTCGCGTTTGACCATCTCCCCTGGTGGTAAAAGATGATGAAGTCCTTTCGGTGAAACAATTTACTTTAGAGTTTACGAATCCCAGGACTACACTAAGTTCTATCAAGTTCTCATTCTAGTCAAGTTATACTGTATTTATTTTATTAAACCCACATTGTTCGCAGGTGACAAATCTCTTCTCCGGAACGTGGCACAGATGTCTTCTGAGGAAGGGGCAGAAAACATCTCGTTCGTGGCCTATTTCATGCTGAACGATCTCGATGCCTGCCTCAACCTGCTGATACAGCGTGACAAGCTGCCCGAAGCCGCCTTCTTTGCCAGGTAACCCACGCGATGAGCCTTCTGTCTGTTCATACTACCAGTCATCAGAGAGCTCACAAAGGAAATATAATTAGTCTGGGTCTCGTTCACCGGATACGGTGAAGGGGACTAAAATATACTATACATACGACCAGTTGAGTCAAGCGTGATACGTACTCGCCTACAAAGGTAGACGCAGTCACGCAGTCACGCAGGTATGTCACACAGATGACGCTCTATAATAAACGAATTGCTTTTAGAGTTCGATGTACCAAATTGACTTCCGCGTACTGTACTTTTAGAAAGATATAAATCTTTTTATTTGGTTGCTTTGTCTCGGAGTTCAAGATGAGAAAAAGTGATCGAAAGTTGTTGAAAAAATGGTTGGCGTTGGTATGCGTCCCACTCAACTTGTTCAAAATGTTGTCTGACCTGTTCCAGTAGACAAGGCTGTAATGTTATTGTATTGTTGTAGATCATACATTCCATCAAAGATGTCAGAAGTTGTAAAACTGTGGCGCGAGTCCACTTCAGCCACTAACAAGAAGCTGGGCCAGTCGCTCGCAGATCCTGAACAGTACGAGAATCTATTCCCGGAGTTTGTGGTAAAATAGACGTTAAATTATCTGCAGTTGCTGTTATTGTTTGGTCGTATTCGCCGCGTCTGATCTCGTTTTTGATCTGATACACTGCTTAAATAGTTGCATTTACCTATTATTTGATTCGTCCTATTATATTATTACGCGACCCTTATACGCTGGTATAACGTAAGTCAAATGCAATGTAACAAGTTTGTGAATGAAATTAAAATAGATATCTTGTAAAGCTTACTTGTAGCCGTTATTCAGAAGCGTATGCGGCCTGTAGAATTTGTTTTAAATGTGCTCTAACCGTCACAACAAACGTTGCAAAATATACCTAACACAAGTTTGTACTCATGTAGTAATTATGCTTTATTTTACCTAGCCTAGAGTATAACATAGTAGTAGTTGCGTAGTTATCTTTTACATTGAGAAGTCGCAGATACAAGTGAGCAATCAACATAGCTCCATTCTTATTTCAGCAATCATTGGACCTAGAGAGCTTTCAACGCGAGTTCGGGTACGAGCAGAGTTGTATCCTAGACAACTTGCCAGAGAACTCAAAGTCTTGCAACCTCGACCGGAACCTGGTTGTTGAGAAGGCCGAGGCTGAACAGCGAGGTTTCAAACCCGTCCCGGTTGCACAAATAGCGTCACCTGCGCAGGCCGCGCAGGTAGCGACAACTGCGCAGGCAACGCTAGCGGCTGTCGATGCCGTGCCAGAAGCACGCGTGCCCGGCGAAGATAGGTAATGAAACTGTTAATTTTATCTTGTTAACCTTTAATAACATAATAGGTATAGCGCTACAAGGTTCCTCTGGCGCGTGGCATAAATAGGAACGAAAGTTGCCATCTTGCTTTTTCAATATAATTATTTCTCAAAACAATTGTACAAAATATGTTTACCAATAGTGCCAACTGTCAACGTCATTGGAACGCCAAAAGAAGCTGGTGGTAGTGTTGAGATAGGTTACCTACCTAACAAGGTTCATGCTAGAGTTTGAACACTCTAGAAGTATAATTATACATGTGACGTCAGGAAGCTTGACTCGTCCCTGCCATCGTCACACTTTGTTGCTCCCTTAACAGGTGACGTTATTTTTGGATGGTCCCTAATGAACAGTATCCATATAAGTACGTATATACATAAGAACAAGAACCAATTGACAGAAATAAATATTATTTATTAAATCATACTCCTTTTGCTTTCCAGCAGTCCTCTGCTAATGACCCCGGACAGCACGACCACGGACTTGCAAGCGCGCAAGAAGCGCAACGACTCGCTGGACATCATGGACGAGCTGGAACGAGAGATCGACGACATCATCCTCGACGGCACGGCGGACAGCGTGGTACGTAGCGACCACTCGCCGGACACCGCCGTCTGCCGGACGGTGTAGCGCTCTCGTATGACACAACCAGACAACAATGATTTTCTTACGGTTTGCCATTTGGGACATCAGTATTAGGTTGTATGTGTATGTTGATCAAAATATTATTCGCGACGGTTACAATTGCGCAATTACAGAAAACAAAAAAAACTTCAATAAACCCACAAAAAAGAGAGAAAACTAAAATATCAAAGAGCGTTGTATTGATGATTTTCAATACAATTCTTTAGGTTCAAATTATCCTAATAAATGTTTATTTCGTGAAATCATGATATTTGAGGTCAATTCTAAATTAGGGAGTTCTATTGATGATTCTAATGGTTATAATTCTGTAAATACATATTTGTTACTGTAACAATCATATTTTGATCAACATTTTGACAACCTGTCACTGACCTGCAAATCGCAAAAAAACATAAGAACAATTGAATTGTTTCATCAAATAGTTCCTATGCCGTAATGTTGGCTCCACTGTTGTAGGACCAATACGAATACACTACCCCCCGGGGGTATACAGGGCGTCCCACAGATATGCCACATGGAGGGAAAGTACCTAGAATATTTTAGATGGAACATTTTACTGAAAGAAGACATTATTAGAATTTAAAAAACAATTTAAACTGCATTCATAGATATTTAAATAATTACATGGTTGAACCGGGAATCGAACCCGTTACATGAGAAAAATAATCAACCTGTAGCTTTATCATACCGATCGAAAGGCTTCATCATAAGGATTATTTTTTGCTAAGTAAGATAGTGTCACAAATAAAAGGAAAACCATGAATTTTAACATTTTTAATAGAGCGACTTTGTATTCAACAGGAAGGGACTCATTTTGAGCATTTGATAAATTGATTAATTTTGTATTAGGGTTCGATTTCCGGTTCAACCATGTAATTATTTAAATATCTATGACTGCAGTTTAAATTGTTTTTTGATTCTAATAATGTCTTCTTTCAGTAAAATGTTCCATCTACAATATTCAGGGTACTTTCCCTCCATGTGGCATATCCGTGGGACGCCCTGTATACGGGGGTAATACGGGGCTACCTATACTCCATTTGAAATAAGATTAGACATTTAAATAAGCCTTTTTTACAGTCCGTTCACCCGATTTTGACTTCTATTGCGTTGGTGGCAAGACAAATGGGAGCTGCAGTAGACAGTTGTTATTGTGTAACTTTTTTTGCTTTTAATGCCATCCTTATGCCTACGGTATAGAAGTCAAAATCGGTTTAACGGACTGTAAAAATGTTTGTTTAAATGTCTAATCTTATTTCAAATGGAGTATAGTAGTAAATTAAATTAAACAGTGGAGCCAACGTTACAGCCAAAGACTTATTTGATGAAACGCACTCTGGGTCTGGCGCTTCCTTATTCAATCGCTGACGTTAAAGCAAGTGGATGTTTTGACGCCTTTGGCATTTAGATTGATACAAATATGAGTGACAAAGATGACGCTGTATTAAGCCGAACTTTTGTAAATTTCGATGTGCCATATTAATGTCTGCAGAAAGTACTCAGCGACATGTTTTTTTACCGATTTTGATACTCATCTATGTGATACATTGAATCTCAATATACACGCTGAAAAACTGTTTTTTTGTTGTTTATGTGTAGTTTTGATGAGTATGTAGCTGTTTATATAAAACTAAAACAAAAGAATTCCAGATGACTTCGATAGGTCATCAAGTTAATATTGACATTCTAGGAAATGTTGTATAACTAAATGTGAATGACCCATGGTCAGTTGTTATTATTTGATAAATATAAGAGTTCCGTCTTAAACACTTGATTGAATATGCATGACATATATGCAATGTCAGTCAGACATTGGCACTATTATTGAAAAACCATTCGTCCTTGCTCACAAGGACATGTTTACGTTAGACAAACTAACGTTTATTTCGACTGCGTGCGCACCGCAACAGTGAGAAGAACACAAAATATACAAATAATAGGACTATGGTAAATAAATAATAATTTAGTGAACGATGTGCGTATCTTGGTCATGTAATAATTACCTACTGGCTGATTGTCGTTGTAGCTGCCCTCCGATTGACCAGTCGGGCACTTTTGACTGTCATTTCATATTCGTATAAAAGTCATCTGCTATTTTGTGTACTGTACAATCCATACTGAAAATATAAATGCTAGTTATCGGCTGAACGGATCTGCATGTAATTTAGCACACGAATTTAATTCCCAACATCCACAAAATAAATAAGCGAATGAGTTCACTACAAGCACACACATTATCGCGCCGTGTCTTGACTACAATTTTCTTGGAACGTATACTATGGGTGTTACGTATATCTCTACTAAAATCTATTTATTGTTACAGGACCTGTCGGATGATGCAGATTTACTGGATTAATATTTAAGTGTATTTAAATTGTTTTATTTTATATTACAGTACAGATCATAAAATTAATGTACTACATAAAGTGCTAATTCCTTGTAAGATTAAAGTATTATACAGATTTGCTTTTTGTGTTTTTGTTGCAATAACATAACATCAACCTGTATGGCCCAAAGGGTTGTGCAGAGGTGTACCTATAGTACACCCACATTTCGCCAGTTATGTTTAAGTCCCATGTAATAGGGGGGGATCCTATTGCCATCAACTGCGCACAAATCGGGCTGTTACTGAGAACTTCCAGATGGAAAAACTCAATAACACTTAGCCCGACCCAGGAATCGAAGCCAGGACTTCATGTTCAGCAGTAGAGCTTGCAGTCTGAAACGAGAAACAGATGACGACGCCGAAGTAGCGAAAGTACACTTACTATGGTGTCGTCATCTGTTTCTCGCTGACGTTCCCGTTTCCGTTTGCGGTGGACAAACGGCCTTAGGGGTGATTTATGCTAGACCGTCACGGGCAAGAGCCGCGTCCATGTCTGCTCAATTTGTAAGGAGCAAGATTTCGACGGGACCGGATGCTGCTCGGTGTAGCATGAACTGCTTCATATAAAATGTTCGTGAAGTTTAGCACGGCCTGCGCCTGCGAGGGTCTGGCATAAATCATTCTTTAACGTGCATTCGGAAACCCCTCGACCCGTGCGGCTGTTATCATTTACCCGCGAGCCCCTCAGTGACTGCAACAAACATTATTTATTATAAAGGGGCTGATAAAAACTCTTCGGTCTAGCTCTCGTTCGCCAAATGTGCAGAGTAAGGCTGTACCTATGTACGGCCAGTAGGTATGTAAGAGCCTTAACGTGCATTATGGAACCTTTTCAATAAAACATTCCAATAAAAAGTAAAAACAATGATGTTTTATTTTTCTTGGACTACTCACTCCTACGCTTCTATGGTCTTCACTGCTGACGGGTAAAAAAATAACCTTCCTGACAGATCACTGCGATCTGCATCTGCATCGCTAATTAACGCGATCTGCATCTGCATCTCTAATTACGGAACGAGCCGGTCGCTGGGGTGTCGCTGCATTGAGTCAATGGATCCGGTCCCGCCACGAGATTACCTCACAGCACTCGAGTGCCTGTAATGCCAGGCTTCCTGTTTAGTCCACGCTGCTAAATCAGTCAGGCGCTTATTAGACAACTACGTCCAATCAAAAAAACCGGACAAGTGCGTGTCGGACTACGAACAGTGAACGGTTCCGTTGTTGGGATGAATATTAGGGACGCATATACAGGATTATTTTTCTCGATCGCGAAAATAAGTTTGTAATATTTCATAGTTGGTGTTTCTTGAAAAAACTATGTTTTCTTTTTCAGCGGTTTTCTCCGAAAATATCCCATATCTCAAAAAGTTAAGTCACTTAGACACATCTTAGGTGCCTAATCTTTGTAATTATGGGATACAATAATACCCCACACACATATGCATTAATTTATTTTTCACCTCAGCACCTCAAACAAGCAGGTTTTGCTGTCTACAGACAGTGTGGAAAATTCAATTTTGGTGCGAGCGTGAGACAAAGTGTCTCACGGTCGCACCAAAATTGAATTGTCCAAAACTTTTTTTTTTTTCAAAACTTCTTAATTATTTTTTTTCTAAATCCCGAGAACATGTCATGGGTCTACTCACAAAATTCGAAATATTTGAATTTCACTTTGTTCTGTCACTTTTACTTCAATACAAAAAAAGCGAGAGATAGAAACAAGTCGATTCGAAGTTCAATTTTAATTTCGATATCTAGTAGGCCCAAAAAAGAAACAAACAATAAAACGTTCGGATACACATACAGGTTTTAAATGTAATAAGTAATTTAACTTACATTTTTTTTATATTGTTCGTTTTAAAATATAGGTACATGTGGTTTGTTTACCATGTGGTTTACGTTTACCATGTTGTATTTTTTACCTTTAGGCAATAATATGGGTTTAAATATGAAATTGCCGTTTAAACGTACTGGCCACTTTGAATTAAAATTAAACTTGCATCACGGTGTGAGATTCCAGAGTGAAACTTTTTTCACAAGATTCGATTTTTGTTTTTGAACAGTAAAGTACAGTACGACACAACTTAGATGTAGCATAAATGTGAAAATGCATTTGCATTCATTCATTTCAATTTTACGGATGTCTTTGGTTATATAACTTTACAAGTTATTGCGTTTGCGTAAAGATCATTTTCACCTAAAGCAGTAATAAAGATTGGTAATTTTGAAGGCGCATTCAGGTCGGATTGTGATCGGTTTTACGAATTTTGCCGATGCTACATGTGAGTTGTGACGTACTGTACATATATTAAAAATTTGAGTAATTTTTGAATACGAGTTCCGACGTGGAACTAACGAAGCGGAAACAGCTCGCAATAGCAATGTTGTGTTTGGAGAGGATACTGCGTTTTTGGTTTAATCGCTTTCGTAGTGGAAACTTCGATTTGAAGAATGAACCCCGATAAAGACCAGCCTCTACGGTAAATAACGATGAATTAGATGCGATAGTAGAAGCCGTTCCATATCAAACTACCAAGGAACTAGGGGCACGATTTGATATTAGCTTAAGCATATCCAAAATAATGACCAATTTGCATCAATAGGTGAGACAAAAAGCTTGCCCCATGATTTGACTAATCTGCAGAGAGAACCGCGTGTTGAAGTTTGCCTTACCAACCTTGATGAACCTGTACAGAAATGAAGGGATTTCAATACAAAATGCCTTCACTCAGTTTGTTGAGTCCAGGTCCCCAGAGTTCTACCGCAAAGGCATAAATGACCTTCCCAGGAGATGGCAGAAATGTGTAGACAATGGGGAAAATACTTTGATTAAATAAATATATTTAACCTCAGAAAAAAAATGGTTTCCGTTCTTCAGTACAAAACGGCAAATTCATATTTAACCCCTAATATGTTCTAATATCTCATATGTTCTCGCTGCTGAGGTGAAAAGTTGTATGTGTTACACGAGGCCAAAGTTATTTGCATCTCGTGCCTTTGAATCCCTCGCTGTGCTCAGGATTCTAACCTAGAATTATAGAATCCTTCGCTTACTCGGGATTCAAAATCAACACTCGCACCAAAAAACAACTTTGCTCTCTTGTTGCACAAATAACTATTTCATCCCTCGGTTATGTGTATGAGGACTGCCACCACTTATTTTTTTTTTTTTTCATAAATACAAGTAAGTCCTTTATTTACGGTACACAATAGAGTGGCTGTGTCACATCCGGACAGACGAATAGACGGACACGATGAAATTTTATGCGTTCTGTTGTTGTTTGCCATTTGGCTACAGAACCCTACAAAGAAGGAACTAAGATTTAGCCTCTTTAAGTAGATATACACCGTGCCGGAGTGCAAAGAATTTGGTCTTGAATTCTGGACGCAAATTGGACTATTTCGCGCTGGTCAAGTAAAATGACTAGGTACGAGTCGCACGGTGTTGTGAATCCTAACTAGTAATATTATAAATGCGAAAGTGAGTTTGTTTGTTACGCTTTCACGCTATAACGGCTGAACGGATTTAGATGAAATTTGGCACATAGATAGACCATAACCTGGAATAGGACATAGGATACTTTTTATCCCGATATTCCCACGGGATCGAGACTTATAAATTTATAATATATGTACACAATTCAAAAGTATCTTGAGTAAACAATGGATCAACACGCAAATCATTGAAATGCGTGTTAGATATCTCTACCTTTCTTTCTTAGTTGTGTAGTCGTGCAAGACTGGTAGAAAAGAAGGTATGACGTACCCATATCATGATTTCCTGTGTCCCAAATAAAATATTTTTCTTCCTTTCTTTCTTTCTTTCTATGAAGGGTTTCACAGGGTTCCACATTATACTGTGTGTAAACCATCCCAAGGTTTGATGATAAATACTTATACACGTACTTACCCCATTAAACCAGTTTTCCCGCAATTAGTTTACAGATATTCAATTTTCCCGATTGGATAGGGTGTTATTTGCGCGGCGGAACAATACCACACTGTTTGAAAATAAATTGAAATAAATAATTGAAAATAGTCTAAAGTGAAAATAAAATTGAAAAACTTAAATTATTAATTAAAATACAAAGACGTACGCCTTAAAGGAATGCGATGCAAGACAAGCCTCGATACTGCTGGGTGTTAGGGAGGCAGTATTGCACGAAAGGATGTTGCCAGAGCTTGCAGAATTCTTATCTCCTCTTTGCTTATTTGAGTTCACAAGAACAGAGACAACAATCAACAAGTACCTGGTACGGAGAGATACACAATTAAAAAAATAAATTGAAAGAGTAAGTTGTCGCCTCGTGGAATGACTATAGGTAAGTACCTATAGTAAATTCTCAGAGGCCAGCATTACAATAGAGAAGGTATTTATTAATTTTATAAACTCAACTACTGAGGAAAATTCCCACAGACGTATGAAATTTATTATAAATATATTTTATTGATGAAAATCATAGGATCTACTTCCCACGGCGCACCGAAACTCACTCATTTTGTACTAAAATAAATGTAACGACATTACGCTCAGAATTGTTGAATGTTTTTTTTTTGTTTGTATTTCCCCATATAAATTTTACTAATCTTTGCTTGCGTAGTTTTTGAGTACACACAGGGCCGTGCCCCTCCAAAACGGTTTAAAAGTAAAAATAAAATCGCCTGCATGGACTGGCCTGAAATCCTGAATCCATATTATCTATCAAGACATGGCTTCAGTGATGAACGCTGAAGAAGTAGGCTACGACTTTAATATCTTCATTGAAAATGAATTAATCCCAAAAACAGCATCGTGCAATCCTTACTTCCGTACTAATATTATAAATGCGAAAGCGACCGAACCAAAACGACTGAACCATTATAATGAAATTTGGTACACAGATAGTCTAGAGCCTGAGAAAGGACATAGGCTACTTTTTATCAACATACCACGCGAGTGAAGCCGCGGGCGGAAGTTAGTACTATATGGGAGACACCTTTTTATCTGTTTGGCCTATGTGCCCCTCCCAGAAATAAATCCTGGATCTGCTTTTGTTGTGTGGGGTAGGTACAACAACTAAAAAGTGAAAAAATAAAGTAATAAAAACTAAAACCCAACTACAACTAAAAAGGTATAAACAAGACACCACAGACAGACAAATTAGAAATCCGGAGTCACACGTGTTAGGGCATAAATCGAACAGATTACGTGGTGGTGTCTTGTTTATACCTTTTTAGTCGTAGTTGGGTTTTAGTTTTTACTACTTAATTTTTTTTAAATTCTAATGGGGTTATAATATATATGTTATGGACCAAGTGATTATTAGGACATTATGAAAAATGCCCGGGCAGTTTGAAAAATGCCCAATATGAGAGGGCAATGTGATAACAACTATTGAAATAATCAAATTGACCGGGCATTTTTTATAATGCTAGTCAGCTATGGGGCAGTATAATTAAAACCAGATTTTAATACTATTATTTTAATTTCAAACGTAGAATCAATCATCATTTCAGCCGAAAGACGTCCACTGCTGGACATAGGCCTGGTATCCTGCCTTTTCGCCAAAAATTGTTTGGCAGATTATCACTTGCCAACCAACTTTTCGCCGATGTTTCACTTTGACAACTAACGATTAGCAAATTTTTGTATGACAACGTTTCATTAGGTAGAATTATTGTAATGCTGATCATTATAATAACACAAAACGTTTGGGACATTTATCATTTGTCAATCTTAGGTTACGATAATGTTAGGATAGGTTAGAGTATGACAACATTTATCATATGTCAAACATTTAAATCTTAGGTTACGATAGGTTAGGTTAGGTTAGAGTATGACAAACAACGCACGAGCCGATTGAGCGAAGCGAGCGTGCCGCGGCAGCGAACGGCGATGTGCCAGAAGCGAATCACTTTTGTAAAAGGAAACAGTTAAGTTAGGTTACATCATATTAAAGATAAAGTAAAAAAACACTCATTCACTGAGCACTCTTCAATACACTCACTCATTTTAATTGAACTCTACTTGAAAGTTGGCATTCTGCCACTTAAGTTTGGCAATACTTCGGGCTATGTCGGACATGTCGGTTACTTGGTTCTCCTACGGATCTCTTCATTTCAGAATCAATATTTAAAACAAATAAAATATTTCCATTCATAGACACTCTGCTGATCTATGATGACTTTACCATAATTAAATGTTAAACTGTTTAAAACTGACTGGTCGGACTGTAGCGGGCGCGGCTCCAAAATGCGAGCCCCCACACCGCGCGATACCCGCACCCCATGCAAAATACCTGTGTATTATCAGATTGCCCAAAGACCACAGGGCAATATTTATAATGACGAGGCAATGTGATAAATAAGGAAGTTCAAATTATAATTTATTATTTTGCCCTAAGTAGCTTGTCATTATTCATAATGCGCGGGCATTATGAAAAATGCCCGTATTTATCACTTGGTCCATAACATATATATTTTTGAAATGTGCTCATTAAACCCTTTCATTTGTTACCTAACATGGTACGATTAAACATTTTTTTTTTAAGTTCCTGACTTTATGTCCTCTAGAGGGCGCCATTTTTAATTTAATGTGACGTCACATAGCCTATAACCAGCGGACGATCAAGAGACTTCCAACGATACCTCACTTGTCAAATTGTGATGAGTGGTTTAGAAGATATGAGGGAACAGATGAACATACATACATACATACATACCGGTCATAATCATAACCCTCCTTTTTCTTCGCCGTAGTCGGGTAAAAATAAAAAATAAATCCAAAAAAATCAACCGATTTCCAAAAAAACACAAAAAGGTGGAAATAACTTTAATTTCGGAAGTCGGTGGCAAAAAACCGAAAATTTAAAAGCAAAGACACAACAAGGGTTGTTTTTTTTTTTTAGTTTTTCCGATTTGTATTTTATTATCGACCTCTGATCTGTCGCCGCATATAGATAAGTTGTTACCATAAAAACCACTTCAAGGGTATCAGTGAAGTATTTTTTAGATTGATCAAACTACGGTTTGTACTAGGTTTGTTTGTTTAATTTTAATAGCTATAGGTCTACCATAACTGTTGGAAAGTTTAATTTACTAGGTAGTTGGCCCACCGCCGCCGGCTGATGGAATCAAAATTATGACACACTATCAATTTGGTTTAGCAGCCTTGCTGTAAGTATACAAAAGAAAAACCTATTTACCTCTTAATGCCAAAAGTCATCGAACACTGAGCAAACCGGTAAAAAAAACGATTGACGAAACGATTTACTAAACAACTAACATGGATGATTGAAGTGGCGAATAGTGTTTGTGCATTAGACGGAAAACTGATTAGTAACGCATAGGGCAGTGTTTTTTATCTGAGGAGCTGCGTACGCGCCGGCTCTCGGTTGCAGACCTGCAGTCACCTGTGAACGCGCGCGCACCCCGCTTGCGCTCTCCGCCGTGACAAGTTTACGTCGATATTCATTACGGTAAGTTACACTACACTACAAGGCTATTATTACTTACAGTCTATGATCGAACTTGATTTTTATTTTTGGTTGTGCTATGCGATTTTTTTTCAATTATTTATTAGTAAGTAACTAAAGTTCTTATGCATTTTTTTAGTAAGTATATTAAAAAATGCATTTTTATCTTTGAAAATCACGGCCGAATCACATAGTAAGTACGTTACTTACCTACTTAAAAAGAATAAAAATATTTTTTTAATTTTTACTTTGTGTTTTGCGGATACCAAATTAACATTAAAATGCTTTAAGCAACATTATTGCATGCATATTATTTAACTAGAGTGGTTTAACCACAGTTTACAGCGAAAGTATCACATAGTTAATTAAAAGCATTTACGTTCTGCCGCACTGATTACAAACTTAATGAGTGTTTCCCATCGCACTAATACTTACCTAGTCAATTAACCTGAACTGAGAAATTTAACAGAATCTAATATAGGTACCTAAACAAATCATCCACTAACCTAGATACCTAACCGACATTGAAAATCAATAAGTGTTGGAAGTGTAATGATTAAACAACAAAAACATAACATCACCCCTGTATTCCGCGAAGGGATAGGCAGAGGTGTACCTATAACTTACACCCACATTTCGCCAGAAAATAATAATAATAATAAAACAGTGGAAATGAAACACGGACTAAATATACCTATGATTATAAACTAATGAAAAGACGAACACGGCACGTCCTTGTTACGGTAAGCCATGTTTTCGAAAGCCGTTTACCTTTAAAAGAATCAAAGTCAACCTCTTAATAACCGGCCACTTACCTAAACATTTGTTTATTTTTGAACAATAAAACAAATAGTGAAGAATATTCCAAAAAAATATTAAATCCTCGTATGAATTAAATAAGCGACAGTGATGTCATAATAGTCCAGCGGTTAGAAGTGTCGACTGGTTAGCAAGATATCGTGAGTTCGAAGTCGAACCCCGCGGGTTGCACTAATGAAGTGAAGCTAGTCCTAGCGTAGGCAGATGTTATGCTTATATTATTATTTGAAGACGTTAGTGGTGATGTGAAAACTAAGTTGATACTAAACTTTGAAAATGTATGAAATCAGTTGTTTCCGTCAGTTTATTTTCGTGACAATAGAACGCGAGGACAGTCACAGCCATGACCCGTTTAAAAATTTAAATCGAGGCAATGAACTGATTCTTCCTCTTTTCAAAAATGAATCCTACAACAAGAACATAATCAGTGCAGCTTTACATTCAAAGATAACATCATAATATTGTCTCTTAGTAAATTTTGAAAACCAACTTGTTTTTTACCCGACTACGGTGAAGAAAAAAGGAGGGTTATGATTTTGACCGGTAAGTATGTATGTAAGTATGTATGTAAGTATGTATGTAAGTATGTATGTAAGTATGTATGTAAGTATGTATGTAAGTATGTATGTAAGTATGTATGTAAGTATGTATGTAAGTATGTATGTAAGTATGTATGTAAGTATGTATGTAAGTATGTATGTAAGTATGTATGTAAGTATGTATGTAAGTATGTATGTAAGTATGTATGTAAGTATGTATGTAAGTATGTATGTAAGTATGTATGTATGTTCATCTGTTCCCTCATATCTTCTAAACGACTCATCACAATTTGACAAATGAGGTATCGTTGCAAGCGTCTTGATCGTCCGCTGGTTATAGGCTATGTGACGTCACATTAAATTAAATGGCTTTATGGCCTGTAGAGGGCGCCAGCCCTCTACAGGCCATAAAGTTATGAACTAAAAACAAATATTTTTGAATCGTACCTTGTTAGGTATCAAATGAAAGGGCTTAATTAGCACATTTCAAAAATATATATAACATCATCATCTGCCTAGCTTTTTCCCAACTTTGTTGGGGTCGGCTTCCTGTCTAACCGGATGCAGCTGAATACCAGTATTTAAATGGAGCGACTGCCTATCTGACCTCCACAACCCAGTAACTGGGTAATACGATACCCCTTGGTAAGACTGGTTGTCAGACTTTCGAGCTTCTGACGACCCGTAACGACTGTCAAAGATCCACAAATGACAGCTGGGACTAACGGCTTAACGTGCTTTCCGAGGCACGGAGGAGTCTCGGTATGTATTAGATGGTCACCCATCCACGGACCAACCCCGGCAAGCGTAGCTTAACCTGATGGATCGACCCGTGCGGCTGTTATCAAAAATATATATAAAATTACCCCAAAAAAAAAATTAAGTAATAAAAACTAAAACCCAACTACGACAAGAAAGTCAATCAACTAAAATGGTATAAACAAGACACCACAGACAGACAAATTAAAAATCCGGAGTCATACGTGTTAGCCCGCATAAATCGAACAGATTACGTGTGACTCCGAATTTTTAATTTGTCTGTCTGTGGTGTCTTGTTTATACCATTTTAGTTGATTGACTTTCTTGTCGTAGTTGGGTTTTAGTTTTTATTACTTTATTTTTTTTTATGATTCTTATCTTTTTTATGAAATAAATATTATGTTAAGGTTTTCAGCCCAATTTTAAATGTAGGCCTACCAGCATTTGTTTCCAAACGGAAATCAAACCCACGCTTGCTACCATCCCTAAATGAACATCACTGAACCTCTGTGCTAATATACCTGTCAGTAGATAGTTATTGGTGTTGTTTTGTTTGTGGCTATTACTGAAAAAAAAAACTTGTTAAATTGATTATAATATAATAAGACTGTTACACCCTTCAAATGAGTATAAAGTAGTGAATTGAGGACAATATCAATATAGTGCTAGAGCGTAGATACTATCAAATTGACCACAAAATATTCTAACATGGTAGGTACAGCTTAACGATACCGTCGAGCTATTAACTAACTAGCTGTTCTAATGACCGCGACTTCGTATGCGATCCAGGATGAAAAGTAGTCCTTCTCCAGGTCAAAGTCTACCCCCATGTGCCCATCCTCCAAATCCGTTCAGCCGTTTTAGCGTGAAAACGTAACAAACAAACAAACTCAATTTCGTCCTTATAATATTAGTTAGGATTGCAATAAACTTAGAAATAGAATCAGATATCTCTACTATGTGTGAATATGTGTGGATCCTTCCTCAAAAGGCCATTTCAGACACTAATCACATGGTCCTCCTCACATGATCTGACCAAGATTATGTCTGGACTTTAAAAACGAGACTGTGACCTCTGAGTTTTTTTCGGCCTGTCTTCTCAGAGTAGTCTATCTCATTTAGTCAAAAAAAAAAATGATTGACTGTGTGTAAAAGTGTTTGTACAAACCTACATGGATGAAATCATATTGCTACTCTGTATGTAAAGCACGTTTTAGTTTGAATTCGCTTCCTTCCGATCAGCCTTCGAGTTTTTCCTGTAATCTATATGTACCTAATCCCGTAGCGAACGTGCAGTGATCGTCAAATATTAAAACCAGGAAAATACATACCTACATACATACATAAACTCACGCTCGAATCCAATGGAGTGATTAAGTTGAAAGGTACACATATGTATTTCTGTGACCCAAAGACGTAACGTGTAACGAACATAAATAAATTTTGAATATGGGGTCACTTGTGGGGGGCCAAGGAGAAAATTTAAAAAATAAGTTTTGCAAACTGTACCGTGTGACATATCAAATGAAAAGGCTGGTTGCGAGGATCACAAATACATGTTTTTTATAACTTTAAAATAAATCATTTTAAAGATATTTAAGAAAATAGATAATTCCTCCCTTATCTCCAAACTAGTGAGCCTAAAATTTCGAAAAAAATACAGAAAATTGCAGTTTTTGACTATTGCCATGGTCAAAGCTCGGTAAAATGTAGAACCTATTGATAATGTTGCTTGCTTGAGGTGTGAGCTTAAGAAGATATTAAAGTTCTACGTTTACGTAAGTTTTATTTAGTACTTTTGTTCTTAAAAAGGTTTTTACTAATATTTTATTTCTCTTTGTGAAGCAAACGAGAAACTGGAACGACGACTATTTCCTGTACCTTAATTATTTATTTTAACTTATTTCCATCTGGGTAGAAATTTCTCTGGGGCTCTTCAACTTTATAGTTTCGATGCGTTGCTGGGTTGATATCCACATTCGGCACTGAACATTCTGACATAGGTATATCGGAGTGGCAGTCGTTATAATGAAATATTTATGTACATAATTCAAAACTTATCGTGATATTTTCTCTTCGCGCCAAATGCAGCCGATGTCTACTGTCTGTTACTTTTAACACCTAAACGAACCGATCATGTTAAATATGACAGATAGGCTACTTTTCATTCTGAATATTATTACTTATTAAAATAGGGAGGCACAGTGTCATGAAATGGATATAAATCTAAATCTAAACAGGTTAATAACATGGTTAAATAATAACAATCTTAATGTAAATTTAGATAAAACTCATATTATGTCATTTAAACAAAGAATAAATCAAGATAAACTTAATATAAAATACGCTAACAAAACGATAGAAGAAACAAAGCACACAAAGTTCCTGGGACTCTATATAGACGAGAATATGAAATGGACTAATCATATTGAACATTTAATAAAAAGACTAAATCAGTTCCAGTGCGCTTTGCTCAGTAAAGTAGCAAGCCGCGAAACCGTACTGACTGCATATCATGCATACGTGTCTTCTACATTACGCTATGGCATAATATTCTGGGGAAATTCATCAGATAGGGAGCTAGTGTTTAAGGCACAAAAAAAATGTTTGAGAGCTGTGTGCCAAATAAAAACTACTGAGAGTTGTAGACCACACTTTATTGACCTAAGAATAATGACTTTTCCAGCCCTATACGCGTTTGAAGTAGCAATGTTCGTTAAAAAACACTTGTATTTATTTGAAGCCCTGACTAGTAAACGTCACCAGGACAAAATTCACGCTGTGCCTCATAAAACAGCATTATATGCAAAAAGTTTTCTGGGCATGGCTCCAAAAATTTATAATATGATACCCACGACTGTAAGACTTGAGAAGGATGTTAACAAGTTCAAGAGAATGTTAACAGACCTTATGGTTAAAAAAGCGTACTATTCCATTGGTGAATTCTTAACAGATAAGTTAAATAAATAATAATTAGATATGTCAAATGACCGATTTATTTAAGCTTAATTCTATCTAAATGCAATTATATAATGTAATTTGAATGTTTATTTAGTATATATTTTTAATTTCAATAATAATTTTAATATTACAATGCATGTTAAATTATAAATTGGTAAGTTCATTAATTATTTGGACATTATTTATTCTGACATTACTTATAATTTGAATTTGTGACATTATCTACTACTATTTATTAATTTAAATGTTTATTATTGCACAGGGTATTACTATTCTGTCGAATTTATGACATTATATAACCGATTAATTGGATTTTATGAAATTGTCTAACTATAATTTTTAATTTTGCATGCCTGAATTGGTAAATGCAGTGGACTGCGCATTCACTTAACACCTGGAAATGCATATATGTACTGTGTTTTGCAATAGATATTTGAATTTGAATTATTATTAAAACAAAGATGAATCACATGCAGACGAAATCGCGGGTAGCAGTTAAACTACTATAATTTATTGTTGTTTTAGTATGTTCGTATAGTTATGTGTATTTATTTGTTCTTATATTTATATATATTTAGGTTTATTATATATATATATGTATATATAGTTTTAATAGGTTTATGTATATTAATAATATTTATTCCACAATTTTCGCTATTGCACCTACGTCTGTTTGTTTCTGCATCATCCAAAGGTTGACTGGTAGAAAATGCCTATGGCATTAAGTCCGCCACACGTTAGGAACACTAGTTTGTTATTTATGTGCTTAAAGAATTAAATAAATAAATACAATGAAGCATGCATAAGAATCTCGTGCTGTTGTCATTTTCCTTAAACGCTCCTTGTCAGGGCATGAAATGAGAGAATTTAAGTCAAAACATATCTACTACACATATAAATTAGAAGGCGCTGCAGATTGTAAAGATAAAAAAAAAAAGGTTTGAGGAAAACGCATCAGGCGCAGCGCTGCCTCGCCGACGCAGTATAGGTATGCTGCAGCGATACCAGTTATACCTGTTGTTTTTATCATGTCGATGTTGCACAGCTAAAACCATAGAAATATAAAAAACAGGCTGGACTTAAGTTTTTAGGAATTTACTTATATAATATTTGCTCATTGCTCGTACAAAACTGATGCATGTTTTTGGGATAATAATTTTGATTCTGGAATCTCATTTACCGAACTTTCCAGGTGTTAATCGTCCCTGTGCCTTTATTTGTGCATTCGTAGGTATTTTAAATAATATCATATATCAATCAATATCTAAACACTATAAAATAAATAGATTTGTTTTTTTTTGCGGTCTATTACCGCTGGTAGTGTTTTTTTACCTGAACTCAATCTGCCTAGCCTTTTCCAACTATGTTTGGGTCGGCTTCCAGTATAACCGGACGCAGCTGAGTATCAGTATTTTACATGGAGCGACTGCATATCTAACTGTAAAAGATCCACAAATAACAGCCGGGACCAACGGTTGAAGTACCTAATACCTATGAGTTGACAAAAACTGTTTTCTTTTGTTGTATCGTGTTTTAGATATTGATACTTATTCTGTACGTCTGCGAAGTTTTGTCAGATATTTTAATGTGGCCTTGAAGTATTTGTACCCATGTGTCAATGTTTATAAACGTTGCTTTAACTTAAGTGACGTTTATATGCCAAAAATGTATGGTTAAATAGCCGCTAATCATTATTTACCTCTAAGCAACGTTTGTCAATAAACCCCAGCGTGTTTATGTCTCGTAGCAGCGTGGTTTTATTGTATCAAGTGTTACCAATGACGTGAAAGCGGTTGACCGTAACTACCTACTAGGTACCTATATCTCATGATTGAATGTACCTGGTACATTCGCGTTCATAAGCGCAAACCTTGTTCAAAACTCTAATCAAACGCGGTGACTGGCTTGAAGCAAGTTTGGATGATCGAGTTCACTCTTTGATACCTCTTATCGCTGCAACAAACGAGTATTCGCTGGCAGTGTGAACAGTCAGCGATCAACCATAAATACAATACGTATCGGTTCTTGAGCGTGAACATCGTTGATAGCTAGTCGCTTCTTCGTCGGCGCGCGGTGGAGTGATAAGTGTAGGAATGCACTGTTGGCCGCGACTGTACTTATTGTAAGACCTTCATCAGCCTGTCATGGTTATCAAACAACAGTATCAAGCAATGAGTGTCAAAACCAATAGTAAATATGGGAAATTCTGTCCGTTTGTCTCTCTTCATGTGTTTAGATTTATATATTAACGCTGAGATAAACTGAGTGGCTATCTTAAGGCTAGCAAACATTGATTAGGTACTATTGGTTATCACTAGTTCAGCCTTCGATTCGGATTATATACTAGAAAATAATATCGGACAAGGCTTTTGGTAAATCTGTTGGAATAGGTTTCGAGTCTAGCGTGGCCGAAGTGAAATAGGTACCTACATATTTGTATTATATAGTAATAGTCCATTTATTTGTGAGAATATTGTCACATAGAGATGCTACATAGTTTTTGAAGTACTTATTATTCTGCCGTTTCCGGCGAACAAATACATTTTCAGGGTTTTGGTTAGTTTTGTTGGTCACACATTGAATTGGCATTGGATAACATTCCAATTGAAAATTAGTCAAGTATTAGTTATGGAAATGTCAGAAGGATTAAGTTAGGTCAAAGAGATAATAAGAAGAAAATATAATATTATTTCCTAATATTTAAGTCAACTTTTCATTCATAAAATCATTAGTCGAGTAGTAGCATTTATATAGAAGATAATTGAATAATTTACTTTTAAATGTCCTAAAGTTTAGAGTTTTAAAATAGTCTGGTAGTTTATTATAAACTTTGGTCGCCATACAAAATACATTATAAGCAAATAATTAATAGCATTATAATAAACTATTTTCTTTTACTGAAACTACTGTCTATATTAATCGTACAAACCAAGCACGGATGGCATGCATTATCCATACTAATATTATAAATTCGAAAATAACTCTGTATGTTACCTTTTCATTTCACGCCTAACCACTGAACGGATTTCGATAAAATGGAATGACATAGGCTACTTTTTATCGACATACCACGCGGGCGAAGCCCCGGGTGGAAGCTAGAGTACCTATGAATAAATAGCTTTTTTAACCGACTTCTTTTCGTCTGTATGTTTTTATTTTGTGTGTGTGTTACGCGGTTACTCCGCCAATTATGAATCGGTTATGATGATTCTTTTTTGTTTGGTAGGTCATGCTTCAGAGGTGGTCCCATATAAATTTTATTAACTTTGCTTTGCGTAGTTTTTGGGTTAGCTTCAATAAATACGTATATTTCCTACTTAGTGTATATAGACGATATATTGTTTGACTCCGTCACTGTTATTTACATAGCAGGTAGTGGTATTGGAAATTGTGTAGGGTAGGTACCACATCTAAAAAGTGAAAAATAAAAACTTTTTACCAAAAAAAAACACCGATTTCCAAAAAAACACTAAAGACGTGAAAAATAACTTAATTTCGGAAGTCGGTGTCTTTGCTTTTCAATTTTCGTATTTTGCCACCGACTTCCGAAATTAAAGTTAATTTTCACGTTTTTGGGGTTTTTTTGGAAGTCGGTTGTTTTTTTTTTTGTAATTTAACTTTAATATAATCAAACTGTCTTCTTTTTCATTAGTTAACAAAGTTTTTATTCGATACAAAATGTTTAGGGTCTTAGCTTCGTATTTTAATGCGTAATATGACGAACTTGCGAGTACCTAACTTATGACAAGTAGGATGGAAGAAAATGAGAAATTAGTTTACACACCTTGTTAATCTAGTTATTAGTTTACACACCTAGTTAATCTAGTTATCATGATACCAAAGAAAAGTTCTCTAATAGTCTTTCATCGCAGCACTTAGCGGTTGGGCCGCGGGATGATCTTTGATGGCTTGAAAATATGTTGCGCAAAGGAGTAGGTTACAAAATTTTGCGCTACCTATTAAGTACAAAATGTCCTTGTCAGGTATACTTCGTAACAACTGTTACATTATTTATGCTATTAGGTAGATACGTTACATTATCCACTAAGCTAAGTATTTTAGGAATCATCTTATGTGGAATAAATTGTGTGTACTATGGTACCACATACCTACTAAGTGTCACGGAGATGCGTTGAAGTGTTACGACACTCCCGCTGGCTGCCCGAGCTGTTTCTATGGGATCTATGAACACGAACCATGTCGAGGTGACCTGTGTATGGGCCAGACGACCATAATCACTTGTAATTTTACTAACGGTGCCCCGTTTCTTCAAAATATTGTAAAACATTTTTTAAAAGAGTAACGGTGGAGTTTCTTGCCCATTCTTCTCCATACGAAAACTACCTTTTGGAAGGAGCAACTAGAATCAGTTCTATTTCTTTGTTTTTGACGTTCAAAAGTGCCTTTTATGTGCCTATTTGAAATAAATTACTTGACTTCGACAACCGTGTCTAATGGTTTTTATATTTATTTTTAGTATGAAAATAATAATAATACCAGCCTATTACTGTCCCACTGCAGCACAACAGCCTCTTCCCATACACAGAAGGCACGAACATTGATCACCGCACTTGCGCAAGACGTGTTGGCGATTATTAAATCTTCTCAAATAACTTGCACGTAGGTACCTCTTTGTTTGTTTTTATCCTACTTGTAAACAAAGTCGTTGGTTTACTTTCGCTACTGATCAAGTTAATAAGGTGTGACGTCATAGGTACAGGGCACGCCATCTTTTATGGTTAATAAATAAATGCTACCGCATAGGATCGGCGCACTTACAAGTATTGTACAATGTTTAGTAGTATTTACCTACGGTATTACTTCAGAAATCTCGATTATTTTCGAATGTATAAAGTAGCGTGAACCGTAAATCGTAGCACAAAGTACAATCAATGGCCATGACCCTAATTGCGTAACCCAGTTTCATTCACAATCCGAGAAGAAATTTTGAGAGAAATTTATTTTAAATCAAGATATTTAATTATAAAATCCAGAATATCTGGGTAGTAACATTTCTACCAAGGTCCAAACACAACACTATCTAGTTACTTTCGGTCGGAGCAGGAGCACTAGTCTCTCCTGTGGGCCGCCAGTATTCGTGCTTTATTGCATTACCTAATAAGCGCGCGGTGGGAGGTGTCCCGGCGGCGGCGCCTCGTGGGCAGCTCCCGCATCCATTAATGACTGATGGCTATCATCCATCACGCTGTCTGGACTTCTAAGTGGAACCGTCTGGATGGTATTGTCACGTTTATAAGCAGGGCAGTAGTACGCACAATATACGCTTGGACCTGGAATTGCGGACACCAGCCAGCATTTATATAATGGCGGGCACAAGGCCGCAGCCCGTTATACAGTACAATATAAACTGGGCACTTTAGTGTGATGTACTGTACCTACTTAAAGTTATGAGATTTTATTCGTTTCTTCATCTTTATGTATTATAGCGGAGCACTGCTCTATCGTACGCTGTCGTGTTAGGTCCTGCTTTCGATTCCGAGGTCAGGAAAAGTCTTATTGGGTTTTTCCATCAGGAATTTCTCAGTAGCAGCTCGGAGTCTTGCCCGGTTGTGGCAATAGGTTCGCGCTGTTTACGCGGGACTTAAACATAACTAGCGAAATGTGGGTGGAATAAAGGTACACCTCTGCATAACCTTTCGGGGATTACAGTCGTGATGTTTATGTTCTGCTCTATCTTTGTCGAAACAACCCATTTGCTTTTTGAAGCATCCAACCAACACATTTGAATAAACAAAACACAGAGAGTCAGCTCGTGCCCTTGACAGTTACATACGGATGTTATTATTATGGAAATGCCTTTGTTGTATTGTATGACTTTCTGAAGTTATTTTGTATTTTTCTTGAAGTTATTAAGTGCTGCAAGTAATCCCTCGTTGTCATCTGGTATTCCTTAGCTATTTGGCACGTTTCCGAACTTCTTTAAAAAAACATGTTTGCAACAAGTTGATTAGGTACTTACATAGGTAGAGGTACCTGTCAAACGTGTAAACGCAGCGAGTAAACACAGTGATAGAGATTACTATCAGAAATCTGTCAATATTTGGATGATCTCAATAACAATCCTAAAAAGATAAATTATAAGATAGGTACAACAAGATGTGAAATTTACATCAAATAAGTATATCTGTAGAATCGTCGTGACTGTTTGATGACTTCAGTCAATCATGATGGAATTTTACTCAATATCTATCCTAAAATTCAAGGCCTTACTTGTCCTTGAACGATTTTTCACTGTGTCTTATCGGTAAGTATATTATTATGAAATTGAAAAAAAATTACACTAATTGTCCATGGCATGTTCGGAAAATGGCTTCTCTGAACTTTTGCGCTGCATCTGGGGGCACGGGAGTGCCCCCGCCAAGACGAGCCAAGCGAAGCGCAAGGAGGGCACTACCTACCTTTTCTCGAAGCGCTTCGTCGGTTTTTTGAACCCTGATAACTTGGGTTTGGACCAGAAAAACAAAATTCTCGGGATATGATGTCAATAGTAAAGTTTCAATTGCAAAGCTTTTATACTTTCGATTTTATTGATATCTAAAAAACCCAGATTTCGTCACTGACTGACTCACTCACTCACTCACTGATGATCATCAAAATTCTTAGGGTACTTCCTGAAGTCCTAGAAAGCTGAAATTTGGTATCTATACTAGTATTAGTACACATACAACAAAAAAATTCTAAAACTTGGAACTTTTACCTCCCAACCCCTTAAACTAGGGGAAGTTTGTATGAGACTTCCCGCAAATTTTAATACTAGAGGTCTCAAAATTGATATAGGGACTCCTTGTTATAAATAATAAAATACATATTTCAGGATTTTTAGTAAATCACCTCCCACCCTGTAAATTAGGTGATGGAAGTTTGTATGGGTTTTCCCATATAAACTTAATTTTATGCTACAGATCTGAAAATTATGCATAAGTCTCTTAATCTTAATAAGTGTACTTCACTTAATAAGATAATAATAAGAAGTCTATGATTAAAAAATACGTAAAATATTTTAAATCTCCTCTCAACCCCTTAAATTAGGGGATAAAAGTGTACATGGGGCTTTCGTTAGGTTTCAGAATATACTACATTAGTATACTTATATTATACGAATAAAGAGAGTGGGCTATAGAAAAGACACCACTGATGTACAAGAAATACAACACAAAATAAGAAAGAAACAATGAACAAACTAAAAATTATTGTCTTAAGCAATTAACAAAAAGAAGTGAAATCCCACCAAAAACATCTTCATGTAAAATGTTGCCAAGACGAGACATAAAGTTATCAGATCTTAGAGCCAAGCTTCTAACTCTACACGCCCTAACTCTACAAGCCCTAATTTCACAAACTCTACACCTTAGTCAAAATATGTGGCTTGGCCCGATCGCATCTACATGAGAAATAATTAACTAAATGAATGAATAATTAACTATTGTCTAACAGGAAAGTAATGAACAGTAAATACATTTTTCACCTTACGCCCTGTGACGGTGACGAAACGGCCAAGGCACATATTTTGACTAAGATGTAGAGTTTGTGAAATTAGGGCTTGTTGAGTTAGGGCGTGTAGAGTTAGAAGCTTGGCTCTAAGATCTGATAACTTTTTGTCTCGTCTTGGCAACATTTTACATGAAGATGTTTTTGGTGGGATTTTTTTTACATGTAATTTCTTTATATTTACCAATCGTTAATAATTACGTAAGTACAATAAAAACACAGTTAATGTTAATCTACTAGCCGATAAGCGTCAAAACAACCTCTTGTTTATTGTGTTTCGTCGGGTGCGACAGGTTGTGGTTCACAGACTTTACCGCACCGCGAACGGGACGTCATCAACAAGAACGAGATGACGACGCCGAAGTAGCGACAATACATTTAGTATTCACGGTGCGGTGGACAAACAGTGACAGTACTATAGCGTATTTAATTAATAAAAAGGGAATAGTTAGCTTAGACGTCCATAAATCTGCCTAGCCTTTCCCCAACTATGTTGCGGTCGGCTTCAAGTCTAAATGATCTCAGTCATCATAAAAAACTATGAGAACACCTCAGGAGCACCCCTGCCAAACCCTTCGGAGAATACAGGCGTTATATTATTTACTGCAGACGTCACAAGTGATGACGTAGTATGTATGTATTGAAGGGGTAATGACACTCGGACAGGAGGACTTTAGATCGTTTTCCTCAATTGTGCAATGACCTCGCAAGTGCTTACGTGCGTGGAAAATATCAAAATATAAACGTAATGACATCTTCATTAAAATCTCGTTTGCATGTTTAGATACTAAAATTGTCCACTTCCGAATGCCAAAAGTGTACTCTGTACAGTCACCGACATTTATGTGATTGAGCGCGAGACATGGAATTTGTGAATTAACTTTAGTTTACTCAAACATGCTTGGAAATTAGAACATTCTATTGAAAACCTTATCAATGTTCGTTATTCATTTGCTCAGTTTGAATTTCCGCGCATTATTTGAGAAACCTACTATAACAATAGGCCTTGGCCGCAAACAGGCATTGTTGGACTCACGTATGCTTGACCACATGTTCACGATCGTCCATCAGCCCCAGTTGCAGGCCGCGACAGTAATGTACTATTCCAAGAGTTTGATCAGTAGATATATTATAGAAATCAGTGTCAAACTTCAGACTTCGCATATCAATTTCTTGAAAATTTTCTTACCTTATAATTAAGTTCGTGGACCATACCGGTGCGGTTGAGTTTAAAATTATCTGCACCTACTGCAAACTTTTCTAGCGAACTATTTACTTACTTAAAAAAATACAGAATTCAGTCATTTACATAAATTTGTAAATAAATGGTGTTATTTGCCGTAAATTAGGTATAATAGATTTATCAGTGATTGTTTTGTTGAATTCGTTTTTGTAAACTCGATGTAGGTACTGGTGTATTAGAGTTTTTTTATTTATTGCATGAATTGCAAATTGTCTATAACTAAAAAAAACCCCGCATCAAACTCATGGGGGAAAACAGTAAAATTTCCCCTAGTTGGGGGAAAATAATAAAAAGGTACAATAAAACTGTCGCTCGTACGGTATTCGTCATAGCATATAATAGGTACCTATATTCCTCTGAGGATTCGTTAAGATACTCTATACATCTTTTGCATGGTTTATGAACATTTCTTGTTAATAAGTTGAGCTAGGGTGTTATTTTAATGCCACTGACAAGTAATAACCTACTTAAATATAAAACGATAATTTCCCCATGTTTTGTAACCCCACGTTTACACCGTCATGTGATGCTTGTTTCCAAAAAGTCATTATCATGTTGTTTAAAAGACATAATTTCCTGTCATACATGTTTTTACAATTTTTCCGACTTGTAAACTATTTTGTTTACCTTTTTGACAATTTACAGTTTTCTACAAGTTTTGAATACGTCTTGAAGAAGTCTTTACAACTTACACATGCAGAAACTACAGAACGCTACTTATTACAATCCTTACATACTCCTTCTGCTCGTTTTCGCTTCTTTACAACTTGTTTGAGGTATAAACGATAAACGGAAACAGTACCTAGAAAAATTAGAACACTACCTACAAAATTTAGAATACCTGTTTTATACCTTAGTGTGCTTTGGAGTAAACGCGGGGTATAAGACGGTTTAGGTCCACTTGGAAAACTTTATCTCACGACATACCCAGATCAATAGGTTCAGGGGGCCCATGTCTACTAATTTACAAACGTGTCAGTGGTCTCACAATGATCAGTTTTTGACAGATTTTGTATGGCATATCATTGTGAGACCACTGACACGTTTGTAAATTAGTAGATTTGGCCCCCAGGTATGTTGTAAGAATGTCCCAGTGTCGCTGCACACCGTCAATCAGCTTACAGACCTTATTGCGGCTGTGACCCTATTTGTCTGGCCATCAAACACTTGCAGCAGCAGCAGCAGTGATTAGCAGTGCAGTGACCGTTGAGTCCTACACAATGATCGTGAGACGATTGTCGAGAGGAGAGTGCATAACTCGTATAATGCACAATACGAGGAGGAAACCTTTTCAATTCAAATGTTTTATAACCACTTAAGGTTCAAGCATTTCTACTGTTTCTTTTGTATTATCAACAAGGCACATTTAGCTAAAAGAGCGAGAGAAGGTTAATTTTAATAAATATTTAGAGGATCAATTAATTAAATGTGTTTCCGTTTTTTTACGCTTGTTAGATATAATGTAGGTAAGCGTTAGATATGATAAAACATTTGTTTGTGATATTTTACAGTTTTCAGTTTTCAGTGATCTTTCAGAAATTCTTTATGGAAACAAGTAGGAAATACTACATAGTTCAAAGTACAATAGCTACCCAGATAATCTTAAATCAATAAGTTGTTAAAATTTTCAGCCTTGAACAGATTTATTTCCGCAAATTACTGTTACCGGTGAGTCGGTACAATATGTGCAAAACCAGTTGAAATTGGATGTAACTAACTCCAAGTTTCTTAGTAGATATCTAATTGCTTATATAATTATGGTAATTTGCATTGACTGGCTTGGCATTGGCACGATTTTAACGAAACGCTTAGGTTATCAAGGTATCAGTTGCATCATGATTGTCAAACGGTCGTGGACCCGTGGGTAGCTGTCTGTGACGTCGCAAGTACATGATTATCTCAAGTAGGAAGATTTAGATTAAGTGCAGAAGGATTTTTTGTTGCGTCTCCGGTGCGTGAGTGAACATAATCTATAAGTACAGTTTAATATCTCTGCGTGTCTAAATGACTGGCAGAAATACACAGATAAACCACTGATAAACAAAATAAAAACGTAAGATATGTAGAGGAAATATTATATAGGTATGTGGAAACTATCTATGTAGGTAACTACGGCATAAATGCGTCCCGCAAATATTCCAAGAATGTACAACTATTGTCTGTCCATACTTATGTATGTAATATATCATAAATGCGAAAGAAATTCTGTCTGGCTGTCTATTACCTTGTTACGGCATAACGGCTGAATGGATTTCGATGAAATTTGGCTCACAGGTAGACCACCACCTGTGTTACGTCTTAGGTACTTATTTAGTATACGTTATTTAGTATACGTTATAGTATTACGTTCCTGTGGGATAGTTTCCGACATCCAGGCGGGCGATGCCGCGGGCAACAGCTAATATAAAATATGTTACGTCTTCTACCTATCTACTCGAAAATTATAGAATAAACACATCGCCATCTACCGTATTTTTTCCGTAAATATTAATATATAATTAGGTACGGAAAAATACGGTACCTACGTGGAATGTCAGACATTGATTTAGGACTAAATAGAATACCAGAACACTTTCTAATGTAAACGGTCTTGGTTAGTGACATTGTGCAAGTGTACAGGTAGTCTATGTAAGACAACACTTAGAATAGAGAAGTACTATGTTGTACCTACTTACTAACAGGCCTACAGGCTCTCATACCCATTAAACACTGTAATTTGGGAATATTGTAAAAGCCTTTTCTATGGAGTTTCTTGCCGGCTCTTCTTCACAGGAAACGACAAATTGGAACCGTGCATCTAGCTTCTGATGTTTCATGTGTCCATGTATTTTTATGTGAATTAAACTATTTTGATTTGATTTTTTGATTTTATGTGGCATAGATACTTCCTTCTCCTTACTTTTCTCTTCTATCGGTACGACCTTCGGCCCCGTTCACACGACAATGAATTTTTTTTACTGTAAAATATTACTGACAGCGGCGCCCCGCGGTTTCACCCGGGTAAGTCTCGATCCTGTGGGATATCGGGATAAAAAGTATCCTATGTGTTAATCCAGGTTATAAACTATCTGTTTGCCAAATATCCATTCAGTAGTTTTTACGTGAAAGAGTAACAAACATCCATCCATCCGTACTTACAAACTTTCGTGTTTATAATATTAGTTAGATATAGGTCTGATACTATGTATATCAGTAATATTTTACAGTAAAAAAATAAAGTAATAAAAACTAAAACCCAACTACGACTAAAAAGGTATAAACAAGACACCACAGACAGACAATTTTTTTTAATTTGTCTGTCTGTGTTGTCTTGTTTATACCTTTGTAGTCGTAGTTGGGTTTTAGTTTTTATTACTTTATTTTTTTTTTTAATTCTTTTGGGTTTATATTATTATAATTATATATTTGAAATATGCTCATTAAGCCCTTTCATTTGATACCCAACATGGTACGATTAAACAATTAAAATTGTTTAGTTCCTGACTTTATGTCCTCTAGAGGGCGCCATTTTTTATTTAATGTAACGTCATATCAATAGCCTATAACCAGCGGACAATCAAGACGCTTCCAACGATACCTCACTTGTCAAATTGTGATGAGTGGTTTGGAAGATATGAGGGAACAGATGAACATACATACATACATTCCGGTCAAAATCATAACCCTCCTTTTTTCTTCGCCGTAGTCGGGTAAAAATAATCGATTACACGTCATCATGCCATGAGACCGTTAAAAACAAATGCAGTATGAAACTGTCGTCTAATCCCAAAATGGCACAGTAAAATATCTTAGGTGATATCATCGTCGCCGTCGTGTAGACGGAGCCTCTGGGTGTGGACTTCAGATGAATAGAATAGAATAGAATAGAATAGAATATCTTTATTTTGCATAAAATATGGTACATGAAAGGTCTTACATGTAAAAAGTCCCACATATTTTGCTTACTTTCATTTCAGCATGCAAAAAACATCTTATAATAAAATAATACCTACTTATACAAAAAAACAATTGAGGTAAAATATTAAAAACATTAAAATTACATTATAATTCTATTACTAGTGAGATCATATTTCAAATTTTGCTTATAATTTAAGAATTCACCTATTGTATAGAACGCATTATAATACAGCCATTTCTTGAGTTTGTGTTTAAAGCAATTTAGTGGCAGCTCTCTGATCTGTTTGGGTATTTGGTTATAGATTTTGACAGACATATTGTAACAATTGTTCTGATAGAGTGTGCTTCTACATCTTGTGACCGCCAGTCGGGTTGGATCTCTAGAAAGGAATTTTTTATTTTCTATGTCTTTAGTATAGCGCTCAGAGTGTTTTTTAACAAATAAACCTACTTCTAATATATATAGACTAGGTAGAGTTAGTAATCCTAATTTCTTAAATAAAGGTCTACAAGATTCAAACGGTCCAACCCCACAGATTGCTCTGACACTTTTTTTTTGTGTGATAAAGACTTTTTTTGCCTGAGAAGAATTACCCCATAAAAGAAGACCGTATCTAAGAACTGACCCGACGTACCCATGGTACGCAGTCATAGCAGTTTTTTGACTTGATAACTTCTTAAGTTTTTTTAGAGCGAAGACAAATTTGTTTAGATTAGAGCATATGTTGGTTGTGTGTGCCTTCCAATTGCAATGTCTATCTAAGATAATACCTAAAAATTTTGTATCAAGTACTTCTTCAATTTTCGTGTTTTTATAGTATAAGTCTAAGGGTTTTATTTGAGAATTATTATAATTAGAGAATTGTAAAATTTTAGTTTTAGAAATATTAGCTGTTAGATTATTGTCCTTTAACCAGTTCATTATTGATTCTATAGTGTTGTTTAATGAATGTTCGTAGTTGCTTTCTGGGTTTTCCGGTACTATAACCGAAATATCGTCCGCGAATAGAATGCACTGATGTGATGTCACTTGAGGAATGTCATTTATATATATAAGGAAGAGAAGAGGGCCTAGTACACATCCTTGGGGAACACCGAAATTATTTGTTTTAAAAGTAGACCTAAATGGGGTAGACACAAGTTGATCATTTAATTTGTTTATTTCGACACATTGTTTTCTATTGCTAAGGTAGCTTTTAATCCAATCGAGAGCTTTGCCTCGGATTCCATATAGCTCGCATTTACTAAGTAAAATTTTGTGATCTACAAAATCGAACGCTTTGCTCATATCAAAGAAAATTGCAACAACTCTATTACGTTTATCGATGTTTTCTGTTATTTTTTGTATTAGTGAGAATGCAGCAAGTGTTGTAGATTTATTCTTTTGAAAACCATTTTGGTTATTTACTATTAAATTAAATTTATTTAAGAAATTCATTAAGCGAGAGTGCAACATTTTTTCAAAAATTTTAGATAAAATCGGAATTAACGTGATGGGCCTATAGTTGTTCATATCTTGCTTGGAGTTTTTTTTGTGAAATGGTTTTACTATTGATGATTTTAAATTTTCTGGAAAGGTTCCTTGCGTAAACGATAGATTTATAAGGTGACTTAAAATATTTGACAATTCTTTATTGCATTTTTTTAGTATGGCTGTTGAAATGCCATCATAACCAACAGCTCGTGTGTTATTAAGTGAATTTATAGTTTTTGAAACTTCTTCACACGAGGTGGGTCTCAGATAAATAGTCGAATTTGATGAATCTATTAACTTAAAATTTGGGCGAGAGTTATTCTCCTTATTTGTTATAGATATGAAGAAATCGTTGAAGGCAGTCGCAATTTTCATTGGGCATTCAACGCTTTTTTTATTCCAATCTATTGATTTTATTGTTTCAAATGTTTTTGTATCATCTGTTTTATTTTTTATGATATCCCAAGTGGCTTTACATTTACTTTTTGCATTTTTTAAATATGAATTATTGTTTTGTTTTTTAGAGTTAGATATACATTTTTTAAATAATTTATCATATTTTATGTATGCTTTTTTATTGTCGTCTGTGGAATTTTTGTAGTAACGGTATCTTATTGCTCTCTTGTGACAGGCTGATATTTTCAATCCTTTAGTGATCCATTTGGGAGCGCTAACATTGGAATGTATTTTAATTTTATTTATTGGGAAGCAAAGATTGTAATATAATTGTAAAGTTTCATGAAATATGTTAAAAGCTTTATTAAAATTTTCTTGCTCTAGTACTTCGGACCAGGTTAATTGTGTGTGATGTCACACGACAGTCTGTCGAAACGTCGGAATCTACTGGGGTCTCTGTCCAGGGGGCCTAAAACGGCCACATTAGCAATTCCTCCAAAAGCAATTTATTTCTTGGTCATTAGAAATTCCTCTAATTTGACACAAAAGCAATTCACAATTTGTGGATCATTTTACGAATCTCCATAGAAAACTGGCAAACAGATGAAATATTTCGTAATATGAATTTCACGCAGATCATGTTATGAATTGTCAGTTTGTGACATTTCACGATCATTCATAATATTTCCTAGTATGATTCTGCCAAATATGTAGTTAATGGTGATCATTTTGATGCTTTTAATGAGAGCTAGTTTATTATAAGACTTAGGGGGCTCATGACATAAGCATTTATTTTGAAAAAAACATTATTTTCAATATTGATTGATTTACATAAACCCTTTACATTTTGATTACGAAGTATACTTTAATGATTACTTTTGAATATGTCGATTTAATTTTTCGTTTATAATTTTTAATAGGAAAAATACACTAAGCGTAAATCTCGCCCTGATTTAAAACAATTTGATTGGAAGAATCGAGATTTAACTAGAGTTTAAAGTAGGTAACGTTCTACACTGACAGCGATGCCACGTTGTATGGCAATGCGTAGCCTCAACCTAGTCAGAGCATCAGCATTAACATCAGTTCACGCTCTTTGTTTCACTCACGGGAAATGTTAACCCCCATTTGGAGGTATCCTTGTAAATGGAGATGAGCACTAGGACTCCACGGCCCGAGGGTTTTCTAAAACATAGGTATTAACATGTGTTGTAACACAATACCGATGTTAAACTGTTAAACAACACGTAGTAATAACTCGCGCTGTGAGTTATAAATCAGCGCGCGCGCACTCTGACAAAACAAAGTCGTTACGTACATCTTAATTTCCTTTTGTCTGTCTGTCCATGCACAATAGTGCTTCATCATTTTCTCCCAATTTACATCATTCCATGTCACTCATAATTCTTTATTTTATCATATACAATGAAATATGGTGTGAGCAATATCATTAATGCTTCTAAACATGTTATGGTTATTGCGTACTTAAACAAATTAATACCGGTAAATATTTGCTGGTATGTATCGGTTTTTCTGCTAGTTCACAGCCATATTCTAATTGTATATATCGACATACTTAGATTCAAAAATACATAAGCTATTGCGTAAATAATATTTCGTTCTTCAAATAGAGCGTTGTTTCATATAGATGATGGATGCTAGCTAATATTGATTTAAGTCGTATGAAGTGTTGTTACTCACCGGAAAAATTTAATTTCAAGGAACGTAAAAACCGCTGTCATTTCCATAACATGTTTTACTTATTTACTTTACTATTATAGGCTTCAATATAAAGACAACGCACATTTTTATCTCATGAGTTTGCTTAAGGAATTAACACAACATAGAATGGAAAATGCGAGTGTTCTGAAAATAATGGTGCCATATTTAGATAATTTGTATGCTGAAGAACACGATTATATTTGTCGTCATAGTGAGCGTTTATTGTATTTAGATACTAACAATTTTGTTAGAGACTTTGTATTAATTCGGGAACATATGTTTCTTCCCAAGAAAAGTCAACATGTACTGGCTACTTTGTTAGCTTACAATATACACGCAGTTATTGATGTTTTAACTGAGATTAGCTTAAGTGACGAAACAGTATTATATAGTATTTCTAATAATACTGTAATAGATTCTTTAAACTTTTGGGCTCGACAAAATAGAAGCGTAATAAGAATATTTTACTGTATCACCAAAATATTAATCGCTTCTCTGGCAAAATCCTAGACGTGGAATTGTTAATAGATAAATATCGCATGGATATCTTATGTTTTTGTGAAACCTGGTTAAAACCAGATAGGATGTTGTTTAATGTAAATAATTATTCAGTTGCCAGTGCATACAACAGGTCCTCAATAGGGGGTGGTACCTTGATATTATGTAACAGTTGTTTCAGATATAAGGAAAGGAAGGATATCATTGCTTGCTCTGTTGATCGCTTATGTGAGGTTGCTTCCTCACATAAGCGATCAACAGAGCAAGCATTCAATAAAGCCTGTCCTGTAAAAAAGTAACAATAAATTCTAAACCAAAATTTAGTGAATGGGCCACTACTGGCATTAGAAATAGCAGAGACATTTTATGTAATCTGTATAACGAGAAATCATTGACTTCTGATCAAGTCCTTTAATTATGTCAGAAACTATTCTAAGATATTCAAAAGAGTCTGCGCTCAAGCTAAATCTAAATTAGTAAGTAACAAAATTTGTTCTTCCAATAATAAAATAAAAGCTGTGTGGCAGATAATTAACAAAGAAACTGGAAACACAAAACAGCGAGATCAGAATGAATTGTCATTAAAAATTGATAATGAAACCATTTTAGATAAGTTGAAGGTTGCTGTGACACTAGAAAACTTCTTTACCAACATCCCAATTGAGGTTACGAAATCGCTCCCCTCATCATCTATATTAGCTGAATCTAATCTAAAAGAAAACTTCAGTAAGGACATTCCAAGTTTTGAATTCAAGCCCATTTCTATTGTCACATTTAAAAAAGCCTTCTAAAGTCTTAACATGAAAAACACTGAAGACTTATGGGGGATTTCCGTTAAGGTTCTTGGAGATATTATTGACACAATTGCCCCTTTCCTAACAGGCATATTTAATCAATGTTTAGATAGCGGAACGTTTCCTGATTTAATGAAACATAGTAAAGTAGTACCAATTTTCAAATCGGGTAACTTAGTAAGAGTGATCCCTCTAATTATAGACCAAAATATATGAAAAAATCATGCTGGACCAAATGTTAGCACATTTTAATTCAAATGGGATTTTACATAGTCATCAGTTTGGTTTCACGAAAGGTAGGTCGACGACTGACGCAGGAGTAAAACTCATCAGTCACATTTTGGAATCCTGGGAGAAGTCCCAGGATGCAATTGGCATTTTCTGTGACCTCTCAAAAGCGTTTGACTGCGTTGACCACAATACACTGATCTATAAATTACACCACTTCGGAATTCGTGGACAAGCTGCTGATCTTGTTCTTTCCTATCTATCAAACAGGCAACAAAAAGTAAACGTTAACGGGGCGACGTCCTCGGGGTCTCTGGTTAAGGTGGGCGTGCCTCAAGGTTCGATTCTTGGCCCTTTTCTATTTCTAGTTTATATTAATGACCTTCAATACATGATGGCTAACTTATCGGATATAATTCTATTCGCCGATGACACTTCTTTAATTTTTAAAGTAAACAGGATGTCTTACATGTCAACGATAGTCTGGCAATTCTTTCAAAATGGTTCGCAGCTAATATAAACCTCTTACTTAATGCGAATAAAACTAAATGTCTTAAGTCTCGTCATCTAATGTACCTCAAGTAGGACTAAATTTAAAACTTGATGGCAAGAAACTAGATGCTATTACGGAAACTGTATTTCTAGGAATTACTATAGATTCGAAATTGCAATTACATTAGAGCTCTTTCAGGCAGATTAAGTTCAGCTGCATATGCAGTAAGAAAAATAAGGCAGTTGACCGATATATCCACAGCTAGGTTAGTATACTTTGCTTATTTCCACAATATTATGTCTTATGGCGTTCTGCTGTGGGGATCGGCAGCGGACGTAGATTCAATTTTCATCTTGCAAAAGAGGGCAATTCGCGCGATCTATAAAATGGGTCCTCGTGAGTCCCTTAGAAATAAAGTCAAAGGAGTTGATATACTAAGTCTGCCTTCTCTTTATATCTTAGAAAGTATTTTGTATGTTTGCAAAAACTTAGGACTCTACAAAATAAGAAGCGACTTCCATAATATAAATACACGTAGTCAACATGAAATTGTGATACCTAAATTTAGATTAACCAAAACTAGTAAGTCATTTGTTATAAACAGTATCCGCTTTTATAACAAGTTGCCAAAGTCTGTTACAGAACTTAGCGATCGACAGTTCAAAACCCACATAAAACGTGTCCTTATCAAAAAAACATATTATAAGATTAAAGACTACGTTGAAGACAAGGAAGTTTTGCAATAATTCCTTCTGCACATGTGGCTTCCCTGGTACCTCATTAACGGCATAATTATGTACGAGTCTATTAAAAAAATCCCAAATTACCATGTGTTTTTTTTTATATTCACCTTGACATAATTATCTTATTATTTGACATTGTATACCTACAACTTGGGTCAAGTCTATGATAGTGGCTTTTGTGAACATGATTATTGTTTAGATTTGTTACAGTTGTAATGGCAATCATGTCATTTGGTTTGAATAGGTCTTTATTTTTATTATCATACTTATCTCTTGTATAGATTCTTTTTCATCTTGTGAATGTGAGAACGATGTAGGCTTAGTGGACTGTAGTAGATTTGTTGAACATCTATTTTGTTAAGTACATACCTGGTACTTTTTGAAAGGCCTACACTGTCCTCCCATACCTAATAACACTATAATTCGAAAATATTGTAACAGCCAATTATTTTTAAAAGAGTAACCGTGGAGTTTCTTGCCGGCTCTTCTCCATAGGAAACGACCAATTGGAACCGTGCACCTAGCTTCTGACGTTTCATAAGTGCCCATGTAGGTTTATGTGAAATAAAATATTTTGATTTTGATTTTGAATGGGCAACTAGCTTCATATTTCTGTCAATTCAAAAGTGCCTGTAAATGGTTTAATTGAAATAAATGCTTTGAGTTTGAGTTTGAATACTTATGTCTTTGTGCATAGTGTAAGGAGTATTTTGTTATACAAAATTAAATAATAAATGAAAAAAGAAACGATAAAATATCTATTTATTTATTTGGTACACCAACAGCAGTCAATACAAAAATTTCAAACAGAACAGTAAGATAAAAAAATACTGGTAACTCAAACTCAAACTTAATTATAGGTAAACAAAGCATATCCCACAAAACAACATAGTAATAAAATAAAAATAAAACTTATAGAAACATACAATACAACAAGTAAACAAAATACAAAATAATAAATTTTCGCGGGTAGGTGTCAAAAACGATAGACGTATCTCTGTTTTTTAATTTTTATTTAAAATAGAAATACACCGTTTTTTACCTTAATTTCTTTATATTGTAAGTGGATAACCTCCATTACACGGGTACTTACGTTTGTGGCACATTTATGTGACTCAAGTAGTAAAATTACACCACCTGCCAGCTCGTCGTCTCATATTCACTACACTTTCACCTTGACACTAGTGATCACTATGTCCCAACTTGCTGAGATATTGTCAGCGCAAAAGAGCCTAGAAGAGACTTCATACAGAAGATGGAAGCACTGGAAGCTCAGATTCAGTGTGCTGGACCTGCCAAGGACACCGTGGCAAGGGTTGCTGAGGAGTTCCGGACCTTCAGGGAGCTTATGTTCAGCATGCTTGGCTTGCTCCGGACTCAGATCAGTGAGTGTGCTAAGCAGATTGACAGTTTGGAGACAAGACATCGGCGGAAAGCACTGATCTTTCAAGGTATTGCTGAAGTTGATAGTGAAGATAGCACCGCAGTCATCCTGGATGTCATCATGAATAAGCTGGCCTTGAAGAACTTCTCTGCATCTTCCATAAAGGTCTGTCACAGACTAGGCGCTGCCAGTAAAGATCATCACAGGCCCATACTGATTAGGTTTTCTAGCTATGATGACAAGTCATTAGTCTGGAAAGCTAAGACACGCTTAAAGGGAACATCCATCTCAGTCAAGGAGTTCTTAACAAGGGTCCGGCAGTCCATCTTTGGGAAGGCGCGTCTTCACTTCGGGATGCGGTCGTGTTGGACTCAGGACGGTGTTATCGTTCTGAAGGCCTTTGACGGAAGTAGACACAAAGTTTCTTCAATGGATGAGCTCAATCCTCTGCTTGTGAAGTTTCCAAAGGTCCACGCCACGGGAGATAGCCTGCAAAACAGATCGCGTCAGTAATGGTATCATAATTAATTATATTTACTAGATACTGATTTGCATGCTATTTTGTTACGAAATTACTTACCGCTAATATCTATTATTATGTTCCGTCTATTATTTTAGTTTGTCATGCTGTTTATCATAGTCTCTTCTGAATTTAAGTTCACAATAGATATTATTTTAGAACCCTCAACGGGTTACTAATGAGGAGGTAGTTCAATTTTATTTTTTTCTTGTACGTAAAAGTCAAATATGTCAAAAGTGTAAAGTCCACAGATTAAATATTAAGAAAGGATGATTGACGTGTTTAATCGGATACGTTCACAACAAATTCCTATTATAAATATTCTAGTCAATTTTTTTTTTTTTCTCTTAATTTTATCCACTTTGTTTTGTAAATGTTAATCTTGTTATGTACTATTACTATTTTATTCGCATGACAGTTATTCTTTGTTATTGTTATTGCCGCGGTGTGCTTATTATCATATAACTGGTAATGTCAAGTTTTTAGTTTTAACGTTATGAATTAGATGATGTTGTGAGCTGGCGGGTGGTGCAGAGATGCAAACGTCGTACCAGTCATTTGTGTAGTGTTTTTAGTATTGTATATATTTATAGTTATTTATTTGATCCACATAATTATTTATGACATCTGATAACGAAACATTTTATTCAGCCAACGAATCTAGTGCCTCTCCCAGCGATGAAAGTTTCACTTCTCTTACAGACACCTTAGGTGTTCTCTTACGCCAAAATTTCAGCCAAAATTCTTGCCGACTATTTAATGTATGTCACCTCAATGCTCAGAGCATTCCCAGTCACTACAACGAACTATACGACACGTTTTCCGACAACAACGTTCACGCCGTCCTGATTTCCGAGACTTGGCTCAAACCTGACCTGCTTTCAACTACTTACCCGCTCCCCGGTTTTGTTCTTCTACGGAATGATCGGATCGGTAAGAGGGGGGGTGGTGTAGCCATCTACCTTCGTGATGATTTTCCATTTAAAATTCTAGCCTCTTCCTCTTTCAATGAATCCGCAGAGTTTCTTTTCCTTGAGGTTTGTGTCAAAGGAGTTAAAACCGTCCTTGGCGTCGTCTATTGCCCCCCTTCCATTGATTATTTCACTGAATTCGAATCGGTACTTGAATCTTTGGGTTCGGAGTATGCACATTACATTGTTATGGGGGATTTTAATACCAACCTCCTTGCCCTGAACTCCCCTCGGTCCCGTAAACTCCTGCATCTAATCGAGTCAGCCAGTTTGCATATTTTGCCTCTCCAACCCACTCATCACAACATAGTTGGTGATGATACTTGGCTTGACTTGATCCTCACCTCTAATCCTTCCCAAGTTTCCTCACATGGTCAACATGATGCTCCTGGCTTTTCCCATCACGACGTTATTTTCCTATCCTATTTCCTTAAACCCCCCAAACTTAAACCAACGTTCCAGTACAGGCGTGCCTTTGCACGTATGAATAGCGAGAGGCTTCAACAAGATGCGTCTAATATTGACTGGTCACCTCTGGAAGCTGCTGCTTCAATTGATGAAAAAGTTGGATTCTTCAACGATGTTGTGGTCAAGCTCTATGACGCCCATGCCCCTATAAAGAAAATTAAGATAAAGCGACCACCTGCGCCTTGGATGAATAGGGGAGTTCGGATGGCAATGCGACGGAGGGACCGCGCGTTTCGGGAATTTAAAAAGGATCGCTCGGATGACAATTGGGTCTTGTTTAAGGCTGCTAGGAATCGGTGTAATCAGATGATACGCAACGCTAAACGCCGCCACATCCAAAATAATATCACTTCTTCTTCTCCTGCCGATATTTGGAAGTTCCTTGGAACTCTGGGCATCGGTAAATCGCGACATTCGGACCTTCCTAATACAATTGGTTTAGACGATCTAAATCGCCATTTCTCCACTGTTACCACTCTAGATAGCCAAACCAAAAGTCAAACCCTCGACTACCTTGCTGGTCTGACGCGTCCGAATATCAACCCCTTTATCTTCACCCCAGTCGACCCGGAAGAGATCAAAAAGATTATCCTCTCCATTAAATCCAAAGCTGTGGGCTGCGATAATATCAGTCGCCATATGATCGTATCGGCTATTGATCAACTCCTCCCTGCAATCTCCCACATCATAAACTTTTCCCTTTACACCGGTGTTTTCCCTTCCCTATGGCGTAAAGCCCTTGTTCGACCCCTACCTAAGATACCCAATCCCTCTCTTCCTAGTCACTTTCGCCCAATTTCCATCCTTCCCTTTCTAGCTAAGGTGCTCGAGGCCAGTGTTCATAGACAATTCTCCCACTTTATTCACCGCAACTCCCTCATCAGTCCATTTCAATCCGGTTTCAGGCCCGGGCACAGTACCGTTTCAGCTCTCCTTAAAGTGACTGACGATATAAGGTGGGGAATGGAAGACACTAAAGTTACAGTCTTAGTGTTAATTGACTTCTCCAATGCTTTTAATACCGTCAGTCACGAAGTCCTTTTATCCATCCTTTCCTATCTTATGGTCTCTCAGGAGGTATTGGAATGGTTTTCCTCTTATCTTCAAGGGCGTCAGCAATCTGTTCGTGCTGGAGACACGTCATCTAGTTGGTGTGATCTTGTAGCTGGCGTCCCTCAAGGCGGTATATTATCTCCTCTTTTGTTCTCCATTTTTATTAATCTCATTACCACCGAACTTCGTACTGCGTATCATCTTTATGCTGACGATTTGCAGCTTTACTGCCAGGCAAGTGTGGACAAGATAGGCGATGCGATTGAGGAGCTAAACCGGGATTTAGGTGCAATTAAAAACTGGTCTGATCGATTTGGGGTGGCGGTCAATCCTACCAAGTGTCAGGCTATTATTGTAGGGAGCCCCCACAGTATAAGGAAGCTGAATGGCATATCTTTGCCACCTATAATGTTTGACAACTCAGTCATCCCGTTTAGCTCCGCTGTTAAGAATCTTGGTCTGAATGTCGACACATGTCTTGACTGGCGAAAGCACGTCACGACTGTAAGTAAAAAAGTCACCGGAACGTTGCGTTCGCTCTATCGGTTGAAAAATCTTCTACCATCACGCGTAAAGGCAATGCTTGTACAGTCCCTAATCTTTCCCATAATAGACTATGGTGATGTATGTTACTACGACCTGAATGCAGATCTACTCAATAAACTTGACCGCCTTTTAAATAACTGCATTCGATTCGTTTTCAATCTTCGTAAGTACGATCATGTGTCTGCGCACCGTTTGCTTTTAAAATGGTTACCCATACGTCAGCGCAGAGAGTTGAGGGCGCTGTCTATGTTGTATTCTATACTCGACAAACCCACTTCTCCTTCTTATCTGACTTGCCATGTTCAATACCTATGCTCTGCCCATAGTAAAAATCTTCGCTCCACCAACAATCTTCTTCTACGATGTCCTTCTCATCGCTCTGGTTTTATTCACTCTTCTTTCTTTGTCCAGGCGGTATTTCTTTGGAATGCGCTCCCTCTGAATATCAGGATGGCAGCGAGTCGGTTATCTTTCAAAGTAGCGGCTCGTGAACATATTCGTGAGAAGTTGGCAGAATCAATGCGGCGCTGATTTGCTGGGCTTGTTTTCTCCTTCACCTATCGTTATTTCTCCTGACAAAGTTTATTCTATTTATATGTATGTATTTAAGTATATATGTATTACCATTTATCCTTTTTCGAATTATCTATCCCGTATGTTGCACCTGCCATGTTTATCTCTGCATCACCCTAAGGTTGACTGGTAGAAAATGCCTCAGGCATTAAGTCCGCCTTTGTACAGTATTTTTTTTACTTGTGCATAAAGTTTTAATAAAAAAAAAAAAAAAAAATAATTAGATTTCATTTTATGTAATTTTTTTAGTACTTAATACAAAAAAAAAATACTTAACATGTTGCCACAAAAGGTGGAAGGATAGTGTGAGTGATGATAACTAATAATTATGGGCATGAATTCACAGAGATAGGATAGGTTATTTTGTGCAATCCCGTACCTCAGAGGCTGATCTTCTAATCTTCAAATATATCGTCAAATGGTCATGCGGACTCTGAAATAAGTACCTATTGAAGATTTATGATCCATTAAAGCTCCTTCAAAATCTGAAAAATTACGAACAAAATAAAAATTCTCCGGCATGAAAACTCCCTTTTATTATACAGGGATATTGGTAAAACACCAGCAACCTCTTAAGGAGTCATTGTATTCATCAATATGAACAACTTTTACTATGGGAACAAATATGAAATCGCAAAAAAAAAAACAGCTGCTCCGTAAATTTTGACGAGTTATGCGAACATAAATGTACTGAACAGCTGATTTTTTTTTTCGCGATTATATATTTCTTCCTTTAGTAAAAGTTGTTCATAATGATGAGTACAATGACTCCTTAAGAGGTTGCTGGTGTTTTACTAATAACCCTGTATATCACGTTGAGGTTTATCCCTCTACTTACTAGGCAACATCCGACATACCATTGGAAAAATAAGCGAAAATCAAACTAACTTGCTAATAAGAAAATTCCTAAAACGTAATCGTGAATGAAGTTAAAACGAAAAGAGACGTTACATAATTAAGAAAAACAAACATTATTATGTCTGCTGCCGCTTCGACTAGGAAGTGAAAAGTAATCACACACTCTTATCGTGCGAAGATAGCTCTGACACGAGTTTCAGCTTCGTGTGTTTTATGAAAACAATAACCTTTTGTAATGTGAGGAAGAGATGAAATAAAAAAATAAATGCATATTTCTTATGAGTTAGAGAAAGCCTATTTAAAAAAAGAACTAAGGTCTAAACCGATCGAAAGATTAAAACAAGCCTTTTTCAAATAGAACAGTTGAACAGCTCACTTCAGCTAAGTTTTGACTATGGGATTTTACAGTTATAACATAACATTACCGTAACAGAAGAATCAGCTGATAAGTGAACTTCCCAAGAATCAACTCGACAAGACGACAATGATCTGTCAAGTTCGAGTCTAATCAGTTTTGTACCTACGTTTATCGTGTAGGTTCTTGAAGAAATGGGTCATTAGATAGGAAATAACATACTTAATCATTTTCATTTAGTTACTTATTTAAAAGGAAGAAAGGTGCGTAGACAATATTATGAAAAAAAAAACGCACCGATAAACACAATCACTCTAAACTAAAAACATAACGTCCCTTCCGGAGCAGTCGGCTAAACTGATAGACAAGGTGTCAGTAAGTAGGTAGGCAACTCTTACTAGCAATACACGGCAGGGAGCTTAAAACGGTCACTTTAGCAGAATCATAATATTAAAATATTATGAATCATCTTAAAATGTCACAAACTGACAATTCATAATATAATCTGCGTGTAATTCATATTACGAAATAATTCATCTGTTTGACAGTTTTCTATGCAGATTCGTAAAATGGTCCACAAATTATGAATTGCTTTAAGTCACATTAGAGGAATTGCTAATGACAGCTGGGATTCAGGAAATGAACTGCTTTTAGAGGAATTGCTAATGTGGCCGGTTTAGGCCCCCAGATATGTTTTTCTAAAGAGTTGATGAAAAACTTTTTTCATACTTTCCGTTTTGTTGGTCTGAGCTTTCCATATAAATTATTTTATCGGGATAAGAATGTTACCGCTTTTAACTCGGCATGCATTACGAACAGCTCTTATTGTGCATTCTTCTTTAGTTCGCTGAACGATAACAAACAAACGCTTGAAAAAGCCTCCGTCAGGTTATTCAACGTTTTGACATGATAACTAGTCAAAATAAACAATATTATCTCCGACTTATGTAAATATTTGGGTAGTCAGCTCACTTATTTTTCTTGCTGATCTACAGTTTACGATACAAAAAAACTCCTAGATTGCAATGTTACGTACCGGCTATATTTAAAAGTTTCTAGCTATACCCCATTTGAAATTACCCCATTTAAGATTAGACATTAAAACAAACCCTTTTACAGTCCGTTCAACCGATTTTAACTTCTATACCGTAGGCATAAGGATAGCATTAAAAAAAGTTACACAATACCAACTCTCTACTGCGGCTGCCATTTGTCATGCTACCAACGCAATAGAATTCAAAATCGGTTGAACGGAATGTAAAAAAGGCTTATCTATACGTCTAATCTTATTTCAAATGGAGTATAGGTGTTTAGTAGTGTTGCGTAACGCGGTAAAGGTACGATGCGGCTGCGTTGCAAGGCGGCGACGTCGTAGGCACGGCTCGTAGTTACGCGTAGGCTCGGCGTAGACGCTGCTAAAGCGCTGCGTAGGCCCTGCGCAAGCGCTGTCAACGTCAAATTGTTGTTCTGGACGTGCGCTTGACTATATCAAAAACCAATGCGAAGGCTTGAAATGTATTACGGATGTTGTATTTGTAGGTGGTGTGATAAGTATACATAGTTTGTTAATTGTTTTATCATTTCAAATATGTACTTACGTACTCGTAAATGTTGGCTATTCATGAGTCGGCAAATGTTTTTTAGAAAATGATTCTCGCCATTGTGTAACGCGGTCTGCGATGACGTTATAAAGGAATCTGATAGTATAGGTACTTCTTCAGATTTTGTTTCGTAGAGTTTCCTACACCATACTCTCCATAATCGTTTCCAACGCCATAATTTTCGGGTGACCACTGAAAATTAGCGCTATGCTGTGGGTCTCCCATATCAAAGCATCATGCTGAGTGGAAGCTTTCTTGTCACACGACCTGGGAAAAAATAATACCCCCGCAACTTTTAATTACGGAATCCTCTCTAGGTTTCCCTAATGGCGTTGTGAGTTGAGAGCTTGGGTCCTATACCCGTCGTCCTGGCGTGGGGGCTATAAAAGCCGTACCCTGGGCAGTCAGTAGCTACAAACTACCTTCTGGACTAGCTAATCTTTCCCCTTCGGCATGACCTGAACAAGAATAACGAGGCCGGCGCCGGCGGCACGAGAAAATGTAAGAAATTCAAATTCAATCAATCAGCCTAGCCTTTTCCCATCTATGTTGGGGTCAGCCTCCAGTCAACTGGATGCAGCTGAATAGCAGTATTTTGTAATACTCCATCCAGTTACCATGTTATACTATACGCTTGGTAAGACTGGTTGACTTTCGGGCTTCCATCTGACTACCCGTAACGACTGTCATAGTATTAGCCGCTTATCTACAAGTATTAGCCGGGACCAATGGTTTCCGAGGCACAGAGGAGTCTCTATATGGATGGTCACCCATCCACGGACCGACCTCGACAACCGTAGCTTAACCTTCGTTCGACCCGCGCGGCTGTTATTATCTAGCCTCGAGCCCCTAAAGATCAGTTCAGAGTCTACCTTAGAAATATTAGAATATTTAAAATAGCTCGTGTGTTTACGTGTGTTTTCTCGGTACAACATGTCAAACAGCAAAATGTATAAAATTCTTGTTACATACAAACTTGCAAATAATTGTCGTAGCTACCTAATTGTAGTACTACCTATATATAGTACCAACTTGTTAACCTTAGCCGATTTACCTATTTCACGCTAGCAGAGATTATTTTATTTATTCAATACTTAGTTGAATATTTTTATTTCATTCAATTTAGTTTGTGGTTTCTTATCGTTGGCACTATTTGCAATGTGACTATTACGATTTAATACGTATTTTCCAAAGATTTAATTATTTAGTGATGGAAAGAACAGTGAGGCAACACAATGGTCTAAAATCGCCATCATTTATTTTATTTATGTTTAAGCCTGAGTGGTCCCACTAGGCAAAGGCCTCCCTTCTTCCCTTCCACTCCTCTTTGTCTAGAGCTAGTGTGGACCGATCCTGTCTGTCAGCGCCAAGCTCGTCCCACCATCTTCTCCGAGCATTTAGTGAGCAAACATGGTAATAGATGGTTGTTTATGGTTTTTTTTTCCTTGTCCGCTCTTGTCTATGGCCTTTTCTCATTCAATCCAATTGCCTCGATCTTGCGCTACTGAGGTACTTATCTCGCAAATTTTTGAAGAGCATAATATATTAGGCTGTAAGTTAGTGGAGAAAACATTTTTTTTATGGGATACTACTCAGATGATAAAAACAACTCTCTTCACCACACACATTATCGTGCTGTTTGTAGAAGCAGCACATTTTATGCTTTCAATCCGCAATGACGTGAAAATGGACGATAAAAATATAGCAAAAAATTGTGCAGTGTCATAATCTTAACACGACCACAACATTAACACAGCCTTTCAGCACGAAGTTAATTTATTTTAAGCGAATTCGATTTAGCGTAAAAATAAATTAACTTCGTGCGAATCACCTCAAGAAAAAATAATATTATTTAAAGTGTGTCGATTCGCCCGTTTCGGGCGAGTAAATTCGGGCGAATCACCAATAAGCCATTTTTTATGCTGTATGATTCTTTCATCCTCCTTTGTAATATAGATGTGGCACACAACAACAATCTACACAAACAATCTTTTACGAAATCACGCCTCTAATATTGAGAAAGTTAAGCAGAAATATTCATCATCTCCCTGCCCTTGTCCCGTGTTACTTGGCGTCGTCGTCAAACGTTTTTTTTCGTGATCGTTCTACCACTCTCTTATTATCTCCCTTTTCTTTCATATGTTTCCTAACACAATCCATACATCTTTTCTCTTGCTCTCCATCTCCGTTAGGGGGGATGCGCTAAGGTCTAACCTAACCATCGAAATTCTTTGCAATTTGCAGGTCAGTGTCAGGTTGTATGTTGATTGAAATATGGCATTACAGAATTATAATTATGAGAATCAGCAATATAATACAACTCCTTATTTTAGAATAATCCTAAAATGTAATTTCATGAAATAGTAATTCAATATGATTATATGAACTTAGAGAGTTGTATTCATGATTTTTATGATTATAATTCTATAAATAAATATTTAATACGGCCGCGAATTATATTTATATCAACCTCTAACCAAATACTGACATGAAAATTGCAAAATAATTAAGAAAATTTGAATGTCGTGGTTTACCCTTATCCTATTGCTTGTAAAGTATTATTAATTAAATTAATTGTGTTTGTTTTAGGAAAACATGGAGAACAACAAAGTGAACATCAGCCATATCAGTGGCAGCGCCGTGTCCTTTAATAACGATAACAAGTGAGTATACGATAGTATTACTACTATACTATGAAATGAGCAATATTTGTAAAAGTATGTATTTGTAATCACGTTCTCGAAAACGGCTCTAACGATTTCGATGAAAGTTTAAATATAGGGGTTTGTATACGGGGGCGAAAAATCGATCTAGCTAGGTCTCATATCTGGGAAAATTCGTTTTCACCTCACAAGCTCGGAAACATTCTGTTTGTCATTCGAAATCTGCGTGGAAAAGTGCATTTTCCCCGCTAGCGTGGAAAGAGTTTTTAAAATTCGAACCTTTCTATTCAACAATTTTCTAAGCCGGGTCGACTGATAATACTTATTTTATGTCAGAGCGCCAACCTCATTTTTAGAATAATCGCACTGGCCAGCACGAAAAAAAAAACGCTCAACGCGCCTAAAGAAATTTTCACATAAAAAAACTTTATATAATTTTCTTCTGTATATTCAATTCACTTTCTACCATTTGGGTTGGTTTAGCAGTGCAGATTTAGTGCAAGCGGTACATAATGCCGAATTGAGCTTTCTTCCGGAAAAATTGCGCAAAAAGTACATAAAAGCTTAGGTACAATATTTTGTTTAATGCATGGAGACACCTAACATTTTCCTCGCTGTAGTGAGGTGAAAAGTTGTGTGTTTCGCTCGGCAGCAAAGTTTTTCTGGGTCTCGTACCTTTGAAACCCTCACAACGCTCAGGATTCAATATTTGAACCATTCGCTTCGCTCATGGTTCAATCCTAGAATCCTTCGCTTGCTCAGATTTCAATAGAGGTACTCGCGCGAAAAAACAACTTTGCAGCCTTGCATAACAAATAACTATTTCTCTATTTAAACCCGAGTAGAGCTCGGTCGCCCAGGTACCTACTAATTTATTATTATAGTCATAATATTTTCTGATCGTGGCTGCATTACTGCAGTACTACTTAGGGTGTGACCACACTTACCGACGCGGAATCGGCTTGAGCCGGTCAAAAAGAAAACGTCCATGTAAATATAGCGCCTACTTACCTACTGCCTTGTTGGTCTAGTGGTCAAGCGCCACTGCTGACCATAATAATGCATAATGCTGGTCCTGGGTTCGATTAACCCAATAACTCGATCGGGAAAAATCCAACAACTCGACTCCCGGGTCGGGCAACGAGTTATTGGGTTTTTCCACCTGGATTTCTCAGTAGCAGCCCGGACTCTGGATTTGTGCCCGGATGATGGCTCATCGCTGAATAGGCTCGTCCCGTATTTCATGGGACTCAAACATAACTGGCGAAAGGCTGTAGTAATTATGTACCTCTGCCTAACCCTTCGGGGAATACAGGCGTGGTGTTATGTTATGTAATAACAACGAAAAAGACGTAAATTGCGGACGACGACGCCGCGACGCGACTGCGACATGTATGTGGTGAGTCGTGATCGGCTCAAGCCGGTTCCGCGCCGATAAGGTGTGGTAAGTGTGGTAACTCTCTTGATCTGTACAGGTGAATAGATGTTTATGTATTGGCATTATTCTTATACATTCCCTTTCTACAGAACAATAACTGTTTATAGGAGCCTGTATCTTTTCCTGAATGAAAAATTCCAACCTCATGACTGCAGCATATTATATAATAATATAACTAGCGCTCCTGCTTCGCACGGTTTTTACGACTTGACAAAACATCGAGATTTCTTAGTTCAATGCGGAATAAAGTCTCTAAGCGATGGTGAAAACCTCATCAAAATCTGTTGCGTGGTTTAGAAAAACAACGCGGCCATACAGATAAGCACAAAAAGCGACTTTAATTTATCTTTAATTTTACATAGATTTACAAAAAGTGTGGGACCAAAATACAAAACATAAAAATATAAATAAATAATTCCACATTCTCGCTAAGACCCACAGAGGAAAATATACAAGGCCCTAAAACCGAAACATAACTGTAATGTTGATAAAGTGAACAACGGTTCCTGAGTTGATTGCATCATCATTTTGTACAGCTAACTTATTAAAAGAGGTTATTGGTAGGAACTGGTTTTCTGTTAATTGAAACTGATGTTGCAAAATATAGGCTACGTGAACCGCTGTCGCGCTATCTATCGCGCAGGTAGCACACCTCCGCCGCGAAACCATAGCAGCGAAACTGCAGTTGTTCAATTGTACTAACTCGCGTCATGTGTATCCGCTACGCGAATCCGATACGAGTAGCGAAACATGACGCGAGTCAATACTGCGGTTTCGCTGCTATGATTTCGCGGCGCTGGTGGTGTGCTACCGGCGTCGTACGTAACACGCTTTCCCTCATATTGAAATAGATTTGAAGAAAATTCATAATACTTTGTAAATATTGCAATGAACATTGTTGAATCGTCAAAATGAGAGCAGTGGTGGCCCAGTGGAAACGGCAGCGACTTACGAGTTGGGTCGTAAGTTTGAAACCTGACTGGCGCTTTACTATGTGTAAATTACTTCATCACCACTGCTCTCAAAATGATGAAAGAAAACATCGTGTGGAAATATGTATGTAACAGGCATGTTCTAGAACCAAAAAATTTAAGACATTTGTGACATCTACCCGTACTAGGCCCGAGTGGTGGCGCTACGGCCCAGTCCCTCTCACAGAGAGAAGGCCTGTGTTCCGGCAGTGGGAACAATATAGGGTGATTAGATGATGCTATCAAAATAAATGGCATTGGGATTGTGATTGTATTGCTCCATTTTCCCGCAGATCTCAAGAAAAAACAGATTTATTTAAAGCATCACTCACTTTACATATTTGTGGCCGATAATAATAATAAACGATGCAGCTCACAAATAATACCTACACATGCAACACTGTATTAGATAAACGGCATTCATTGTGGCTCTCAGAATTGATCTTGATATTGACCGGGGTCGGTCTAATACAATGCTACTCTGCATTCAATCGTAAGACGTCATTTCTGATGTGTTTATCAATCTTAGCGATGTATTAAGAATTAAGGCTTCCCTGAACCAATTTATGACTAATATCGACAATAAAGACGAATTTGAATTGTTAATTGAGTTAAGTTTTGATTTTTAGGTGAGGTTTTTGCATCCGCCCATAACAGTTTTACTGCGCATGCACAGGTGTCTTCATCATAAAAATAAACATTGTTTTAGTTTTATTGGAATATCTGTTTACAATGATTCCTTGTAGAATACGTAACTCTTTTTTGAATGTCTAGAAAAAATAAATTGATTAGTTTGCAAAATAGTTTTATTTTGCAAACTGATCAATTTCTATTTTCTTGGTAATTGGTATCTGAATATTTTTGGTTCTGAATCTGTTAAGGAAGTGCTTAGAGGACAATACGATTCAGGAATGATACTTATACTTTTACGATACTATTTGATGATACTTTGTTTTTGGGGGGATTATGGCTAAGTAATAACAGCCGCACGGATCGACCGATCAGTTATTGTTACCCTTACCGCGGTTGGTCCGTAGATGGGTGACCATCTTTAAATACCAGACCCCTCCGTGTCTCGGAAAGCACGTTCAACCGTTCATCCCGGCTGTTATTCGTGGATCTTTGACAGTCGTTATAGGTCTTCAGAAGCCCGAAAGTCTGAAAACCAGTCTTACCATGAGTATCGTATTACCCATGTCAGTAACTGGGTTGTAGAGGTCAGATAGGCAGTCGCTCCATGTAAAATACTGGTATTCAGCTGCATCCGGTTAGACTGGAAACCGACCCGAACATAGTTGAGGAGAGGCCAAGCATGTGATGACTATTTTTAATATTTCCCATGGCTGATGAAGGAATTTAGTTTCTCAAAGTTATTTCTTTAAAAAATAGACATTACGGTTATAACCTGGTATATTTACTTGGTGGTATATCAGCTTGATACTGAATTCTGTAGCTAAGTATTAGAAGGGTCGCGAAAACAGTCTGGCCTTCCTCTGATTCGAGTGCATTGACCTCGGCTTGCTGCTGTACTGCTGCCTCCAGTATCTCGGGTCATACTTAATACGTAACGTATTTATAATCATGATAAACGTTCTATTTTCACTCATAAAATATGCGAAAATAATTTAGACACAGACATACATACATAAAATCACGCGATCTTTCCATGGGGGTAAGCAGGAACTGCAGAAAACCACCTGCTAAGATCCGTACATACTCTTTAGAGCTAACTACTGATTACAATTTACAAGGTAGATACCTATTTTTAAATAAGATAGTGTCATCTATAAAAAACACTTTTTTACGATTTGTTTGCCTTTATTTCATTACCAAAACCAATGAAGTATATATTTTCGTTAAGTATCCTTTCAATATCCGTAGGGGTATAGGCACAACTGTACAGGACATCCCAACGTCACCAGCTAAGTATGTTATAAGGTCTCATGAAATAGTTTCCATTTGCATTTATCGGGCACAAATGGTATTGAAAATTCCCCAATGATACTTTAAATATACTTACTTCTAAGGTCGGGCCCCAAACTAATCTTATGTCCGTAGGTGATACGGAGTAGGAATCGCCTGTGACTTTGGCCAAAAATACCGATTTCGTGCTTAGGTAGTGGACCTCCAGGACCTCCTCAATCAAGCTAAGCGGTAGCGCTTGTGTAGCCATTACAATCTGCTCTCTGCAACGGGCAGATTGTAATAGCTACAGAAAATCCTATTAGATGTAAGTTTTCCCACGGGTCGTAGTTAAGTCTTTGTAATCACAATAATTATGATTCATGAATCATGATAGTAAAATTGCAGTGAATGCAATGACGTAAAATATTCACTTAAAGGATTGCGCACATCGGTAGCTGGATTTAAAGATTATAGTAACTGATCGACATTCTAACGGTATACGAGGAGGTAAAAAAAAAAATGTTTATCAAAAAAGTATCAATTTTTTTAATGTTTTTTTTAACAATTCAAAGTATATGCTTTGCTGGTTTCACGTCAGGGAAATTGATTGTTTATCAAATTGACCTACTGCGTCAATTTCTTGTGTTGAACCACACCACATCCAGGGACGAGAAAATAAAGAAGAGAAACTATGAACAATATAACTTTTTTGAAGATAAGGTAAAGCCGTCGTAATTTTCTTCTCCCATTCTAATCTGAGACAATTATATCACAGACATGGTACACAAAGCGTGATGATATCTTCGTCTTTATCGCTTGTTGTGTGCGACTAGCCTGTGGTTCTCAGCTCAAGGTCGCCGTGCTGCTTTGATCTGCGTACGCGCACGTGCTTGGCGCGCCGCAGTGGTGAAACATATTCCACTTAGTAAGTATTTACGAAAGGAGGGGTTTTCCAAAAATGTTGCACGATTTTATAATTAGGTATACATATATATATATAGATAGGTAACATTGAGTTGTAATGATTTTTTCACATCATGGTTGAGTCAGCTTCGTAAGGTTGCTCTAGTGAGCGCTCTTGTGTTGTGTTACGAAAATTATTAGAACCTTGATTGATTTTAGTAATAAATGGAGTATATTATTACAACTAGTATTTATCTATCGGTCGACGTCTGTAACATAAATGCCGGCTGGCGCTGAAAACCCGCGCATGCTTATCGCTCAGCATTATGCTGAGCGATGACCGTTTTGCGTGGATGTGACGCATATTTTCCCACAACTTGTTTTTTTTTGTTGTTCTTTCTTTGCGACATGTTTACAGCAAATATACCCAATATATCCTATCCTAACTAATATTATAAATGCGAAAGTGAGTTTGTTTGTTTATTTGTTTGTTTGTTACGCTTTCACGCTAAAACGGCTGAACGGATTTGGATGAAATTTGGCACATGGGTAGACCATGATCTGGAATAGGACATAGGATACTTTTTATCCCGATATTCCCACGGGATCGAGACTTACGCGGGTGAAACCGCGGGGCGCAGCTAGTAATATATATTTTCTTTCTTTCTATCCCATCATTCAGATCATTTCTGATGTATTATGAAAGTTTATCTAATTCTACAAGTAAGGTATTACGTAACTCTCTAATGTAACATTTATTCCTATCCACTAAGTACGTATGGCGCTACCTTCCCACGGCGGGTGTAGCAACTTACTATATAGGCGCATGGGCAGGACCGGCTCCGTAGCACAGTTGCATCACTCGCTCGTTTAGCAATCACTTCAGCTGTTGATCCTGAATACCGTACCTGGCCGATTATATGGCACATGGAGCTTTATAAAAACTTCTGCTTTTCGAGTGTCGTCTATGTACAGTTAACAGCACATCAGTGCTAACAATGACAGCGCCTCTATGTACTTAGCTGTAAGGATGTTCGTTGTGCAAGCTACCACAGAAGTGCGTTTTACTGCAGCTAGGAATCAAACCTTTCATTACCTTTTTAATGTCAGTCTCTGTAGCTGGATGTGCCTTATTTACGGACTGTAGGTACTCAAGATCGCACCCGAAGCTCCATCGTTCGGCCTCTCGTTCCGGCTAGGCGAGGCTCTTGCTCAAACCATGCTCGACCAAATGGCTATTCTTATTGCGATATCATTATTGTTGCTCATGGATCGGTAACATACTTTCACTTTCAACATCGGATTCCCCCAATTTTGCCGGAGTTCGGAGTTGGAGTCAGTTGTTAGCAGACCACGAGCTCCGGCAGCCGGGTCACATATAACAATAACAATTCAAATAAAATGGTAAGTTTGTAATTCTTTATTATGATGTGACAACATGTGCCCGAGGCTTTGAACTAAAACATACCAAATTACGATAGCAGACGTTATAAACGCCACCCATGTCCCTTTGCAATAAAAATAAATGCTTATCCGTATTCTAGAGGTCATCACTCATCATATTCCTGCTGTTCTGTGCGGTCGCTGCTGTCACCGCAGAGGATGGAGAGACGAGGGACCTAGATATAGATCTGCCGGAAGACATAGACAGCGAGGATCTAGAGAGGAAGCATCGCAAGCGCAAGAAACATGGCCAACATGGCCAGCAAGGAGGTCCCTGTGGGGGGTACGGGAAGACCTTCGGTTCCCATGACACGTTCGTGTCAGCTCCAGTCATGAACTACTTCTTCGGATGTGGAGGTGTGCCGGTCGCTCCGTATGTGCCTCATTATGCACCAGTGCAGCCTTACCCTGTGCAAGGGGGATATGGGCATGGACACGGCCATGGTGGACACGGCGGCCATGGAGGTCACGGGGGTGGTCATGGAGGTCACGGGGGTGGTCATGGAGGTCACGGGGGTGGTCATGGAGGTCACGGGGGTGGCCACGGAGGTGGCCACGGTGGCGGACACGGCGGCGGCTACGGAGGCTATGGAGGCCAGGGAGGTTACGGAGGTACTGGTTTCTACGGAGGTCAAGGATACTACCCCCAGCAAGGATACCAACCAGGATTCAATCAAGGCTTCTCCGGGCAGTACAACCGCCCCTTCCAGAACGCTTTCTCGGCAGCAGCATCAGGCATAGGGTCAGCTCTGGCTGATTACATCTCGAGACCAAGGAAGGTACAGAAGCAGATCAATCAGCTGTTGAGGCCAATTTATAAACTGTTTTGAAGTGTTTTAATTGCACTGCAGTTTGTGCTACAGTGTTAAATAATAGCGTTTTGCACAACATTGAAAGTTGTTTTAAATTACTTGTCATAGTTTGTGTTTAGAGAGTGATACAGTGCTACTTACTCAGTTCAAAGCGGTAAGCTATTATTATTACGTTCGATTCAAGTTCTAATGAATTTTCCCATGACAGAGTCGGTACTTGGCTTATGAATCCTCACTCATACTGGACCATTTCCACATTCAAGTCGTAAGTTCGCCGGTGGCAAAATTGCACATTTTCATAAGTACAAATATTTTTATTACATAAGTAGATAATTAATATATTATATATGTAAAGTGTGACTACATTTTATTGGGGCATAAGACTCGTTTCGAAAACTTAAGGTCTATGACACAAGTCGCCCTAGTGGGGCAAGGACGATGCCCACGCTCACAATATAAAAATAATATGTTACTATTGTATACATCGTGACTCGCGGGCCTTATTTACAAATCGTGACGATTTTTTTAGCTTCGAGCGAAATGTAAAAGATAGTTATCAAGAATAGATATTATCTGTGTGTACTTACAACATATAGGTAACTACAAAGTAGGTACAATATGTATTTATCTATGCTAGTATTTTAGCGGATGTATTTTTAACTACTACAGGGTGATTTTGTAATGGTTAGAGTTCTAATTAAACTTTCATAATTTGATCGTTACGACTTATTAGATGTTTGTACATAAATGTTATACAATAAAGAGGTCGGTCCTTTCCGTAGCTTGGTGATAGCAATCTAGATTGTGTCAGCCCGCAACTTTGACTGCATTTACCGCGATAAAAAATATACTATATCCTAAACCAAATCATGGTCTACTCATATGCCAATTTTCATCTAAATCCGTTTTACCATGTATATATTTTAGCGTGGAAGCGTAACAAATAAACTCACCGTCGCATTTATAATATTTGTTAGGATTTCAACAGCATGCACTAGCTTGACTGTGCTGGTGTGAGGGGTATATTTTAATTAATCTTTTACGTTTTTGCCGCTTAACGACAGACAGTAGGTAGAGTCCCTTTTATAAAAACTACCACAAACACTGCTATAGCTTGCCACATAGATAAAATAAACAAGTTGCTTTGATGTTTATTATACTATGGTTTTCCACCATTAGCTACTAAAATGCTTTATGTAGAAAATGCTGCAATCTATTTAGGTATAATGTGTTTCTCTATGGATCAAACCATTATATAATTATTATGTACACAGTATTGTTAGTTATTTATAAATCTTTTCTTAGTTGAGTTTTGTAAATAGATGTATATTTTACTGTAGGTAGGTACACCTCTGCCTAACCCTTCGGGGAATACAGGTGTGATGTTATTTTATGTGTTTTCTGAATAAAAGTTTTAATGTTAGACGCTATATTGTTTTATTTGTATGTGAACTTTCGTATCAGATTGTATTTATTGTTGTTTGTGCAGCCGTAAATGAACTTTACGTACAATGCCTATGGTCATGGGTATAGCTAAAGTCATGTATTGTAGGTTAGCTAGCTGGCTGGCTTCGGAAAGAGGGTGCGTTGGTTTTCTTGTATAGTTACTTGTAAGGGAGTTCTAAGGTTCGAAACATTTTGTTTCACATAGCCCTACACGGGCACTTATAAAACGTCCGAAGCTTGGTACCTACACGGGTCCGATGGCCCGTTTCTTATAGAGAAGAGCCGGCTAGAAACTCCACGGTTACTGGCTTTTATTTAATGACTTGCCAAGACTGGTTCTATATAGTAAAAGCTGTTCAGCCATGTGTGTTCGGATAGGTAAGTACCTATATAATAAGCTTCCGATTGTTTTAAAAACTTTAAATCTTAAATTGTTTAAAAAATTGCTACTTATATGGTTAATCTCTAATTTTATTGACTAATTCATTAATTTATTGACGGTAAACATTTTGTAATGTAACCTATTTTTATTATAGTATTTGCATGCTTATGATATGCAAACCGTGTAAACTGTATAATGTATTTTTAAAACAACATTATTTATCATGTTTTATGCTATACTTATATGCTATACTTATTATTTCTATTTAAATAATTGGCTTTTGCAATGTTTGACAAATTACTGTAGGTATGGTAGGTAGGTAACACTGTAGGCCTAAATATTACATAATTATACTAGGCCTTGGCTATGGCCGTATTCAGAGCTAAGTAGGTAGGTAAAATGTGACTATTGTTACGGTCGGTATGGTAGATCAGTTTGAACATAAGAACAGCAAATAGCGGCCAAGTGCCAGTCGGACTCGCATCGAAGGGTCCTGGATCCCACACTACAATTTTTTACGTGAGTAAATTTTTTTCCAACAAGTTTTTTTTTTTTTTTTTTATACTGGTATTCAGCTGCTTCCGGTTAGACTGGAAGCCGACCCCAACATAGTTTGGAAAAGGCTAAGGAGATTGTTTTTTTATTTTTCTCTATTTTCATTATTTGTTGTTATAGCGGTCATAACTAGTAGTAAACACTCTGTGAAAATGTCAAGTGTCTACCTATTACGTTACAAAAGATACAGCCCTGTGACAGTCCTATTGGCACCCTGTGTGTTCGGAACCCTAAAAATTACGTCATCCTTCCTTATTGTTCTATTAATGACTGTAAAGTTTATCCACACGATGTTTTACTGCTAAGCGACATGTTATGATTGTGCGTTACTGCTAAGCGATTTGTTATGATAAGTTATTACCATAGAAATATAAAAACAGCTTCTTTCTTATATCTATGGTAATTACCAAACAGTCTGGCTGTGTTAGAACAGAAGCGAGTGTTATGTAAATAATTATATAGGTTCCTAGTTTCCTACCTATTATATGAATTTTATTTTATTAATTAACAATACAATATTATTATTACTGCTACTGCGAAAATTAACATCCAGTTAATAGAATAAGATACTTAGACCTATTGTAGGTACACTATGTAAGTACCTTATTCAAGTATATAGCTCGGTGATATTTTTATGTCTCTGAGGACTGAATACCTACCTTTACTATACTTACATATTTACGAGTACATATTCGTAATTAATAACTTACAAACGGTCCACTGTGCCGCCTGTCCAAACTACATGTAGGTAGGTACCTAAATATATTTGCTGCAAATCGTCATTCACGAAATAGTCTTATTTCCATCATAAACAAACATAATCAAAAGATATCTATGATGATGTTATAAATAATTAGAATGTAGTAGTAGTAGTTTATATTATTTTAATTAAATTTTCATCAACATACAAACGTAAAACAGAATTTGAAAAAACCGTTACAAGTTACGGTGTGGCGCGGGCGAGGTGCGTATCGTCGCTAATATACATTTTGTATGAAATATGAAAGAAGTGGCGCAACGCTTGCGCCACATCGTCGCCATGTCCGCGCCCGTCGTTTCTTGTGTTTCCCGCGCCTTAGAAGTTATCAACCCGTTTCCTGCCCATTGTTTTTTTAATGGATGCTCTCTATGGGCTAGTTTTATAATTGTTTTCTCAATAGCCGGGAACTGTCAGGACAGTTCGTTCGGACAGTCCTGCGCTGGCGCTGCGTTTTACAAATTAGCCAAAAGCCTCATATTTAAAACAGAAAATTATAAAAGTTTGACAATTGCTATTCTAGTATGGTCTATTGCTTGATGAGAGCAATAAACAGTTATCTGTGGATGAGAGGCCAAAGACAATTTTACAAGAAGTTTTTAAAAGTGATCGATGAATGAAACTATATCTGTATGTGTGTAATTTGCAGGGCCATCAACATTTGTGTGCACACGCATTATTAGGATTGTTTCTTTATTATTATTTATTTGTACAAGTCGTGTGCCCGTTGCGATTGCCCATCGGCAAAAATGGCGAACTTCCATAGCTGTGTGCCAGTACTACATACTTTTTGCTCCTATTTAACTCCTATCCATCTTACATCTGTTGTTTGTGTATTACCTAGAGTCGTATTCTTGATGGATGCGTGGGCGGTGGCAAAGAGGAGTTTGCAATGTCGGTACAGTGCGCCGGCTCACTCCCCATGATTTTCCTAGAACTATCGTGACGGACCCCCGATACTCAAATTGCAAATTAATCCGATCCGGTTCGACCTTGTAATAAACTCCCCTGCTGCGAGCGATTGCACCTATGCATAACATAACAATAATAATATGTGACGATTGTTTTATTAAATTAAAGGAAGTAATCATTATCGGGTAGGTACCTACTCGCGCGAGAGACACATTCATCATTATGATTGTTTACGGGTTTCTCAGACTCTGGACTACTTTAGGACGTACTTAAATGAAGGCTGCGACTAGTGTTGCCAGGTCGGATTTGTTTTAAATCGGGGCAGAAGGTAAAACAAATCGGGATTTAGGGTTGTAGATCGGACAACAAAAAAAAACAAGGTTTTTTAAGGTTTCGTACCTCAAAAGGAATAAACGGAACCCTTATAGGATCCCTCATGCGCCTGTCTGTCCGTCTGTCATAGCCAATCGAATCTAATGAACCGATTAAGTTGAAAGGTACACATATTATGTATTTCTGTGATCCAAACACGGACGAATAACGTAAATAAATGAATTTTGAATATCCCCATATTCAAAATTCCGTCAGTCACTTTTGGGGGGCAAATAACAAAATTGAAAATAAAAGCGTTTTGCAAACTGTACCGTGTGACATATCAAATGAAAGGTCTTATTACGAGGATTTGAAATATATTTTTTATAATTTTAAAATAAATACTTTTAAATATATTTAAGAAAATTGATGAAAATTTACCATTCCACACTTATATCTGAAACTACTGAGCCTAAAATTTGGAAAAAATATGCAGAGAATGGTCCTTTACTCATAATTACAGGAAAACCTAAATATTAGCTTATAAACTCGCCAGCCAGCCCAGCTATGGTCTACTGGTGTCTATGGTCTTAAAATAACATGGTAGATCTCTTAATATTGTGCGTACAAACTTACATTTGCAGTTGGAATGTATAAGAGAATATGTTTTTCAACTACAATGTCAAGTTTGTTCTTGGAATAAATTCATCTCAACTACGGAACCGTTGCGTGGTCCGACACGCACACGGCCGCTTTTTAAAATTTAAGGTTTTAATTGTGTTTCGCAACTAATATTACTAGTAAGTCTGAATTATAAAAAAAAAGTTATGAAGCAATGGGTTAGACATTTCTTTCAAACCAATTCAGATTGTGATTGATCGTGTATTAGGTACGCAATTAGACATGTATCGATTTATCGGGACATTTATTGTCCCGATCAGGTGCTAATCGGGACGCGTCCCCAGACCCCGAAAATTGGGACGTCCCGCGCAAATCGGGACACTTGGCAACCCTAGCTGCGACCTACCTACGAAAGAATTGAAAGAAAAGAGAAAAATTTAATCGAACTCAAGACTTGCCTATTATTTACCTAATAAATGCCAGAATTTAACGCTTTTTTTTGAAGACACTGATTACCTGTGCAAATTTTCTTTTCCATGTAGTTAACCTGCACCCTAATTGCGTTGCACTTAAAATCACAATCAAAGAGTGTTGAAGGATATTAATTTCTAATCCATTGGTTCATCCTAGGTTTTGTAAATTCGTCTGCCCATTATCGTAAATAATGTGGCTGAACTATCAAACACAAAGAAATTAGGACCCTGCTGGCAGGGATATGTAACACCTAAAGTTGTCGACATAATTAACTTATCAGTGGACTGCTGTAGGTTTATGGTGATGATGATTATTATTATTTAACTATCACAAAGAGCCATCGCGATTCACGATATGAATCACACTTAAGATGAAACTTTGTGTTCCTTTCTGGTGACAATACCTGTACATTTTTGGTAGAAATTTAGAGATGAACTGATGCTGCAGCCAGGAGCCAGGACCATGAAAAAAACATGTTGAAACAGTAAGGCACTTATCAGTGACTCAAACAAAACAAAATGGTGGTAGGCAGAAACCTTAAAAAAGATTACTAAATGGCGCTTGAACCAGCCCATGATCGTAAGAACGTCGTGATTATTGTTACAGAATGTTTACTTGTACTTGTAGCTTCTTTTTGGTTTTTTTTTGTTTGGGAATTCATCAAATGACTTCTCCCGCTCTAGGCGGAGCGGGAGGGCAGTCAGGGCAGGTGTCAGACTCTTACTTACTAAAACCCACCCGTGTTCCTTCAGTTGCCTATTGCCAGGGTCCCGGTATCCCTTTCGGACTATTCCGCAACCCTGGCAACTTGTACTTGTAGCTGAAGTTATAGCTAACGGAAGTCCTACCTTCTATTCCTAATCAGACATGATCTATGTTATTACGTATGCAAATAGTCGCCATTATGATTGTTATGAGTAGGCGCATCAGGTATTGTTGGAACCATTACTTGCACGGTCACTCAAGACGTGGCTTTTTATCACTGCTTAAGTAAATTAATTCTCGAGGACGATGATTGAATTGAAAAATAACTTAATTATACCATCCTATATTTTACTTAATGCTTGCTGCAGGTTCAATATAGATAGGGATGATTAAATTATTATTCGCTGCATCCGTTTTCTTCAACAACCTTCTTCTCAAAAGTGGAGCCCGCCCTTTATAAGAAGGTCGTAAATACTTAGGTATTTAAAGTTGCAGAAACTTTAATAACTTTGACATACGGTGCCTAAACATGGACACAGACAGGGCTAGTCCAGAAATTCAAGGTCGTTCAGCGCGCTATGGAATGGGCTATGTTCGGACTTTCTTTGAAGGATAAGATCAGAAATGAAATTATCCGGAAAAGAATCGGAGTTACCGATATACCGATATAGCCCGCAGAGTAAGTAAGCTGAAATTGAAGAGGGCTGGCCATGTTTATCGAAGTACCGATGGCCGGTGGAGCAGACGAGTCCCAGAGTTGAGACCGCGGCAAGCGTATGGGACGCCCCCTAGCTAGATGGACCGACGACCTTAAAAACTTGGCTGGGACAGACTTGATGCGGAGGGAGGAGGACAGTTTTGTGGCGCAGCCTGGGAAAGGTCTATGTCCAGTAGAGGACTGTGATAGGCTGAATTAAATAAATAGGTGGTACTTTTTTTGTTTAAAATCTTCTTCTGACGACGCAAAAGAGGATTATATAGCTTGTTGTAGTGTCATGCCCAGTTTTATTTTTACTAGCGATCCGCCCCTGTATTTTTACAACTTGACTAACCTAAATTCTAAACTCTTAAATTCAAGTAACTCCTAGTCGAGTTAATTCTCCCCGGCGCGCGGCGGTTGTTGACCCCGTAGTCAGCTGTAGTTACTACAAATGAAGAGTTTATAATTTTAGTTTTTTTGTTTTATCTTGATTCGGTATCGATACCCATCACGTCTGCAGAGTTTCGTTGGCTAATTTAATTTGACCCTCGTAGATATGGATAAAGGATTATGTTTGTCCATTAGTTCACCACCATCTGTTCACTGTCGACTCAAAGTCCCATGTTATAGCTGCTCTAGCTATCAGGAAACAGAATTTGACAGGACAGGGGGGGATTCTATTCCTTAGCCGCAAACCATGCCATAAGAATATTTATTATTGAATAGTCGTGATTTTGTTTATATTTTTTATTGAAAACCAGCAAATAAGCCATACGAGTGTCACTATTAACTAATTACCTACTTAAGTTCCCATTAGTCTCTCTGTTCTTATGTCACCGAGCATAGCCTCAAAACATTGTACATAGGTACAACCTTGCAATTAATGTCCCATTGTTAAGATTCGTCACCTGTTTCTTGTAGGTATAATCACTTCGCGCACCATAATTATTTACACATACCTTGGTAAGTACATAATTATATAGCAAAGCATAGTTTTTCGACCAATAACCGGAGCTAATATCTTTGTAGTTTTTCTGTGATTTCTAGCATCAGCGTTGATTGCAGCTTACTTAATTGTTTGTAGCTAGAGCTGTACAGAGTACTCTCTATGCTTGTGCTAGGTTTACATTTTACTTCAATCCTATTGAATTTATTTTATTTTATTTGTAGGTTCTGCTCTTAGGTACCTTATTGCGATTTTTGACTTATATTTTAACTAACTTAGCATCATCATGCCTGTAATCCCCTATGGGTTAGACAGAGGTGTACACCCACATTTCGCCAGTTATGTTTAAGTCCCATGTAATAGGTGGGGCGAGTCTTGCCATCAACCGGGCAATATTAAAGCGTTTTGGTTTGAACGTGCTAATCTCTGAAAATACCAGTCGGATTTGATAGCCCAGGCTTCTGACAACTCGTATCGACTGTCTACGATCCAGGAATGACAGCCGGAATAATTCTAAAGTTTAAAAATATAATTTACTAGCTGCGCCCCGCGGTTTCACCCGCGTAAGTCTCGATCCCGTGGGAATATCGGGAAAAAAGTATCCTATGTATTAAATTTCATCCAAATCCATTCAGTGAAAGAGTAACAAACATCCATCCATCCATACTTACAAACTTTCGCGTTTATAATATTAAATATTATAGTTAGATAGTTAAATGTGTACCTATACTTAAACTAAATAAATGAAATAAAGATATTATGATTAGGTATGTCTATTATTCAGGCATAAGTCGATACAGTTAGACTTATTTCTGTATCATTGGACAAAAGAAAACGCCAGACTAAGCCTCTCGGGGGCTCTTGGCAGCAAAGGAAAATGAGCCCCTCCAAAACTTTCACAGGCAGTGAAATTAAACAATTTTGATAGCAGATTTACCAAATACCTAAAAAAAAATGCAATCACTTAAATCTACAGATGATGGTATCAGTGGTCAGTCCCAACGCAATGAAATGCAATGACATGTACCTACCTAATCGATATGTGAGTGCACCCGTTATATTGTGAGGGGTGCTACCGACATGTGTGGTCTCTTGATCACTTCACTACTGTAACCAGGCAGCGGCAAGCACTAGCTCCTACTCATACGCGCAGTGCCGCGAACCGTTCAAACGAAACTAGTGTGCACACGGTGCCGGGTAGCATAAAAGCTATTTCTCCGTGTACTAATTTTTTAATTTCTTGTGGGTTTTTAAGCGTTTCCGAATTTATTGCGTACCTATCTTTTTTGATACTTTTTTTTAACCGACTTCAAAAAGTCTGCCAGACTATGAGACAGTTCAGAAAAGACAGGTTTGTTATTTTACCTGATTTTTCGACTCTCTTTCTAAAGTGGTCCCTATTCCTTGTTCCAGCAGTGTGTCGGACGGCTACGGCATGTTCCAGTCGAAGGAGCAGATCCTCTCAGACTCCAAGGGTCAGGAGGTGGAGAATGGGAAGGCTCTGAACGGGCCGCATGTTGATGGACACCATCATGTGACGCATCCTACCTCGTGAGTACACCACTTTTCTGGTCGATTTCACGTCCAAGCGCGTATTTTGCGCACGGTGTGCTAGGCTGCAATTATTTCATGATTTTTTACTTACCTATGTCCTCACGTCGAACGGTGGAAGAACACGCAATTATAAAACAATTATAGTTTTATAATAGCATGCTCTTCTTTTCCACATTTTTTTTCAAATAGAATTGTGTCGGTGGTGGGTATGTTGATTGTAGGTACATATATCTAAGTGCACCAATTTCACAATTTCCGACAGTCACATAGCTATAGAAAGAGTACCTAATATCTAACTGCAACCAATTTGTGACATACCTACTCACTTTAAAAGAGCTCCTATAATGAATGCGAACATGCAATGTGCATGTAATGCACGCAATGGCGTACAATTAAGAAATAAAGTTCTGTAAGTAACAAGGTCTGCAAAAAAGAAAACAAAAGACAATTATAGGTACCTATAAATAAATAAAATATAATATATACATATAAATAGGTATATGTACCTAACTCCTACGATTTTTAACTGAACTAGAAATGAAAATATATCTTCGTAGGGGCCTACCCTACGAAGATATATTTCAGGACCCTATTTATGTAGGTCAAGAAGAGGCTAGGGTTTTTCAATGAAAAAGCGGCCACTCTCGATCAGTAGGGCCTCCTTGCGAAGTTTCAAGTTTCTAATGAAATCCGTTTCTTTCATGAAATGTAGATACACGAGTCGAGAAAAAGATTTAAAAAAAAAGTGAACTGATATAAGGTATCATGATCTATGCATGAAATCCGAAATACTGAAGAGCAATCTCTCTCATCACTTTGTATCAATTTAGATGATGTCGCTGACTGTACCACATACTTTTAAAATATAGGTCCCTAGTGACCACTCCACACCACACGCAAAAGTAAGTGTAAAACCCCTTCTGGAGAAGTCTGAAACATTATTTTAACAAGTAACTCGATAAGGCCCACCAAGTTCAATAATAGGCTATTTTCCAAGGCGGAAATCTCTGATTTTCTGCAAGTCATAATAAATGGGCCGTATAATAGGTATGTAGGACGAGTTGACGAATTACTCAAATAATCGGTCCTCCGATTCACCAACAAACCGATTAGGACGGTAAATGCCTCGCTTTTAATTATTTTGATGACGCGGATGACGTATAATATTCCATAGGGAGTAAATATTGTACTCTCAAGTGCCTGTCTCAGCTGTCTAGCAATTTGCTCCGTCTGGGACCCATCCGGTCCAATTTTGAAAAAACAATATAAACTTAAAATTTATTGGAAAATGTATGTCTCGTGAGACGATCTAAAACTAAACGGACTGACAAGGGCAGCTGGGCCAAACAGTTGGATACGCCAACTGAACAACCGTATGTTGGGGTCCAGCTGGATTGATGTATACTTATCCTGCATTGCTGCAATGAACTGCGATGGTCTGAATTATTTACTAGACATCCTTGATTTATTGCCATGCCATGATCAAGCCTTAGCTTGCCCTGCGAATTGAGTGGCAATGCAGTAACTATGAACCCCCTTCACTTGTTGGTTCCTTTATGTATAACAAACGCTCATCATTTACCATACTTGATATCTCACCTAGATAGAAACCTAGAAACTTAAAAATCTTTGTATCACAAAAGCTGGGCAGCTACCTTCATCCCATTCTTACTATCCTTGTTCATGTACTAGGTACACGGACACAATGCTGCACCTGTTCCGAGGGAACATCGGCACGGGTCTGCTGGCCATGGGCGACGCCTTCAGGAACGGCGGCATCATCTTCTCGCCGATCATGACCATGCTGTTGGGCATCATATGTGTGCACGCGCAGCACTTACTGGTCAGTTAAACTTACGGATATTTTTTTCTCAGTTTAGCGCACCAGATCCCTGGTTTTCGACGACGATTCTATTCTATTATTTTCTATTCAATAGGCTCGAAAGTTTCAAGGTTTTCTTTATTTTTATACGTTCTACCGGGCGGACTTTGAACTAATTCCAGTTGTAAAATGTAAATGACCCTTTGGGACGTTTTTCTTATTAGATATCGATAATCATCACGTCTCCGGAGTTTTGTTAGCTAATTTGACCAGGTACAGGGAAGGTGGAACGGGAAGTTCCTTCCTACCATTACCTTTTAGCTTCAAAGCGAGTTCTCAAAACTTTCGTTAATTATTCCAGGATTTAAAATAAAAATATTTTATTTCACATCAACCTACATGGGCACTTATGAAACGTCAGAAGCTAGGTGCACGGTTCCAATTGGTCGTTTCCTATGGAGAAGAGCCGGCAAGAAACTCCACGGTTACTCTTTTAAAAATAATTGGTTGTTACATAATTTTCGAATTACACTGTTATTAGGTATGGGAGGACAGTGTAGGCCTTTCAACAAGTACCAGGTAAGTACTTAACAAAATAGAAAATGTTCAACAAATCTACTACAGTCCACTAAGCCTACATCGTTCTCACATTCACAAGATGAAAAAGAATCTATAACAGATAAGTAAGATAATAAAAATAAAGACCTATTCAAACCAAATGACATGATTGCCATTACAACTGTATTTGCGTAGCTTTATCGTCTAGGCTCCCGAAGAAGCAGAGGTAGGCTTTAGAAAAGGTATCATGTTGTTCTGTTACGAGGGAGGGTATGAGATCGAACCTAACTATCAGGCATACCTATCTATTTAGCCAAATTGTACCTAAAAGTTACCACTGCTATCTAAATGATATTTCTTTACAGCTGAACTGTTCAGAAGAAATGCATCTCACGTCAAAACGAGACAGGCCTCCAGGGTTCGCAGACACGGTTTACCTGGTGTTCAAGAATGGGCCTGCCAGGACTCGGAGTATGGCCGGCACGATCAAGATCCTGGTCAACGGGTTCCTCTGCGTCACGCAGTTAGGCTTCTGCTGCGTTTACATCGTGTTTATCGCGAATAATGTTAAAATGGTAAGTTGTATACAAGTGCTAGTGTAGGCTCGCCCCCTATTACATAGGACGTAAACATAACTGGCTAAATATGGGTGTACCATAGGTACTGCCCAACCCTTCGTGGAATACAGGCGTGATGTTATGTTATGTTATATGTAAAAGTGACAGTTCATTGAGTTTAAGACAGACTAACAGTCAAAGTATGAGTGCAATAATAAGCAGAAATTGGTTAAATTGAGTCTGTGCGGACTGTTGGGCAAGGATCACGATTTTATGCCATCCAATTCACTTTTTGCGCAATAACTCTGTGTCTCTGTAACCATCCTGTCTAGCGCAAAATTATTTTATTAAAAACATCTTCTGCGTCTCCCAGATATGCGACCAGTACAACATACACATCGACCTCTCCATCCACATGATATTTGTGGTGATCCCGGTCCTCCTGGCCTGTATGGTCCGCAACCTCAAGTACCTGACACCATTCTCCACTATTGCCAACATCATGATGGCTGCAGGCGTCGCCGTGGTGGTGTATGAAGCCACCCACGACCTGCCAGCGGTAGAGACCAGGGATTACATAGCTTCGTGGGAACAGCTACCTCTCTACTTCGGAACTGCTATTTACGCTTTCGAGGGAATTGGATTGGTGAGTTTCTTTTTTTTTCGGGATTTCGGACAATGTCAAACCTTATCTTGTACCACAAATGTTGCTTGCAAAAACTTCAGAGCTATTTGCGACCTACTAAGTTTGCTTATAATGCGATTCATTATCAATGCGAAGTATTTTGTTCCACTCTCATGGATCGTTTTCTTAGGCATAGACATCGTATAATGACGTCATAATTGTAGCCTGACACGTGCTATAATTAGCTTGGTTTTCTCGGGATTTTTTTCTATAAATAAAATGTAATCTTGCCCACAGGTTCTCCCTTTGAAAAACGAGATGAGAAGACCGGAGAAGTTCCAGAAACCTTTGGGTGTGTTAAACGTAGGCATGGTGGTGGTCGGGAGCATCTTCATCACAGTGGGATTCCTGGGCTACCTCAAGTGGGGAGACAATGTGCTCGGCAGCTTGACCTTGAATCTCCAGCCGGGAAAAGTGTAAGTTAAGAGCCACATTTCAACTTCTATCTAAAGTGGTTCAGTGATTTTGTGAAAATCAGCATAACACGTTCAGCAGGCCGGCTGGTTCGGCAGGCCTCTCTGTGGCACTATTTTATTCAGATGGCGATAACAGAAGGGTGGTGAAATAAAAGCTGCCCTGCTACATTGCTCCTTTTTCTGAATTATCAGAGGCTTTAGAATGGATTCCTAATTTATCATCAATATTGCAGGCTCAGTAACGTGGTACAGGCTCTGATCGCGGTGTCGATTCTGTTCACCTACCCGCTTCAGTTCTACGTGCCGGTCGGGATCACCTGGCCAGCGATTCAGAAGAAGTTCGGTGCTTCCAACCCAGTCGCCAAGGAACTTGGGTATAGAGCACTGCTGGTTCTGCTTACTTGTAAGTATACCTACATAGAACTTGAAGCCTAATTGCAAACTGAAATTAAGTTTCATCACGACAACTAGACCGCGGTACAACTCAACCCTGTGACAATTCAACCCCCAGACAACTCGAACCCTACTACTTAAAATCATTTCACCCTCACACTCGTCACCTAGCGCTCACTTGTCAAACGAAAACTGAGTAATCTATGGAATCGGTTAGAATTGGTAGTAGTAACAAAGCTAGGAGCACCACAACCAAATTGGTTAGGTTAGAACCAACCGCTACATTCACGGTAGTCGCAGTTACTTGTCTATTTAGTACTTTTTTACGACCGCATAAATATTTTGTTATTTAACTATATTTAAAAAAATAACTGAAAACCAATATAGCGATTCTGGGGTTGAATTGTCGCGGCGTCGAGTTGTCTCGGGCCGAGTTGTCGTAGATTCACATTAACTACACGACGACCCATACATTCGTGACATGCCTACAACTTTAAATAGCTCGAGGGCAAAAGTGCCCTTTATGGAGGGGCGCCGCTTGTGTGTGTTGTAAAAAATTTATACATGTATTAGATATTTGTATACCAGTCCATGGCGAAACATGTAAGATCACCACCTTAAATGTATAACACCTTAAAAATGTACCATGTTTTAAGCAAATAAATATATTCTATTCTATTGTACAGAGCAGTATGGACTATCACCAATGTTATAACTGCCGCTAAGCAGCGACGCTGTACCTACCTACCCTGGTTTCTACCAGGCAAATCTCAGTTTTGTTTCTGAGATTGCAACGTTAGCTCGATATATCTGATGTTGCTGATGTAGGCAACAGTAACCACGTACCATACGACAGCCAGACAATTTGCCATCCAATAATAAAAAAATATAATTGTGTTTCTTTCCTTCCAGTCGTGCTGGCTGAATCAATACCGGAGCTAGGCCTCGTCATATCGCTGGTGGGAGCGGTGAGCAGCACAGCCTTGGCCCTGATGTTCCCCCCCCTCATCGAGCTGGTCTCCACCTCGCAGAAGCCAGGAGGCATTCCCAAACACATGCTGTTCAAAGACTGCTTCATCATCCTCCTCGGGCTGTTTGTCTTCGTCACGGGAACGTACGAGAGCGTTCGGTCTATAGTCAGAGCTTTTCAAGTATAAGTAGTTCTTTTAGTTAGATTCATTTTACAGTTACCATTTAAAGTCAGCAATAAAGTCTGTTATCCGGTCACATGACTCAATCTCCGCAAGTAGTCTTGGAGACCCTCACAGGACCCTTTCGAAGTTCGACGAGCGTGAGGTACCCTTCGTTTCTTATTTTTATTATCGTAGGGTATCCAGCACAAGTGGACTATTAATTAATTTAATTATTTATTGTATAGGTATGTTTATTTAATTAGCATTTCTAACTGATGTTTGAATGCCAAGTATGATTTTATATTAAACACAAATAGATGTAGAGTCCTATACGCTGACTATAGATGTGTTACATTTTTTTTGACGATCGTCGCTTTTGGTCAATAAAATCGGGTAAGTATCTGTAAGCAAATCTGTAGGCACCTTATGGGTAAATTTCCTGAAGCGGAGACGTGCAGGAATCTTTCAATAAAAGACGAGACGAGAGACGCGATGAGGATATCAACCGTTGTGATTGGTCGATTCCTGCAGGTCTCCAGGGTTCAGCACCGCTTCAGTGGAAATGCACCCTAACACTGTTTGTTCACCGCACCGGGAACGGGAACGTCAACGAGTTGATGACGCCGAATTAGCGACAGTATCTACACTTACTATGACGTCGTCATCTGTTTTCTCGGTGACGTTCCCGTTTCCGGTGCGGTGGACAAACGGCTTTAGTCCTTAACTCTTTCGTTAGAATAAGATAAGCAGAAATGTGTTAGATATGATAGGTAGGTCTATCTAAAAAGCTAATTAACTTTATTGTTACTAAAATAATATTATGTTACTCTCTAAGATAGCTACCTTTATGAAGGTGTGTTACCTCGTATTAATCTTAGTTGTATTGTCACTAAAATGTGTGATACAAAAACCATGCCTACTTAGCTACTATCGTAGAGGTACTTGTAAGAAACTCCGAATTAATTCAATCAAATTAGAAATATTAAAGAAGTTTTATATGCCTATAGGAAGTTACCATGTAGTTATTAAATGAGTACCTATCTACATATTTTCTAAACTATATTTTATTAACACACTCGTAGGTATAAAATTTTGTTTTACTTAGTAGATACCTACATACCTATAGGTAAGTGTTTTTATGTAGAATTTGAGATATAACTATTGTTGGTAGGTGTGCCACTAACTTTAAATTCTTATAAGAAATCTGTTTGTTTATTTGAGTACCTCGAGATAATGCATAAATATTGAGTACCTAGTACGAAGTAAGATTTTACCTTATTATTGTACCTACTGGATTTATTATTTATTATCAAATGGAATACCTAGGTACCTAATCTCTCTTGTGGTTGTACGGTCAACTTACCTACTTAGAACCTTGTAAAATTATGCGAAGCATAGGGCGTCGGAGTTGTGACAAACGCCAAAAGTGATCGAAGTTTTCGTAAGGTGGTTGCGTACAATTTTTTGGATAGTGGGTACCTACCTTCTTTAATCTGAGGACAGCTATGTGGTTGAACAAATTCAGACGGTAGGGATTTGCAGTACCTACACGAAATTCAATGTGTATGTAAACTATGTGATTGTTTAGATTTAATTGTGTACAATAATTAGGATATTTTTGCATAAATGTGTTATTGTTAGGTACTACTCTACAAATAATATGCAGACTTTTGTATTATAGCTACTAAAATGTGGAATACATTTAGGTAATCTTAATTGAGATGATTCGAGGATCTTAAAATGGCATAAGATGTCTCAATATGAAAAACATTTACAAAAATTATTTTCATAATTTATTAAAAATTTAAGTGCAATTGAGAGCGTGGCCCAGTGGTAACGGCCGCGACTTACGATTTGTAGGTAGTCGTAGGTTCGAACCCTGCCAGGCGTATGTACTTTGTGTAAATGATTTCATCACCCAAAACGGTGAAGGAAAACATCGTGAGGGTATCCTCACGATGTTTTCCTTCACCGTTTTGGGTGCACCGGCATGTCCTAGAACCAAAAATTCGAAGATATGTGACATCTACCAACCCGAACTGGGCCCCCGTGGTGGAGACGCTCACAGAGTGGAGGCCTGTGTCCCAGCAGATTACGATGTGAAATTATGCGTTATTAGTGAAACATATTTATTTATAATTATAGTCTGTGATATAAAGTATCGATTAAAAATCGTCATGAACATTTTTCTTCGTTTTATTACAGCCTTATTTTGTTTCCTGGCGAAATATGGACGATTCTACCCCCTCTCTACCCCCTCAGGGAATTCAGGCGTGATGTTATGTATGTCGTATCTACTTTTTATGTGACATTGAATAGGTAAAGGTGCGTAGTATGTACTCGCAACTGGATACGAAAAGGAAAAAAAAAAACAAATTTTCCATTAGGTACTTTATTACGGACTGAAAGTTTCAAAAATACAATTACCTACATTACTAATAAATAGTTACCGAAGCCACATCTTATCGCATCTAAGATATATATATTATAGGAAAGTTGACTCTCCTACTTCACATGAACTTGCATTGACTGGTAGGTATATACCAAAATCTTGTAACATTTTTAAAACAAAATGACAGGTAAATGTAAAAAGTAAATGTACGTAATTAATATTTATAATAACACAAAACTCATTTCAATTAAGAATCACAACATAACATAGTACACTTGAAGAAAATTTTTAATAAAAATAAAGAAAATGATTATAGTAAAACGTACATAAATAACAATATTTTGTCATACATGGTAAGATTAAAAGTCCAAAAAAAACTTGTCACAATAATATTAAAAATTAAATAAGCCAATACAGTTCACATACATAATAAGAGCCAAACGCCCCACATTTACAGAAAATTCACAGACTCCAACATCAGTCATACGCTTATGGAGCGGTGAACGGTCACACAATATCGGCTGTTCAAATTCAGAGCGTTTTTTGACACCTCATTGACAAATACTGGTGATATGACAGATTTTCATGACGGCCGATTATAATATGACGGAACCGCTTTCCAAACTCAAGGTTAAATAAAATTGCCCTAATCCTTTGATATTAACATTCGCTATTCAGTCCATTGAACATCTGCAAACGCACTGTAAACGTGTGGACCCACTAGACTAGTGGCTTACTAAGTAATTCACACACTCGTACGTACTTACTTAATTAGGAGATGTAACAAAAATGCATCTATCATAAAAATAGTGTAAAATATTTTAAGAGGCATGTAATTTGGTAAGCTTTCTTCCCTCACAGAAATCTTCAAAATATTAAAAATAGGCATCCAAAAAAATTACAATTACTGTTTTTGATATATTTTCATTATACAGTTCATAGGAACGCGCGTTGACGCAAGCTTTTTTATTAAGTAATGTAAACTAACAGCTAATAATGACCGTATACCGTACCTACATTACGTAGCGCGCGCTTACGCACGTCAACGCATGTTTCACGGGAACTGAACATAGTAGCTTGTGTGAACTCTAAATTATCTTAAAAACCAAGTAAATAACTTTGACAGTACTTACTACGTAAGAGTGTGTGTAAACGAAGCATACGCTGAAGATAGTAGTTAAGACATTAAAACGACATCCAATAAGCACTCGATGTAAATATAATGGAACCATTCGGGGCTAAGACGTACGGGAGAGAGTAATTACTTTAGACTCCTACAGGGTAGTGATTACTGGTAATTTATGTAATTAATACATGCCACAGTGAGTGGTCCCTAAGGCACGTAACACACGAGTGACGCACCTCCTGAAAGGACACATTAGTTGATTGGCTTCGTGACTTATAGGTGGATGTAGTGTGCACCGACCCTTTCATGGAAATCAGAGAGTAATTTTAGTTAAACTTATTGATATTTGTGTTGTGTCCCACACAAATATGAAATGGACCCAAACGGGTTATAATAAGAATTATTATTAATATTGCCTAAATGTTAAATTGTAAGTAGTACGTTTATAGCAGACACTTGAATATTTCTAACCACACAACACAAACATCACAACCGTATACTTGTATTTTTGTAAGTTTTATGGCCTTGGAACTAATTTATTTCTGAGTTATTCTTACCCGGGGTTTATCTATCAATAGTAATTAGGTTTATCTGAGGGGCTAAGAAACCGGGCGAGGACTATTGTATAGTCGGCGTCGTAATTGCTTTATCACTGTCCTCCCATACCTATTCACAGCGTAATTTGAAAATATTGTAAAAGCCAATTATTTGTAAAAGAATAACCGTGGCGTTTCTTGCCGGCTCTTCTACATAGGAAACGACCAATTGGAACACGTTTCCTAAGTGCCCATGTAGGCTTATGGGAAATAAAATAATTTTAATATTGACATTAAGGGTTAGTTCACATCGAGACGCGACGCGACGCACACTTTTTTATGATCCGATACAATATATAATTTATTTACTACACAATAAGGTCTCGCACTGACATTATACCTTTTCGTGAAGAAAATAAGTTCCATAATTGTTAAAAAGTCCGCGCAGCGTCACGTCGCTTCACGTCGTGGTGTGAACTGACCTTAAAGTTTAAACTACCTAACTATCATAACAAATATACCTTGTCGTTTTATGACATGCAAGTGACATTCAACCTTAAGGTGATACAATTTCAAGGTCGACTATACCTAGAAAGTCACAAAACAATCACTGGAGAATTAAGTAGTGGCTAATAACTGGTTTTCATACCATTCTGCCAATGTCTAAAGTGAGTAGGAAAAGCAAGTGTGTATAGTAAATTAAATTAATAATAAATATAATGCTAAAATCTTATTGTAGATCGTGCGGGGTTTTTTTATATGATTAAAATGCTATCTTCAGCGTATCCCTCAACTTGATGTCGGAATACACGAATAATTCTAAGACCTGCATGCGCACACGTCAGCTGACGGTCACACGTTTGTACTAGGTAATAAATACTAGAATATAATATAAGTACACTGCGTACGACACAGACTTACATCTAAGTATATAATACTGTTTAAGTGTAGTACGATAGAAACACATTGAAGTATTGTAATGATTTCATTTGATGATACTGTTTCAGTCATTTTAAATAAACAGTACAGCTGCGGTTTCCTAAGCCTGCGGTGGCCGCCACATAGAGTCCGCAATTTACCGTCGAATGACGTCACTGAATCGTTATTTATGAAAGTAAGTTGGTGTTTCCCTAGAGAGCATTTTTTGACACCGTAATTTCAAACACCGCTGTTTTCATGGCATCATTTCATGGCATGGCATCGATTAATATTTGTGTGGTGTCTTATACTGGCGAATTCAGTTACATATTGTTTTTAAAGCTATAGCTTTTCCGATGAAAGTGATGTTTTGAAAGTTTGAATTTTAGGTGTACAAAATCAATTATAGTTTGGCCGAAACCGCTGTACCGCGCCTTAGGTATGTGCGCGGCGAGACCGGGGGTAGCTGGCCGCTCATGGCATCCCGCTGCTCATTCGTCAACGCTCACGGCGTCCAGCCACTCATTTGTCAACGCTGCCCCCGCCTCGACGCGCATTTCTAGGGCGCGGTACAGGGGTCTCGGTCAAACTATAAATCAGCCCGTCATTCTTGTTACTGGATTGCCTGCCGTAGCATCATTGGCTGATGTTATATACCAGCTTCATATTTGTTACGCTAGAGCTATCATCGGCTATACTTTGGGTTAAGCTCGATTTACTAAACTTAAATCATTATTTTTTCTGTTCAGAAAGTTTATTTTCACAATGAGAGTTTTTTTATTTTACTTATAGAATTTTTTCAAGTTTCTAAGAAATATGATAATCATCTTTGAACTTGAATGTGTTTCATATCCTATATAATATAATAATGTAAAGATGAATTTTATTTGTTTTTGACTTGTTTTCACGTCACTCTTATGCCGATCGATCAGTAGGTACAGGTAGTTCCGAAATATGGCGCGAGAAAAGCCACGGTCTTAAAAGTTATTACAATTATTCTTTTTATTTGCTGAATGTACACACGCAATTTTCCACGATCCACTCGAAAACCATTTGCGAAAACGACAGTCAACAAAATTTTCGTTACAAATAGGTAATTAATAATAATCATAAAAATATTTTCGAAAAGTCTTACTTTTCCTTCGACATATCACGAACAAATCGACATTCAATAAATTTATAATTTAGCTGAATCGATATGATTTTCGAGTCGATTTAATTATACCCTTAAATTTTCACAGCTCTATTTTATTACTACTTAATATTAGCGAAACATCGAGGAATTACACACAAAAATAGTCAAGTTTAATTACTATACACCGTAGAACATAAAGTTCGGTGTAATATTTTTTTACTCCATTAAATTCTATGATTAGTTAGCTCGATTGTCTTACAGTGCTAATGGACAAACGATCCAAAAATTCGTGCTTCTCAATTTCACGTTTCAAAATACACTAAAGATGAGTACAACTAAGAAGGAGACAGAATATACATCGGGATGAGTTATAATACTAATGATGCCACGCGGGCGGGTGAGATGCCAGGCGGGCAGGTGAGTTCGTCACTAACCTAAGTTTATGATACTAAAGTAGTAGTAGTAAATCGATGAGAGAGAGATGTAACGCGTTCCATTTTTATATTTGACGACTCGTTACATTATTGCCGCAATATTTAACCTACGACTCACTGAGCTCCATTAATCACTATTAAGTAGCAGAACCGTCAATACCGATGTATTTGCACTCTTCCCGCATTTTTACCTAATTTCCAACTTAGATTACAGAGTCGTTTCCCGCTTGTAAAGCAACACGCTACAAATTCTATGAAGAGGCGGACATTTCACACAAACATGTTAATTTAAGTGACTTAATTACTAGCAATATTAGAAGTTTTATTGACTCTCCAAAGTAGGGATTGCTTGTGGGACACGGGGTGTCCAAAAAATCGCAATCTGCTCCTGCCTCAACGCTTGAGATAAGAGAATACTCCACAGAAGAGGATTGCGACAGCTCTGTTTAAATAAGTATCGCTCCGAATGTTTGTGTCCCCTGACAGACAGTGTAGAACATCTACACGCGACATACATAAGAAGGGCAACCGATGGCGCCCGCGCATCTTATTCCACATGTCACGTCTTTACATTTTGTCAGTGTACACCAACATTAAATCCAGCATCTAACATTCCTTTTAAAATAATTCACAAACTTCCTTGAACATAACAAATGTTTAAAAACTAAAATTAACAATTAAAACTTGTCGAGATTTTAGCTGAAGAGTCAAATTAAGACTCTTCATATTAATACAAATAAATGTAAAACTAATGCTTTAAGTACAGATAAAAGAAGCTTTTAATACCGATAAGTTAAAAAAATATTCTATGGCACATACGGCACTACTAACTACTAGGTAGGTATTCAAAATAAAATAATATAAATAAATGTTTATAGTAATTATAATAATAAAAGGGAATTTAATATTGGCAGTGACGTTACCTAATACTGATTTCGTAAGTAAAATATTTAAGACATTGCATGTTATTTCAGCAACACGAAACTGTAGAAATACATGATGTTGTTTTGTTCAAACCCGTTTGATTTTATACCGAATCTGTCCTATAGGAAATTCTGAAAGAAATCCTGAGCTTAAGTAAAAAGAAAATGAAGTGACAAACAATTTTTTTTTAAATCGATGAAATGATAGTGTCATTTTTTAATTACACGACGTTTTTTTAGGAGACCAGCTGTGCTCAAAATAAAATGGCGGCCCCTTCGAACAATTTATACGATCATGGCCAAGACAAAATAATAATTTTTGGATAACTTCTAGACTGAGACTTATGATTGTTACATGATCTAGTCCTTAATGTGATGCAGAAGCAAAATATAAAAATACACCTATTTCAAAATAAATTTGAGCACGTTTTTTTACATTGAGTTCATGGTTCCTTTCAGATTTTTCTCTATGACCTGTAGTTTATAACTCTATACTGACTAGAATAGAAAGAAAAAATCGCAGGTTACTAATTAAAAGCTGATAATAATATAATGAAGCAGCAAAGCACAATTTAAAACTGTAAACTCAATTTGTTTTATTATTTGCTTTAATTTTTGTTTACACTTTACTTATATTGGAACATTATAGGCTGATTATGTTTATTAAACATTATAAACATCCCTTCATAATGTTTAATAAGCATAATCAGCCTATAATGTTACCACTGCTGGTACACAGGCCTCCTCTGTGTGAGAGGGAGCGGGCCGTAATCCACCACCCGGGCCCAGTGCGGGTTGGTAGATGTCACATGTCTTCGAATTTTTGGTTCTAGGACCCGGTTTCCTCACGATGTTTTACTTCACCGTTTTTGAGAGTATTTCATCGCCCCTGCTCTCAAAAAATGTTTAGTAAGGTGTCAAAATTGTAGACTTATGTTGTGCTCTATAAATTTACATAAACTGCCAATTGCTAATTGTTTCTGTCAAGAATGATTTAGACTAGTTTTTCATATAACTTTCCAAATAAGAATTATGCCGCAAAGTCAATCAAAAACCTAAGAATATCGTTGAAAGTAATACTATATGTACCATAGAGACCTATATTAAAAGTACGATTTGGCGGATATACACTTAAATTACGGGTGCAATAAGACCCCCACCTAGCCGAGAATTTAATATTCCATATGTCATAGCGTCGTCGCTTTCGTTGAGAAGCGCAACCGTGTCAAAGTGACCCATTTGGCCATTGTTTGTTTAACATATTCGTAATATTCCGAATTAGGATTATACGGAATGTTTTTTTTTTGTTGTAAATATGTCAAAATATTTATTTTTTTATTTCGCTATAACTGAGAAGAGACTGGTAGTGAGGGTCTAAGTATATTTTATTTAAAAGGTTTCAAATGTTAAAATAAGAGCCCACGACATTATTTCTGCTTGATGTTACTTAGGTGTACAGAAAGCGTACATTTTGGCTTGATGATGGGCCCTTTTACACCGATTATATCTATTTATATCGACACACTCATGTTATGCTAGTTGCCTCCGGGTTAATATACAAACTACTCCCGAACAGACCAAGATGGCTGCTACTTATATCTAATTCATAAGAAAGGGTGCGCGCATTCATGAAAAATGTACAAATAGAACCTAGCATTAAATAAGTACGTGTATTTTAAATCAAATTATAGGAATAATCTATTCATATAAAAATCCAAGATACGCAATTTCTAATATTTATTATGTTATTCAATTCGGCTTCAAAACTCACGGCTTTTTTCTAATGGGGTAAGGAAAGGAGTATGTAAGGATGGTGTACTGTAGTACACCATCCGTACATACTCCTTTAGCTTCGTTTACATTCACACGCACGCCGCGCGCCACTGCGCACCTGATCCTTCTGAACATCACCAGTAAGCTCAGTGTATGTCCTTCCAGGGCGTCCACCCACTCTCAGTGTTTCCACTCACATCTGCCTAATAAATTTTGTTAGTCGAACAATACGAAAAACCAATTAGAACATATGTCGTAAAATACGCGTCGAAATTGATAAATAGAAAATTATATTTTAAATAAATCAACATAAAGTAGTTTTTTGACAAGCATCGAAAATAGAAATGAGGTAGTGAGGTTTTTTTTGGTCGTTTTTGAGTTGATGAATTAGATTCTATGTTTTTTTATTTAACAATGGAATCATCATCAACATTTTAGCTGAAAGACGTCCACTGTTGGACATAGACAATGGAATAATCTGATTGAAAATACGCGTAACGAAACCTAGTCTAATTAATAAATTATGATGTATTCTAATAATACATAAGGATTAAATGTAACTAAACTAATTGGTGTTGTAATTGGTGCATGCTTCATTGCTGAGGGCAATGATTCGATGCAGGCGGTCCAAATGTAGTTTTGTGGCCCAGTTTATCTATTTCAACTTCATGAAATTGGAAATGGAGAGTTTTAGTTTAGGTTCAAAAATAAAACAGGTGGGACTTACATATGTCCAACTGTTACTAAGGACGATAATAAATTTAAATGATTTTATTATATAAAAACATTTGGGATCGCGCTGAATTAAAAACGATTTGACATTAATTATGAAGACGGTCTGACGGGCGTTTTAGCAATGCACGAGATAGATAGATGTACTGTATGTTTATTGTTTCCAAACTGACACCATTCCGCGCAATGTGTGTGTGGTGAGACTGGTAGCCGACCCTAACATTGTTGGGAATAGGCTAGGTTGAACAGAAGATAAACCACTAGGATGACTATAAGGAATAGGAAGTATGCGTTTATCGCATAATTCCTATTCCTTCTAGTCCATTATAACCATGAAAAGTGCAGGAGATACGAAATTTTGAAACTTTTGCAAACATTGCTAACTATGTCCTTCTCGCGGACATTGTACACGGAGGTGACTAGTTTAAAAACAGTCTGTAGAGAGAAATTACATTCTCTCTACAGACATACAATGTGTTTTTTGTTTAATTATTTCAGATAGTCTATTCCGAGCTCCAACACTTACGTGGATCATGTATGGTACATTTTGTTTGCCAAACCATAGTGGAGCATGGTAGGGATTTCTCCCTGCCTATGTGAGTGTTCAAGGCGGGTCACGGAGATATCATTAAAAAAAAATATATATTTTCAACTTTTTTTTGTATATTATTATGTAAAACAATAATATTTCTGTATTACTACAGGTTTTTCAGATATCAGATTAATTTATTTGTGAGATATTAAATTGGAAGTGGTATTTTGTGTTCCAAATAAAATCCGCCTGCGTGTATAGGTACCGAACGTAGAAATAGCGCTCGTTTGGATGTTATGATGTAATTCTATAATTTTTACTGGTTATATAAGGCATAATTGAAATAATTGAACACTTTTAAGGGGTCATTGTAAGCAGGTACTCGTCATTATGGATAACTTTACTCAACACTGAAATCGTCAAAAAGAAACAACTGTTTCCTGCGACCATAAATGTATGCAGCAGATTTTTTTTCGCGATTGTAACTTTGATCCCATAATAAAAAGCTGTTTACAGTTTGAGTACAATGGGCCCTTAAGGCCGCGTCCTATTTTAAAGCGATCGTCGCGTGAATTCGCGAACGGTAGCGTGCATAATGTCACTTTTTCTGCGGAAAACCGGAAAGTGCCCCCTGTCGGCACGACACGCGACCACGCGTCCATTTTCATCGAACAAAGAGTTCGAACGATCGTGTTTTAGTGGGACGATTGCTTTTAAACAGGACGCGGGTTAAGAGGTTTTCAGTTTTTTCAATGACATCTTGTATACATAATAAAATATCTATTAATACATAAACTCTTTAAGTAAGAATTAGATAACACCTAAATCGTAACCAACTCAAATATATCTCTGTATGACACAACCACAATAAATTTAAAATCAATACGTTAAATTCATCATTTGGGGACACGATAGTGCCGCCGCCAAGTCGAGCAAAATTGATATTTACAGGGCAATTTGAATTAACTACACATACGTTATGGTTATATTAAGCTACGTTATAAGTCATCAATTTTAAATAGATACTTAATCATCCCAAGAGATCGATGAATATAAATGACGGTGGCAGCAGGCAAAGAAAAAAAAATGAATGGATTTTGCTAAACGATATGAATGAAAAGGGAATGAACGCTAACGTGACAAACGTGACAGCTAACAGGGGGGAAAGGCAGACGAAAACTTTTTGCCGAACCTAAGTAATGATGGGATTATTGTGGGCAGAAGAAGAGCTGGTGACGGAGCGAACGAGCTTTTATACTTATAACTTTGGTGAAGATTCACTAGATAAAAAGGTCCCGCATATTAATGAATTTAAGATATTGTTTTTATTAGATATTTGACGATATATATTTATGCAAACCTAATTAATTAAATTTGGTAAAACTAATATCCTCTGCTAAAATCTAATATATCTTCCGGGAGTGTGACCGATATAAGTATTTCCGCCATACCCTACTCGCTAGCCTAACCTAGACTATAGTTCATAAAAAATAACAATAATATTAACGCATAAGTTTGATACAAAATAAAAGTCACATCTACCATGATATCTACGTTTGATTGTTCAAACTATAGACTCAGGCCTGCTTTTACCACACGTAACTAAATGTGTTTAGCGCTACAAGTATTTGAAACAGTATCCTGTCTCTGTCATCTTCAAACGGCTGACAGAAATGGAACGATGTATTCAATACGTTTACCGCTATTTCTAATTAATTTGTGGTGCAAAGGAGCCTTATTGTATTTGCAACTTTCAATTTATTTCAAAAGCAATTAAATGCCTGAAATGGCAGTGAATAATAACTACAAAAGACACTGAATGTGATGATATTATCTTAAATTATGCACAATTATTGTAAGTAATAATTATGGATAATGACCAGAATTGTGGCGACTGCCGACTTATACCGCATATCTACATGTTCAAAGCCAGGCTAGACGAGGACACCAACACGTACCACTGGCCATGAATGGTGGCAGATTGAGGACGATGGTGGATTTACTCTAAGTTTCGATGTATTTATGTTTTCAAGATTCAACCTTAGTTTCAAACCCGTGATGTAGTCAATAATTATATGCCAAAGTCAATGGTCTCTCTAGCCTGCCAGAGAGCCGATAGACAGCGGCCATAGTCGTATATATTACAGAGAAACAGTGGTCACATCTCTAATCATTGTGTAAAAGCACGTGAATGCCAACGATACAAACGTAAAGTGAACTAGTCAATACCTAAAACGTAACCTATTACAAACTACGGGCAAACTGTTCGCCTACCGATAACATATCATAAAGTTCTATGGAATAACATTAAAGCACGCTAACTGGTTTATGCCAGATGTTTTCAATCATAAGATTTTTTTCTGGGGAATAAATATGGCGGTCACCTGTCATTTCTATTCTTCAGACAAAAGTTATCTGACGATTGAAAAATCGACCCTTAGTATTAAATGGGGCGGATTCGACCCAACTTGAGGAAGTCCTATTCTGTGTATAAAATCACTTTTTACCCGTAAAGTGACTTTATTCGCAGTACAATATTTAGGTATTCAAGTTTGGTCGAATCTGCTCTAACACTGATATGTACATTTATTTACAGGTTAGGTGAGGTTTTGTTGCAGAAAGTCTTTTGAAATCTATCTTCCGAGCTCCACTATTTCTCTCCGACACTTACGTGGATCATATATGGTACATTTTGTCTGCCAAACCACAGTGGAGCATGGTAGAGATTTCTCCCAACTAGCTGAGCTCATTGTCGATTGCTATTCTGTAAGTATTGATATTGAATAAGCCCACAGAGTATGTAAGATTTCAAGATGGTACGTCTGTGTTTGAACCGTATCTCAAAATTGTAGTCTGCGGGGACTTGCTCAGTTTGCGGGGACAGATTGGCGATACAAAACGATTGCTCACAGCGGCGTTCTTGCGTCATCATGGAGGGAGCCTTGAAATGTGATATTAAAGAACTTAGTATGACAACTTCGAAAAAAATTTTTTTTTTATTAATTTCTGACGTTGTTGTGTAACGTTGTTGGAAACGAAGATTTAGGAATTTTAATTCCTCAATCACAGCGAGGGCCCGGCTATTGCAAATTATTCGGAGTCCGGTATAGACGGCGAGTGTCCGGATATTACATATCGATCGGAGTCCTGTTAAAAAACGCGAGGGTCCGGGTATTACAAATCGGTTGGAATCCAGTAAACACAGCGAAAGTGTCCGGGTATTATAAATCGGTCGAAGTAAACAAAGCGAGCAACAACGTCAAACCATGTAGCAATGACACTGAACAAAACACAAGTTTGTTACAATTATATCTTTTCTTCTTCGGATTCAATATTTTTTTTAGAAATTAGTTTTTGCGACATGATTGATAAATAAATTTACCAATTTTGCACCACGCTTCTATGGACAAAGTTGCATTATCCTTTATATCGTTACGTGTGTAGCTACCATTAATCAATCGTAATGTAAACGCCAAACAGTCAAACGAACTGCAATCAAAACGGAACCCAAACGCTAGCACAATAGAGTTCAGTCTACCTCCAGATGAAAGCTACATTAGGGTCGTCTTCTATGATCTGGTCCAGGGTCGGAAGGTCAATGCGTGCGATGCAGCAGATCTCGTCGGCGCAGTGGCGGCCGGTGAAGAGGCGGCGAATCCCCAGGATGGGGTCCACGCGGTTGTTGAAGCCGTTAGAGCGCGGTGGGCTGCGTAGGAATACTGGGTATCTGAGGAGTTGTGGTGTTGATGTCAAACTATGTCTATGAAGGGTGTTTTATTATATATAATTGAAAGTAATGTACCGCCTCAAACAATTCTACAAAAATTCCGCAGTACCATATTTCTATCTTTATGTTTATAATTCTTTTATGTTTCGATATACTTACGTATGGATGATTATTTAAGGTCTCTTAAATAACAAAATATTAATCCGTGAACGAAAAGTGAAAACGCTACGAAAAAACCAAATAACAGCGCGGGCGGGCGATGGGACGCAACTCGTGGGTCGGGAGCCGAAATTTAACGCGAACGAAGTCTCAGGTAGAAGCCAGTTCATGTATATTTTCGATAGAAGTCAAATACCCTATTCATCATTAGCATTCAAACGTCCACTGCTGCGGGAATATCATGAGGGAAATTGTCGTTCCGTCTTGAAAACTGACCATCTAACTAAGGACAATGCGCTAAAAATCTTACTTTTTAAGACATTTGATGAGTCCATGCAGCTGGGCATAGACTACCAGACGTCGGATGTCAAACGTGGGTCCCGGCGAGGTGGAGAACCGCTCACACACAGTCCGCAGGGTTGTGCCCTGCTGCAGAGCGCACAGGATCTCCAGGACTTCGGAGATCGTTGGCTGTAGCAGAAATAAGTTATCTGTCAGAGATTAGAACATTTGTTACCAATAAAACATTGTTTAGTATAGTTTTAACTCAAGGATTTATGTTTTGTTAAATTATCTAAAGTCGATTATGATCGATTTTTTATAAAGTATCCTGGACGTTACTGACATCGGTGAAGGAAAACATCGTAAGGAAACCTGGTCTCATAGTTAATATAAGTCTGAAAGCCGTCTTGCGCATGCGTCTTGATCAATGCTCGACCCTTCTCTGAATGAGAAGAGGCCCGTGCCCTGCAGTGGGACAGTAATAGGCTGGTATTATGAGCGGCCTACCTTTTCCTTAGAATCGGTCCCTTTTCCAAGGAAGGTGAGGCAGGACTTCTGCAGCTCGGGGTCACTGAACAGGCGGCTGAGGTTGGGCGTTGCGCGGTACATGTTGCTAAACTTCATCACTGGGAGAAGAGTTACCTGGCAACCCAAGAAATAAATATGGAAAGTGTAAAAACGATGTTTAGTGATGTGTAAAACAATCATAAATCAGAAGGCGGGGGTTTGATAAATGATATTTAGGTACTTCAATATATCATTTATTGGAGTCATATTTATTTCCCTCTGATGTTATATGAGTATGAGTTTGATTAGGCTTTCAGTTAAGCAGGATGTTCATTCCTAAACTTTTTTTTCGTAGACTAAAACTAGAATAATACAGCAGTCACTAGATAGTACATGTCCCACCAACAAACATCCCTGATTTCCTTTGTTACCGTTTAATGAAAAAGTTTTAAATTTGAAGACAGTAGCACCTACCACGCCATAGTAGACCAAGTTCTGGATGCAGGACTTCACGAGGGTCTTCTCCACGTTGGTGTCGGCGGCGATCTTGGACACGTGGTTGTAGCCGTCGATATATGGGAGAAGCTGGAATTATTGGTAAATTCAAATTATTTTAAAATCACATACTTGGGCACTTATAAAACTTCAGAAGCTAGGTGCACTGTTCCAATTGGTCGTTTAGTATGGAGAGGAGTCGGCAAGAAACTCCACGGTTACTCTTTTAGAAATACTTAATTGGCTTTTATTTTATTTTCAAATTACTCTTTTAATAGGTATAGAACAGAGTTTAGACGTATATGAGCCAAAAGTTAAGTTTTAACATGCAATTATTTCTCCGACGAATCCCAAATAAAAGACTGTGAATTAATTATTATAATCATTTTATGACTTTACTATGATGTTTTAAATATCATGTTTTATTCAGTTGATGATATTGCAAACTCGAGGCACACTAAGCTAGTACACAATTGTTTAGTAGCAGCTCGTAGTCTGGATTTGTGCCCGGTTGAGGACAATAGGCTCGCCCTCTATTACGTGGGGTTTAAATGTAACTGGTGAAATGTGGCTGTACCCTACTATAGGTACACCTCTGCCTAACTGCGGGGAATACAGGTGTGATGTTATGTGATGTGTAATTTAAGGTAAATGAAATGAAATTGTTTATTCTGTAAATAGGATATTGGAATCACTTTTACACGTCATATTAAAAATAAGCTAGATGAGGTCGGCGTTTCCTATCTGACTACTCTGAGAAGAAAGGCCGAAACAAGCTCAGGTGAGTGTCGGCTACATCCTTGAGGAAACCAACCTGTCTAGTCGTTAAATCCCAGTCAGCTTCCATGTCTATCTCGAAGGGCTCTTCATCATCGATATCCAAGTGTTCTTGGCTCTGGATGGTCTCGGAGCCTTCGGGGGGTGCAGTCTGCCTTGGGCGCCCAGGTCTGGGCAGGCCTACGGACGCGATCAGCACCGGAACATGGTGGTCGAAGACAGGCGGTGGGTCTTTGCGAACCTCCAGCACTTTCAGGTGCATCACGGTGTCCCCCTCTGTTGGGTTAAGAACTTGTTAATTTTGCGCTGCTTTCTCGTTGAAAAAGTAAGCGCTCACAATTAGCAATTGTTACATTTGCATGCCCATTTGTACAACATGAATTGAGCAACTATGAGTTGATTCAACTGTCTAATGTCTGTTCCAAAATTATCCTATGAAAGTGTGTGTGTCTGCCTAGCTTAGCACTTGGAGGTATACTGGCGCGATGTTATGTTACCTATAATAATTTGTGCCAACAACGTGTAACAGTAAACAAACAAAAATTTAAAAAAAGGTTGTTTTCCCAACTGAGTTTAGGCAAAAATATGGCAATAATTAATAAAATTGTCAATTGTAAAAAATACAAATTGCAATATTATAGCAAAATATTCTAGTAAAGTTAATCATTATTCTGAATCTTTATTTGCATTCCCGAATGTTGAAAGATGGCTTAAAGCTAAGGTACAATTACGGACCCTATTAGGCACAGCAAATAAATTAAAAAATATAAGGGGTTATTCAACAATGTTTAACTGTTCAATCAATCTGCCTAGCCTTTTCCCAACTATGTTGGGGTCGGCTTCCAGTCTAACCGGATGCAGCTGAATAACAGTATTTTAACGTTTAACTGTTATTTATATTAAATAAATAAATTATAAAATGTATTTAAGTATATTATTGAGATCAGTTATAGGTGCACAATAAATAAGTAGGTATCTTTCCCTAGTTCTATTACACGTTGTATACGCTGGTAATTATACCAAAACACATTGCGATGCACCTCCTTACAACCTAATGATAATTTTACGCAAATACTTTTATCTATGTAGTAAATCTTGATCAAAACGTATGAACGTAATTATTAATGAACGTTAACGTAAACATGATTATTTAATTAGTAGGCACATGTTTGTCACGCAATTCAAATCATTTTTTGCGCCGTTAGCAGTTAGGTACATGACTTTATGCCGTAATAAATAAAAAAATAATTATTTCTACTGATTATAAGTCAATTCGTCACCAATTAAAGCGGTCGACGACTCCAGTTGATTCTGATTTCTGAATCAAAACAATAAATCACACGCAAAACAATAAGAATCAATCAAATAAACAATGATGTTTGTTAACTCCGTTGCGTAAGTTGATGTGCGTAATGAAACAATAACAAGATGCAACTGGCTCTTAATCAATGTTTATAAAACTTCGCTTCGCAATCTTTGGAACATAAAGAACACCTATTAGCAAGCCATTTAACTGTACTGCGGAAAATGTCTCGAAATAAACTTATTCCCGAATACAATTCCTCTAGCATAAGTTGGTCAAATATAAGTACTAATAATAAATAGATACTATTTCCCCATGGAATTCAGAAAGGGCAATAATCCATATACTTGATTAAAACCACAAGTAAATTAATCTACTCAACGTAGCTGGATACAGCTACAAGTGCTAACTCATCAAACTCATAATATTCGGGCATTAACATTCGCATTGCGCCAACTTACTGTGTCCGCGAGAAGCCAACCTAAGTAGTTACATGCAAAATTATTGCATCCGAAGATCATCTCTCTTCAAACGATATTACTAAGCCCCATTTAAAAAATCATGACCTTCTCCTACACACATCCTAAATATACAAAATGAACGAATACAACATCCTTCGTAATTAAAAGCACAGCTACCCCGGGAAGTAAACATAGTTACATGCAAACCGATTGCCGGATGCAATCGTTTTGATCGTCTCTCCAAACAAAACTACAAATCCCCATTTAAAAAAAATGTTAACTACTCTAAATGCGCATCCTAAAGATAGAAAATGACCGATTAAAACATCGTTCATAATGAAAAGCTCAGCAACCCCAAGAAGTAGTTACATGCAAAACGATTGCATCCAAAGACCGAACATCTGCGAAAAAAAAACCAATCCCCATTAAAAAAAAATTGTTAATACCTATGCGTTCCCTAAAAATAGCAAAATGATTCGTAATTAAAAGCACAGCATCCGCGGCTACTTCCGCAACAAGAATTCGCATCAACCTACCTAACTACCTCCACATTATGCGCCACTCCATACGCATACCAAATCAACCAAATCTGTCTAGACATCACGATATCAAAGCATCGAATGTTCCACAGTCGCATTTATAACATGAGAATAAGTATAGATGAACAGCAGACAAGCTCACGCCCGGCGCCCTTACCATCCCTCACCCCAAAATGATTACCTTCCCGTTTTATTTTGAAGAGTACCAATTTCAGAGCTAGGTATATTCGGTTCCCCCTTTATTGGGCTCTCGCTCGCACTTATTAAATCGATCGACCCTATGCAGTCCCCCTGTCTGTCTGGCTGGGGTGACTTTGAGGTACGTTGATGCAAACATTTATAGATGTTTGTATTCGCAAATGGCGGACGTAGGGCGCGGCACGCTGCAGGCCGGAGGTAGACACGTGTAGTACTTACCGACTAGCGTGGCTTTCCGGTGGGTGTTCAGGTCGTGGAGGAGATGCGCCAGTAAGGTCGGCAGCTTACTGGATCCGCTCGACACGAACCGAGTCTCTTCTTCCATTATAGTCTGTTAAAGTACATTATTTCTATATTAAGTAAAATACATAAGTATTCCAAAAATACATAATTTACATACAATATATATAATACTTATATAAAGATACTAGCACTTTGCCCGCGACTTCGTCCGCGTGGCTTTAGTATTATTCTTTGAGAACTTCAACAACCCCTCCACCCCCTTTGAAAGATAGTTTTCTAAAATTAATATTTACGTACGTATTAATAGTTACGTTTAGTTCTTTAGATTTATTTATGATCTTTACCCCTTAAACTTTATTACCCTTATACACCCCGTTAGGAGCAGATTTTTTTTAAACACCAACTTTTTAATTTTTTGTTTTAAGTTTTAGTGCCGTACCAAGTTTCAAGTTTATTAACCAAATTAATATAAGATTTTTCATATAACTTGTATCCTCTCTTTTCACCCTCTTAAAGGTCGAATTTCCAAAAATCCTTTCATATTGGATGCTTCCGTCATAATGACTAACTGTATGCCAAATTTCAGCCCAATCCGTGCAGTGGTTTGAGCTGTGATAAAGAATACCCCTTCTTACCCCGTTAGTGGTAGATTTATCAAAAACCCTGAAACACATTATTCTTTATTTTTGGTTTTAAGTATAAATATTGAGTTGCTAGTTAATCGGACCGCGCGCTAAAATTCTTCTATACAAACTTTGACACTCCCCAATCCCCGTTTAGGGGGTAATTTATAAAAAATGAAAAACATTATTATTTACTTAGATAAGTATTCGTGGGAAGTTTGAAGTCTATTAACTGAAGGAATAAGATTTTTTCCCCCTTTTAACCCCCGTATAGGTCGAATTTCCAAAAACCCTTTCTTAGTGGATGCCTACGTTCTAATAACTATCTGTGTGCCAAATTTCAGCCCCATCCGTTCAGTGGTTTTAGCTGTGATATAGACTACCCCTTTTCACCCCGTTAGGGGTAAATTTTTGAAAATCCCTTTTACACATTATTTTTTATTTATGTTTTTAACTATAAATGCAGAGTTTCGATTTAATCGGACCGCGCGTTAAAATTATACTATACAAACTTTCAACACCCCCCAATCCCCGTTTAGGGGGTAGTTTAGAAAAACGAAAGTTGACAAACTTTATAATTCACTTAGATACACATTCGTGCCAAGTTTCCAGTCTATTATCTCTGATTTTGAAAAACTCTGATACGCATTTTTCTTTATTTGTGATTTAAAGTATAAAAACCGAGTTTCGAGCAAATCGGACCGCGCGTTAAATTTCTTCTATACAAACTTTGACAATCACCAATCCCCGTTTAGGGGGTAGTTAAAAAAAAAAAAAATGGCTAACTTTATTATTTACATAGATAAATATTCGTGCCAATTTTCAAGTCTATTAAGTCAAGGAGTAAGATTTTGCATACAAACGAAATCCCCCCTTTTCACCCCCTTAAATGTCGAATTTCCAAAAACCCGTTCTTAGTGCGCGCCTACGTCATAATAACTATCTTTGTGCCAAATTTCAGCCTAATCCTTCCAGTGGTTTGAGCTGTGCGTTGATAGATCAGTCACCCTTGTGTTTTATATATAAAGATAATAGTTTGTAAATTAATTATTAGATCATAATTCATAAACCACTATTTAATCAAGTCAGGATTCATGCTGCACCTATTTTACAAGTAGTACTCGCCTAAATGACCACGTGGTTTCTAATTCATGTCCGGCCATTTCGGCCGCGCCACACGTGGTCGTAAACTTCGCCAAAGTTCATGGCTAGTACTGTATAATCATTAATCAGTAGCTATATTTTACTTTAAACTTACATACTACTTTGTTTTTATGAATGAACAGGCTGGTAAAATTTGCCTCTAAATATAGTTGTGTAAAACTTTATTAAATAAAATTTCGGAAACTAAATAATAGACCCGATTTATTCGTAAAACAGATAATTTTGAAGTTTTCCCAATTTCAATAAATCAATTAAAACAAAATAGCCTAAATTTAAATTATGCAATCAAATGGAATTGAAAGTAACATGAGAGCAATCGAAACGAAATAATCAGTAACTTGGTTAATTAATAAGAAATTATTGCCTTGGAAATTGGCCAGATAACTATATCAATATAAAATAGCAAACACCTTAAATGAGAGAGATTAAATGTTCATCAGTAAAAATATGTTTGAAGTAGAGCCTTAGTGAGAATGGAAATATCTACCTTATCCCGAAAATATACTAATATTATAAAGAGGTAAAATTTGTGAGTTTGTATGTAGGGGGTAATCTTCGGAACTACTGATTCGATTCCGAAAATTCTTTCACTAATGGGAAGCTACAGTATTGTAGAGTGTCACAGGATATATTTTATGTTGAAACAAGAAATTTCACGCGGACGAAGTCGCGGACAGAAGCTAGTCAATTGTATTTACTGTCTGACATTGTTTTGATGCGTAGAGGTGAGCGACGAAACTCTGAAATAATCGTTAGGGTCAAGGTCCTATCTAAGTCTAGCTTTGATAATAAAGATAAGAGTTCTAAGAAATGAATGTTATAGAATAGTGGCTTTAGAAAATAACGCTAAATATTTTAGCAGAAAATAATAAAGTTAGATGTTTTTTTATTTTAAGACTAGTCTCATAGTTGGATGACAAGTCTATAACATAATATAATTTATAATTTGTTGCATAATAATAATATAATTTATAATTTGTTGCATAATCAATTAAATAATATCTTGGGCCAGTCACCATAGACACAGAAATCGCGTTGGGTCGCAAAAAATTGTTTGGATTGATACCTACCAACAGTGTAAAACAGAGTTTGCAGCTTCGAAAGACCTTTCAAGAAGTCAAGAAGGTCTGGCTGTTTTGAAAGGATGCATAACATGTTACCATGACCATCTGCACCATGATATGGGTGACAGTTAGACTGATGCGCCCTTCATCTCCCATAACTTTCCTAGTAGAATGAGAATTTTAACCGATACCCTGCTCAGAAGACATCTAAAACTGAACTGAATTTTGAACTTTTTTGGGAAAAATGGTTAATTTTTGAAGTACGGTATGTCAGATTTTACTGGTTCTACAGAGCTACGGCTGCGCACAAATAGTAGCAAATTTTGTATACTTTAAAAACGGTGACTTATACTTAGGATGCGCCTTTTAGAATTTATAAGTCAAAAACTGAAAGAAGTCCGAATATTTCGAGGTTTTTCATGCACCATGCAGTTAGCACAGATCTTTCAAAGCTGCAAACAAGGTGGTACTATCCTGGTATCTATCCCAACAACATCCCAAGAAATCAGTGCCGTGCAATTTTTTGCACTTGATTTGACCTATGATACGACCTATATTGAGTACTTTTGTAATTTCGTAATTCCATTTAGATTGTCACTCCATACCGAGGTACCCACTTGAGCTAATTGGTGGTCATATGAACACGTTTGATGTCCACAATAGCCCTATAAATATCTAAGTATTATTTATAATTATGGCAATTTTGACACATAACTATGGGGAATTTAGTATGATGATGTGGCAAGACCAATGTTTATAAGAATATTGTAACAATATTTTGATTTAAAAGAGTGTCCATGGAGTTTCTTGCCCGTTCTTCTCCATAGGTACCTACTACGCTTTGGAATGGGCAACTAGCTTCATATTTCTGACTGACTGACTCCTTGACAATTCAAAAGTGCCTGTAAATGGTTTAATTGAAATAAATGCTTTGAGTTTGAGTTTTGAATATTTTTGAAAACGAAAATATGAAGATTACTACAAGATACTGCTTCTTTGCTTACACTTAAAACCCAAATGTTCTGCTGAGACAGATATTATAAATATGATAAGACTTTAACATGTTTACAAAAAAATCTGAATACAAAGTACGTGTTGATCTCGCAGGCTGACTCGCTGACATCTTGCTGTTGTGTTCAGACAAAACCTGTCTTCCAAAAGGCATCTGACCCTACACACATAAATCATTTAGAAGAAATGGGACCTGTTTGAAAAAATTGCGAAGACCAAGTACTTACTTGTCGATTACGCTGGCCTACTCATTGGCACTAGAAACCTAAAATGTGACTTAGTAATAAATTGCTTACCAGATGTTCTCCGAGTTTCTTGACAACAGGCTCATACTGCACTGTCTTAGACCAACTGTCGCACACGAAGCAAAGATTGAATAAGTAGACATTTCTCTCATATCGGGGGTTGTCAATCCGTATTGGGTAGCCAACAATCTTGTGACCAAGAGCATTTCTGAAAAATTATATAGAATTAGTATTTGTTGTAGTGTTATAAAACTTTACAAAACTATGGAATTTTTGAAATACTTTTAAGTCAGCGTATTTCTCACCATAACAGTACTGCCGAGACAAATTAATATTTAATTAAATTATCTTAAAATACATTCAAATAACACTAGAGATTTCACCAGACTTTAAACCACTGATTGAACTGAAAAATAAACTAAATAACATATTACAGAAATGTGCTAAACATACTTACATAGTCATTGTACATTTCTGGATTTGTGGTTTTGGAATGATGTATGCACTGATGGAATCAAACACTTCCTTGGAAATGTAGTCTTCAGGAAACTATGAGCAAAACAGACAACAATTTAATTGAGTGGGACATGTTAACTGCTTGCTGGCTGAGAGCAGTATGAACAGACAGGGGAGGAGCCAACCAATGTGCAAGCTTACCCCAACTTCGTTTGTACTAGCCGCTGTCTAGACGGGGGTCCGACATGCGTATACACTAGTGCTATAGCACTGTCTAGACGCACTACATAGGTACAGGTGCAGGTACACAGCCATTAGATCAATAATCCACAGATCATCATATACTAGCTATGCATGTGTGTATAACTTGCACTACTTATGCGCAGTCATCAAATATGACCGGTACTGTGAAAATTGCACATTAGAGGCTGAAAAAAATGCAATTTGACCTTACAATAATAGTGAGTCATACCTGACACGAAATTTTGGGGCCCGCCACTGGATGGAACTCGCCGAGGAATATGCACCTGATAGGCCCCTCTCGTCCACAACCCTCGTAGTAACGCGTCTCCATCATTTTAGTGGTCATCAAGCTTATTTTGCTGTTTTTGCCGTCCTCATACTCTAACTGGCTTAATACGTTCTGACGACGTTCCACTTGCATTTGATAACGCTTAACGGCGTATCATAATACGAAAAGAATAATAAAAAAAATAACACAAATAAAGTTTAAAAATTAAACAAATTGCACTTTTTTAATAAATACGTGAACGTGTGGACATTTTTGACGTTCTGTTTGATTGAATTGTTGAACGACAGAACGAATACTGGAATGAAAAGAATGACGAATGACCGATTTCCTTATATTTCACAGTGCTTCAGTGCTACAAATGAGAAAAAGATCAAGATTCATACCACTGTTCAACCATTTTTTACTAAATTATCAAGACCCGCGTTGGATAAAATTACAAATACCTAGTGTGGCACGAACGAATTACTTATCGATATAATTTGTAGTCTGTGTTGTTGAGTAACTTTATAATATTGAAGGAAGTTTCGTTTGACAATGGTGCTGCCACCTTTTGCCAATCTAAAAACCCTCGTTTTCGAGTTCGCAAAATGTGGCATAGACTACTATTATGAAAGGTGGCACCACCCCTTTTCCTCTGAGCTTTTCCTGCGGCAAGTGTTGTTTTCTGATTTTTTTAGGAAATCATCTTGCTATGGAATATTACAAAGGCAATCAGAATAATTCTAAATTATAAGGCTTACTACCAGAAATTATTGTAAAAGAATTTTGTTTAGTTGTTTTCTTTTCATACCGGGTTTCGCGCCCTAAAGAACGAGCGCCTCTTTGAAAAGTCAGTCAGCCATCTAGGTAGTTGGTTGTGGATGGAGCCAGATGGCGTTGTGTACTTTTAATAAGTCAAAGGGTAGACGGTTCAAAGGTTGAAGTGGGCTCCCGAGCGGAAGGTAGTTTTCAAAAGTAGATGAATGTAAACAAATGAATTTGAAAATGTAAATCACCTCGCTAAATTTCACTTTAATACTTATTGTATTCTTTACTCAAATTCAAGTTTCGATTTTTTTCTAAAATGTGAAATTGTATTCAAACATTTTTGAAAAGCCGGTTAGAAATGGCATGAAAGCTAATTAGGATGAAAGGTATTATTTATCGAGTTTTCAAAGGATACAACTTATGTTTTCCCTCTGATTTTGATGGCAACTGGTTACCTCCCGCTTGTATTTTATGAGTAGTTATAGGTATCCTGCGGCGTCAAATCCAAACAAGTGCGAGTCGGACTCGCAGACGAAGGAAGGGTTCCGTACCACCGTAAAATATCCAGCAAATAAATGAAAATACTGAACGAAGAATATTTTCATCTAAAATTTTTTAAATCGTAAAGTAACTGCGAATTACAAAGTTATTTTGTAGTTGCAGAAAATTACTCATATCAAACATTATAGAGAGCTTCTACTTGGCTCGGTTGTATGTTTCAGTAGTAAACCCTCAACAGGGGTAGTGCGATAAAATAACTTAGGAAATGCACTATGCAGTTGCTGTGTACTAGCTGTAAGAGTGGTGAAACTTCAATAAATGTCTACATCCGGGGAACAGTCTGCAGCACAGCCTTTTTGCCGACTGGCGAATATATTCAGCACTCAATAGTTCATGCATGTTGTGCATGTCTTCAGGCCCTTGAATGAACTTTCAGGGATTTGACAGCTCGTAACTTGATGTCCACTTTCGTTTTGTCGCGAATCGTTTGTCGTTGTGAAAGTGGCTATCTTAGAAGTTATAATGTCAAATCCACTAGCTTCATTTTGCAGCAACCCTCGGTGGAATGATCCGCCATTTTGAATCGTCCTGCGCCTGTCATAATCGGCGCACACAATGATACAGACGACGGATGCACAAGAGAGTTCTCAAAGTACTCAATTATTGTCAGCACAGTAGCGTCATTGAACCGATCCTTGTCCCTTAATGTGATTCTTGAAGCTCAGTTGATGTTAATACCCTCATTTTACACTAATCGACTGAACGGTTAGCAGTCAATCTTGCATAGAATTGCAAAGCTTCTGAAGTCGCTAATAGAAACTGACTCAGTGTTGGTGATGAACTGATCCTAAGTAATGTAAAAAATAAAAATCTTAATGATTTTCATGAAATAGTGTGGTAGATGTGCGCAGGGTTAAAGCTGAAGTTTACCGAGGACGACCCAACTTGACATCCGGTCGGTAGAATTGAACCGATGAGCTTGAGAGATAGGCTCGTGAGTTTCTGACTCAGTTGGATCGTCTACAGGGAAATCCAGATTGGTTTAGTTATGATCTCCATTCTTTTTTGTCGTATCGACTCATTCCCTTTGTTTATCTATGTCTATACGTATAAAAAAATGGTAGCAAAGTCAAAACTGTAGGTAGGTACATCGATAATTTGTAAAAAAGTTTTTGCTTCGAGGTCTGGGAACGATGCCGAAAATAAGTTTTTAGAATTTTTGTCTGTTTGTCTAAATGTATGTGCCAGCATCACGGAAATACTACCTACCGGATAGATTCTGCTCTACATACGTCTACCTACTACTTATAAATTATCACATTGGGGATGACCAAAACCTATTGTAGGTATTATGTTCGTATTCTTATAAAGTTTACCGCAAATTGTAACACGACGAGCCAAAAGATTAGAATATTGCAGATATTGTCGCCGATTCTCTTGTCACAAAATTCTCTAAACTAAACTAAAAATCACTAAAATTTAGTTTAGTCCTGTCAAACGATCAAACCCATTCTGAAATAGACTTTAAATGACACAATTTAACTATAATTTAGTTCGACAGCACTAAGATGGCACTGAGATTAGTTTAGTGAAAATGCTATTCTGAATTTGACGATTTAACCTAAAATTTTGTTCTATATCTAAAATCCTCTAACTAAATCTGACTATATTTAATCGCGATTAAAAATGTGTGGAATAAAATTAGATGTCATGAACTAAAATTCAAACCAACACCTCGACTTCAGTTACAAAAAACAGTACTGTATTTTTTTATTTTCTTTTGCTTATATCTCGAAAACGGTGTGTCCTATCGCAAAAATAATGAAAATTTCGTCCCCCTTTAGGAAACCCTTAAACCACTAATTCTCAACATGTTAGTAATGATTTTTTATTTTTTTTCGTTATTTTCCATACAAAAACTGAAAAATTCCATTAAAAACACGTCGAGGCTGCCGTGCATGCGCGCCACTGGCTCTAAAAAAAAAAACACGGTGTAGGGAAAACAAGTACCAAGTGGAGGCGCGCGGTTGTCAAATTCGATTTTAGTTGTGTCAAAATAAGTTTTAAATTTAGAGAATTTATTTGGCAGAATAGCTCCAAGATTCCCATAGTCAAAAGTAAGGAATTTTAGAGATAGTTTAGTTAGTTTAGTTCGGTGTACAAGAGAATCGGCACCAGTTACAGATTTTACTTTTTTTCTTCATAACGCATGTACAATCATAACGGAGCTAAGCATTCAATCTTGACATAGCTATGTAGGGTGGATTTTTGAGACTGGGCAGTAAGTAAGTAGGTAGCCGTTGTAGCTACAGGGAAACGGTCACTGTACTTAATTTTTGAGAAAAGTTGATCCATATTTATAGATTTTGAAATACTGGTACCTACAGTCAGCATGAAAATGACCAATTTTTACGAAACAATTTTTTTAATGTAAATCGATCCTGTTTCATAGAATGACCAAAAAATTCAATTAAATACCAATGGAGGTTTGAATACAGAAAAGTCAGAAATGGCAAAAAACTATTTCACCTCACAAGCTCGGAAAAGGTCTGTTTGTCCATGGAGTTTCTTGCCCGTTCTTCTCCATAGGTACCTACTACGCTTTGGAATGGGCAACTAGCTTCATATTTCTGACTGACTGACTCCTTGACAATTCAAAAGTGCCTGTAAATGGTTTAATTGAAATAAATGCTTTGAGTTTGAGTTGAGTTTGAGTTTGTCATTCGAAATCTGAGTGCAAAAGTGCATTTTATCCGCTAGCGTGGAAAGAGGTTTTAAAATTCGCAGTTTGTTCTATTCAATAAGTTTCTAGACCGCCGGGTCCACTGATAATGCATTAATATAAAAATTTTACCTTAAATAAAATTTGTATTATGTTTCCTATGACGTCTGAAGTCCATTATGAGAGTACATCGTCCTTTTCACACGCCTTCCGTTAGATGATGTCGCTTCCGTCACGTGAAGTGGCCCCAACGCCACCTATAGCCTAACCTGGAACTAACTGCACCACAGAGCAAGCCGCCATACCTTATGTCATTGTTCGGCTCATAATGTTATTGATGAACCAGGAAGAAATTGCTTGGACTTCAGACGTCATAGGAAACATAATACAAATTTTATTTAAGGTAAAATTTTTATATTATGTGTTCCGTTAGACGTCTGAAGTCCATTATGAGAGACCTGTTTGTTATCTCCTGGTGGCTTGCTTCATAAAATGCAACAATGTGATTAAATTTAGTATTTATGTTATATTACAATGTAATGAAAAACTAAAATTCCCCAGGAATTTGACTCCAATGGACAATCAACATTGCTGAATTAGATTTTTTAATCAGAAACTGCAAAGAATTGAGAAAGTGACTTTTCTGAATCAATACTATTATTGTTGTGACCTGTATTTCCTACCTCTCTGTAGTAATATTTTCTAAAAGTATCTTCATGGCGCCAATTTGCCTTAGCCAAAATATCATTAACTGGGTATTTTTCTAAACAATTTAGAGATGAAACTGCTGACCTAAAACTACCCGGTGTAGCCTGTATTCCCGCTTCAGAAAGAAGTCGTCTTACCCAACCACCTATAATTACGGCACTAGCCGGTTTACGAGGCTCCCTCGTGGTAATAAACAAATTTGTAAGACAACCTCTAAAATTTTTGGAAATTCCAATCAATGCTCTTAACCAAAACAAAGGATTTGTATTTCTATCTGGTGAAGCAAGTAATGTCCAACTTGATTGTTGGTATGAAGCTGAATCAGTTTTTGAGCCAAAAACAGGATGCAGGGTTATTGAGTCCCCATTGTCCACCAAATGTTTAGGATCACAATGCAAGAGAGTCAAGTCATGTACTCTTCGACCTGAAGCCAACAACAGTATAGTGGCAGCACGCCTAGAAACATCATATAAGCTTTGCAAATCTGGATCTGTATTTTTTTTAAACTGAATTACTATTCTTGCATCCCAAATTGGCAATTTTGTTGGGATTGGTCTAGCTAATGATACAGCTTTTAAAATATGCCTAACTAAATGATTTGATGAAATCTTAATATCAGACAGAGTTTCACAAACTGATGCTATAACTGATTTATGCACCAGAATAGTACGGTATGCTAAATGATCTTTAAGAAAGAGTTTTGCTAAATACTGGGCTACATTACTAGGTGCTGGGCGACGACAGTTTAGGTTATTAAGATTACACCACAGTACCCATTTGCTCCATATAGGAGTATAAGTTTTGAGCGTAGAAGCTCTCCAACACGTTGACAAAAGCTGCTTTTCCTCACCTGACCAGTTTTGTGTTAGGGAGTCCCAGCCGAAATGAGCCAGGCTTCCAACTGTAGGTTGAGTACTTGAGCTGGGGGACGCCCAGTCATTGTGTCCACCAATGATGTTTTCAGGTCCCTGATTTTCATAGGACGTGCTAGGGCGCGACTCTTCAGATCGGGACGCCAAAAGGGTTTCTTCCACTTGGGTGCTACTATTATAAACTTGCCTTTTGCTGAGTTGAGATGGTGTAACACACGTGGGAGCAGGGCTGGTGGAGGAAAAATCCACGCCAGGTCGTATAGCCAGTATCTGCTGAAAGCGTCGTGAAAGCAAGCCTTCGAGTCTGATAAGTCTAGAGTAACATAGTTGCATACGACGTGTGCCTCTTGCGAGGCGAACAGGTCTATGCTTGGAGTTCCCCAGTGCGTGAATATTTTGTGGGTCGCCTCGCTCAGCAGATGCCATTCTGAACCGATTCGATTTCTTGACAGGTGATCGGCTTCCATGTTGTACAGTCCCGGTAGGTGGTGCGGAACTAGTACCACGTTCAGGCTGTCCGTTAGTGCCAGCAGCTGTTTTGTCAGTTTCAGGAGGTTTTGAGATTTTGTTCCGCCCTCGTTTTTTATGTAAGACACGACTGTTCTGTTGTCTGTTTGCAAAATAATGGTTGAATTTTGTAAAATATTTGCTTCTAGGGTTATTGCAGCTATCACTGCATACATTTCTTTTAAGTTGCAGTGCCACTTCAGTTGGTGTTGATTCCATGTGCCTCTTATTTGTTTGTTGTTTAGTATGGCTCCCCATTGAATGTCTGAGGCGTCTGTGACAAGATAGTTGACTGGTGACCTCCTGGGGTGAATACGAGATTTTTGGTTCACATTCTCTAACCACCATTTCAGATCTTTTCGTACCTCGTCTGTGAACTGTACTGGATGGCGCGAATTTTTCTGGGCATGATTGCTGTGGCGCTGCAACGTACGGCAATGCAACCTTCCCCGGAGGGTGATGAAGGTCGCAAAGTTGAGATACCCTAAGAGGCGTTGCGCCTGCTTGAGGGTCCAACTGCCGGCTGCTAAGCGAGTCAATAGACACTGACGGATCCTGCAAACTTTGTCTGGAGGCAAACTCTTGGTGTTGGAGTGTGTGTCCCAGACAATTCCCAGGAATTCTATACACCTTGTTGGGATTAGTATAGATTTTTCCATATTGATGTTCCAACCTAGGGAGGTGAGGAACTCTATAGCTAGCTGGACATGCGTTGATAACGTCTCCCTGCTTTGGTGGACTATTAAATAATCGTCTAGGAAGAGAACCAAGCGAAGACCTTTGCTGCGTAACACTTCGGCAGTCCAGTTTGTGACCGATGCAAACATTTTCGGTGCTGCAGCCAGACCAAAGGGCAGACAGGTCATTTGTAGCAGTCGACCCTCGTAACTTATGCGTAGAAAGCAACGGTGTCTTCGAGAAATCCTCAAATGATAATAGGCTTGGCTTAGGTCCAGTTTGACCATCCAGTCGCCCGCTTGTAAGAAGTTGGACATTTGGTGATGATGAAAAAGATGGAAATGTTTTGGTTTCATGAATTGATTTAATGCCTTCAAATTGAAAATAACCCGCTTCTTTCCACTGTTTTTTGTTATTATGAATAGTGGGGATATGAATGATGGAGTTAAAGGTGCAGGCTCGAGAATTTGACTTTGAATCATGGCTTGAATTTCCAATGACATTGCTGAAGAACTTGGTGTTTGAAATTTTTTCATGATGTCCGGTGTTGGGAAGATAAGGGGTGGTGTCTGATTGAAAGGGATGCGTGCTGCAGAAATTAATCTCAGAATCATCTTGGGTGGATTGAATTTGGCCCACACCTCTTGATAAAACATCAGGCAACCCCCCATAAACCTCGAGTCATTTGCGTCTATTTCTATTGGGTTCACCTCTCCGCCCCCCCCTTTTCTTTTTTCCTTGCTCATCGAAATGACGTTTATTGTTCTTTCCTTGTTTTGTTTTATTTTGTTGAAAACGAAAGGGCTTCTCATGGGAAGTAGAAGCCACTGGAGATTTTGAAAGAATTGGTGATTTAGAACGTCCAGAGAATTTTGAACTCGGTGCTGAATCTTTGTTAATTTTGTCCATTCCGCCAATCTTTTGTATATAAGCAGATAAACTTTGTGGGTTAAACATATATTCCACTGAGGGGGGTATTTTGTCAATATCTTCACGTATGTATTTCCCTTTTAAACCTTTAAGCAACGCTTTACGCCGTAATTCTAAAACCTCGGCCCGCTTTCCACAAATCATTTGCAAAATATCATGAGAAATTGTTTTGTAATCAGACTCATTTCCAAATAACTCTTTTAGTTTATCGTAAATTGTAGTTGATGTAAGTTGTGCGTGTGGTTTTGCAGACCAGTCAATTAAATTGCGCAGAGCTAAATTAACAGACTCATTTTGGGCTAGAAAGGCATTTGACAAGGCGGCGAAGCTACGTTCCATCTGATACCATCTAAGTGGGGCAAACGGATCTTCTAAACGTCTCAATTCCTCGTTTACTTTCAGCTCAGTGAATGCTGGGAAAGCAGCATATTTCTTTTGCACCTCATTATACCGCACAGAGTTCCAATCTAAGGAGTCGAACCTTTGCATTGTGGCCAACTTCGCGACTCGGTCAGGATTCGCTTTCGGTACGGATGGTTCCTTGATGCAAACGTTAAGATCGGCAATATCATTTACCTCCGCTGACAGGCGTAAAAACGGATCATCTAAGGGTTTATTTACTGGTCCCGACGTAGGCACAGCAGAAATTCCTGAAGAACTCGGTTGCATCGCAGCGTAATTTGCACAAAATATATTATTAACGTGACTTACAAGTTGCTGTGACAGAACTTCAAACCTGCGATCTATTTCTCGTAATGACTCGTGTGACCGAACCCGGCGCCGTCTTTTTGACGGCGGCTCATCCTCCTCGCTCGAACTAGAACTCGATGCTGATGATGATGACTTCGAGCTTGACGCACTTGCCGGCACGGGCGGCGGCACATTTACACTTTTCCCACTTTTTCCACTTTTTCGTAACCGCGTGGTATCGTGATCATTCAAAACGTCCGCGAGATTGTCAACCACTGGCTCGATCACTTTATCACTGTCCATAGTGTCCATTTCACAATCACTTATGATTTCAGGTCGATCTTTGAAAGTTAATTTTGCACTTTTTCCAAACTTAGCAAGATGGCCGACTTACGGAAAAGAAAAGTTTTATTCCGCCAATCTCACTGTTTTCACGTAACTGAAAGCAATTTATAGGTACTTTCTACTTTAATCTCGAAAGTATTCAATTAAATTTGAATAATATCTCCGTACAAAACGGAGATTGATAAATCTAACGAACGAACACGCGCGCAATTAGGAAAACGACGCAACAATGACATAAGGTATGGCGGCTTGCTCTGTGGTGCAGTTAGTTCCAGGTTAGGCTATAGGTGGCGTTGGGGCCACTTCACGTGACGGAAGCGACATCATCTAACGGAAGGCGTGTGAAAAGGACGATGTACTCTCATAATGGACTTCAGACGTCTAACGGAACACATAATACTTATTTACTGTCAGTGCGCAAACCTCATTTTTTGAATAATCGCACAGCCAGCACTAAAAAATAGCTCAACGCGCCTAAAGAAGTTTTCACTTCAAAAAACTTTTAATTTTCTTTTGTTTATTTAATTCACTTTCCATCATTTTGGTTTGTTTAGCACCATGAATTTTTATCGTATAGAAGTACTTAAGTCACATTAAAAGTCGGAGAAAAAATGTTTATGCAGTTTTGAAGCTGACGTACAGGCCATCATTTCGGTACCTAACACCATTGTTCCAAATTTGAATTCACGAAAAAGAAAGAAAGAGAGAATCGGATTTTTTTTCGCTCTTCAACAAATTTTGATTAGAGCATCTCTAAGTCAATAGATAATCAGGTAATATTAGTTTTGTTTTGATAAAAAGAGTATCGAATTTGTTTTTCCTTATTTAATCTAACCTGAAGTTAAAATTATGGATCTGGAAGTAGCTGCGCAAGCTGATGTGGCACTTCTTCAGTCTGGGCTTAGTCAGCAATACGTAAGTGCACAACTTCATGTAAGTCGTTCTGAGGGCCTAGACAAGTGACAATCGCTTCGAAAGCGTTTCGTATTCTTACAACGACTTTCAACAGGATTGAAGCTTTTCGATAGTTTATGTCAGTCCTATACTTTGTTGCCTTTTCCATCATCGTTAACGCTGATAGAATGTCACTTTGTCTAGGGCCTCTGGTGCTCAAAGAATTTAAGCCACTAAAAACGAAAAACTTCGCAAGTAATGAGAAATTGCTACTAAAGAATTGGTGCGGATGTCTACCTCAGGACGAGATGCTTCACCACTCCTGACTTAACTAAATATTTTATGTCAGTATTTTTGGCTGCTGAGACGAAAACGGTGGCTCATCGGAGTACCCCTGATTAAGTTTTACCTGTAGCGGCGGCCCACCTGGCTTCTTCGTCCTAAACTCCACGCTCCTGTGTCTGTTCCATCCTGGTTCGTCCCACGACAGCAACAATGTTGTCTAATTGCAGAACACTATAAGTAACGCATATTACGAATACCTACCAATATTCTGAACATCAGCAATGTCACTTTGTCTGTGATCTGTATAAGCTATTGTTGCGTGGTTATGCACTACCCGCACCACGACGATAGGATTGACTGAAACTAGAGCCAAGCACGCACGTGAATGAAAGTGTACATGAACTATGAAAAACATGAATGTGTGTTAAGTTTCAGAATCATTCTTCTGTGTTACTAAGATAATTCCTGATAAAAACTATCAAGAGATAATATTACATTACTAGCTGTTCCCCGCGGTTTGAATGCGGTGGGAATATAGGGATAAAACGTCTCCTATGTCCTATTCTAGGTCATGGTCTACCCGTGTGCCCATCCTCTCCTCTCTAGAGTAGGGAACGTCGCGGTGACGAGGCGCCGGTTTCGAACGATTTCGAACTTCGAAATTAAATGATCGGTTCGAATGAATTAAAAAGTATTTTATTGCTACTTAAATACCCTTGATGATAAAACTATTTATTTGAATAAGAATTAATATTATGTTGATAAAACACCTTCGCAAATAATGCATTAATTTCGAACAAATTTGATTACCATAAAAAAAGGTTATAGTGAGTCAATCTTAAAAGATAGACATATGCTGTCGCGGACTTTTTTTTAGAACCTTTAAAGAGGAACAATTCCATCATACATGATATTTGCGTAACTTAAACCGATTACGCAGCGCACGCAACGGAATCTCTCAAAAAGGAATATTTTTTCCCGTTTTTGCAACATTGTTCATTTATGCTCCGCTCCTTTTAGTCATAGTGTGATGTTATATAGCCTATAACCTTCCTCGATAAATGGACTATCTAACACAAAAAGATTTTTTCAATTCCAACCAGTTCCTGAGATTAGCGCGTTCAAACAAACAAACAAACTCTTCAGCTTTATAATATTAGTATAGATTATAAACACAATATTACATCAGACAATAAAAAAACATAGGTACCTAAGTATCTAACTGTCTAGCCATTTATCATGAAAACTCTGTCAGGACCGCTTCAGTGGACCGTCAACTTCGTACCTATAATCAGTGGGCCGGTGGGCAGATGCATTGAGAATCATTAAGACAGTGTTGTATAACGATGTGTGGTGGATTGACCTAGCAGCCAGGTGACAGGCGGCAGAGGGCTGCCCGTGAACCAGGAAGTATGCCCAAGGTCAAAGTGAGGCATGCGCGGTTGACACCCCTGAACATCGACACAACTTTGTCACGTGGCGCAGTATTGTCCGCTAACTAAAGAACATGACTGTGTGCCAATAGAAAAGTGTTTTTTGTGAATTAGTTAAAACAAAACATAAAAATTAGGGTTTGCAAGGATTCCCGAATTCTAAAGCTGTTGTTCTACCTTCGACACACGTGGTTCGTCATTGTTTCAAGTGTGTTTTATGAACATCGTCGCTAACTTGGCATAGAATGGTGCAGTGTGGAAATTTTAACAATTATTTTATTTTATATAGAAATTGTGAACAGAAGAAAACTTTATTTAAGTATGTAATTACTTACCTTGTTTCGAAAATGTGTACATGACTTCCCCGCGTGCAAGGTTGCATCGTGCCTACTAAGACCTCCCCAAAAAGCCTAAAGAGATTTCCACGAAAATAGGTATATACTCGCAAATGAGGGAACAGACTGGTTTGGTTTCCAAGTTAATACATTCTGTATCAGCATGCTTCATAAAGATTCCTAGTGAAAACCACCAGAATGGTTAAATAAAGTCATTCCAGAGACCGGTGCCCAAGTTTTGACAAAAATAAACAGTTTTAACAGTGCATATTAATAATGAGACAATGAGTGAATAAATAAAAATGATGAGCAGAGCAGTGTTAAGTGAGGCTACCAGTTCCTCTACATCTGAAGAAGACGACCAATACACGTAATTATTTATTTCAATATTAGGTTTTGCCCGCGGTCTCACCCGTGTGATAGTCGGAAATTATCACACGGAAACGTACTACCGGGATAAAAAGTATCCTATGTCCTATTCCAGGTTATGGTCTACGTGAAAGCGTAACAAACACACAAACTCACTTTCGCATTCATAATATTATTTAGGTTTCAATATACTTACTTACCAGGCTATCTATAATATTAGGCGTAAGAACTACCTTATAAACAATTGATTTAAACATATTTAATTGGGTTTTTTACAGCAAAATGAATGTAGGTAAAGGAATCGGATAGAAAATCGATACAGTCAGCTGTAAGCGCTATATCATTGGCCTTGGGCGCGTCCTTGAGTTCCGCAGCCTTGTTTGTGTGACCTACACTGGTACCTATTACAGCGGAAAACTACACTTCCGCAAACACTTTTATAGTACGCCAGTAACTATGCACTATGCTCTATAATTGGGAATATATGGAACCGCCTAGCGATGATAAACGATAAAGAATTTCAGCACTGTATTCATGAAACATCCGTATCCGGAAAATCAATGTTGCCCTTGAAAAACGATGAAACTGGTTTTATGTTTACGTTAAAAAGAAGCTTGTAACAAAAGAAACATGTACCTACGTATAATTTTCTGAACAGTAATAAATAAGTAAGATAGGTATACTTTTGCAAATCCATAATTGAATTATGCTCACGCTGCCGCTGAGACAATGCTTGCTTCAACTGCGACTCGCGTTTGTGCAGCTGTGAGCTTTATGCCTCCGCACTTATATACAGCATACTTTGGATGGATTGTTAGGTAATAGGTAAGTACAAAATTGTCCGATCGATGTATGAGTGCTGTCTGTCAGTAACTAGAGTACTGTGAAGAACCTAATGGCATTCGATTCAATGCTGAAATAATACTTTTTCTTAGGTACAATATTTTAGTGTAATAGTAGTAGGTACTTAAGAAACTTTTCACGGCCAAACCTTGAAATCGCGAAAAAAAATCAGCTGTTCTATACATTTGTGTTCACTTAAATCGACAAAATGTATGGAATAGCAGATTTTTTTTTTGCAATTTCAAAGTTGGTCCCTTAGAAAAAGTATATTATAGATGACACCAAACCACTAGTTTCAAGGATAACGGTGTCTACCCTAACACCCTGTATATCTACTGATATATAAGATCATATATACTGAAAACCTAAAAGAAAGAGTCGAAGCTGTAGATGGCCTGCTTGAACTTCAGGAAAAACAAGTCATCATCTGCCTTTTCCCAACTGATTGGGGTTGGCCACCCGTGACGACTGTCAAAGAACTACTAGTGACAGCGGAGCCAACGGCTGAACATGCTGTCCGAGCGACGGAGGGGTCTCAGTATGAAATAGATGGTCACAGACCTCGTTTATTACTTAGCCACGAGCCACTTTCAGGGGTAGTACATACTTACCGGATTATTATACCTACAAGTACGGATGTATATCAGTTTAGCTTTTTCTTTGGAGCCAGACTATCATGGTTCAGCAGAAGCCTACGTATCAGAACATAATTATTGTACATATATCAAGTCGTTTTCGTATTTTCACTTCTTTATTCCTAGTTTCGGGCAAATTTGTAAATATAATAGCACCCCGCTCGCCGTCGTCGGTCGGGGCGGACAATGCATAAGCGATTTTTGTCAATTTGTTTTACAATTCAAATGGTAAAACTCGGCGACTGGCCCTCGTCTGCTAGTGTCCGATAAAAAACACGAATAAAAAGTCCGGTATCGTCCTTGAGAGTACCTACAGGCTCCCCAATAACCTAGTGGCCGTGTTTATGTAACGAAACTACTTCTATGAGACAAGTGGGTTGCTAGCCAAGGCGAATAGTGTGGGGATCGAGTCGCGACGGACACATCACCTGTACGTTTTGTTTAATAACCACGTATGGACGCGATAATCATTATAGTCTGTGGCTGGAAGATTTCGGGAAGAACTTAGTTTAATTTTTAGAAGAACAAGTATCTTTTGTCGCCATAGGCACATAATCCACTGCACCAATATTATTACGGACGTCATCCCGTCAGTCAATCAGTTCTAACATGCCGTATGTATTCGCCGTTTTTCATCGTTTTCTTTCAACTCGAAACCTTCATTCTATTCGATGTTTTCATTTGCAGATTCAAGGAGGAGCCTTGTTCCCCGGTAGCAGGCTATTCCTCAGGTAAGGAAATCTTTTTTTCGACGCGTTATTTTTAGAATGGTTTTATTTTTATTTTCATCCAGTGTTTGTTCGAGTTTCCCATAATGCTATGCAGATTATTTACATTGTGGCATTTTCCTTGCATCCGGTGTAGGTACGTAATGTGACCAAAGGGGATATGGGTATGGTTTTTTAATACTATGTACTATCAAAAACCCAGGCTACATTTTCATTGTTTACATAATATTATACCCACATCATTTGTATAATTCTTCGAATTTCATTTTTCACTAGCTGCTGCACGCGTCTTCGCCCGCGTGGTGCCTAATTATTTTTCTAAAATAAAAGTAGCCTAAATTACTCCTTATAATATCAGCTATCTGCCAGTGGAAGTCCTGTCAAAATAGCTCGAGCCGTTTAAGAAAGATTAGCGGGACCAAACAGTCAGAAAGCCGCCCATGGGCCTCTGACTTGACTGTTTCCTCACGATTTTTTCTTTCACCGGTTTTGAAGCAAGTGATAATTATGCGATACGCACATGAATCCGAAAACTCAGTGGTGCTTGCCTTGGGTTCGAACTTGAGACCTATGACTTGGCAGTTCGACGGTCACACCAATAGGCTATAGCTGTAATTTTGACATTACAAACAGACATTTCAACTTTATTTATTTGTAAGTTTAAGTGTATGAATAGATTTGCTTTCCTTTTTTAAGTACCTACTGCCTTCAAAACTGATAATTATGAATCAGTCAAATTAGGTAACAGTCAATATAATATGCAAATTTCCCCAGTTTCATGATTAACAAAACAATAATAAGTACATATATGTAAATTTTCTTTTATTTTTGTTCTGCTTTTACATAATTGCGATTTCTGACCTTTATTATAAAATATCTTGAGGGAGAAAATATTTGGAGGAGCTATCGCTAAGTATTTGGTCCATGGATGGGTGACAATCTTTACGTACCAAGACTCCTTCGTGTCTCGGAAAACACTTTAAGCCGTTGGTCCCGGTTGTCATTCGTGGATCTTTGACAGTCGTTACGGGTCTTCAGAAGCCCGAAAGTCTGACAACCAGTCTTACCAAGGGGTATCGTATTCAACAACAACTTCACAACCTTCAGTAATGAAATACGCGGCCAAGAAGAAAACAATTCAACTCTAGGGTGGTCAATCTATTACGAGGTCGACTAAACATCTCGCGCTGCAGCAGACGATAGCGTGTTACCTCTCATCAAGGCTAATCAACACCTCATTTGAGACTAATGAGAGCGGCAACTGAATAATACTCTACAACGGGCACCAATTTCAGAAAGCAGTCGTATTCTAGGATATCCCACTTAGGTCTCAACTCTCAACCTAGATGAGGGTTCAAAGAAAATTGCTGCTAACAATGTCCTGTTATCACATCTAGATAAGGATCTCCACGTTTTGAAAGCCATGCTCGAGAACACTCAATCTGCCTAGCCTTTTCCCAACTATGTTGGGGTCGGCTTCCAGTCTAACCGGATGCTGCTGAATACCAGTATATTACATGGAGCGACTGCCTATCTGACCTCCACAACCCAGTACCTGGGTAATACGATACCCCTTGGTTAGACTGGTGTCAGACTTTCGGGCTTCTGACGACTCGTAACGACTGTCAAAGATCTACAAATGACAGCCGGGACCAACGGCTTAACGTGCTTTCCGAGGCACGGAGGAGTCTCGATATGTGAAAATGGTCACCCATCTACGGAACAACCCCGGCAAGCGTAGCTTAACCTGATGGATCGACCCGTGCGGCTGTTATTACTTAGCCACGAGATCCTCAAGAATACTATCATTGCTTTTACTGAGGTAGTGATGATCTGATGCTGTGAGTGACTGAAACAAGGTAACAGCACAAAAAAAGAATCCTAACAATCAGAAAAGTACATAATGGACAAAATAATTATGAAATTATAAAATGGTACCAGCCTGTTACTGTCCCACTGCAGGGCACAAGCCTCTTCTCATTCAGAGAAGTCACGAGCATTGATCAGCACGCGTGCTCAATACGGCCCCAAGTAGAACATTAGTGAATTTTGCAACTTATCTTATAGCTTTAAGTTGTAGATGAGTGGTATAACAGTATTTGATAAAACTTATGCTTTAAACACTACTCATATTTGTGTATGAGTACCTCCTATCACTCGTAGTTGCATAAGAGTGTATTTTGTTTATACTTTATTTCTTATGGTTGCATAGAGTCGATTTTGTTACTGTTGAAAACACTGAACTTTTGTTGTTGTTGAAAAGGGGTTTTAATTGTTACCAATTTAGAAGCAACAGTGGTATATGAGGCCTTTAAATCTCTTGTAAGCAACTGTTCCATTTAAGCTGTAACATACCCTTATTTGGCACTTCTATTTCCAAACGAGTAGTATATCACCTGTAGTGGCTAAAGGGATCATTTTGCAACCTTTTTGGAACCTAACGTGATTGCATCTTTCAGGCGTATTGTACTCTAATATGCCACTCCAACGCGTAAATAAATTTCGATAGTGGATTCTTGAAAACCAACAGCAGCTATTTCCACTTATTTGAAACCACTAACGATGTAACAGTTTCCAAAATACATAATTGTTACCTATTATTATCTACTTAATAAAGTCAGATCTCCTGAGCGTCACTCTGTTGATAGAGTTTTTTGTTTCTGTTGTTATAAAGTTCATAGTTTAAACTATTTCATCAAAAATGAATTCCGTGAAATGGAAAAAAAATAAGCGATGTGGTATAAGTTATCATCGGCAGGTTGTACGTACTTTAAGTCTACACTGGGAGATCTACAATAGACCAAATTATTAGTGCTGGTAGTAGCATCCACTGGTCAGCCACTAGCAACATACAAATAAGTGATTTTTAGACCTTATAGTTCCAAATAGGGAACAAATAAATGAAAATAAAAACTATGAGGTGCCATAAACATCGCCATTTTTAGAAAATGGTTGTCCTTGAAAATATTTTGTTTTGAAAGTGTTTTATCACACTGACGCATAATCACTGAGTTTTGTTAATTGTAACTGATGTAGGTACTTTGACATTATATTTAGTCTAAAACCATTACGTTAGGTTTTTAACAGTTTTATTTTTTTATACTATTATTTCGCAAATTGACTTAGCACACTTTATTTAATTGTTCTTGATCAAATCGAAGGCGCTTCGAAATTTACAAAGAAACCATACTATACTTTCACAGTAACAAAACATTCGCAAGGATTTTGTGCTGTAAATCAATGCCTGCATTATATCAGTACACGTGAAGTTTTAATACTCAGCAAATAGATGTAATCCAAAATGAAATGGCTGTTCACAGCCTAAAAAGCCTAAAAAGAACTTTGCGTTTCATTTGCCACTCAATGAATGAATCGTCATATCATTCAATCAACCGTTCACTGCATACAACTTACACCTATAGTTCTAATTGCCACTTAAGATGATCGTGAGAACTCCTATGGATTTCATTTGGAACCAAAATTAAGCTGCAATTTTTCTCCAATTGGTTCTATATTGTTTGCATATGGGTTCTCGCCACCCATTTAGAACTTATTCATGCCTATATATTTCACCCAAGGTTACAAACAGATATGATATGGAGCTGTTTTACCACCCGTTGTGTTACTTGGGGGGTTGGTGATTTCAGGTTTATAATAACTATAAGTCCAGGTTAGTAAAAAATAAGAAAGCAATTAATAGTGCATTGTGATACAAGTGTGCTCTATTGGATATTACACTCGAGGCGGTATTACTTCGATAAGGTAGCCGAGAGTGTAATGCTACAATAATGTACCTAACTATAGAGACGATAGATTTATAAAGTTTAACTGACCTTTGTTGCCAGGTACATACTGACCATCCGGAGTTTCTTTGAAAAACTTCTGCGTCGGTTGGTGACAATACTTAAAATTTTGTGTTTTTGATAATAATTAACCACACAACGAAAACTATAACAAATATTTGTGGAAAATGGCACGCTTGTTTTATTTTTTCCGCTAGCGATGCGCCCGCGGGTTTAAAAAGGCGTTGGTAATACCGCTGAACACCCTTTATAAAAATATAATAATGTTAATACATAATACGCTAATGGGGTATTGAACAATAGGTATATAATTTGATGAAATTTTAATAATATTTTAATTTAAGTTATAGTGGTGTGTTGTTTTTGTTGTTGTTTTTAGTTAGTTTAGTTTAGTTTTATTTTTAGTTATCTGTGGCACACATTATATCTATAAAGTAAAAAGCACGCTTCCATAATACACCGCATTATGAACCTAAAAGCGGTTCAATAAGAGTCACATTACGAGCAAGTGTGTTGGAAAATTATATAAACAACGTTATAATGAGGGGTCGGTACAATAGGCAGATTTTCAAGATTTTCACACTGAAAGATTTGTACCCAAGCGTAATAAATATTAATACAACATTATCTCCCATAAGTTTATTTGTGCCTTTGGCTCGGCGTTTTAATGAAGTTCCTCAATAGACTGGTTTCTTCGCTTTTCTGTGTTCCAATGCTGCTACTACCAAGGCTTCTTGCATTACCCGGCGCCAGCGTCAGTGCTAGTTTTAATTATTAAGTTTTAATTAATAACGTTGGAAGCAGAGATGGTCTGAAATCAAGATGCTGAATACCTTAGGTTACGGTACTGGTATCATGTTTTACATTTCTTGCTAATGAAGTGAAGTCCCGACGTTTAAAGTTTTTCTGAAAAACCAGTTTTTATATGTGATTTGTCAACCCACAAGTACCTACTTAATCTGTTTTCGGTACAAAATATTATTTCCCGATCTTATCTCGCCTTAAAACCGGATTCAAGGGCAGTACTTTTACCTTGCTACATAATTTACATATTCAGAAATCTTGTGTATTCCAGGAATATTAAATTAGCGACAAAAAGTAACAATACTCGACCTTGTCTTCATTCACAATACGGGAAGCTGGAGAATTGACGATTAATTATTTATAAGCAGATTAACACCCGATTTCAGGAAGGTCAATCAACACAAAGGGTTGCTAAGCAAATGTCAAACACATCTTACCTGCTGGTACAATAATAACAGCCACCTCACTTGACATCAGTTTGACAGTCTGTTAGCTGATCTTTTTGTGGATTATTTGGTTTGTTTCACCAACTGCGTACCAGAAACCCATCAATACATTTTTCAGAGACTAGCTCCAAACCACACGACAATCACAAAGTTAAACTTTATTATTTGACGATACCGACCACATTGCAGTCACAAGTTCACAGCCCAATGCGCATGCGCAACTACTGGTCCAACCATCATAAGCATACTGACCACATTCTGTGGTCAACGGATGACATAGCGAGTGGTTGATGTCAATATTAACCACATACATAGACAAATGCTTGATACATAACTGGCGAAATGTGGGTATAATACAGGTAGGTACACCTCTGCCTAACCGTTTGGTATTACAGGCGTGATGTTATGTTGATGACGTGTGTAAATTGTAATTACAGGTGAATGAGGTCGCCATAATGTGTAACCAAACGTAGGTAGTTAGGAGTATTTAAAAAGTGGTAAGTTCTACCACTTTTGTACCACATTTCAGCTGCAAACGGCCTAAAGGCGGGGTTTAATGTGATATTATGCCAATATATTACTGAACCGTTCAGTGAAGATGTTATATCGCTTAAGGTATGGTCAGTATCGTCGCTCTCGTATTCATTATTCAAGTTATTCATATTGACCGTTGTTTTTTTAATATTTGAATATTGACGGAACTTGCCGGTTGCCCTGAACTTCTACCTTCAACTGCATCGACGTTTAGTCTACCTACGTCATATGCATGAAACTCTTTAATAGTCTTAAATCGACTACCGACGCTTATGGACAACTAGCTGTAACACCGGTGGCATCACAACGCAGGCGCAGATGCGTTGAAATTCCTAAGAAAATGTTGTAATGTCACTCACTAGCTTCTGTGCGCGACTTCGTCCGCGTGAAATTTCTTGTTTCAACATAAAATATATCCTGTGACACTCTGCAATACTGTAGCTTCCCATTAGTGAAAGAATTTTCGGAATCGGATCAATAGTTCCGAAGATTACACCCTACATACAAACTCACAACCTCTTTATAATATCATGTTAGGTATACATCTACGTACTAGCTGGTACGAGACGCGTTGCTGCGCTTTAAGTTAATTGTACTACTACAACTGTAACCTTTGCGCAAGCGCAAGCAGAGATCGCAATCGGATGGCAGCGCTTAAAATACGAACAAACATTGATTTTTATATTAAAGGTGTATCTCCTTTAAACCCTTAAAACCGGATCACAGTATCGTTGCTTTCCAGCTGCAGCGATCGGTAGGTATGATGGTACCTAGTACTTCCTCAGGCAGGAGTTCTGTCGCGAAGAGCTCTACCCTACTACTAAGATGCATAACATCACGCTTTTAATCCCCGAAAGGTTATGCAGAGGTGCACCTAACTACACCCGCATTTCGCCAGTTATGATTAAGTCCCATGTAATAGGGGGCGAGCCTATTGCCATGAACCAGGCACAAATCCAGACTCCGGGCTGCAACTAAGAAATTCCTAATTGAAAAATCCAATAACACTCGACCTGGGAACCGAATCCAGGACCACATACTCAACTGTAGCGCTTGCGGCCTCTAGACCAATGAGGCAGTCAGCTCTACCAAGATAATTTAAATATTTAGGCAGATTTAATGATGAATGGGTGCAGTTACAGGGGCTGCCTCCAAGTTTATAAGGCATTTCAAATAAATGAGCTTCGATGAGAGAGCCCATTTATCTATTAACAGCCGGTCAGCAGTGAGATCAATTGACTGCTAGCCTGCTGGGTTGAACTAACAGACAACAGTAACACAATGCTTATGATGGACATGACTATGTAATAAATAAACAATCAGAAACTCTTTGGGATTTAAAATAACATTAAGATAATTTGCAATATTTTTTCTCTTCAAGTATGGAGCGATCCTTCTAAAGCTCGTCGACCGACATACTTTCGCGTCACCCCGTGATAACCGGCGGAGGTGAGGGCACCTATCCAGTACTAATTCAGGAGTTAATCCCGGTTATCAGCAAATCTTGTGAGACAGCCAGGCCTATCTGCTAATGGCACTACTTTGCAAAACCTTCCACCAACCCTCTGCAACGCAAAATGGACTTTACCATCCAGTATTACGTTAGAAATCCAATCAACTTTACACACAAACATGTTTGATTAGATGCTAACACTCTCAAGTTCTCTTGCCATGGGACATTGGGTCATAAGTTGTGGGAGTAGGATGCAGATCGGTTTGTCGGAGTGTTTCTAACAGCTATACCTGGTTCAGCGACCCGTGCTAAGGTTTGCTTCCTGCGTCGCAACGTTCAGCTGATAGTGATGTGTTGTTTTGCGAAATATTGGGAGTCTGCTACTCGAATAATCGAAATTGATTTCAAATTATTTTTAAGATCCACGTTTGGTTTAGTGGTTACAACGCTACCATAGCACAGTCTTGTGACCATAGTGTAACGTCCCGGATTCGTATTTAAGCTCAGTCAGACGGGCGGAGTCACTGGAATAACGTAGTTTAAAATTAATAACTTTTAACCTACGTTATACCAGGACTCCGTCCGTGAGAACTTGGGACTTTCTGGTGGGATTTTCGAAACACTCATATTTGCCAACACCAGAGTACTCGGGTGGTTAAGTGTTTTATGGCAGCAGCAAAGAATTACACAAATGGATACTTACACCATATGTAGGTAGTCAGTCGGGGAAAAACCAATTGATACCCTACGTCAATTTTGCGTGTTAAAGCCATTAATAAAACTGTCAAAGAATGACAGGCGTGATTTGAACAAGCGGACTGTTTAAGTTGGTAGCCAATTTGCTTAACAATTAATTTACAACAAGCGTTCATTCACAAGCTTGACACGATTTCGATGAAATTATAAATAAAAAATGATTACCTATTCGAAATTACTTTAAGTAACTGGTCGAGCGAGCTCTGCTCGGTTGAAAATTGATAAACATTGTCCAGGTATACCAACGTTGTATCACATCCCCGAGGCTGTGTAAATACTGAAACCTTTTCCTAGGTATGACACCTAGCTAGATCGATTTTTCGCCCCGTAAAGCCCTGTATTGCATTTCATTGAAATCGGTAGAGCTGTTTTTGAGAATGTGATTACAAATATACAGGGTAAACAACATCCTTGAAACCAGTGGTTTGGTTTCATTTATAGAACGTAAAATCAATGAAAAATGAAACTTTTTTTTTTTAAGAATCTACCTTTTACCACATTATTATTTGACCCTTTCACCCTAGGGTGCTAGGGCAACGAACTTGCATCTCAACACGGGTGGGTGGCGCGGGACGTGACCTGACCGGCCGCGAGCGCGACCCCTCCCTCACTCAGTCAGCTGTTATGCTGGCGAGCACGGGGTCGGATAGAAACTTTAATGAAAAAGACGTCTTTTTTTATTGTTACTCGGTCATTTATTTTTGTATTTAAGTCAATTACTCATGGTTTGAGTGACAACGGTGTTTACCCTTACACCCTGTATAGGTAAGTATACAAATATTGTTCATTTAATAGTACGCAGTATAATATGCTAGCACTGCACTAATCGTAGGTACCGTAGTCAACATGATTGAAACTCGATCATTGTCCAAATCAATAGGTATAAACCAGCAGTTAGATTGCGGTGTACATAGCAAAATAATGTAATTTGTGGACAATGCACTTTCGATGTCATTGTGGTTCGAGGTAAGACATAAATATTATGAAATTATTACTGTGTTGGTAAGCAAAAGTAGGCAGAAGGAATATGTCGTGTCTCGTCATCTTAAATACACTATATTACAAGTACTTAACACTAATATATTGCCATCTGCCTAGCCTTTTCCCAACTATGTTGAGGTCGGCTTCAAGTCTAACCGGATGCAGCTGTATACCAGTAATTTACATGGAGCGACTGTCTATCTAACCTCCACAACCCAGTTACAGAGAAAATACGACACCTTTTGGTAAGACTGATTGTTAGACTTTTGGGCTTCTAGCGACCCGTAACGACTGTCAAAGATCCACGAATACGTCCTTTCTGAGGTACGGAGGGGTCTCGGTATGTAAAGATGGTCACCCATCCATGGACCGAAGGCGGCAAGCATAGCTTAAACTGATCGGTCGACGTGTGAGATTTTTTTTATAGTACACGTATATGACTCACTGGGTATCAAAAAATTCATTGCCAAATTGGATGGCCATCTTGACTCTCTGGCCTAAAAATCCAAATTGCTTGGGGACATAACATATGTGCCAGAGACTGTCAAAACAATAAAACACCCAGGCTTCGAATAACAAAACTCATCAATCGATTATACCTATAGGTATCGAAAGATACTATAGTAGCTCATCACTATTCCAACCAGTGGTTTTTGCGCTGCGTACGCGCCGCTTCACGGGCCTACAATATTCTCTCTTATTAGATGTTATGACAGCTAATCCGAGGGAAAGATGTAACTTCATGATCAACTAAGCAAAAAGCTGTAGACATTCCGTCTCCCTCTTGCGTTTTATTTATTAGTGATGCTTTATATCGGAATTATTATACGCACGATTTAAAACACGCGATGGCTACAGATGATGCGCTCGCACAGTGGGAACTTTATTTATAGCGGGTAGGTATGTTATGTGGAGAGAACCCACGGCTGCAGGGATTCGTAGTCTTACTATGAATATACTATGGAGACATGAAATTTCAGTTCCTATTCCTTTTGACGTATAAAAATATATACTTGATTTATTATTTTTCTACTTGACAGCTATCATCGTCCAACCCTCTGCAAGCATATAAGCCTGACGAACAAAGCCTTAGTCAAAACTAAAAGGTGTAAAAAAAACAGAATGTAAAAGAAACATAGAAACCATAGTTTTTGACCCTCAGAAATGTTTTGAAAAATCCTTGATGCAATTTTGCAACCTGTAAAAAAAAATCTAATTGCGTAAAATTATGTGGTTGAACTTCATGCAAAGCTGAGGGCGAGATCTATTAGTTAAGTTGTGTGATATTTATATAACTACCAACATCGGTTTCCAAATACAGGTATGTATATGTGACATTTGTGTCTGTAAATGCAAGCACGCTATAAGAGAAACACTAGTGTGGGGCAACGAGATATTTCCCCGTTCGATTTCGTATACAATGGTTGACATTACAGATAGGAGTATTGGTTTCTTGCTATCCAGTGATAGTGAATTTCATTTAAATGTCATTATTTTTCATCTTACGCCCTTGAAGGACAAATAGTGACCTTATTGATGATGTTCTTCAGAAAGTTCAGGTGCGTAGTACTCGCAACTGGCGTGCGTGTATGACGGCATGGAGTTCTGATCGTGAGCTTGGAACCACATAAGAATGTCTTCAAATCGGTCGTCATTGTACTCGTAAAAGCCAATGATTTATGAGATACAATCACGTTATATTTTCTCCCGCGTCAATGTGTTTTTAGTACACAATACATGTATCATCCTATCCTTTTTCCAACTATGACCGGCTTCCAGTCTAACCGGATGCAGCTGAATACCAGTAATTTACACGGAGCGACTGACTCTGACCTCCACAACCCAGTTACAGGATAAATACTATATCCCTTGGCTATGTAGAAGCCTGAAAGTCGGACAACCAGTTAAGACTGGTTGTAACAGACTTTCAGGCTTCTGAAACACGTTACGTCTATCAAAGATCCACGAATGATAGCCGGGACCAGCGGCCTAAAGTGCTTTCCGAGGCACGGTGGGGTGGTATGTACAGATGTTCATGCATCCACGGACCAACTGCGGCAAGCGTAGCTTAACCTTATCGACCGACCTGTGCACCTGTATGACTTAAACCCCTTTTAATACACACGACTCTTCTTTAAATATGACATTTTTGTCTATTCCAATAGTGTAGTAACGTCTTACAGCCAATTTTGTCCAGATCTTTTTAAATGTTACCTATAGATAAACTTATTATGTATGCCATTCGAGCTACGTCGGTCGGAACCCGAATTAAATCATTCAAACTAGATTCATGGCACAAAAAGTTAAATAGCTGAATACATCGGAGACTCATGTTTAGTAAGAGACAGTCATGGTTTTTGGAAATCGGTCAAGTGCAAGAGATACATAGTGACGCCTACGACATGGATAGAGCCATGTTAAAGCCATACACAGGCTGGGTGGGTTTGAACTCTTTGACAATCTTTCAAGGAGCGAAAGTACTTATGAATATTAAAAGCTATTTCTTGGATACTAACTAGTTTTAAGTTTTCTTTACTAACACTACCTTATGGATTCTCTGTTGCCTGGAATCATCTAAATCTGAAATGAAAAAAAACCTGCAGTTTCATATAAAATGCCATACAGGAACTAATGAAAGATATCAGCAGAGTCATCCTAAAAATCCCTAAAAGGGTTCTTGGAACAGAAAAAAAAATTGAACAGGAAGGTTCCGTGATAGGTTCACGGAACCTTTCTGTTCAATTTTTTTTAACATTACTTCTGATAACATAACAACATGCTTGTAGGAAATAGAGGCGTGATGTTTGGGCAGAAGGACGAAGGATTTTGGGCAGAGGTGTGCAACTGTGCAGTGACACCCACATTTCGCCAGCTAAGTTTAAGTCCCATGTAATAGGGGCCGAGCCCATTGCCATCAATGGGCACAAATCCAAACTCCAAATTCATAAAGGAAAACCCGTATAAGACTGCCCGATCAGGGAATCGAACCCTGGACGTCGAGCTCAGCAGTCGTGCTTGCGACAACTATACCAACAAAGCAGTATTTTTAACAGTAGCCAGTTAATTCCTTCACCAAGCTAGCGAGGAAAAGAATAAAGGTTTGGACCGAGTTTGACTTTGACTTTGACATAAAAGAAAGTTCTATACGGTACTATATCGTAGATATGGGAGTGGACCAAAGATTGCGCAAACGCAAGTACAAGTACCGCTTGACTTCGAACAAAGGAGTACGTCAGTTCCTTTGTAGTGTCAGCACTATGATGGTTAACCTTGATCAAGTATATACATTGGTAGTATTCATGGCTAGATACACCCTGAATCCCCCAAAGGTATAGGCAGAGGAGTATCTTGTAATAGGGAGTGACCCTACTGCCATCAGGATCATCCAGACTCCGAGCTGCTATTGAGTAATTCCTAATGAAAAAAACCCGTCAGACTTTGCGACACTTGGGCATCAAACCCAGGATTTGAAGTTCTGCAGTCTTGCTTGCAACCACTAGACCAACGAAGCAGTCGACTACAAGAAAGAATGAGATAAAAATAACTGTGCCTGATATTGAGAGCTAGACATAGGTTTCAAGACATGTATGTACAAGTCAGTTGAGTCTAATCAGGAAAAACACGATACGACATCATTTTTTTTGGCAGCAAAAGTTTGTTAGCCCTTTTTGTCTCGATAAGAAAAATTGAAGTCTTTCATGAAACTGTGTAGAAAATCTGCCTACTTACAATGTAATAACTTAGGCTCGGTATCTGCACCTGCACCCAAGATTACGAAGTTTATCATGTCTTTCAAAACGTAGTGCAAGGCTTCTATCCTTTAAACACGCAAATGGCCACTAGTCATCGGAGGTTATAATTAAATCGCTCATTAACTCCTCGTTATCTGGTAGTACTGCCACGAGCGTGAAGCTTTGCCATCGCGATCAAAACAGTCCGTAGCAAGTGTGAGTAAATCTTATTTATGTTGTGGCTAGAAAAAAAGACACCATACCGAATTCAAAAAAACTCTCACTGCTCCGTTTAGCGGTGCGGTGCGCGGGCGCCGCCGGCAGCGTCCACTTATTCCGAAGGCACAAGCAGTCAAGCTCGAGAAAGCTCAGTGCGCGGGTCGTATCGAGGGCCGGCGGACGCGAGCCGACGACTGCCGAAGCACGCCGGACATGTTCGGAATATGGACGTGTGGAGCGGTCGACCCGCGACGTGCGTGCGCGCATCGCCGCCCCTCGCCATAGAGACAGGCGACAATTTTGCGCTCACGTTCTTCGAGAGCAAAGAGCAAGCGCCGCCGCCGCCGCCGAAACAAGGTGTGTTGTGATTATGTTATTACTGCTGCATGCGTACGCGCCGACAGCATGTCACACTTGTTATGCGAATGTTACCACACAGTCTCATCTGTTCGGTTATATGCGATAGGTTTCAGGAGATGTTGAAGTTAAGTGAGTGTGTGGACATTACTATCACTTTTCGTATGATGCAATTCTTTTAGCTCTTGTAAGTAAGCGACGTGATGAAAGGCTGTGAAGAGATGTCTTTTCAGGCAGCTAGCGGAAACTGGTTGGTTTGCACAGACCCATTGTCAATTTTTGCAAAAAATCTACCAGTAATATAATTCAGTGTTTCGATCATGTGTTGACGATTTAAAAACTGTTTTGATATTCAGCTTGCTATCGGGATTATGGTAATTGTGGGCTATGTATATGTAAGTGGGCGAGCGCCGTCATTGTGGCTATATTCCCCTGTGCTTGGGAATTGTAACGGTGTATGAGGAGCATGTCCAGAGCTGGACGTAGGCTGTTGGATGTCGGTGTGACGTCATTTAGATTTTGACATGAAATTAAACTTAAATGATGATGATGATGAATTATAGTTTTAGCTACCTACTATTATTGTGAACATAGTCTATTTGTAAGTTATAGATAATAATAAAACAAAAACCTCGTGTTTACCCACGAAACCGTAGCATTTGCAAGTAACTACTGAAACAATAAACCAAACATGAATAAATTAAGCAGTTTGATGATCTTTTAACGTAAGGGTATGCATAAATTTATCAGCTGGGTCTTAAACATTACACAATACGTATCGTAATTCGTAAGGAAACAGCGTGTTAAAACAAAGATCTGTGTTGCGGAAGCAAGTTGTGGGCGAAAATTAGCTCCGAGCGCTCGTGAGGGTACCGTTAGGTATTTATGACTGAGGTATTACACTACAATGCAAATTTGATACACTCTCAACTTATTCTCCATACATCGCTCCTATAGAAATAAATCGATCCACCAATTCACATCAATGCTGAGCAGTGGAAATGATATGAAGTTAAAGATCGCACTTGGTACGATCATGGCGAAAGCGACGTGGATGTTTTGTTTGACGAAAGTCGAAATGTACTGAATATTTATTTTATTATTGTTCTTAGAACTTAGTTGGGTGACGAAATGTTTAAATGGCAAAGGCAAATGGAAGACCCGACGCCGCTTCAAGGATCTTTTGGTCCTCGACTGATATGGGGGCGCTGTTCCTACACATTACCTTATTGTGAAATTGTTTTGTAAAAATGTATTGGAAAACCAAGATGGCGGTGGTAGTTTCGATTTTGACCACGCGCCAAAAGATCCTCGTACAGTCCAAAAGTGAAATGGTTGCTGAAACTAAGTACAAATGCTGTTTTTGGTTTCGAAGCGTACGGTCATTAATGTTTTAAAAACATGCAGTACCAACCAACACGCGAAGATAAGCGTGGGAACTTTTGAAGATTCTTTGTATATGTCTTATGATCTGCTAAATAGCGATCTTCTTTTGTCTAGATTGTTGCATCTTCTTGGGGCCTATTTAATGTAGAGACAGGCAAGGATACGAGCGACAATTCGACTATTTTACATGTCTTTTTTCTTAGTTTCAGTGCTTTACTACTATTTTTATTGCTTTTAAGTGCTTTATTGTTACAGAGGTATATAATAAATAACTGTCGCAAAAACGGTGTTACAGTTATTTTTCCACAGGTTATGGATAAGCAAAAACTGTGTAATACAAAACAGTACCTACTTAACTAAAAAATGCCCTTTAACCTTTACTAGTTAAACAACTGTATCACAGGAGACAGAATATATCGCATTGTCAGTTATAGTAAATAATAGTATAGCTTGTGTTGTAGTTACTAGTTTATGCGCTCAGAAATCTCGCTACAAGCTGGATCAGTTGAGTTGCATTTATAGAAACCATTACTTAGTTCCTAACTCGGAAGTTATTGCAAATGTGTAAAGGCTCCTTCAGACAGATTCTCGCTTACCGGTATAAAATAAAATCTTATGCCGTACCTACCTGAAGTATTTTGTATACTATGAAGCATTATATTATATGTATATATTAACTTTTGAACTTTTACTTGGTAGGTTTATGTATTTTGCAAACAATCATTAATTACTATTTAGTGGGCACTGACTAATTGATTAAATCTGGGTTATTTTAATTCAACATGCTCATTGTTTAATTATCATTTATTTGTGGTATTAACGTAATGTTGAATAATTAATTGACTGCGGTTCGCACATTAACAAACCGCTACAGCTAACCTAAACATAAACAATCTGTTGATGAAAGTGCGGTCAACATCAGTGCAACGGATGGGGTTTGAACTCACACCCTCCCGCTTGCTGCGAACTTTTGTAATTGGGTCATTGCGGCAAGCCTTATTGAATTGTCTGTCTGAACAACATTTCGCTAACCTTATATTTAACTACTTAATTAATGTAATTGAAACTGCTACGTGGAAATAAATAAATAATACTCTTCTTGTTTAAATTATAAAAAATACCTATGAGATTAATATCTTTGATCCAATGGGATTCAAATAAATCTAACTTTTACTTTAGTTTCGAAAACTAATAAGTACATGACTTAATAACAGCTCCTAACCATCTTACTTAAAGCTAACTTACCCATCGTCCACCTAAACAATTTAGGTAGGTAATCCTACAAAATTATGTATTCATGCGCAGCTGATGTTTGATGTATGACATGATAAGCCGTCAGCTGTTTTCTGAACTTGATCTATTTGCCGCGTGCCGCGAGAAGTCGGCTCATCTGACGCGACCTTAACCTAGCGTGGTGACGACATGGTGGGACTGGGGACACCATGCGGGCTGAGGCGGTGGAGCGGGGGGGAGGGGCGGGGTACTGCGCTCCCGGTCAGTGACCGCGAGCGTTATGCAACACATTGATAAAGACATGACTCCATGAGGCTGCACGTTGTTGCTTAGCAACCATTGGCAGGATAGGTGTCCTAGCAACTCCCCAGACATGTAAAATGATAGTTGCTTGTTTACTTAGGAGCTTTTAAAATTTTGTGATGCAATCTCGCTTGACGTGACAGGCTGTTGATAGAAGTAGCTTGCATTGTTCTCGATCCTTAGACACGTTGACGCGGCGTTTTAATGCCTTTTGTTAATTGATAAGTACCTATGTGTTGGTAAACAACATGGAAACTGATGGTAAACAACTAACAGTTATGCTAAGTAAATGTAATGTCGCGCAGTCTATCAAACTTATATGGTTTATTTTTTCTAACTACTGAAGTTTACTGAACTAAACCAATGACCGGATTTATTGTCTCGTATTATAGGCACGCGCTTTACGATTTCTAATAACAGCTGAATTGGTAAAAATGGAAGCTGCCTTGTTGGTGGCATCCAATCTGAGGTTGCATTAAAGTAACTGCAACGAGAAGACTTGAAAAGTAAAGCGTGTTTTACACTTTTACATTATTCAGGTAAAAGATCGCATAATCGCATATTCGCGCGACATTCGCTTTCGGTTAGGACGCAGGCTAGGAGTCGGAATCATCCTTACAACTCCATCAGAGCCAGTTTGGTCCAATTATATAAGTTTTCAAGCTAGAGAGTCGTAAGCGTGTGCGTTACGTACGTGTATTAGTATTCTCACGCTTGTCTCTTCCGGGGTGAGCAGTGTGGAAACGAACGAACATGAGGTAATATATGGATATGATATGCTTTATTTTAGCTATCGTATAAACCATTTTACTTTTTTTTTCTTTATCATAAAACAGCAATCTATCAAATACATTAGCTAAAGATAAAATTATACAAAAACTCCAGACATACTGAAATGATCGTCTTCCATTCGTCTGCGAACACATCACAGTCAGGTTTAGCCTCCAAGAGAGCGTTGAGCGCGTAGAGAGTGCGAGGGAGATATTTATTAAATACTAGCAGCGCCCCGCGGTTTCACTCTCAATCCCGTGGGAATATCCGGATAAAAAGTATCCGATGTGTTAATCTAGGTTATAAACTAACTGTGTACCAAATATCATCCAAATCCGTTCAGTAATTGTTGCGTGAAAGAGTAACAAACATCCATCCATCCATCACAAACTTTCGCGTTTATATACCATAGCTGTAGTACCCCACGTCTTGATCTGTGCCGGACTGATGACTATAGGCTCCCTATATATTACATGGGACGTCAAAACATAACTGGCGATATAATTTGTTTGTACTACACACATCTGCCTGTCGCTGCGGGGAATACAGGCGCGATGTTATGTCTGTATGTCGACACACACACTTTGACTTACAAATTAGGTTGAAAATATTAAAGATTTAACCCAAACAAAACTCTTACTGAAGTAGAATAAGTATACTTCGGTCCAGATAGTTAGCAAGCTGTTAAGCTCTGGCCAAACTGAAGTGAAGCCCGCGCGGGAAGCGGGACACGACTCCGTGTCGATAATTCAAATATTTTAATAATTAGGAAGTCAGATCACGCTACTATTCTTCCAGTTTGAACACCTCCAAACAATTTAGTTGACACAATCGGCGCGAGTGAACGTACGCTACTGCCTGTCCACTGAGCTAGGCTGCCATCGGGACACAGATGCCTCCATGAAATGAAGGAATTCAATAGCTATAGCCTGTAGGATATTAAATTCTTCGCATGACGTCACATTACTCCCCGACACAGATGTGTGTGATTAGTGATAACAAACAGAATTGATAGCAAATCTTGAAAGAATTCTCCTATTATGATAATTGAATGCAGTTCCAATTATTTGGTTGGCCTACTTAAAGTTTCATATACAGTATCTGTTTATGTCTATATCTATAATAAATAGTATATAACAATGTCGCTTTTCATGGCTGTTTGTGGGACCACTTAGTTCTTTTAAACTGCACAATATTTTTATTGCGGTCTTCACCACCATTCAGCTATTTTTTTACGGAGGGTAATGTACATATTTAATACGTTAATATTTAATTTGGCTTTAGCACAGAAATCATGATGTTTTGTCATGTTGCCACATGAATTATAATAAATTAAATTGTAAATTAAAACATACGATGTACGTCATCTACTGTGTCCAAGTGAAAAGTACGTGAAACGAGTTTTCGTTCGCCTGGTTCTGGATACATATATATGTATCCAGAACCAGGCGAACGATATAATAATAGGAACAGTTTCCAGATTTTGATGCTTTTTCAAACCTGTGTACGTATTGGACGCTACATAAAAGGTTGTGTTTCGTAATGTTAACTACTTTGCATACTTTATTGTGTAAAATCCAGTTCTTCTAACTGAACAGACAGCTGTGCTGCTGGACAGTTCGTTGCGCGACTGCTTCCCAGCTAAAGCACTAAGTTAAGGTCGGCCGTTTTGGGGAACTTGTCTCAGTTGCCTCATGTCATTTTGACGTTCAAAAAGTGTTGATTCTCAGCCTAATATTTTGAAGATAACAAGAAGAGAAGATAATTTGATTCAGATTTTATGAAAAAGTCAAAACTAACCCACGGTGTGTCATTTAGAGCGGAAAATCAGGGCAATGCTTTGCGATTCCCAGTTCGATATTAAACAAGGTAAGTTGTTGATTTATTACACATGAAGTTTCCGGTTTCTTTCACCGGAAGTAACGATGCGTATCAGACGAGCACCAGGTTTGAACCCACGACCCGAGGCCCGCGAACTGCGAGTATCTTAAGTAAACTTCCCACCAGACTTCCTCGTTTATCTGGGTGTGCCTAGTTATTATTTTTTATGTCCTTCTATTGGGTTCCACTCAGTGACACTCGCTTGTCAAAAGCTTTTAAAGTTTGTCAAAAATAATGCGAACATTAAAAAAAAATGCGGGACCTCCCCAACGTTCTAAATCACACTCATTAGAGTCTGACAAGTTTATTTAGAGAATCAATCTCACTATAGTCTTGTTGTCGTCGAATTTAGATAAAAACGCGATGTATTATTGCATAGACGAAATGTATGTACATTCGGGAAATCGACGCAAGATGGCGCTACAGGCTAGCAGGTTCCTGAAAACCGCACCGGTTTTGCTTTGTTGCCAAAACTGATATACCCTTGGTAAACACTTACATTTTCCTTTTGTAAAGCATCACAGTGGGTTTATTCACATTTTAATGTAGCCTAGCTAATAAGTAATTTAAACATAACTTAAACTGCTTAGAAAAGACACTTACTTTTGATGTAAGTGTAATTAAGAGTTAAAAAAAAATCGGGCTTCGAAGGTCCTTAGGTGTTAAGTAGTCCTACATACTTAAATCTACTTATAGGTAGGTAATCTACTTATAGTATAAGTATTATTATTAAATAGGTACCATTAAATAATAAAAATACTAAATAATTATTTTAAAGTTTTTAGTTGTTCAAAACGGTTTACTAATGTTTGCTATAATTTCATATGCCATAATTTTATATACCATAATTCTCCTTCTTCAGTTGCCATAATCGTCAAATGACATAAAATCATTTTCCATAATTTCATTAGTCATAATCGTTCAAGTGTAACATAACATTTATTTGCTATATTTTTCATTTTCAATAATGTCGTTTTCCATACCATTTATTCATCATAATATTAATTTGCCCATATTATCACAACAATGCTAAATCAGTACAAGCGCCTGCAATTTTGATGTTATGTTAAACTGAATAATTTTGCTATTAACATATTCATAGAAAAATGGTTTATGGTGCACGAATAAAAGTCACAAAAAAAAAAAACTTGCTGGACATGTTTCTGTGCGCTGCGGGGCTCCGGCGGTCCCACGACAGAATATCGTCGCAGATGGTTTAACGCTCACCAACGCAGCATCGTCTGCTGCAGCGGCGAGCGTTTCAACCACCTGCTCCTCAACCCGCGGGCCACCTAGCCACTCCGCGCCTACGCGATTTTAAATTGCACTCTAGGGGTAGGGCATACAAGACTGCGTGGCGTCGGATTTACAGCGATGCGTTTCTGTCACTAAAACCAATTTTTTATCAAATATTTTAGGACTTACAATCTATACATAGCTACGGCTATACAAAAAATAGGTACTCCCTACCAATTTTTTGCACAAAACAATAAACGCTTGAAAGTAATGATTATGACACATGTTATTATGGCAACAAATTGTATGGCAAATAATAGTTATGACTAATAAGTAAGTTAGTATGACAAACGTTATTAGTACAAATGATAATATGGCAAGTAAATATTATGACTGAGGACGATTATGGAAAACAATATTATGGCAAATGAAATTATGGCAAACAAGACAATACCGTTCAAAACACTTAAATCGCCTACACAACGATCAAGCAAGGTGGTTAAATTGTGATCAAAGTCCGTGCCTTTTGTTGTCGACGAGGTCTTCGCCCTTCAATTGAAAAATAATAAACTGGCTGATAGTGAAATCTCTCTATCTCATCCATATTTTATCTAACGACTAATAAGAATTAGTATTCTCCGTTTTTAAGGGTGAATTTGAAGAAATACGTATGTCATTTCTATTAGGTACTTACTTCACATTCAAGTCGAAATCTGTCAAACTTGTCAAAATGTTGATAAATTGATTGTATTTTTGTCAGATTGCGAATGAGATACGAAAGTGAACGTTCATAAAAATTACGGGAATTGTCCCTCTGATTTTTTATAGGAAGTTACCAAAAAAATTCACAGGATAAGACTTTAATAATTGCGTATTGAGTTTTTGTTAATTTTTCCATACAAAAACCGTTACTCCTCAATTTTATTCTACGTATAACAAGATATCTGACATTGGTATAATCAGGCCTAAAACTTTTAATCCTAAACGTTGCCTAAGAAAGTGGTGAATGGTCACACAATATCGGCTGTCCAAACACAGAGCGTTTTTGGACAACTTTAATGTCAAATACCGGGGAGAATTACAGAATTTCATGACGGCCGTTATAATAAGACGACGTTATTTATTGAACCTTTTTCCTAGGGAACCAAAGACAAAGCTAGTTTACTAGAGTTCTTCACTAGCTTGTCAACGGTTTCAAATAATTGTCCATTATTTTATACGACAGCAGATGCTTAAATAAGCACTAGTCTACTGTCCCGGTAATTGTAATGAACAACGGTAATGTAATGTAATGCACAGCAAGGGCAGACGTGATGGATTATAGCCCGTGTGGATCCATTACTACAAATTAATATTGTTCTACTGCAAATAAAGTTGCACATTCAATATTTTTCAATCATTTCTAGCAATATTTAACACATAAGGTACCTATGTTATATGTGTAGTCAACTGAAGAGGGTTCACTGTACCTACTCATCATTTTGAAAATATGAACCACCTTTGCTATGGGACCAAGCCTAAAATCGCGTTTCATCAACTTCGCTTGTGTAGTTTTCGAGTAAGCTCCAATAATAGGTGTTTTTATCAAGTTTATATATGTTGATGACGTTGTTATCTGATCTTCACATAGTAAGAAGTGTTACATGAATGTTTGTGAGTACAATTAAAAAGTGAAAAATCCTTGAAGTAACATCCGAAACTAAAATAATATTTCACTGCGCAGTTGTTCTTTTTTTAAATTCAAATTGTGTTTTTTTTTAATTATTATTACCTATTCAGATAAAGCCTTATGTCAGAAAATTTGCAGCCAGAAGGCTGCAAGCACACTTACACAGAGTAACTCTCTTCACTCGTGAATAGCCTTTTACCACAAATCAATAGGTTCAGCAACTTCAATAATATACGACGGTTTCTTTCGAATGCAGTCGGGACGCAGGCTAACACTTTCGCGGACACTGAATGAGACACAATTGAAGTTTTATTGTTATCACGTCTATGGGGTTTACTCTCCCTCAGACAGCTGCAGCATTGTCGCCTGTAACGCTTCACAGACCTATAAACAGCTTCTCTGCACAAATTGTTATATACGTATCAGACATAACAACAAGCTAGGCTTACCGCAGTTACTGCATGGATGGGTGGTCTTTGTTTTTGAAGAAGGGGTAAATCGTTTGGGCGTGCGACAGTCGTGAGGGGTCGACAGAACTATGAAAGTCGGTTAAAAAGTTGTTGTGTTTGCCAAAACTTATACTTAATCGGGGAGTTTTCAAATTTCGAGTTTATAAGTTACTTCTACGCGTGCGCACCGTGTACCGTAACGACCGCATCATCATCATCAATCTCCTGCCCTTCCTTATCCCAGTCTCCCAATTTATGTCGGGTCGGCGCAACATGTTTACTTTCACACTACTCAATAAGTCGTCACCTCGGTTAGTCACTTCTTACTCTTACTCATATCAAATTTCAAACACTTCATTCATCGTTTCTTTCGTTCCCTTACCCTACTGTTATAGCCATCCACATTCATACGAATCATTACAATTTAAAAACAAAATAGATAACGTTCCAAGCTAGAAAAGACTAGACAGATGAATTAATTCAACAAAAAAATCATAGTTATTCACCAATAAAATATCAGAACTATCGTAGCCAATAGTGAAGTAAACAATAACAGTACTAGATGAGTCAACCACCGCACCCAGTGTTCTCAGCTAGCTCACTAGGAACTAAGGCTCCAATAATTACGAAACTTTATGAACGTGCCAAATGTCAAGCGAGATTGCACAGCTCTAATTTAATATTATAGTTATGATTGTATGTTTATCTAAACTCAATAGTACCTATGTATTTGTATACTAGCTTCTGTCCGCGAGTATGTTCGCGTGTAAGTCGTAAGATACACAGTATACCAAAATAACAGCCACATTTTCCGCGCAGTCACCCGCCCGCGCTTTTACTTTGTTTTCGCTTAGCGTTCTTTCTCAGTTTTTTCCTTTTTGCTCGGCTCTTAAGAGTTATAACATGATGTTAAATAGCCTATAATCTTCCTTACGAATTCCGCTATCATATGCAAGAAGAATTTTTCAAATTGTACTGGTCGTTCCAGAGATAAGCACGTTCAAACAAAAAAACAAACTCTTCCACTGTTTGTCCACCGCACCGGGAACGGTAACGTCAACGAGAAACACAATCATGACGACGCCGAAGTAGCGACAGTACGTTTACTATGGCGTCGTCATCTGTTGTAACCAAAGAGAATATTATACTCATTGGCTATAGTTTATAGGCTATACAGTTATTGGTTGTAACCTTACATACCTACGTACAAGTATTATGCTGTAACATTGTTAGTAGGTGCGTTTAGGACAGGCAGTTATGAAGTAATTTGATCATACTGAAATTGCACCCATGTGTTAGGTCGGGTGTAAATTTGATTTACACTACAACTAGTTTAGGAATGTAAACGCACATATAATAAAGAAATCTCAATGTTTTATCAAGTAGTTAAAGTCGTGCGACGCAGGGTCGGGTCGCTAATAACATAATAACGGAAAAGCGACATGCCAAATACGGATATACTTATTTATAAATGATTACAAAAGAAAACATTGATCTTTACTCCTCTTCTATTATTCAATGTTTGTCCTAAGATGCGCAACAATGAAAAGACTGTATTTTGAAGATAAGTATCTACTTACTACCAAGAGTACTAGAATCGCTGTGCTAAATTAGATGTAATATTACAACCAGCGACTCCGCTCGCATGGATGTAGAAAACAAAATACCTAAATAAACACAGGCTCGCTAGGTAATACTTAGTTAAAATAAATTAAATTCCTATGAATTGCTTGTAAAGTTGAGAGTTGATGTATAGAAAAAACATGGCGACAACAAGTTATTTGACAAAGCGAAGAAGTGAGAAAAAAGTCCTTTCAAAAGTTGCTCTTTGTTAAAAGATTATATCGCCACTTGAACGATTTCCTATTCTATTCTGCCACCCTCCAACCTTTGCGTGAAAGTATTCAAGAAATATGTTCCACTGCCTCCTGTGTACTGTTATATGTATGACACTATAAATATAGCCTTTCTTCTCCGAGTAGCTAGATATCACGAACACATGGTTAGGAACTATATCATCAGGCCTGTATTTCCCCGAAGGGCTAGACGGAGGTGTACCTATAGTACACCTACATTCCGTCAGGAACGGAACTGAAACTGATGGAAAGGTATCTATAAGCGTAAGGTTGAACAGGGGGACAAACAGAAGTTTAATGGTTTTTTTCGGTTTAAAGAAATTTATTTCTCATAAGAACTTACAGTCCGCTTATAATGAGATACAAAGTAATAAGCATAATAATACAGAACAATAAAATTTCCTCCAGAGTATTAGAAGTTATAATGTACATACATGTTTCTTAAGCTTATTTTTAAAAGTATTCACGTTATCGCAATCTTTTACATCGTCCGGCAATTCATTGAACAGCTGTGCTCCTTCAAGCAATATGGTTTTTCTACCGTAATTAGTGCGTACGCTAATGCCTTCTAGTTTGTTTTTATATCTATTTCTCAAGTTATATGACATTGTTTTTTTCTTTAGTTGTATGTTAGTTTGTATTGAGTTAGTTAGTTTGTATTGAGTTAGTATTGAGTTAGTTTGTATATGAATAACATAATAACGGAAAAGCGACATGCCAAATACGGATATACTTATTTATAAATGATTACAAAAGAAAACATTGATCTTTACTCCTCTTCTATTATTCAATGTTTGTCCTAAGATGCGCAACAATGAAAAGACTGTATTTTGAAGATAAGTATCTACTTACTACCAAGAGTACTAGAATCGCTGTGCTAAATTAGATGTAATATTACAACCAGCGACTCCGCTCGCATGGATGTAGAAAACAAAATACCTAAATAAACACAGGCTCGCTAGGTAATACTTAGTTAAAATAAATTAAATTCCTATGAATTGCTTGTAAAGTTGAGAGTTGATGTATAGAAAAAACATGGCGACAACAAGTTATTTGACAAAGCGAAGAAGTGAGAAAAAAGTCCTTTCAAAAGTTGCTCTTTGTTAAAAGATTATATCGCCACTTGAACGATTTCCTATTCTATTCTGCCACCCTCCAACCTTTGCGTGAAAGTATTCAAGAAATATGTTCCACTGCCTCCTGTGTACTGTTATATGTATGACACTATAAATATAGCCTTTCTTCTCCGAGTAGCTAGATATCACGAACACATGGTTAGGAACTATATCATCAGGCCTGTATTTCCCCGAAGGGCTAGACGGAGGTGTACCTATAGTACACCTACATTCCGTCAGGAACGGAACTGAAACTGATGGAAAGGTATCTATAAGCGTAAGGTTGAACAGGGGGACAAACAGAAGTTTAATGGTTTTTTTCGGTTTAAAGAAATTTATTTCTCATAAGAACTTACAGTCCGCTTATAATGAGATACAAAGTAATAAGCATAATAATACAGAACAATAAAATTTCCTCCAGAGTATTAGAAGTTATAATGTACATACATGTTTCTTAAGCTTATTTTTAAAAGTATTCACGTTATCGCAATCTTTTACATCGTCCGGCAATTCATTGAACAGCTGTGCTCCTTCAAGCAATATGGTTTTTCTACCGTAATTAGTGCGTACGCTAATGCCTTCTAGTTTGTTTTTATATCTATTTCTCAAGTTATATGACATTGTTTTTTTCTTTAGTTGTATGTTAGTTTGTATTGAGTTTGTAGTTATGTTTTTAATAAGAATGCAGGTGTAGTAAATGTATAGCTGTCTAATATTTAATAGCTTCGTTATTTCGTATAAGATCTTTGTTGGAGTGAGATAATGATAATGGAACAGAGTTTTTATTATTTTATTTTGAACTCTTTGCAGTGAATTCAAATTAGTTACTGCTGCGGATCCCCACATCTCAATCAAATATTCTAGATGCGATTTGACTAAAGAGTTATAGATAATGTATTCAATGCAAGAGTCGAAGATGGCCACTCCTGGATTTCAGGAGACTTTTACGGGACCGAGTGGCTTGCTCACTGCATATTGGGAATAACAGGATTAAGTCCAGCTTTTCTCACGATATTTTACTTCGAAAAGGAAGACTTTACATGCGAGATTGAACGGTCGTCGGTGCTTATATGTACATATATCCACCCGGAGGACCATACTACTTTTAAAATAAATTTATTATGAAAAACAATAAATTAACACCTGATAGATCACCCTCTTCATCATGTATAAACAGTATCCTCATATTGCTTTATAATAATAGCTAATTGGATACAAAGTTCGGAACTCATATTAATAAGAGCTGAATTTTATGCTATCACAATTATCTGCATATTATTGTGTTAATTGACCCAGATATTCGTATACACGTGCTCGCGAGCGTGCAGTGCAGGGAAAGAAGACCCACTACTGGTGAAGAAAGTCTCACAAGTTACTGGTGGCAAATAGAACAGTGTTGTATCATTGCAGTCGTTGTAAACACGTGTCTTAGATATACCCAGTGTTGTTGCATGTGTACTCGTGTAGTTACAATACGATGAGACTTTTGGACGCGTACTGTTAGTGGCGGCCAGTGAGCTGTACAAACTATTGTTAATATGGCCTCAAGACAGTTACGTAGATACGTAAACACAGTGGTATGGTCGACTTACGGTATTGATACGGTTAAAAGTGCTTCCTTGTCTGTTTGTCCGTGAAAGAAACACCGTGGCAATGGATTGTGTGGAATACACATTGTGATAATTATGCACTGGATGATCTTCGACCTGTAGTAGTGCAGTACGCAGCAACATGTGTATGATAGCATCTGGGATTCAGGCTGTCTTTGTGTACAGTTGAACCTAGAAGGAAAATTATAAATAGAAGTGTTTGTAATACACATTGCGTCTGAAACACATACACGTTTCAGTAGTACTATTTGTATACAAGTGTCATTTTCAACATTAATGTTTTTGGAATGTTAATTTACTTATAACAGCAACAGCTTTATTTGTGATACTCGTGTCATAGAGACTTATTAATTCTCCTGGATACCCGAAAGTTGTGTAGAACAGTTTTATCTACCTATCATTCCTTTAGGAAAGAAACAAACGACACGAGAGTTTTAAATTACTCCCAAATTGATTTGAGTGAGGTGAAAATAGATTAATTGTGGTTCCAGAGATTTAGTGCACTGTGTTTTGTAGTCAAACAATACTTCTCCACGACACTTGATAGTGACAAGAGGTTATTTAAAGTTTACTACCTGCTTCAACGTTTAATGTGAGTATGTTTTTGATGTAAGTATTAAAACGTAACGAAAGAATGATTTTCTCTTTTGCTTGCAGTACTCTCGTGTTTGTGTATCTCGTATTTGTAGTGAGTACTTATAAGTTTCATAAGTTTAGGTGGATTGTAATGACGGTACAGTCAACCGCGCATCAGTGGTAACAATTTGACAGTGACAGGGCCTTGATGTCGTAGCAGTTAGGCCGGTTTTCTTGTCGGTTGACTGTACGTATAAAAGGAAAGCCTTAAGAACGTTTTCTTATAAGTATTTTATAATACATTGCTTATCTATTTTTAGTACACTTTTATGGAAGGAGGTGTACCTAAAAAAGATTTTAAAGAATGACCACCTAGCAAGATTGAGCACCTAGATTTGATTCTAACTTAGTTAATTGTACTGTGAGCTACTTACCCATGTTTTTTTTATTAAAATATCTTATCTAGATAATTCATAATTAAATAAATTATACAGCATAAATACTCTTTATCATCATGTACACCATATAAATGACAGATTACATTGGGTGACACGATATCGCTAAAAGAGAACTTTTAAAGGCAACCAAGACAACAATTTAATGCAGTTGGTTGGTAAGCGCGTACTTGTATTGGAACCTGAGCAAGTGAAAGATTCTAAGATTGAGGGTAGAATCCTGAGCGTAGCAAGGGTTTCAAAGGTACGAGACGAATTTGGATGACCTCATATACAGCTTACATACAAAACTTCATTCGGCTACTGTACAGCTGTTTTCTATGGCTTATAACTCAATATTCTAATTGTAGAGGAGTCAACAATAGTATAAAACCACCGCAATAGGCTTTGAATGGGGCAGGAGACATCTGATGACACAGCGACCGCAATACATTGTCTGTTGTGTTTCGTCATTGGTATCTGTTACTACCAATGTATTTACATGTCAAACTGAGACCAGCAAGTAGGACAGTGGGAATTACTTGTACCTATATTCGTATTGTACCTTACAATTCGGAAAGTTACAGAAAAGAAGAAAATCGCAGGCCTTAAAGTTAAAGTATAATAAGTTTAAAGTTCTAGACTTATCTAGAACTTTATACTACAAGATAACTCTTAAGTTATCTTGTTGATAAAATAATAAAAGTAATTAATCAATTGTTGTCTATAGTAGGCCCTCCCTGAAACCCTGACCGTCCGGCAGCTTCAAAGGTTAGTAGCAGGTATGACGAGGCCTTCTTGGGATGACGCGGTGCCTCAAAATTACTACCATACCCGGTACTAATTAAGAGGCATTTAATAAACATGATTACCTGCTGTATCTGAAAGGTTTTAGTTAAGTAATGTCTACAGGTTCTGTCTGCACTAATCCCTGAAAAAGAAAGGTAGATCTTAACATTGTCACTTTTCCGTAATCTAAATAGACCCAAAATTATTAGATATACCTACTATTTATCAGCATGTCATGTGACGAGTTTGATATCATTTAAATAAAACATCTGTTACAATGTTTAAATATTGTTCTCAAAAATTGTCTTTAAAAAAGCTGAAGTGTTAAATGAACAAGTCTCCCAAAGACTGAAGAAAAAACATGCCGGGGAATTGCTAGTACCTCCTCAGAGATTGCAACTATATAGTAGAAATGCCAGTTGTATGACAGTAAAAATGTATAATAAATTACCACCTGGCTTGAGAATGTTACCAATTAATAAATTCAAATGTAAAATGTTTACTTGGCTCTTAGACATGTGTTTCTATTCTGTTAATGAATTTTTAAATCATACTTTTTGACATAGTAATTAATATTCTATGCTTTTTGACATAATAATTAATATTTTGACATTACAAATAATACTATTCAATTAATCTGAATCAATATTATTGTATAAAATATAAATTTAAACCAATTTTGATAATTTAATATAACTTTTATTGTAATGTCTACGATTTGCATGCACTTAGCTTATTTAATTTTTCTACACCAGCAATGGTAGTATATGTGAATCAATGTTTAATTTTAGATCTAAATGCACCATATACTTAGAAATAAATTATTCTTATTCTTATTCTTATTCTTAAAAACTTTTGTTGCTTATCGAACCATTTTTCTACAAGGTTCGAGGGGCGTAGGCCCCGCTCGCCCCTTGGATCTTGCCCCTAATCTAAGTGTACCCACCCACTCGCCCCTTTGGCCGGTCGCCCCCGATTGTTAGTAGGTTAAAAGTGCAGTCAGTCACTATTAATTTTTTTTTTTTTTTTTTTCTTAGAACTTCAATCAAAATCTAACAAAAAGTACTAGGCTTGCATGAATTCAAGATAGTATTAAAATCATTGGTATTATCCCACAAATAAGATTTGGATGAAAGGCACACAAATAGTATATAACTAACAAAAAAGTATTATACCCCATTTGAAATAAGATTAGACATTTACCCTTTTACAGTCCGTTCAACCGATATTGACTTCTATACCGTAGGCATAAGGATAGCATTAAAAGCAAAAAAAGTTACACAATACCAACTAACTACTGCGGCTGCCATTTGTCATGCCACCAACGCAATAGAATTCCAAATCGGTTGAACGGAATGTAAAAAAGGCTTAGGTATCTATACGTCTAATCTTATTTCAAATGGAGTTATAAGCTTGCATAAATTCACGTTTAGTTACACTTGGAGATAAGTAATAAAGTAATTAGCAAATATCACGAAACGCATACCTTAGTTGCCATATCAATTTCCAGATATCGTCCAGTCGTGCCGTGTCGTGTAGTGTCGTGCCGTGTCGTCGTCTTGTTCGTCGTCGTCGTTTTCCATATTTTATTCGGCCAAGGTGAAAGCGGCATAGGTACCCTTTACCTACCAGATTACTAATCAATAACAACTATGCTCTTTTACATTAATTTGTCAAAGTTCCCAAAACACATGTGCATTGTAATAAGCTATGGCGAAGTGTACTTTTAAGTGTTGTTCCAGTGCAAATGCGATTGATGTACTTATTGCTTTTTTCTCTTGAAAATGTATTTAGGTACGTATCTTGAAGAAAGATGTTCTTTAGGTGTCTCTTTTTGTCATGTATTATTTTCACAGTTTGGGGGTGAAACAACTTTGGCAACTTGTGCAACAAGGCGGAAGTATCAGATGGAAGGTGATTAAAATAATGATTTGCGACCAGACAATCTGAATTTCGCCGGCTACCTACAGCGGTCCAGCTAGATCCCATTAAGATGACTGCTCCTTAAAAATTACAAGAAAACCGGCCAAGTACGAGAAGTACGGGTAGAAAAGAAGACTAGCACTCGAAAAGTTCCATACCGTATTAAGATCGAGCAAAAAACGGCCTTTAATTATTTCTTATCTTTATTTCTTAATTGTTATTATAGCGGCAATAGAAATACACAATCCGTAAAAATTTCAACTGTTACCTTTACGTTTAGATACAGTCCCCTGACAGACGGACGGACGGATAGCGGAGACTTAGTAATAGCGTTCCGTTTGGCACCCTTCGGGTACGGAACCCTAAAAATGAAGTAACAAGAAGTGTACAATAGGTTGGTGGTAACAAAACCAATAGGTATAAGCTAGCCTCTTATTCCATTGAAACCCCTTACTGCGCTAGGGCCACTCAAGGTCCAAGTTACCACCTACGACGTGCGGTCGAATGTATCTAATGTACAAGATAAACTTTTTTAAATCTTTTAAAAACCAGGTACATATAAATCAAATGCTGCATGTCATCACTATGATTTACTTTTCAGACCAATTTTTTTTTTAATAAGCTTTTCTTTTTAACCCATTTTCATCTTTCGACACACACTTTTATTTAGGCGTTTTTAGGTAGGTAAGGCTTAGTGCAAGCGAAAACGGGCATCAGCTTGTCTTCAGTCTCCCGTTTTGCATAAAAGTTTAATAAAACAACGTAGTTTAGGTAAGGCATACCTAGTAACAGTTTCCACTGTGAACCAATTATAGGAAAACGTACCAGCAAGTGCATCGGCCGTCCCCTCATGAACGCATCAGCCAATTGGGGGTAATAGGTGATTGCGTCGCGCGTGCGCAACTCCTCTCGGCACAATTTATCGTCACTTAGCCCATCCAGACCTACTATAGGCTGGTAGTGCTGGCACCAGCCCCCCTTCAATGTAAATTAGGAAATATCAATTTAATCCTATAGAAAAATATAGACCTTCTAATGATGTAAGCTTTTTTAATTTATATGAACCACCAAACATTTTTGGGCTTATAATCAGTCTTTTTTAAATAAATGAGCTTCTTTTGAACTTTCTGGCCTTTTGTAACACTCGGTAAATAAGCTAGGGTACGACCAAACAGTAGGTTAGCCAGCAGGCGAGCGCTACATCCCAGTTAGTCGCAGTCTACATCCCAGTTAGTCGCAGTTAGGTTAGGTTTTATTTGAGATTCACAAAAAGAGGCGCATTCATTACATTAGAGTGTTCATTAATATTTTTAGGAAAGCAAAATGGTTATTATTAGAGGCTCGATTAAATACATACTATTTGAATTCTATACGTACTAACTACATCTGGATGGGGCCTACCCTTTTAGCTTAGCTTAGCCCATTAGAAGCGGAAGTTAATGCCAGCGTGGAATCCACGAGCAGGCATGAATAAATCAAAACGAATGCAACGGCAACAGCGCACTTTCTACATATGTCAGAGGTGAAACACATTTTAAAGGTCAAAAACACCACAGAGTAATTTATACTTACATTCGATTATCGCCATTTGACAGAACTTAGAACTGAGAAGAAATGTCATTATGTACAAAAACCGTGTCCCTTAAAGCAGCTGTTTAGGACATACTCTGCCTCTATCCCCGGCCACAGCCTGTACGATTGCTGAGTGAAAAGGCTCGCGTTCAGAGACTGTAAAGCGTAATCATAGGTAGTCTGTGGGAGTATTATGTTTCGAATTGTTATATTTGAGTAAGTAAGACTGATCGATAGCCGTTTTCAAACTAGGTACCTACCTATTAGGTACACGAATTATCTTATATTCACTCACTGACGGACAACGCATACCCTAAGCCGTTGGGTCTATAAGCGTATTTAGCACAAGAGTTCCTTATGATAACGAAAGTGCACGAAGGATTTTGAAAATTCCTTTGCTAAAGGGGATCAAAGTTTGTGTGAAATGTCATCGGGCACATATTATTATCTTTTTATTATTTGATAAATTAGTCGACTAATAAGTGCTCGTGAATCGGTGGTAGTAATGGTAATACTTACTTGTAATGTATTCAATGATAACAGATTCTCCTCTAGAGACAATCAACTCAATCAACTTGCACCACTTGGTGCTTCGCCCTTCGCATCCAGTCTGTCCGTTAGTTGGGGCGTCCCAACAACGGTGCCGATACGGCGTCTCCACTCGACTCCAAAAGCTTTAAATGAATTAATGTATTGAAAACGTACTAACCACTCCCAATAATTGTTAGATACTACGAGTATATCAACGATAAACTACGCGGATAGGCGGAAGCGAATGAAGAAAATTAACCTCAGTTGGCATATATTTAGGATGAAAATGAGTATATAGCATCACCATCATAAAATGCGACTTCCTGCTCCACTCAGGCTTTTCATTATTGAACTTTCTAGCCAAAGTTCCGCGAAATCGAACGAGTCGTTGTCAGTCAGTCAGTTAGTCAGCGTTAGCGTCATGTACCTATTTTGAAATTAATTTAGTCGAGTTGAGTTGTTGACAGGACAACTCTGTCCATAACTATTTACACTATAGTTTAAAAACATTGTAAAAGGCAATTATTTATAAAATAATAACCGTGGAGTTTCTTGCCGGCTCTCAGATAGGAAACGACCAATTGGAACGCACAGTTCCACCTAGCTTCTGACGTTTCATACGTGCCCATGTAGGTTTATGTTAAATAAAATATTTTGATTAATTTAAAATAAGTAAGAGTACTACATGTTGACTATATTTGTTGTCTGAGAGAATCGTTCACTTCCATTTGACCCGAAGCGTCCGGTAGTAAGACAAAAACGAGTCGTTTTTCTTACCAATTGTAACGTTGAAATACGCCTTTGTTTTGAATGAATTAATAAGTTATTTAATGATGACGACAATATTATTTTCAATAATTCACTTAATTTAAAATTACCAAATCAAACCTCTCCATCTTGCCAAACAACATTAAATTTCAATACCTACATATACTTACCTTCCTACATGCTTATATGTACTTATTTACTAAATAAATAATATCCATCGAACCGTTCTTCAGTAATAAACTAATGTCTTTAACTACAAGTTATCAAAGGGATAAAATTACTTCTTAGCGAAGTTTCATGCAGTTCCATAATAGATTAGTAGGGTGAAGGCGGTAGAACTGGCAGTGTGAGAAATTGTGATATAAATGATATAATAGTTCCATACGAGTTATCTTTTTTTTAAACTGCGACACTTTATCATGTTTAGATTTTTTTATTTGTTAACTGTCTATTGATACTTACCTCCTGATATTTCCTATGTTTTTGTAATGTGAGTTTATGTGACTCAATTTCATTTCTCATAAAATCATCAAAATCCGGATGACCCTGAGAGTATTAAGACACATGGATCAATTGAAATAAATACGGTATAAGCAAGTTTGTCTATCTGTGTCATGTCTTGCCAAATCTTATTATTTAAACAAACAGGGCTCTATAAATAATAGTGCAACTGAGCATTAACATGAACGCCACAGGAACTTCCGTAAAAAAACAAAGCTAGATCCTCATTCCGGGGTTTGTCTTTCTCTATGACTAATACGAGAGATGCGCGAGCGCAGAGCGACAGCAACCGCGACGAACCTGCGCGGAAAACTTGACGCAGCCACCGATACTTCCTCTCATTATCTTACAGTTCTCACACACACTATAATAATATCGAAAGCATGCACCAATCGGACACTTCAACAAAATCATGTAATAACTAACAGTAACACCACGTCGCATGACATGGTTAAAGATCGTCTCGCACTGGACGCCTGAGGGAGGACATCGTCGAGGTAGACCGCGGCGAAGGTGGTGTGACGATCTTATCAAATTTGCGGGGCCAACATGGCCAGAGATCGCTCAAAACCGAGAGATTTGGAAGCAAATAGAGGAAGACTTTGGTCAGCAGTGGGAGACAATATAGGCTAATATAAAAAAGTATTAGCCCAATTTTCCGCGAACTCAGCGGGCAGCACGGAGCATCTGTACTCAAAAAACATCGTTACTTAATGCTCCGATGAGTCGATGTCAGTAACCAACGAACATAGTCACCGATCGTGTGCAAACAAAAAATACTATCGACATAAATAAGTAGGAAAAGTTCGCTCCGCTTAGCGTTCGCAATAAAAACAATTGAATATTTGCTAACTATGTTTAATACATGAAAGTAAAGAGAATGGACGACGTAACTTTGATTATTGCCCGTTGCTAGATACGTCGTACATTGCGCGGTGATACAGAGAGAGTTTATTTCCCACAGAACAATACCTTCAATGGTTTCGTTAAAGGAAGGTATATTGCACCGGTGAAAGAGACGAACGATGAGCCCGTAGCGCGTGCGAGAGGGACGGAGTAACGGTTAGTGCAGGTTCAACGATCGACTCGCGCGCAGTTTGTTGAACTGCAATCATTGCTTTGGAAAATTGTTAGGGTTGGCAAAAATGATTAAATTCTTTTTTTGTATTCATGGAATATCAAAAATGCATTTTTCGCATCCGAAAGACAAATAACAAACAATACTTACTATTTTTGAGTTTTTCATACTTTACGATCTCAGATAGTATTTTGGCCCACTCCTTACTAATCCTAACTAATATTATAAATGCGAAAGTGAGTTTGTTTGTTTGTTACACTTTCACGCTAAAACGGCTGAACGGATTTAGATTAAATTTGGCACAGGGGCAGACCCTGACCTGGAATAGGACATAGGATACTTTTTATCCCGATATTCCCACGGGATCGAGACTTACGCGGTAGACACCGCGGGACGCATCTAGTTGACAATAAATTCAAAACAATCTAGAGATGTTTCTGTAGGAACACCTCTTTTTGTATGACACTACGCCAGCTTAGCTGTTGCCTCCAATGTGTCAGCTGTCCAGGTAAGGTTGTCTAAAATGTGAAAATACCTCAAATTTTTCCTTTTTAAAACAACTTTAAAATACTTCTTTTACTGTTACTTTTTGAGTCTTAGATAAAGACGGAAGAAATCTCGAGTTGAAGATCAAGACCCTTGAACTCTGCCAGTGCTACTACGAGATTCACTGTTAGAAAATCTTCCAAGATGGGAGGTGGACCCCAACTGGTTTTATCTGGTAGAAGTTCTCAGAGGGCAATCTATATGGTACTAGCTGCGCCCCGCGGTTTCACCCGCATATGTCACGATCCCGTGGGAATATCGAAATAAAAAGTATATTTTTTCCTTTTCCAGGTCATGGTATACCCAATTACCCATGTGCCAAATTTCATCCGAATCCGTTCAGCCGATTTAGAGTGAAAGCGTAACAAACTAACAAACCAACAAATGAACTCACTTTCGCATTCATAATAAATTATATAATATAATAATTTAAATAGTTAGGATTAGGACGTAGGGATATCGACGTGCACAATAAAAAAGTTACAGAAAAAAAAAACTTTTGTTTCATACCAAAGTGCAATACCTACACGGTCAAAATTCATGGAACAACTGATTTATTTTAATCATCATAATCAGCCTATAATGTTCCCACTGCTGGGACACAGGCCTCCTCTCGAAGAGAGGGAGTGATTATAATTATAATATTATATTATATTAGAAACTAATAAAAATTTCAACCTACTCGGGTCTAATCTAGAGTCATGGTTAATGCGTGTGCGTTGATTGATATATGCCCCTCTTACACCCTGCATTAGTTTCCCTGGTCATAGTCAATTTACTTAACAATTAATTTCCCTGACTTTATGGAGTTAGTAAGAAAATAGTTTTTTGCCGTAATCAGATTATGAAATAAAATAAATTAATTTATAACAAGTCTAAACATGTAAATTTCTCACACGTCTCTAATTAAAACCCGCTAATAATCTGAATAAAGGCGTGGCGTGCGCAAGCGCAGCCCTGCGCGCGCGCAGTCTCCGGGCAACGCGGCATGTCTCTCGCGCGGCCCCCGAGACGATCGCGGAAGAAAGCAACGCGCCTTGTTACGTAACCAGTTGTTTTATCGCCAATCACTGCAGCCGCACCACTTGCACCATTGTCAGCCGCACCACTTGCACCATTGGCAATTTTATACCTATTATAGAACATTTCACGCTATTTGAGCTTAACTTTTATATGGAGAATAGTTCAAATTAATTATGTAGTTCATTTTTTTTTTTACTGGTTTATGGAGGTCAGATTGGCAGTCGCTCCAAGTAAAATACTGGTAATCAGCTGCATCCGGTTAGACTGGAAGCCAATCCCAACAAAGTTGGGAAAAGGCTAGACATATTGATTTTTTTATTTTACCCGACTTCGGCGAAGCAAAATGGAGGGCTATGATTTTGACCGGTATGTATGTATGTTTGTTGATCTATTCCCTCATAACTTCTAAACTGCTCATCATAATTTCACAAATGAGGTATCGTTGAAAGCGTCTTGATCGTCCGCTAGTTATAAATACTAATTTAATAACGTTGCAAGGGTCTCGCCATTGCTTTGTGATTTTGACAGATTTCGGTTTAAAGAATTTATTCTTTATATAAAAGAACATAAATGGTTCATTGTCGTTGTGACCTCGGTTTCTATCATTCATTATGCAGTGCCACATATTGTAACTTTTTCAGTCTCAAAGGTTCTATCCAGCGCCTTCCATTCAAGGGTAAGGCACTGTTCTTACCCTATGACATTTGGACTGACCATCTTATGGGGTATGGATGGTTCGTCATGCAACTGCAAGAAATCGACTGTGAAATCAAAAAGTTATGCAATATTTTGGTCCATGTAATCGTTATCGATCTTATTTAAAGCATAGTTATTTATGTTGTTAACCATCTGCCTAGCCTTTTCCCAACTATGTTAGGGTCGGCTTCCTATCAAACCGGAAGCAGCATAATACCAGTATTTTACTTGGAGCGACTGCCTATCTGACCCCACAACCCAGTAACTGGGTAATACGATACCCTTTGGCAAGTCTGGTGGATTTATGTTATTAACCAAAGCGTCAATAGAGCCAAGTAGGTATCCAACTGTTTCTTCTTAATCTTTAAAAGAAAAGACGCGCGCAATCGCGTCCCGTGCGGTATGCACCTCAGAGGGGCCAGAGCTTTAATGATTAGTAAGTCACTACTTCTATTCCAGTCAGTTTGATCACCTCCATACAACTCACAAGTGATATAATTGACACAATGTTGACCCGCATACCGCGCGGCATTCACCTCTGTTTCTGTCGAATCCCAGAGATCTGTTAGAGAACAAAGTCTGTAGAATTGCCAAACTTAAGTAGCAGTGGGCAAAGACATTCCTCGCAGAACAGATGGCCGATGGGGCCGAAAGGTTGTGACGTGGCGCCCATCTACCGGAAGACATAGCGTTGGAAAGCCTCCCACAAGGGGGACCGATAACCTTGTGAATGCCGCAGGAATCCGCTGGATGCGAGAAGCACAGAACCGGTCGAAGTAGCGATGCTTGAGGTTGGTCTAAGTCCAGCAGTGGACGTCTTTCGGCTGAGATGATGATAATGATGACCAGAGTTTTAAACTACAGCCAAATCCCTAAATAATACAGGACGTCCAGGATTTAGGTAATTCATAATTAATGTAAGTGTCATTAATTACGCGTCCAGATAGTAATGATTAGGTACTGCCCTCTTTCAGTAAATCATCTTCGAAACTGGTGTTACGTGTAATGTGCAAAATATGTTGTCTGCCGGTACTTAAATATGTAAGTTACAACTTAGTATACCTACCTGCTGTCGTACGTCGAGGTTTTATTGTGAGGCCATTTCGTACTAACAATAAATAAAATTACAAAACTCAATGGACGCAAAAAATTATGTAGGGGAACTTCAGATGGCAGTTGAATTAATGAAAAAAACCAGCGAGCCTTACAGGAGTCGCATAGGATGTGTAAAATCTGATATCTCACCTTGGTAATAAGTAACATTAAAGGGACGGGGCCTCGTCAAGGTCGTTTCAGACGGCGAACACTAGCACCGCGCGCGCTCATTCGTCAAATCAAATAGCGCGCGCTTCCCCGGCTTCCTGTTACACACTTCCGTCGCTTTTCACGAAACCACTCCTAGCAGGAAAACGAGTGGAAAGATTTGCAGGAAAGCGAGTGGAAAGATGATACACATTAAAAAAACATAATATGTATTTTCTGGTGTACAATAAAGTATATATAAATAAATAAATAAATAAATAATATATGAAAAGAAAGTAACGTTTGTTTGGCGACTAATGCGCACGGCACTAAGGCGTATTTTATGCGGCAATATGAACTTGATAATACAATATCTGCAGGTATCGGCCTATGTGTTCCACTGCAAGGCAAGTCTCTTGTCACACAGAAAAAAAAACCCACCCTTGAATTTATTTTGTTCTTGTTATCTTATCGGACTTCGAATATAGATAAATCGAATTGGTTTTTATTACCTCGCAGTACCTAACTCCGAAAACTAGAGTACTCTCCTCGTGGATAACAATGCTGTTAACATTGTCGTTATTGCGACAGACTTAGACTAGATGGTGGTAGCTAGCCAGGCGGACTTAGAACAAGCCCTACCACCAACGAAACCGAGAAGAAAAATATGTCCCCGCTGGGAATCGAACCCGCGGGACCTCTGGGTCTGAGACAAGAGGTCTTACCACTAGATCACAGAGGCGGTTAAAACAAACAGATAGTTTTTGTGCTTTATGAACATGGCATCGCGGGTTCTAATCGCGAACCTTTCTAAATGATTGGCGGGTTAGAAGAAAAAGTTTTGAAATCTGAAGTTTTCGCTTTAAAAACGTAGCATAACAGGATTTTTCTATACTTACTTATTTCAATCTTTACAGAAAAATTTTCATTTTCAATTTCAGACATAAATAAATGTTCTCTTAACTTTTGAATAAATCAGGTGTTATACTCATACAGGAAGAAGTATAACGCCAGAACAAAGGGAACTAGAATTGTCGGCGAGGGGCGCAAGCCGTGCCACGCTGTCGCGGGGTTGTGAGGTTATGTTGTATGCTGCTGGAGTGCGTTATCATTCCGTGCTCTGAGGCTGAGGGCGAGGGTTGTTCCGAGCGGTCTCGGGCTGACCCAGCTGTCGGGTCAGAGTTGTGTCGGTTCCTAACTCTGACTCAAGCTGGCTTGTTGCACTCGGTGTGGGCTACTGAAGCAGGCCAGAGTCGACGTCGCCGGGCTCCCTCACTTTAACATTGCATTCGCGCGTTTCATCAAATTCGATTACAAAAGTATTAAAAAAAATAAGTTTTTGATTTTTACCTGACTGCCAAGGAAGTTATGTTTATATTTTTTATTTGTCTGCTACATCACGCTATTTTTTTACTTTGTGTGTGATTGCGATTTATATTTGAGTGGCAATTTATATGATTTATCTTTTTTTATTTTTTATTTGTAGATGAAGTTTTGTTCTATTCTAGTTTAATATTATAATAGAAGTATATATAAGACGAGCTGATGTTCAAGCTCAGCGACGTGCCATCGGAAATATTAGTAACGGTTGAATGATCAATAAGTTTTTATTAGTTCTGTTATAAACGTTTAGATGCCTCTCATTTATTAAATTATTACTTAGTTATGAAAATATCTTGAGGTTTGGTCTTATCTTGGAACCCGCGACCGGTTGGGCGAAACGTCATTTACTCTGCCACTGCGTGAACGGAGCCATAGCGTTCGAGTTGCCTACCTACTCCTTCTTTGCTACTCGTAGCAACATTTTCATAATCTTATTTGTGTATGTTTTTCAAAAAGTTTGATGTAAAAAATTATACATGAATATATTTACTGCAAATAGTATTTTACGGCGATTAAAAAACCGCATTGCAAGCTAGTGTGTAAACCCCATTAAAGACATCACCTTTAAAATGATTCTTCTACGCCACTAACTTAATGTAATTAACTTAAAGTTTAATGGACGTGGCAAGGGAATATATGAAGACGCCGTCCACGATAGTATTATAACGTGCACGTATTTACATACATTTTATGGACGTTGACGTCTACGTAATATCGTCACGGCTCACGTTAGAACTGATAAAAGCTCACAATAGAATGAAAACCGCGGCGCTCGTTGATGTCTTTTGTTTGCGTTCCAATTTGTTCTAATAACCGCATGCGAGCTGCGCCGGAGTTTAGTGTGGACATGCGTTTGCGCGGCTAATGTCATATCTTTGTACCAGCACGTGCTAGTTTACGCCGTAAGACTGTACTGGACGAACGCCCGATGCGTTATGCTCAAATTACGTGGTTTTACTTTGATGAATTTTGTTGAGATCGTACTTTGTTGATAGCGTTTTTTGCGTTGTCGGTTTGATGTTTACTTTGTATTCTATTTGTGTGCACGCCGGGTCAATTTTAATTTGATTTACAATTTAACAATTTTTTTTAGTTTGCTGACATGTTATCTATTTTTGTTTGAGGTAGTTTTATATCAACATATATAAAATATACGTCCGCATTATTTCGATAACTTATACAAACTACTTAGTTCGTGTGTATTTCACACGAACTAACTTCTTCATTCCTCCATCACATGTCACTGACAAACGATTTCCACACTTTTCAGTCCAATTATTTCCATAATATCTATAGATAAGACGAATTAAGACTTTTTATACGAAAATGCATAATTTTGTAATAATCCCCAGAGGTATGAACGGACACTGCAGATTAATAATTCACAGCTCACATCGTTCTCGATGCCTGTATAATTTATATAAATACGCCTACCTATATAATTGAGTGAAACGGCATTCCCAATGACCTTGAGCGTCGATTGTAGCCTGGCCTTCAGAATGACCTTGAGCATCTATTGTAGCCTGGCCTTCAGAATGACCTTGAGCATCTATTGTAGCCTGGCCTTCAGAATGACCTTGAGCGTCTATTGTAGCCTGGCCTTCAGAATGACCTTGAGCATCTATTGTAGCCTGGCCTTCAGAATCTGTTACTAACTAGCTGACCCGACTGACGTCCCGTTCAATACAAAAATCCCATAGAAAATGCACTTTCACTTTTTCCGAATGTCACAATTTTTCCGGTAACTATTCAAATTTTTCATTCCATAAGAACCTGATTCTGACTATTACGAACATTTTAAAACAAAAACTTGCCAAATCGGTCCAGCCGTTCTGAAGTTCTGTCACCAAACGAACGTGCAGCCTCCCTTTACGAGTATAATTAAACCGAACCAAAACAAAATAGGTACCTAGTTAGTATAACATTTTCGTCGGGATTGATTCCGTAGGGTAGGAATTAATATTATTAGGTATTAACATCCTCAATTAGTACTATCAGGAAACTCAATAATGAGCAGCACATTACATAATGAAAGAAAATAGATTCACTTCCGTTTCCTTTCTATATAAATATTTACATTATTTGTAAGGGTTATTTCTATAGCTTCTCAGTTTTTACATGTGAAACAAACTGTTACATTCTTCAATATTAAAGCCTAACATAAGTTTACAGCAGAAATGAAATTAAATGAAATTGTTTATTCTGTAAATAGGATATTGGATTCACACGCCATATTAAAAATAAGCTAGATTAGGTCGGCGTTTCTTATCTGACTACTCTGAGAAGAAAGGCCTAAACCAACTCAGAGGTCACAGTCTCTTTTAAAGTCCAGACATAATCTTGATCAGGCCATATGAGGACCATGAAGATTAGAGTCTGAAATGGTCTTTTGAGGAAAGAAACACACAGATTTGGGTGGACCTGTCCAGTCAGTGCAAGCATGTGTCAGTAATAGTGGAGCTCAACTCAGAACTTAAGGAGCTCAATTTGTGAAAGTGTAACCTGGATCAGTCTATCACTTGGATGATCCGTAAACGATGAATATTTAATTTTAAATGTTTTGATTCATGCACACTTTACTCGTTGAAACTATATCGATACTAGCCAATATATTATGCTTTGAGGTTGACATAGCGTAGGTATATAAAATATAGCTCACCGGCTATTGAGCCGTCATTGATACGGCCGGTCGGCTGGCCGCTCACGTGGCTTACTTTGCCTCTTTATCAAAGCTGAAATTGGAAATTGCAAGCACCCTAATTGCGTCAAATACGATCAATCAGAATTGGACTCGGTTTGAAACAAATGTATAATCCATTGCTTTATAAGTTCGTAAAAAAATCTGCTCATTATCTATATCAATACTAATATTATAAAGAGGAAAGATTTGATTGTTTGTTTATTTGTTTTCATTGAATAGGCTCCGAAACTACTGAACCGATTTAAAAAATTCTTTCACTGCTGGGAAGCTACACTATCCCTGGGTAACATAGTCTATATTATATTTGCAAAAAAATTAGGGATACTTACTAAAACTCCAACAATTTACATTATTGGAGTTTTAGTAAGTATCCCTATTTTTTTTCCCAAGGTGTAAAAAAATACCTACAATATTCTATACATCTCGTGCGCTGCAAAAACTATTGATGATAGAATAAAATAATGTACTACGACTTTGCAGAACACATCATTATTTACAAAAAGTCTCGCGACAGCATATGTCTACCTATTATAGTTATGCCACAATAAGTGTTCTTTTATTTTAAAATTTTAATTGAAATAGCGCCGTTAGAAAATGATCTTTATTTGTATCTAGATATTAACCTTATCTTATATATATCTATATACTATCCTTATCAAAATAAATTACTTCGTATTCAAAACTGCTTCAATACCTTTATAAAACTTTTGGAATTATTCAATTCGGACATTCTATTCGAAAGATATCACGAGTTTAAAAATGTAAGTATTAGAAAAAAGTTGCGTGGTAGCCGCTCACTTAGGGTAGGTAGGTAGGGTATGTAGGGTAGGTAGGTAGGGTAGGTGGGTAGGGTAGGTAGATAGGGCAGGGCAGATAGGTAGGTAGGGTAGGTGCACCGTAGATACGTACTTAGTGCTACCCGTGCGAACGCCGCTGCTATGGTTTGCGGCGGAGGTGTGCTACCGGCGCACAGTGGATCGTCTCCATAGAAGAGGTTGGACATACGCAGCTTGTGAAATCAAAATGGATATAAAAAATAAAAAATAATGCTATCATATTCCTTTACCAAAAACCTACAAATATTGTTCTGATACTTTTTCTAATTGGACTCGTATTTCAGGAGAAAATCGATAAAAAGTGTTTTATTTGTATGGAAATGGATACATAATGAAATGAAATGAAATTGTTTATTCTGTAAATAGAATATTGGAATCACTTTTACACGTCATATAAAAAAATATTAAAAATAAGCTAGATGAGTTCGGCGTTTCCTATCAGACTCCTCTGAGAAGAAAGGCCGAAACAAACTCAGAGGTCACAGTCTCTTTTAAAGTCCAGACATAATCTTGGTCAAGCCATATGAGGACCACGTAAATTCGAGTCTGAAATGGTTTTTTGAGGAAAGAACCACACAGATTTGAGTGGACCTGTCCAGTCACTGCAAGCATTTGTCAGTAAAGGTGGAGCTCAACTCAGAACTTAAGGAGCTCAACGACTCGACAAACAATACCAAAGAAAGGACATTTGGGTAGGCCGCATAAAAGTCTCAAATTGCCAGACCATCGATAGAATTAAAAGAGAACGAAAAAAAAAAATATTCACGTAGTGCTCACATTCACAATAATAAAGTACTTTACAAACTCCCCCACCACCTGAGTTTCGCCTTGTTTCGAGTAGTCATTTCTAAAATTGGTATCTACCTACTAAGTGCCACATTTTGTCCAAAGACACTTGGTGCTCCAATCGTGCCCTTTCTGAGATATAATCGATTTTCTTTTTATCCTAAGTAAATACAATAGCATGACAAAAATACCATGGCAACCATGAATTTTCATTTGGCTTGAATTAAAATAACGTGTGTGTGTGTGTCTAGGTACATTTACTTCCAAAATAGTGCGCATTATTACAATATTATTTGTATTTTTCGCATTATTATAGTACTACGCCCCGTGGGTACACCCGCATATGTCTAGATTCGGGGGCAATATCGGGATAAAAGGTACCCTATGTCCTTCTCCAGGTCATGGTCGACCCATGTGCCAAATTTCATCCAAATCTGTTCACCCGTTAACAAAGAAACTCACTTTCGCATTTTATAATATTAGTTAGGATATAATTGGTATGATTTTGCACTGCGTTTCTTCGGTAAAAACAACGGTTTTTTTTTTTTGTAAAATATTTTTATTTTTCATTTTTTTGTTGTGGTATGTAGGTAACACTACTAAAAAGTGACACGAATCACGAGTGAGTGAAAGTTTTACACCACATATTCACATTACGTGTTTTTTTTTATATTTATGAGTAATATAGTTGAACAGTTCTTTTTTGTATCATAATATACAAAAGTATAATTAGTATAATTATTCATACATATAATAAGTATAATTTTGATTTTTTATTTTATAATATAGTATATGTAATTATCATCGTTTCTCGTTTCTTTGTAGCAATACATTTTTATTAATATTATTCAAACCACCTTTCATTGGTAATTACATGGTAACTCGTTGTTATTTCTAACGCCGTAATAAATTGATACTCTATATCAAGTACCTACTTTCATCAATTAGGGGAAACTACGTTTAGGACACCGACGACCGTAATTTAAATTACTTTTAATTTTGTAGTGCTTTTTTGTAAGTCGGTTGTTTCCTTTTATCCAGATATTGCCCCGGAATCTAGTCCTGAAATACTGCTACCTCCTACTATTGAAATAATACTACTATCTCCTGAAATACGAGTCCAATTAGAAAAAGTATCAGAACAATATTTGTAGGTTTTTGGTAAAGGAATATGATAGCATTTATTTTGATTTTTTATATCCATTTTGATTTCACAAGCTGCGTATGTCGAACCTCTTCTATGGGGACGATCCACCGTGCGACGTGAACGTTGTTGAACTGTCAAAATGAAACAAAAATGGAACTGAACGCGATCAGCACCTATACTACGTTTAAGGGCTGTCAGTGTCATTATTTTCTGTGGAATATTGACACTGACAGCTCTTGAACGCGTTTTAGATGTGCTGATCGCGTTCAGTTTCATTGGTGAAATCCGCCATTAATCGGTTACGCAAAATGATAGCGGCTTTGACAGGTCCTATTGTCCCAAAAGCCTGTGCCTGGTGACATGCGGCGCCCGGTACGGACACACGTGTATCGGCGAATATTTCCGATGTTCAAATAATTGGAACACAGTTTCATTCGATGTTCGCAACCACATTTATTAACACTGGATTCACTACAAGAGCTTTGATATATCTATGCCTACTTGCCTCCCTGTGTGGGAGTTAACGCGCATCAATAAGTAACCACTGAAGTAATGTAGACAAAATGAAATCAGGAATATAAATAGAAAACTATTTCACTAAAAGAAATAAAAGTTGAAATGAAATATACTCCTTCTTATTAGTGGTACCTACTTGGTTGGCTACATCGGTTAGTTTTTTTAGGAAGTAAATATGAAGTGATTATTTACTTCCGAAAAAATGAACCACTTTGCTTTGGGAATACGATTCGATGCAAAAACGATTTCTTTCATAATTAACGGGGCTGTGGTCTGGGGGTTGGAAAAACAACGTTTGCTCGCAACCTCGTTACTCAGTTTTAACTCAATACAAAAAAGTAGGTAACTACTGTTAAATAAAATACAATTTTTCATTTGTTTCATATCGTGTTCGCGGGAAATGTTCTCAGAACTTTAACTTCCTGCCTGTTTGTGCAAATATGAGAGCTTTACCAGTGTGCCATTGTGTGCCCGAGGGTGCTTTGTGAGCGGAATATGATTGGATTGATTTTTCTGAAAAATTCATTGGGACTGTACGCCTTTCATATAAAATATAAAATATCTACATTCTACATGATATCTTAGTTATCTTATCGAGCTCGAAGACAAGCATCGCCAATGTTGGCGATAAGACCACGAGGCTGAAATGTTCCTGGGCGGGCCACACGTACGGGAAGTATCAGGACAGATGTGCCAATGTCGTCACGCTGTGGGTAAAGACGTGTGTCGTCACCGAGACAGGCCTAAAGTAACGCTGGCGCGACGACCTAGACTCTTTCTTGACTGATTGGCCGGAAAAGGCAGGACGCAAAGATGAATGTATGGGGGAGATCATTGCCCTGCGGCAATGATCTCCCCCATACTTCACCAGTGCAGTGGGACAGTAAAGGTTAAAAAAACATGATATATATTGACAACAGTTTTCATCGCAAGTAGATGGAGACATTTAATAAAGCATTTTATATTTTACTAGCTGCGCCCCGCGGTTTCACCCGTGTAAGTCTTGATCCCGTGGGAATATCGGGATAAAAATTATCCTATATCTACCCTATTCCAGTTTACCCATGTGCCAAATTTCGACTAAATCCGTTCAGCCGTTTTAGCGTGAAAGCGTAAGAAACAAATAAACAAACAAACTCACTTTAGCATTTATAATATTAATTTATTAGTTGGGATTAGGATTCACCTTCATTATAATAATAAACGGTACTTCTTGACACAGCGCGTATTGTTACGAGGTTCCTCTCTGAGCCTTGATCGCCGTTAGCTTGGATCCTATTCCTGATATTTATAATTACTGGCTAAATACCTTTTTTTTTTGTTTGGTTTTGGTGTGTATAATATAGGTTCATAGCATCACCTTGTATGTACCCTGTCTGTAACATTTCATAAAAGGAGACTTTCCATTTAAAAAAACCTGCTATTTCCAATTGACAGATAATTTCCCTCCCTTCGATGTTCACCAATAGGTAAATGAATACCCAATACGCCTGTAAACTGTTATCAACAACTTTGAGTGGATAATATTCGCGATTTGGTCGGCTACAAATCTTCGGCGACACGAAATGGAAATGGAGATGTCGACATGATATCATTTCTATCTGCATCATTGATTTGTTTGTTAGACTTTAGCAGCGAGATATCGGACTTAGATCTACCTAAAGTTATCTTTAGGTATGCTACACACACCATCACACAATACATGTTCGGTTCGACACGTTCGATTCGGCAATATTTGTTGAACAATAAAGCCGACCCGAAGCAATTAAAATACATAATTCGCCTCTCATTCGGATCGTGCCGATCGATCAATTTAACATGATCCACTTGGTCTATATATACATACTTATATAATTATAATATACATATATATATATATATAATTACTTATAATAAAATCGAAGTGAAGTTAAAACTGTACATTGAATATTAAACAAAAAAGTTATAGCTACGTCTAGGAACGATTCTAATGCCGCAAATATAGTTTTTAGAAGTTTTCACAATTTATCTGTTTGTCTGAATGTCTGTTCCAGCATCACGCAAATACTACCGGAAATAGTTTTGTTGAAATGCATACATATTCCTTATAAGTCTGATCATTCTATCTATACCTAGGCTATAAATTATCATGCTATTGGCTATGGAGGATGAGTTATATTTCTTTATGATTGAATTCCGTTTACTGCAAATTGTAAAAAGACGAGCCATTGCAGATAATTACATATTTAATATTTTAAAGGATTATCATCACGCTTAACCTTTGTGGAGCTAAGCAGTGAATCATGACATATAAGTACATACAGGATGGATCCCCGATGCAAGCTGTTTTTGATGTTCAAAAGTGCCTTTTATGTGCCGTGTGGAGTTTAATTTGCTTAAGTAACTGCTGGTTCTGCGTTCCAGGAGCTCTAATTAAGAAGCCTAAGCAGTTTGCACAGTTATATTTTGCACTCACTAAATAAAAAAGCGTATATCAATTACTTCACAGTTATTGAAGCTGGTGTACAAATCAAATCAAATTAAAAGTCATTTATTCAAACTAGGCTGAGAATCAGCACTTTTCGAACGTCAAAATTACATAAGACAGTCCCCCAAAACGCCCACCCTTCACCACTTCCTAGTGCTTTAGCTGGGAAGAAGAAGTGGCGCAACAAACTCCCCAGCAGCACAGCTGTCTGTTCAGTTAGAGAAAAATTGATTCTATACAAAAGTATACAAAATCATTTACATTACATACATAAAACTTAAATCTAATTATTAGCCATATGTCAGCTAGCACACGCCGATATACCAACCACAAAAAAATGATAAAATAAAATAAAATAAAGTACCATGTAGGTGTACTATGTAGGTGCACATGCACTATGTTATATGAGTAGAGTCTTCTTTAGTTGTTAACTAGGAAATTTATGTTCTTTTCTGTCGTCCTGTGTTTTCAGTTGAAGTTATTTTTTATGTTTATTAAATGAATGAATAAAAAACTTTATTAAGCGGCAAGTTCAGCCAACAGACATTTTTTAAGAGGTATAAGGAACAGGTTGTAAAGTTCACTCATCCTCTACAGAAAAGGGAGGATCTTCCGACCAGACGGGTGTCGTGTCTGGCGGGCAACTGCCCAACGATTAATGTTGGACTCTTGTTTATATGTCCATCGCGCGGTAAACTCTAATTGCGCGATGCAGGATTTATGCGTCAGGATTTTTGTGTGACGTCAGATCGTTGATGCGTAGTTCGCATGTGGCGATGTAGATACTGCCACACTTTAATGCGTCATAACTCATAGATTAAGAGTTAAAATTAGGGCGTTTACACACTTATCCGGTTCGTATTCGATTCGTGTTCGTTTCTGATCTGGTTTAGCCATCCTAGTAATTGTACGAACCGTATACGCATGAGTGCACAAACATCCATTATAATTATTAGGATGGCAAAACCGGATCAGAAACGAACAGGAATCAAATACGTATCGTATACGAATAAGTGTGAAAACGCTCTTACGCCGGTTTCCCCGAAGGGTTAGGCAAAGGTAATTGTTTAAGTCCCAATTAATAGGGGGCGAACCTAGTGCCATCAACGGCATCAACCAGGCACAAATCCAGACATTACTAACGGAAGTCTCACTGACACTGCCCAACCTGTGAATCGAACCCATGACCTCACGCTCAGCAGTTGTGCTTGCGACGTCTAGACCAAAGAGAGCTCTATATACCTGAGCTATAACTCACTATTAAATCATTCCAGTGTCTGAGGTGTTCAATTTAATATTTCTGTTTATTTGTCCGCAGACCCCTCCTACTCGGTGGACAGCGCGAATACCGGAGTGGTCTCTAAGACCGCTACCCCTTGCAAAGTTTGTGGCGACAAGGCTTCTGGATATCACTACGGCGTCACATCGTGTGAGGGATGTAAGGTAAGCAGCACTCTTTCATTATAAGCAGCTAAATGAGAAATGATAAATGATCTGTAATATGCAATGTGGAGACGACAATACAACAATAAATGAAAACACTGGCAATACTAATGCATAAGAGTATTTTGGAACTATCAAATAAATCCTAACATAGAAATTAAAAAAAAAAAAATTCAAACAAACTAAATAGTAGTGATGGGCCGACTATGGGGTTTGCCGATCTTTGATTAGCTATCGTAACTAAACTATTGGATGTATTTCATTAATTTTTTGTATGTAGACCGAGAACGTCATTAGATATACGGAGTTTAATTTTTTGTCGTATTGTCGTCTCCACCTTGTATGGAGGTTTGTAGCTGCACGTCGCGGTTTCATCCGCATGTCTCGATCCCGTATGAATATCGGGTAAAAAAATATCCTGTCCTAATCTAGGTCATGGTCTACCCATGTGCCAAATTTCATCCAAATCCGTTCAGCCGTTTTAACGTAAAAGCGTAACAAACAAACAAACTCACTTTCGTATTTATAATATTAGTTAGGATTAGGATAGTTAGATATATACTATTGAGGAATTCTTCTTTTCTCGTGTTGTTACGAGTCGTGGGTGATGAGTACTGAGGAGTAGTAATGAGTACTGATGAGTCATCATCATCTTCCAGTCTAAGCGGATGCAGCTGAATACCAATATTTTACATGGAGCGACAGCCAATCTGACCTCCACAACCCAGTTATTGGGTAAAACGATACCCCTTGATAAAATTTGTGGTCACACTTTCGGGCTTCTGAAGAACCGTAACGTCTGTCAAAGATCTACGAATGACAGCCGGGACCACGAAGCAAGGATGGGTCTCGGCATGTAATGGATGGTCACATGCACGTTTCGTCCTCGGCAAGCGTGGGGCTGTGTTATTAGTTAGCTAAGAGCTCCTACATTTGCAATACTTTCGTTTATTCTAAAATGAACTAAGTCTTCATTTGTTTAAAGTAGATAATGATTTGCAATAATAAGTGTATATTCCTGTAATTGTCATTACATTGTTTCGGTAACTTCATTTGTGAGTGACGGGTCTTAACATTAAGGACAATATACAGGATGTTCAGTTAGACCTTGGATGGTATAACTAGTACGTTGTATGGTACTTATACATATATCTGAATACCCCTTCGGGAATCACGGGCGTGACGATGTTTCTTTTTATATTTGTAACAGCCAGGGCACCTCCTTTGTGATTAGACATTAGTTTGTAATATTGAGTTTCAAACTAAATACTTTTACGGATGCAACTGCAAAAAAAAAATTTACGTTATCAATCTATTAGAGTTTAGGCCAGCCAGATTACGAGTGGAGATATCGATATACCAGATCGAAAATCCAGAGCTATCTGTCCATAAACAATTTAAAAGTTCAGTATAAAGCCGGGTCCAGATTTGTGTAGGTACCTAATGTGTAATGTAATGTATCCTGTAATGTAATACGAATAGTGTGGACTGAATACGAACTCAATGCGAATCCCAATCTCAATTCGAATGCAAGAGCCTGTGTGTTCGCGCTAAAAACCGACAGCCGATGGATCAGCGCGAGCGTGACATGTAATGCTCGTAGTGCCGTCCCCAAGCTGAATTCGCGTTACATAAAGTTACATTACACATTACATTCGTTCGGAGCTGGCTTTACCTGTGCAATGCTCTAGTTCTCATGACATAATTGTCCATAGAATATGTTAAGGGAGGCCTAAGTGCAAGTTGTTATATAGTTTGCGCGGATTGTGAGAAATCAATAATAAAGGGTTGTATGCAGCACATATTGCTATTAATAGGACATGATGTTTAAGTAAACTGTTAGGGTCTATTTAATAGATACTATATCTTATCCTTGTCTTCTTAATTGAATTTATTAAGACTTCATTTAGTATGTTAAAAATCAGTTAGTAAATGGCCTGACTTCCAACCTCCTTACGGCTCCGAGGTCCAGTGACTCTTCGCCAGATGAAGAACACAGTATTGGATCCCTTTCCGCCGCCTCATTTCGTTTATCAGCGCGCGAAGTTTACATTGACTTACTAGGCACTCTCTGGACATCAGTGGGAAACCGTCTGCCATAATATGGTCACAACCCAACTTTGCCAATAAGGGGCAATCCAACGTATGCTGCACCGTTTCCTCGATGCAATGGTGAACACTGGGTGCCTCTGCCATGTATTCAACTAAGGTAAACATCCCGAAAGAGACAGTGGGCGTACCACGGACACGCGGACTAAACGTTACGTAAAGAATTAACAATTTTAAATTCAAAATACTCGTTTCACACATAAATCAATTTAGATTTAAAGACTTTACTCTTAACTATGGGTGATACCAATTATACTGGCCGCATAAATTTAAAACAAAATGCTATACCTAATTGTATTTTCGATTCAAAACGTTCGAGTTTACGTCTAGTGTTCGTGCTAGCGCCTCTGATCCCGAGTACCAACGTCAACCGGGAGGAGAAATCGCCCAGCAGTCTGTGCAACCACTCCTCCATCCTTATCACCTGACCCCGGAATAACTTCCAACAGCCAGAACTTGAGTAAGAACCGTATGTTTAGCGTAGGTATAAACGGTGTCAGGTGATGGCACTCTGGGAAACATATTAGCTGTTTTTAACTTTTTTGCGTCTGAAACTGACCCGCAGCTTTGCAGATTATCTGCGAGTATCGATTTCATCGGTAGTCTAATTATATATGCCGCTCGCTAAAGTGGCTACACAGCAAACCGATCTACTTCCGAATTTGATGATTTGGTAGGTGAGGTTTGAGTGCCAAGAGAATGCACAGTAACAATCTGTAAATGCTCAGGGGGCCTAAACCGGCCACATTAGCAATTCCTCTAATTTTACACAAAAGCAATTCATAATATGTGGACCATTTTACGAATCTCCATAGAAAACTGACAAAAAGGTGAATTGTTTCGTAATATGAATCGCACGCAGATCATATCATGAATTGTCAGTTTGTGACATTTTACGATGATTCATAATATTTTCCTATTATAATTCTGCCAAAGTGACTGTTTTAAGCCCCCTGTTGTAAGCTTTTTTGGGTTTCCCAAAGGTAGCCAACATAATCCCCCTATGAACTACAAAAGAACTGTATTGGTTGCAGTATAAAAAGTCTAAATCTTATATATCTTAGTGACTTATATAAACCAAATCTATTTTCACCAATAAAAGGCTACACTAACATACCAAAAAATTCATTCATAAATTGAAAAATGTGCCACGTCATTGTAATAGTACGCGAGCCACTGATTACTTCAGTCGGTTGCGCAGGGGCATGCGAAAATTGAGTTAAAGGTTTTTGCATGCTCCATTCTGTAAGCGGAGCCATTGTCAGCTGGCCGAGGTGCATAGGCATGCGCGATGCCACGATGCAAATTGATTTATTAAACGACAGGCAGGCGTATAAATATCAGTTATTTACAAAGCGTTCCGTCCGCGTGTGGTTAATTACGGCAACATTAAAAACTTACCAAGTGACTCCGTGCGGCAAATAACGTCTGGACAGTGATTCCGCTCCAGTTTAAGTGATTCCCTTTAAGGTAAACCAAAATGCAAGTTGTGATCTAAATAACGCTCCTGGCCTAAGAATAGACTGTCGACTATAGATTTTAATTAGATCATCATTGTGTTATGAAAATGAATTAGCAGGAAGTTAAAAATTCGCGAGGAAGTTAGTGAGGTTCGCGCCGGAGCGCGGGGGTTATGATAAAACCATGATAAAACGAAGTCTTGTTATGTTAAATAGCGATTTCGAAGGAAAGCGACAGATTTACTAATAAAAAAAATATGTGTATAGTAGGTACAAGTACAGTAGGTAACTAGTTACGTACGTAACGCGACTTTATCAGTTTATCCTCATTTGCCTATTTTTCTATTTCTACGTCTTTTGTTCCTGGAGTCACGTTACTTTCATAGGGAAAAAAACCAACTAAAATGTCAAACTGTTTGTGTAATATGGGTTCATGTTTAAAATTTCACAATATATCCCCTATAAACTTTGATTAGGGAGCAGACCTACGAAAATACAAAAAAATACTTTTACCCTTTAAAGTAAGCGATGGCGAAAAGCGAGTTCACGTGACCATCGAATTTTTAGACGCCGCGTGACTGATGTTCACGTGCTGGAGGTGCGTAGACTACTCCTGTCAGTTTTTTAAGGTTCTGACAGATCTGCGCTGTTTTTAAGGTTTGACAGATCTGCACTGTTTTTAAGGTTTGACAGATCTGCACTGTTTTTAAGGTTTGACAGATCTGCACTGTTTTTCCCTAATGAAAGTTTCCGCACGCCATCAGAGCTATAAGTAGATGAGTTTTGGCGTTCTTTTCAGTTTCATCATTAACATAATTAATATCCATATTAATATTATTATTATTTACGTATTTCTTGATTGATAGTAAATATAAACATTTTAGGTACCAAAACAGCAATTTCACAGTAATTAATGGGAAATTATCCTACAATTTCAAAGTGCGTGTACCTATCTGAAATAATCTCATCATTTCTGATGAAAAAATAACGTATCATTTAGGATTTGTACATCCTTCTTATACAAGTAGTAATTTCAGTCATCTAGATTTTTTTTAAATTAGGGAATGATCTTATTTTCTCACTTGTGAAAAGTTGCTACAGAATATTGTGTTTTCAGCTCTTTACATCGGTTATGGGGTACGAAAAACGCTTGCATCCTACTTTGACTCGGTTAGGGAACCCCCTACCTACATGTAAAGTTACCGCCCTACGCCCCGGCGAGGTAGCTGCGAACTCCGCGCTGTGCCATAAAGCCTCCGACGAAGCTAGTTGATGGACAGCCTCTAGGGATCTCCTGAATTTCACGTCACGCCCGCGATTACTCAATACCGTGTTAGTTTACTTTAATAATATGTGAATTAAACTTAACATTAAATATTATTTATTAATTTAACGATTTCTTTTTTGTAGACGATGTTTTACGAATCGTATGTTAGATTGTTCGTGGTGCGAACTTGGAAAACTTCGTGAGTGTTCGAAAACTTTGAAGTGTTTTTTGCTAACATTAGTAATAGTTGAGTTTATGTTTGGGGGATTAAACTCTTGTTGCCCAGCCGGTGTTACAGTAATTTCTGTCCATTGCGGACTGAGCAGATTACGCGACAGTTTAACTTAACTTTAGAGTGTGTTTGTTATTTTTACCTTTTCCCCTATTAGTGGAATTAACAAGTGGAGAGGTTTTAACGTGTTATGATCTTGTCCGTGTGCAGGGGTTCTTCCGCCGTAGCATCCAGAAGCAGATCGAGTATCGTTGTCTCCGAGACGGCAAGTGCCTGGTCATCAGATTGAACAGGAATCGCTGCCAGTTCTGCAGATTTAAAAAGTGTCTAGCGGTTGGCATGAGCAGAGATTGTGAGTACCTAGCTTTATTATTTTCTTGTATATCCACTTGGGTCTGTGCAAATACTGAATAGGTAGGTTAAAAGTAGTTATTTTTATGATTTTAGGGTATTGTGTAAGTTCGCTTCAACTACCTAATAGTTTGATTTGGATGAGGCTTTCAGGATCATTTAGGCAAAATACCTAATGAGGAATGTTTTAATATAGAAGTCATACATAGTTCTCCCGGAAGGAGGGTAGTTGTCTAGTTATAAATACAAAGGTGATACAGGAAATGGGAATGTGAGATAAACAGGTGCTGCTTACAAAAATCAGAATAGTTTTCTTTTCCAGCAGAGACTTTTCGTAATAATTGTAGTGTGTCGGTTATTTCTTCAGTGGGTATTTATTTTCTAATATCCCGCGTTTGACCGAATGTTTCAAATGTGTGAGTCGTTTGAAATTAAAGTAGGTTACGAGAAAAAACGTGGTTCCTTCCTTTTTTTTATTTACTCGTGGGATATACCGCTTCCGCACTTTACAGAGTCATAAGTCTTAAAGGTTACGAACATATTAATGTACTTATTCAAGATATGAAATGAAAACGAACGTAAAAAAACACTGCAAGGGAAAAATGTCGGATGTCGGTTTCTTTGTTTTGTATTTTCGTCTTTGCCACCGACTCCTCCTTTTTGAAGTCGGTTTAAATCTAACAAACATCTATTTGAAACAAAATCTACAAAGTAGGTGTTCATCACAGGAGTCACTTACTTACTTATAACTTAACGACTTGTAATAGGCGTTGCAAGTTACTACTATTTAATAAACAAATCAAGTTTGAAGACGATACTGTCGTTAAGTAGTTTAAATTAATTAAAACTACACACTAACCTTGACTTAACAACTTTAACAGACAGCAGTTTTCTTTTATTTTTAATAGTAACTTGTTATACGTATTGAAAATGAGTAGTAGAGAGATAGACCGAAAACGCATTTTTCTTTCGACTGACTATGACCCGAAATTCGGCCTGAAATTAATTAAAAATATTCAGCAAAATTCGGAAGCGAAACTGAAAAAGTCCGGTGTAGTGAGAATAAATAAAAATACAAATACGAATAGATACAAATCTTATAATCATTTAGGAATAATTGAAACTAGTCACACTGAAAAACGAGCTTGTCATAAAGAGTTTAATTTAAAAAAAGCAATATTTTTATTTGCATTAAAAATAAAATAATGTCTGCACCTGTCTGCATTTTCACTCTCGAACACTTGTTGGTGACGACGACGAAAACTTTAAGTAAGCCTAAAAAACAGAATTGCTGGTCGATCATTATTTGCTCAAAAACACAAAAAATCGTGATTAGGTATTCCTGACTACGAGGCTGTACCTCACTACAAAAGAAATACGCCAATAAATAAGCTTTTCCAAACTTTAAACTGTAAGTAAACAAGAGTACTGCACTAACAGACATGCAGTTATAATGAAACATCAGGCTTCAATCAGCCATGCAACAACCTACATTCCCAGGCCAATCCGTGAGGCATCGCAATTAATAACGAACAGGAAATTACAATCGACGCGCCGCGAAACACAGCGGTGTCAATGTACAAATAGATCGCACCTATTTTCCAATTGTCGAATGGAGTCCATTCGAGTGCACTGCGGCGTGCGAGATGCACTGGCGCATGTTGGGAGCGACGGTTACATGATGAGGGCCTTTCCCCCAGCTGTACGATACGGCCGAGTTCCGAAGCGTCCCCGCGAGCCCGTCGCAGCCGAGAGCCAGCCCGAACCCAAGCGTCCCACCCCCGGCAGCGCCACGATCCCTCCGGTGGATCCCATGGAGACCGTATTGATGAGGCAGCAAATGTCTAAGGAACTGGTGAAGCTCATCACCGTGGCGCACCGCCAGACCAACACCTACACCGACGAAGTGAAGGCGACCATGACGCCGCGCGCCATCGTACTCAGGGTTGAAGACTCTGAGGGAGAAGGTGGGTGAACTCCTTTTTGTCTAGTTCGTTTATCTTGTGAGCTAAGCAAGTCATGACTTCTCCTAGGTCTGAAGTCGCGAACGTTTTTCAAAATATGAAAATGAATTTCAGTTATTTTATTAGGTTCGATTTCAGTTTCAATAATTTAAATCTACCTTAAATTTAGTAGTGTGTTTAATTTAGTCAAGAAGTGAACAATAAGTATTTTTTTTGGAACTTCATCCCCTAGAAGGATTCAATAGGTGATGATTTCTATGGAACTTCGTCATTCTTGCAGATGGGAAATTCCATGGCTTGTTTAGATTAAAATCTTTCAATTAGATAACATAAATAAATAAGGAACCTCACTAAAAGTTGAGAATGTAGTCACATATAAAGTGCAGTGCTATATAAATAAGTAGGTCATATGCGGACGTATCAAATTCAGCCTACGGTTCATTTCCAATGATCCCGTGTAGGAATATCAAATTATCAAGGCTGTTGATGAGTGCCCCATTTTTTTAATGAAAACGTGGTATTTATTTAATTTTAAATTATAATCCTTTACGTGTAGGTACGAAAGACACTTGAGAAGCTTTTCCCAATTATATAATATTAAAATGACGATTGGTATAACTATCCGTGAGGTACACCAGCATCAGAGCGTTATTTTGTCAGTAAGTCCTCATTAACGGGAAACGGGTACTTTTTTGATGAATAATGATTTAGTTTATATTCCTTGAAAAATGTGTCATCTACACATATTTTAAATTAATGTCGCTGTTCGTGTTTGTCTGTATGCCCGCGTTGTTCTTCTAAACTACGCAAAGATTTCGATGAGGCTTTCACCATCGTTTAGAGAATTTTATTTATTCCGGAAGGTTTATGAGTTTATAATTGACGATATTAAAATTCTTTAGAACTTCAGAATATTTTTCAATTTCATCTAGCTTTTCAAAGAGAGCCTTCCTGCCTAGAAATCTTAGGTCTTCTAGATCTAATCATCCCCCGCTGCTTCTATATTTTATTGGAATCTGTGTAGTACTTAGAAAAGAAAACGCATGAATACGTTAATATTAAAGTTATATATAACTAAGAAATCTCGATGGTTTGTCAAGTACTAAAAACCGTGCGAAAGCAGGAGCGGGTCGCTGGTGATTATTTTTTTATTCTGCCATATTAATAAGTATTATGTAAAGAATGAACTAAATAAAACATTGAGAAGCCGGATAAACAAAATTACAGCATCTTATTTAATTATGTAGGCCCGCAGTTCAGAAAGCAAGCAAATAAACGCTCTTTCATTCACTTTACCCTCAACAGGTAGAAGCTCTCTGCCGGCTCTAGATTATTACCTACAATGTAATAACTGCGACGAGTAACTAACTAAGTGCAAGGCTTCAGGCTCTGCAATATTGAGTTAGTAGTACTGAAGCTTACGATTTTTATTAAAAAGAAGCCTTTTTAAATGCAAGTTTTATTTTGTAGTAACTCCTTATTCTGAACAGTCATAATTTGATTGTTCTTTAAGGATTTGTTTGGAAGCTTCAGATTTCTAACGTATGTAAACTTTTTAAGCGTAACAAAAATAATTGGTTTGTGATAGGAATTGGACACGTTTCTCAAAAATCTGTTATAGATTCAAATCTAAATCTTTACATAAGTACTGACACTTATTTACTCGTTCTATTTACGTAAAAGCAAAAGAAGCTCATCCGTCTTAAAAAATTACTTGTTGAACAAAGTCTAAAAAAACAAAGATTCTGCACAAACAAATAATCGAGTAACGACTGTAATTGGCTCTCCATCCAACACATAAGCAAGATTGGCACTACTTGGCCTACTTCTTTAGTGCCATATCAGTCACTGTTTCAGGGGATATTACAGCTCAGTTAATAATGAAGGAAATGACTTTTGATATCCTGTAACTTTATGCTGTAACGGACCTCATAAGGGGCGTAAATAACGCACTATGCAGACGATCCGCGGCGCTTTATTCTTGTGCATAACTAGCTGATGCCCGCGGCTTCGGCCGCTTGACAAATTATACATTAAAACCTTCCTTAAGAACCAGTCTATCCATGGGTGAAAACAGCATGAAAATCGGTGCAGTAGTTTTTGAGTTTATAGCGAACAGACAGACGCGACTGAGGATTTTCTTTTTAACCGACTTCTTCAAAAAGGAGGAGGTTCTCAATTCGACTGTAGGTTATTTTTTTTTTTGTATGTATGTTACGCGATTTCTCCGCCAATTATGAATCGATTTTGACGATTCTTTTTTTGTTTGGTATGTCATGCTTCAGAGGTGGTCCCATATAAATTTTATTAACTTTGCTTGCGTAGTTTTTGAGTTAGCTTCAATAATTACGTATTTTTCCCACTTATTGTATGTAGACGATATATTGTTTGACTCCGTCACTGTTATTTACATAGCAGTTAGTGGTATTCGAATTTGTGTGGGGTAGGTACCACAACAAAAAAGTGAAGTTGCTGGTCGTGTCCGTGTGACCGCATTGTTCTAAACACCGCAACGGCTTTTGATGCGGTTTTCACAATCATTTAGAGGGATTATATACCTACATTAATAGTAAACTTTCATTCAATAAAGAAATATCGATGTTTTCTCAAGCCAAGCAATACAACACACAATTTTTATATAATTATGCATTTTATCATGGTATTTCTAAGTTTCACAAGTTCGTCGACTCTTGAGTGTGTGGGTAGTAGTGTAGGTTTGCGATACTAATAGAATTAGAATTTCTCAGTAGCTCGAAGTCTGGATGTGTGCCCGGTTGATTGCAATAGGCTCACCCCCTATTACATGGAACTTAAACATAACTGGCGACATGTGGGCGTACCGCGTACTATACGCTCACCTCTGTCTGACTAACTCTTCAGGGATTACAGGCGTGATGTTATGACTTAATAACAGTTTGATCAAATTATATCTTGTCAGCTTTTGACTGCAACATCTTGAATGCTATTTTGATTAATCTATTTCTAATCCTAAAATCCATTATACTTAGTGAAGATGCAGCAGTAGATGCAATAGTTAAAAAAGACACGCTTTTATCACGCGCAAAAAATGACAAAATACCTTTTTTTTTCGTTTTTGTATATAACAACATTAAACTTAATTTGTGATTATTTAGTAGCAATACCTTAGCAATAACATGTGTGTGTTGAATTGTTGATACCATCGCCCCGCACGCGTCTAGTGCCGCATATCAAGGGTAGGTTATTTCGTGCCAATTTATGTTATTTAGTAAATTCAGTTTAAAATTTTTAGTACAATTGTTTATTTTATTATTTTAACAGACTTGTAATAACGAATGTACTATCTAATTTCAAAACTTAAGCGCCACTCTGTATATTTTTAACCGACTTCTTCAAAAAGGTGGAGGTTCTCAATTCGTCTGTACGTTTTTTTTTTTTGTATGTTTGTTACTCCATTTCTCCGCCAATTATGAATCGATTGTTTGATTGATGATTCTTTTTTTGTATGGTAGGGCATGCTTCCGAGGTGGTCCCATATAATTTTTATTAACTTTGCTTGTGTAGTTTTTGAGTTAGCTTCAATATTACGTATTTTTTCCCACTTAGTTTATATAGACGATGTTTTCATTAACTCCTTCACTGTTATTTACATCAGCTAGTGGTATTAGAATTTGTGTGGGGTAGGTACCACAACTAAAAAGTGAAAAATTAAAACTTTTTACAAGTTTTTATTATATTTTACTTTTTAGTCTAGTTAGTAGATATATTCTTTACTTAGGTAATAAGTCTAAAGTCAACGATATTATGACTTGAGAAGTTTACCCACTGAAAAGTTCCGCTATCCACCTCCTAGCTCCATAATCGGATCAGCTCCAAGATACCAAACTGTCACCCCAACTCCATATACACACGAAGTTTCATTTCGATACGACAATTAGAAGTAGGTTTTGATCTTTGACAGTCGTTACGGGTCGTCAGTAGCCCGAAAGTCTGACAACCAGTATTACCAAGGGGCATCGTGTTACACAGTAACTGGGTTGTGTAGGTCAGATAGGCAGTCGCTCCATGTAAAACACTGGTATTCAGCTGCATTCCGTTAGACTGGGAGCCGACCTCAATTTGGGAAAAGGCTAGGCAGATGATGAATTAGAAGTAGGTTAAAATGGACTACCAAGATTTTATTACATTGTTAGTTACAATTGAAGGAAATAAGCGCGTGTTAATGCAGTTCATTCAGTCATTCATTTTAATGCTGAGTAACGTAAATGCGGTTTCTTTTTACTCCTAGTAGTGGATCAGGTTTCACTACTAGGAAGTACGATGTAAGTTATTGGAAAACGCTTAGATATTAATAAATGGGTGCAGTATTTAGGTGAAATACTTAAGGCACTCGACATACGACGGCGTTTTTTTATTACTAATATTTTGTCTGGTGAAAATATGAAAGATCTCCAGTTAGTGAAGTTTTACTTTGTGATTTATACAGGGTCAAATCTCCGCAGACGTGATGATCGATAAATGAAGGTGATAAAAAAAGTATTGTGATATATTATTCGGGGCAAAACCGTTCAGTTATATAGTTACTTGAAGTATAAGTTGAGTAAATCTGGTTTTTTTTTTGTTTCATCGTGTTTAGATTACGATAACACTTCTTTTAAGTTTACACAGATATTTTAAATAACTTAATACGTTGGTTGTTTCCAAAAAAAAAACATCAAATATATTTTTGTTTTATCATGTCCCATCAAGTCTGCGGAGTTTCGCTAGCTAATTGACCCTGTATAGTATACCTTCCTTCAGGTTGTAAGAACATTGAGTTCTAACAATCCTTATAATGGAAAAATCTACGCGGGTCACTCGCTGTCCTGAGAGGAAAAAAGCTTCCCACGTGCCCGTCAGATAATCTCCTTATAGAATTAAGGTGGTTCACCCTTAAAATAGAATAATAATAAAAAAGGACGTAGTTTCACATAGAAAACGTCAAGCGCGAGTTGTGCTCACTTATTTTGGATTCTGCACCTCATTTGACATCATCGCGACTTCTTATTTTGTTTTTTTTTTTTTACTTAACTTAGATTTTTGGTCAGTGAACACAGTGAAGTATCGTGAACCTTAACAATGTAAAAACTATTATTAAGGAGAATTACTTAGAAATATACCTGTGTTTGTAATCATTTTGTAAGCTCTTCTTACACCGTGCAATTAGGAGAATTTATATAAATTAAAATACTTTCAGGATAACCCGTTAAGTTTTAACTTTTATAAAATTATGTTTCCAATGTCCCCGAAGCAAATAAAGCTCAAATACCTACTCCGATGGCGCAGCGGTTGAGTAATTGCCAGCTTTTTAAACAATACAAGCTGATGGCCGCGGCTTCGCCCGCTTGACAAATTATATACTAAAACCTTCCTCGAGAACCACTCCATTGGTGAAAACAGCATGAAAATCGGTGCAGTAGTTTATGACTTTATCGCGAACAGACAGACAGACGCGACCGAGGACTTTGTTTTATAATATGGATTTGGATCGCAGGTTCGATTCCCTCACGGATAATATATTTCGTATCGCAATAATAGCTCTGTTTCTAGTACCTATTTCTTTAATGGAAATTCAGAACTGTCTTTAACACACAAAGACTTGCCCGTAGGATAAATTCCGCTAACATAAAATCACACACAGAGTAGGCAGATAGACGTATAAAGTACACCCACAAAGGTGTACTTTAATATTTTCACTAATGCCAAGCCAACATTGCTATAACACGCCCGGTAATTCAAAAGCGCGGCAAATGACGCTCCTGTCTCTTCCTAGTGACAGCTTGCTCTGCTCAGTCAGTGATGCACAACCTTCTTGTAGGGTTGGGATTCGATATGCTATCTTCAGAATTCCGGTTATCAGTCTATAGATTTACTATAACTAAACTAAACTATAGATTTACTAAACCACGTAACTCCTAGGTAGCGGAGGTGAAGATGCCGCGACGTCGACCACTGATCGTGCTACGGACGTGCGCTCGCTGCTGTGGCACAACATAGCCCTGCGCATGACGCCTGCCGTGCAGCATGTGGTGGAGTTCGCAAAGCGCCTGCCAGGGTTCCACACCCTGCCGCAGGATGACCAGCTCATCCTGATCAAGGTAAGGTTGGAAATAGGAGACTAAAAATATTTTTCTATCAGCAAAATGATCCCCACTGCAAGCAGCTCAAGCGAATTTATTCATGCATACTTTTTTAATAGGGATGTCTATTAAAAAGTATGTATCAGTTTCCCTGCAATTTTCTGTTATACCAGGGTGTGAGAATTATACGCTAATGAGTTTAGAACAAGTTTAAAGTTGATGTATTTTGTTATCGCCACGTGTAACTCACCGTCCGCCCGGGTTCAGCGCGCTGTAATATAATACATCTGTTGGGAGTGCGCTTGGCCACCGGCGCCGGGCGGCTGTCAGAGTCAGCTCTGCAACTTCGTCAAAGTTTCGTTATTAAGCTCACCTAGTTTCGGTTTAGTAACTTTTATTTACTATCAGGAAAAGAACAGGGAATGATTTACCTTATTTTGCTGTGCATGTTTTTTATTTGCGATTGTTGTATGGCATTTTGCGAATAGCAGCTTGGCGACTCTCCCATCATTCACCCTCATCAATGGCGTGCATCACCAGAGACGATTGGACCCTGTCAGTGTGTATTTATGTCCGCAGCTAGGGTTCTTCGAGGTCTGGCTGACGCGTATCACCAAGCTGTCCTCGCCTGACCGCATCGTCTTCGAGGATGGGACCATCATCAACCATCACCAACTCATCATTACTTATGACGTAAGTTAAGTTACGAAAATTAATTGCTTAGGTATCAAATTAGCTACCAACTTCTCCAACTTAAAGTTTCCGTATATTCCAAGAATAAGTATGTACTTTATAGCACAACTATTACTTTATAGCACAACTACTCAAATCACAACTGTCTTTCTTTGTCAGTCGTATGAAATGGCTATAACACGCAAATTGAAGCAGTGTGTCAATTTGATAAACAATTAATTTCCCTCGTACTTCTATAAACACTGTCAAGGTTAAACAAACAAAAAACAAATGTCCTTTGTTCATGTTTTATAAACTGTTTCAAAGTTTCAGAAAAGTCTTGAAACATTTGTATTGTTTGAAAAATAAAATACTTAGTTTGTGTTATGAAATATATAAACTTAATAGACGCGGTTTCTGCTACTTATATCAATTCTACAAAAATCGTTTATGTATCAAGATTTGTTCTCATAAAGAATATAAGGGATGTGCAACTACGCAATCACCTTATATTATTATTAATTATTGCACCTTCAGTTACTAATTGAATTGCAAGGTTACTTGAAATAACTATTCATAGAAAAATTTGTTAAATGATGATGACAGACATCACGGCATGATCAAGTTCACATGTTAATGTGAATGTAGGTAGTACGTACAAGGGACTAGTACCATATCATTTGTTACTTATTTCCTATAGTCCTTTGTCACAGATGGCACGCGTGCACATAACGCGTTCAGATAAATTAATGTATCGGTCATTTTAACAATACACATTGCTGAAGAATGTGAGGTATTAGTAGCCAGTACCTATATCCAATACCTCCTATATCTTTAATTTATATTAGGTAAAGCAAATATACGTAGTTTAAAAGAAGAAAAAGATGTTGGTCTTACAAATCATAAAGTTAGTTATGTATCAAGTACTATATGAGTAAAAAATACTGTACATACCTATCTACCCTAAAGGGCAATATACCATGATGCCTACCAATGGTAATTGGAGGCTTATACAAAAATGCCCACCTTTCTTTCGCAAAAGAAGTAATCTGTGCCTACGAGCGCTACGAAACTACGAGCGGGTGGGAGTGTGCCACGACGCGTAGACCCGGCCTACGGATGCTACGCGATACAATTAGTTCGTTTCTTCAGAACCGGTGTACAAAAATATTTTTGCGTGGTATAGCGCCATTTATAATAAAATACATTTGATTGTATTTATGTTTTGGTGAAAAATACACTTTATTACCTATCCGATTATTTTAATTTTGAAACAAATTTTTCCATCCGTAAAATCTTAAATGATACTTTTTTTTTTGCGCATTTTTTAAACGTTGATATAAACAGTGGAATGTGAAGCGGAGTGAAATAATTCATTACAAGCGCAATATCCAATTCAGTCTCAGTTGTTCAGTAGTTACTGACATTCTTACAGTATGCAGTAGATAAATAAAGTGCTTTTACTTTTACTTACTGCTCGTAATCTAGTTATAGGCGACACACGGGCGAACACCAATTGAATGTAAGTTCGTAACCCGAAATTGAGTTTCCTGCCAAATCGAAATCCAAACGCAAAATTGGCTATCGTACTAATTTGTTTAGTCAATCAGTTTAGGTATTAGTACCTACTACTATAATGTACTACTATCCGTCTATTTAGAACCTTATTTCGCTATTATTAAGCGAGCTCAGTTAACATATCGGAGGCACAAAACCATTAAAGGACACGAAAACACACAACGATGGCACACTTTGGAAGCAAAAGTTTCAAATTCACGAACAGTTAGTCAGTTCATAATTACTGCACGTGCTAAACAATTAATGATCTTTCCAAACCACCTACGCTACGATGTGAAACAATCCCTATGTTGTTTATTGTGTACTGTTTAAAAATCAAAATTCTTAATTTTCATTGACCATTTACAAATACTCAGAAGTATTTGAACCCCGATGTTAGTTTAAAAAATAATTTAGGCAATTATTATGATTGCATTCAATTGCAATTTTTTTGTCTTTCTCAACTGTTTACCTTGCTCTCGCCCAATCAGTTCATGGGCATTGCATGACCACGTGGGGTGATGCCCACAAAAAAACAACCATGCTGCGACGAGAACGGGCGCAGAGGGCCGTACTAATGTCCTTTCTAAAAAACTTGATGTGACTTTTACTCACGGTTAGGCAGGTCTTAGCACTACATACTGTACTCAAAAAACACAAGCTCCTCAACTCTCTCTCAAGGCAATCAATTCATTTAAAAAAATCAAATTAAAAGCTCTGAATCGAGGATCGGGCCTGATTATTATAAACTTACCAATTAGAAAACATCTTTGTTCTTCCAGCCGGCTTTTGCCACAGCCTTGCTCACGTACGTGTGGAACATCGTGCGGATGCAAATAACTGAAGAGGAGATGGCCGTGTATACGGGCACGCTGCTGCTGTGCCCGCACCGCAACGGCCTCACCGCGGCGGAGCGCATCAGCGGTTTGCAGCATGCCATGAACGATGCGCTCCAAAACAACGTAAGAACCTCTTTATTTTCATTAAGACATTACGTCAAAAAAAAAACCGACTTCCTAAAAAAAAACACTCAAAACTGAAAAATAACTTTAATTTCGGAAGTCGGTGTCTTTGCTTTTCAATTTTCGTTTTTTGCAACCGACTTCCGAAATTAAAGTAATTTTTCAGTTTTGAGTGTTTTTTTTTTGGAAGTCGGCTTTTTTTTTTGTAAAAAGTTTTTATTTCCCACTTTTTAGTTGTGGTACCTACCCCTCACAAATTCTAATACGTAATGTAAATAACAGTGAAGGAGTAAATGAAAACATCGTCTAGATAAACTAAGTGTAAAAAATACGATATATTGAAGCTAACTCAAAAACTGCACAAGCAAAGTTAATAAAATTTATCCCTACCATACAAAAAAAGAATCATCAAAATCGATTCATAATTGGCTGAGAAATCGAGTAAAAAACATACAAAAAAAAAAAAAAAACAACCAGACGAATTGAGAACCTCCTCCTTTTTGAAGAAGTCGGTTAACAATGGGTAATGCAGGGTGTGAATGTGCATGTGCTGAATTCATCGCAACAGTTTTAGCGTCGATGACCTTACTTATATCAGCTATAACTTTTCTAATATTTTTTGTGACAGATGATTGCCAGCGGTGGTCCTGAGGCTATAGCCATTTCCCGCGCCCGCTACGAAGCCTTCGCTGCGGCCAGGAACGAGGTCCGACTTCTCGGGAACCGTCACAACGTCCTGCTACAGTGGCCGCGCGAACACTGGCCTCGCCTTGTGCTCCCCGCTCTCTTCTCCGAGATCTTTGACATCCCCAAGTTTGAGGAAGACGATAGTGCCGAAGCCGCTGCAGCTGCAGCGGCGGCTGCATCTGCAGCAGCAGCTGCCTCAGCTACGGTAGCTGCTACGGCTGCAGCAACCGTGGCAGCTTCAGCTCCTGTTGCTTCGTCATCGCAGTCACCACACTCAACGGCCCAGCTCTCACAGCTGGGTTAGATCCGCACGATATGCCAGAGAAAACACGCCAAGATTGAAGAAGGCATGACTGATAAATTTATTGGAAGATATCATTATCATTTTAGGATAATTGGCGCCAAAGTTTCTATCCGCAGAAATTCTAGAGATAGTTTTTAAACTTAACGTGTTCAAGAAACACTTATTAGGTCCAAGAATCCTTTTATCTTTAGTAGGTACTCGGGAGAACCTTCTTGGAATATTTATTTGGTAGGTACTTACCTAATTTTAAATGTTTATGAAAAATTACTTGTCATGTCTTTTATTTGGGGATCATCTTACGTCCGATCTCGAAAACATAATGGAGCAGGAATATGCGGAGTATTTAACACAACATAACTTAATTGTAATTATTATTTTAATAATAGGTAAATGTTTATTTATTTCAATCGTTCCTTGTTTTATTTTAGATTGGCTCCTCGATCTTATTTCAAACGATAAGATAATTTGAATGGTTTGATTTCGTGTATTGGTTGAATTCGTTAATTTTAAGTTATATCTAAGTTATAGTATGATTGATATTTAAATCTTTTGATATAATTTCTAAAATAGTTAATATTTACTTTGAACCTACTTCTAAAGGAGAAGGTATTGCCACCCGATATGTTCAATTTCTATTATTTTTAGTTAAATGACGAAGTCATGATATGATTTTATAAATTGTAAGGCCTGAATGTCGTGTTATATTAATCTTCTCTCGTAGTTTCTGTTAGGATAGGAACTGTTTTGGATACTGTGTTAAGTATTTTGTGTGGTAGTCATTTCGAAATATTTTGTAGGTATGTGATTATAAAAAAAAAAACATGTAAGAAAATGTAAGTTTCGTAATTCTCGAGATTGCAATTGTTTTTTTTGTTGTTTTCATTATATTCTTCACAGTATATCAATCATTTGGTGAGGAATAGGTATTTTCATCTATAGGTGTTTACATAATTTCAATTCTTATGATGATAAAACTTCTACGATTTCAAATTCCCTGTTTGTATTTTGGTTTGTTTTATTAGCATTTAAGACTGTTTTTTTTTTCGTTTTAATCGTGATTAGGGGCTGAACTAATCTTGAGATGAACAGATAACGGCTGTTATAAAGATGAGCTATGTATGTTAGGTTCATAATCATTATTATGATCCAGTTAAGATGAAATTCAAATCGGTGATGGATGATTTATAAAAATGTTTTTAGTTTGCTCAATTTTTATGTATTTCGATTTATCTCACGGGTGTAACTTACCAAGTACCTAAACCTGTGTGCCGTTTTTTGAGTTAATCTAAAGTAGAAGAAAATCTCTTGCCAACTGCTGTTGAAACGCATTTGATTGAGTCAATTTGTAAGAGACAGGAATTAAGGAACACCCGTAATTTTGTTCTACGCAAACTATACCTGATAGGTAGATATATTAAATAGGTAGGTACCTACATATCTTGTTTTGCATTAGCATTTACTCAGCATTTTCACCTATAAGGTTTTATCACGTAGGTTATCATGTATCGATAGTTTAGCTTAGAGTAAGTAGGTACTTGTGTGTATGTATATTTTGTTCGTCGCATTACGACCATATATAAGTAGACATAACTTGGAATAAGTTGTGTAACTTCATTAATGAATTGCTGTTGTTTAAATTAAGACATAGAGAACATGACTTGGAATGTTTTTGCTAGCATTTGAACGGTCTCAGATTCTGGGTAGCCTAATGTAGATATGTGAGAAGTTAATTATAGATTAAATTATATTATAAGCGAAATGACACGAATTGATTCATCTTTCAGTAACTTCTAAAGTAATGCAGCCTGAAACCGATCAAGTGGAAGCAAAAACAATTAGCGTAGTAATATTTAATGCCGTAGGTATACGTAAGTTATTATTATCGACTCTACAAACAAAAGGATCTCAATGCAGTATATGTAGAGATTGAGCTTGCTGTCGACCATGCGCTCTCTAGGTAATTGGTGTATTAGATTCGAATTTAATAAAAGTCACTCGTAGCAGTGCTTCTCTGCAATGGCGTTTCATTATCTCTTCAGGAGCATGTGTAAAAACTCGTCAAAACTAAAACACAGAACTATTTTTAACAAAACGAACCTAAATGTCGATGCACATGTGCCAGCACGGTACGTTTAGCATGTAGTGTGTCCAGCACAAAGTATCCAGCTCGTGGCGTGTCGTCAGGGGTGCTCCACACATGTTCGAGTCGGCAAGACATACTTTCGATTTTGCCGAATCATATATGCCACCCGCACAAGGAAGTGTGTAGACAAGAGTATCGCGCTACGCGATTAAGGCTTCGCCAAATACGTCAAGGACGTATGTTTTCATACCTATAGCGACATACAAGCGTGTTTGTGTGAACACACTGCTTACCTACCTAGGTACGTTAAATATACATGTATTTATGTACATTTTAGCTGTTATACTTGCCTGCCGCGTACGGCTTTGGTTTTGGGTATGTTCACACTTACACATACAGGCACGACACGTTACGTGCTGGTAGATGTGAATCGAGCTTTGAGTGTAGGTAACTAGTGAAACGAATTTGAACCTTTTTAAAATGGCATAGGTATTTATCTGAATTGACGTTTGCGACAAGAGTAGGTATATGAGAAACATATTCATGTCTATCATCATCATTTCAGCTGAAAGACGTCCACTGCAGGCTGGACATAGGCCTTCCCTAAGCACCGCCACTTCGACCGGTTCTGTGTTTCTCGCATTCATGTCTGTAAGGCACTTATAGGATGGACTGGCTACACAGATTACGGGTGCCTGTTTACTACGAGCAGAAAGATTTGTAAGAAATTCTAAGTGAGAATAGGTATGTCAGACCAATAATTGCAATGCAGTTGATCCGTTTTTGTTGTAATGGAGCATGTAGCATGTATGTACAGCCAACCGCGCGTCCATGATAACAATGACGGCGCCTTTTAATTCGTGTACTGATGCGAGGTTCACATTAGTGAATAACTTTCCCAAGCCATTTCTTGAGCGCATGGTCTGACCCTACCCTACGAACAAGTAGGAGGTACTGAAACTGATGTTATTGTATATAAGATTGATTTAATTCTTGGCTGTTAATATGTTTTTTAAAACAATAGCTTTATCAACGACTTCTCAATCGCCAAATAACCGTATGTACCTACTATTTTCTTTTTCTCCACAATGTTATTTGGCGATTGAAAAGTTGGCCCTACTTAGTTTTTAATTATTTTATCTTATGAATAAACAATGTAAGTGAAATATACGTATGATCCAACAACACTGTTTTATTTAGGTAAACAATAGCATAATCAACTTCAACAGCAAGTAATAGGTACCTAACTATTACTTAAATTCAAGCGGTTACAATGTTTTTATATCACGAAGTGACACGCGCTTTACTTGTGGTAAGCAAGTGTACAAACACGCTGTGAATGTGTGCGTGAAGACGAGTAGCGTCAGCAGATAATACACACACACACATTTCCGACATCCCCCGTGCCTCGCGTACTGTACCGGCAACTCCTACGCTTACCTACACACACATTCACAGCGTGTTACCAAGTGTAACACATAACACAAGTAAAGCGCGCGTCGGTTCGTGAGATAAAAATACTGTATTAGAATAAAGGTTTGCCCCCCACTATCCCGGTCTCGCTGACCATAAACAATGATAACATCCATCCAATGATATCACCAGTGAGCCAAGAGTCGTAAACAGAGTATTCCTCGCAACCGTATACAGCGATCAGGAACGTTCCATTAGTTGCCATTATGGGGCTATGAAATAACATGGCGTGGCAAATAAGGGAGGAGAACTATACTCAGCAGTGTGTGGAACAAGGCTGACAATGGTGATGGGGCTATGATGATGACTTGTTTCAGGAACTAGCCCAATACAGCCGTGCAAAACTCTCGTCCCACAGTATCTCACGAACGGAATAACGAGTTCAGGTTACAGGTAACGATGAATAAAAGATGAATCAAAGTTCATATCGCTTTAATGCTTAATCGTATTGCCACTTTCTTAAATCACATGGAAGAAACAATAAAAGTATTAAACAAAATACTTTAGACTTACAATTAAAGAAATTAAATAATTCATAATTATTTTTCATTATCATTATTTCGAACAACAATAACAAAGCGAATAGCTATGATTTATTCGACCGCGTGCGCACTACCGCGCGATGCTACGGCGCTCTATAAATCACAATAATAAAACAACATTTTTGATAAAACATGGGCTGTATCTCGATCGGATACTCTGTCACAATTTTGTCAATTATTAGTGAGACGACACGTGTGACATGCTAGAATTATTAAAAGTACTTTTGTTTTCCCTCTACACGCATATAATGCATTTTAAGACTACGTATTGCGTAAAGGTAACTAAGCGTGCCGCGTCACTGTCATATGATACTATTCTAATTCCTAGCACATAACACGTATCTATATTATTATTGTTCTCACGCAAATATTAACGAATTACGTTTATTGACTGAAAAATATCGAACACATCACATTTTTATATGAATTTGCATGAAAGAGAACGCAGCTGTTCGGCTAGCAACTAATTACCGCTAAATAAAGACATTCTATTAATATCAGTACTGAGAAAATTTGAACAAAATAATAACTATCATCTTTATGTTTCGTCAATAAATTACGATGTAACCCTTTGATCACAATATAAATACGAGGACTTCATGAACTTAATTTAGCGCAATTGGGCGAACCGATCGCTCTCAGCTGTGATGTGCTTGTGTTGACAAACGAGTAAAATATAAATAATTACATTACATTTTATATGAATTATTGACGAAAACGAAATAATTGAACTAAATTTAATGGAGTTAACACTACATCACTAATGGGCTATTCGCGTGAACGGAGCGCACTGTATGTTACGTGCAAGTCTCTGAGACTCGCTTACTTATAGCCTCTATGCAGGTCTTAATACATTTAAGTAAAACATAACGTGCTAACACGAATGTACGTAAGCATAATGAACCGAGTTTTAAATAATTGACAGAATAATTTTGGCAAATGTGAGCAACTCTCCTGGAGGACTAGACGGGTAGATTGCAGACGGCATCAATTACATTGATGAGTGATATAGCTTAGTTTTATACAGTGTCTGGCAATTTCATGGCGTTCTTACGGTTCGTGGTGGATCCTATTGTTATTAATATCGGTCGATACGTAGTCAATCGACAATATGAAGTTGGTATTGCGGTGTAAGTGGCGCCCGTTCGAACAGCCCGCACAATGTCGCACTACGCACGTCACGGTGCAATGCCCGTCGTTATCAACGCACTATGTTCAGTTCAAGCGATATTGTGGGCGTTTTCTGCAGCCAATGTGTCAACTAAATCAACACACATTGAATTGAAAATTATACAAAATCGCTAACATTAAAATTATACAACACCAAACTTGTCATATTAGTACTATGCTAAGCACAAGGCTAACGGATTGAGTCAGGCGTTAGATGCGAAAATCGACAAGAAAACTGTGGTTGGGAGATATGCGCCCTCCGCTAGCTCGCGACTTGTCCGAACATAATGTTGTCAGTCGACTGGCATTATCATAAACAGCTGAGCAGCCTTTATCGATGAACAGAATCTTCATAGAAGATCTGATGGATCGCATCACATTGGACAAATCCGAGAGAGAATATTTCCCAAACAAACATAAATCTAAGCGCAAGGCATTTGCAACATACGATGTGATAACACGCTACTTCAGACATCGTAGTGACCACTGTCACGGTCGTCACTGTCACAGCGCACTATCACAACGTGCCAGTCTAGCGTACGATGAACTGCATCGTCCAGACACAAACAACGTTCAAACGTAGTGTGCAACTAAGTTGTACTATTTAATAATATCTATAAAAAAGAGAATTTGTCAGTTTGTACAAGTTAATATTACGTAATGAGAATTATAATGTGCTTCCTATGTTAGTGCAAAAATATTATAGGATATTTATTTTCAGTTTCATTTATTTTCTTAGTACGAATAGATCGCTGTAGACAGGAATTTTATAAGGTTTTAAACAGACACAAAAATACACCTATTCTTATAAATATTCTATAATCTCCGGTACAAGTAGTCGCTATTTGATGTGTGACGAGCCTTGCACTGAAGCTGTCTATGCTAGAGTGTACAAGAACAGCGCCCAGCTACAGAATTGTGTACCTTACGTATATGATCAGTGAGCTTCTAAGCGACGGCATGTGAAGCCAAGTGGGCCCATGCGCGGCATAAAACCAGGTAAGTCACTAACCACACGAAAAAGAAAGGAGAAGTGGCCGTACGAGAGGCAGTGGCCGATGAGAAGGCTATACATTTGTAGCGCGGCATTTATAATGACAATTTCGTGCTATAGTGTTGTTTGAAGAGGTGACAGTATTGCAAACGTCGCGTCGCTAGTATTACTGAGAGTTCCACACATTGAGTTCTATAAATGCTAATACAATAAAAACAGGTAATCATGATAAATTACATCAAAATATATACTACAACCGTTATATAAGAGCTGTGTAAAAACATAAGCTTAGCTTTATAAATATAATTCAGAATATGTGAATGTTCATCGGCCTGCCAGACGCAATGTGTGGAATCCTACTAATATTATAAATGTGAAAGTTTGTATGTTTGTGTGTTTGGATGTCTGTTACTCAATCACGCAAAAACGGCTGAATGGTTTTGGATGAAATTTGGCAAACAGATAGTTAGTAGATACAATACAACAGATAGATAGTAGTACCTGGATTAACACATAGGATACTTTTTATCCCGATATTCCCACGGGATCGAGACTTACGCGGGTGAAACCGCGGGGCGTAGCTAGTTCATAATAATAGGTATAATCGAAGAGAGAAAGTTTATTTTCCAATTAATTGTTATATTTCAGAAGCCGTATTCCAGAGCGCCTCTGGGCTAATGGTTTTTAGTTTGTATCGCATCTATGTACGGATGTTGACGTACATGAGAGATATCTAGACCTATTAATCAAATAATATGAACGCAAAAGAGATTTTCGCAATGCATTTAGTTTTTATTAATCGAATTGTGTGCGCAGTCCCTTGTCGGTACAGATTGAACGCATACGTCTGTTCAGCTCGCTTGGACGCGTATTTTCTATCCGTATCGTCCTGCGGTATTGATCTCTTCTTATCATAGTCAATATCGATCAGACGACGAAGATAATCATATTCGAAAAAAACTACACATTTTTTACGAGTGTTTCTGTTTGCGTTCCTCCTATTCTCAAGCGTGTACTTATTGACAGTATAATGTATAATAGTATCATTGTATAAAATTTATATTTACTTCATGTATATTGTATACTGTTGTATGTATAGTCAGAGTACTATGATAAAATGGAAGCAACTCGTTCGCATGGTGTAATTCGTGGGATTCAGTGATAATTCATACAGATGTCCAGGTAAGGCGGTTTACGCGCACATAGCGCCCCAATTTCTTTTTATTGGACTCACAACGCAAGGGAAACGTGCGTGTGGACGAGCTAAGTTCTCAGTGTATCCACATACAAAACAGGACTATAGTATAAAAAGTTAAATATTGTACACTGACTGAACTCGGGAGTATGGGCCATTTGAGACGAATTTGAACGCGCCACACGTTACACACGTAAAGCGCTTTATCTAGACACGCTCTAGTTTGTTTACGGAAATATAGATCATCTACATTTTGAGAGATTATTTAATTAATATTTATTTTATTTTTCAATCTTCCTTATGGTAAATTTCCCGTGGTAAGTACCGGCAGTTTAAAATGAGGTATTTCATAATTTCCTAGAACATTATCTACATACTAGATAATGTATACAATTTCGGCCGTTATTTGGTATATTTCATTTTTTTGGGTTCCGTATCCAAAGAATGCCAAAACGGAATCCTAATACTAAGCCTCCGCTGTCCGTCTATCTGTGCGGGCTGTATCTCATGAACCATAATAGGTAGACAGTTGAAATTTTCACAGATTGTGTATTTCTGTTGCCGCTACCAACAAATAATAAAATATAATACAACAAACAAGAAACGTGTTTTTTTTTTCGTCGTTTTTTGATAAATATTGTAATATGGTACGAAGCCTGTTGTGTTCAGTTCCTACTCGCACTTGGCCGGTTTTTTCTGAATATTATGCAGTTAGGAAATGTATCACCTGAATTAAACTGCCGGTAACATAAAATATAAGACACGAACTATAAAGGATTACTTCCTACAAGTACAGAGTTAGTCAGGAATACCAGCCTCTCTCGTAAAACGCTAATTTTGCTCATACTATCAAGTTTATACTCATAAGAATGGTTGCAAGGTAAAGGTACAGACGGCGGCGTCTAACTATCCGATAATTTTTACATGAATACGTTAGCCTCCAATACATGTTGTGCCAACATAAGTCAATGTACGCCACAGTATACCTAAACTATTATCAGAACATTGAACTACCGTCATTTACGTAAACTTATCGTTGTAATAAAGACATTCTGTGGCTTATATTTGCGCGTGTTGGGCCAACGTGTATTGGAGGCTTTTGGAAAAATATCTACAGACCTGTTTTGTTTGTCTTGGTGAGTCTGTATAATTCCCTAATGGAACGCATTCACACCAAAATTTGCGGCCTAAACTAATTTTCTTTTTTAATTAGTAATATTTTTATAATCTGGCAGTGCTAATTTTTACTATAAGGATCTTCGATCAATCAAAGTACTAGAAATCCGATGACCGCATCAAACACAGCCTGTAAAATAAGACCACAATGTTATTAATGTTGTGCTCTTATTTTGCAACATAGTGTTTTCAACCTTATGGCTTAGAAATTATGTTTTATATTACCATAAATATTTTTGTTCTTATTTTAAAAATACGTTTACTTTCAAGCGAAGTAGAAAATATATTGCAAACGATAATAAACTTTATGTTGGAGGGTTAAGGTTTATAATCAAGTTATATGAAATCGCGGCTTCTTGAGCGACGGGTTTTTGTTCCTAATCCTTATCTAGTGCTATTTTTGATCGAAGATAATGAAACAAGCTGGTTAAGGCCCCAAAAACTCAATAATAAAAACAAGAGGTAAGCAAGGTCTCGAAGTCGCATTATTATCATATGACGCCAGCTGTAATAAGGTAAATATATTCATATTCTGGTAAAATACATTTCATTATAGTAACATAATTTTGGACGGAATTCTATTGCGAATGAATTGAACGCGGCCTTTAAAATATACTTTTTTAATATACTATTATTAATTTGTATAAATATAAATAGGTAAGTATTTACTTTCCCTGTCGGGTTATAAGAGAGAGAGAGGAAAGTATTCCTGATCCGGAGAAATTAATCATCGAGAAGAATGTATCGACGGAGTCATTTTCAGCAATTGTATGATTCGCACGATAATATCATACAAAAACGGTTTTTTTTAATTTGATAAAATCAGATTTTATAGTAAAACCTATCATGATGCTTCATAAAATGGAGAGAGAAAGAGCAGACATAAATTAGTGTTTAAAGTGTTTTCGATTATAATGAGTATATGAGACAACAGTTTGGAAGGCATTAGTGACCAGAGGCCATACACAAAGTGACATTCTATCAGCGATAACGATGATGGAAAAGGCAAAAATGTATAGGACTGACGTAAGCTATCGAAAAGCTTATGTCAATCCTGTTGAAAGTCGTTGTAGAAATACGATACGCTTTCGATTTTCATTTGTCTAGGCCTTCAGGGTTCCTACATATTTGCCTTTTCCATAATCGTTATCGCTGATAGAATGTCACTTTGTCTAGGGCCTCTGGAGTGCTATAACGTTATGGTGAGAAGTGGGTCTAGGTAATATAGGGCGAGTTTTTGAAATAAAACTACAGCAGGATATTTTAATTATGTTCCAAAAACTGAGGAAACAGTTTACGATTCTCCAAAATTGAGGTCATGACTACTTATGTCTCATAACTCCGTTACGAATTTCACCTCAAAAACTCACCCTCTGCGATTTGTTCAGGTTTTTATTTTCTAGTCGCACTATTACATTTAAAGATACTTTTTACAATTATACGATATAGAACGACTATCTGTATGTTATTGCAACCTAATAAGTTCTATGTTATATTGTCTATAAGAAGTTGAGGTTACAGTGTTCATTCCTTATTGCTTGCAAATGCGTTTCGTGCCCCACGCAGCTAGTCAAGGTTAAGGCAAGACGTGGCTGTAGGAGTGCCACTTAACGTTGGCAATTCATTCATTAATACACAAACTCCGTCACCCACTGCAACATCGACGGCTTCACAAGTAAACAGCACTGTTCACCAAACAACTCACTTCCCGCTGGTTTCCGTATACCTCTATGCTCGAATGCTGTTATTTTGGTCAATTAATCACAACACCTCGTATAAGCTTCACAGAAGATGAGCAACCGGAAACCGCGGGTGGCAAATAATGCACGCGCTTTACGCAAGTCATCGAAATAAGAGTACAAAATTTTAATAATGAATTCATTAACGCTCAAAAACAAATAACATAATGGCGATATCGTATAAATAACGCAATAAACTGATATATAACTAACTAGTTTAAGAAATAACATCGATCACTTCATTCTCGCCCAGAAACGCGGGCGCTCTAGCTATTCCCTACTAGTCGGCACTATAGAGTTAGCCTTTAGTCGATAGAATTAGATTATTTTCACGAAAATAGTCACATAAATTAGATTTATAGCGTAATACATGTCAGATTTGTTCACGTTGTGTTCGCAATTCCATAGTGGTGCTGCGTCACGCGATATTAGCTCGGTGGCAGCTTGGTCAGTTACACTAGCAGGCCCACTATTATATTACAAGGGACATATTACATAACATCGATGTCGATAAAACGTACATTTATCGAATTTTATCAAACCACAAGAACATGAGGACACTATGATATCTACAAATTTGAAACCGAGAAAGACAATAAAATAAGCGTATCATCAAATATAATGGTCAAATATTTCAAGAGATCCGAAAATAGATCACTTGTTTTAACGTATGCTCTTTCACATTAATTATTTGGTTTCTTTAATACTATAACTTTAAAAATATCAATATCCAATGTTATCCTAGACCTACGCTCTGTACAATTGTAACACCAACATATTTTAACGTCGTTTTTGCGTTCGTAACTAAATAAAATATACATAATCTATTACAGCGGTCCTATTTCTATTGCCTATCTCGGGGATTACATAGTTACAGGATAGTTTAAAGGAAATGGCAAGTGGAAATTCAGATAGTCAAGATATTATTTGCAAAACAGTGTAAGAGCAATATATACATTTCAAAACATAGTTTCAGTGCGAGAATGTCAAATACAAGTGTGGTTGAGCGACAACACAACAACGTGTAGTTTAGTATCTCTGCGTGTAAATATTAGTGATTGAACAAACGATTAGACGCGAAGATTTAAATAATTGATCGAATTTCCATTTGTCAATAACGTTGGCTTTCATACGTAGAAGATAGTCGCGTCACGGGCGAGTGGTCAGCGGGAAAGGTACGCAAGTCAGGTCATACACAAGCTCATCAGTGTACACTCTTGCAGTCAAACGATGATTACAGATCATGATTGTCATCAGTTATTACTGCAAACTGCTTTCAGACTAAAGTGTCGCAAGTACATGCAGAGGTAGGCACAAATAGAGGTAGGCACACGAGACTTATAGCTTTAAATTTACGCCGTATCATACATGTAACATTATGAAATAATCGCACTTTTTTATTGCAATATAGTTTTCGAACGAAAAAGCCGGGCAGATCTACCTAGCGATGTACTGCTCACGATCTTACTATTAAGGGAGATGTCTAACTCGAGATCTTAGAGGTAAAGAAGAGAGAGATTGCTACCGGTGTATCTCCCTTACCTATCCACTACGGCGGTTACTTCTATGAGGCGTGGAGTCGTTCCTACGTATAATTAATTAAGTTATTAAATAGCAGATAGTATTGAAGCCCGCTAGCGCTTCTACCGTCGGCCTAACGGAACATTAACATCTATATTGCTCGGCAAGGCTGGGTAGCGGGGCAGTTTAGACTGAAAGCAGTGTAACGTGGGCCGTTCACTTCTTGGTGGGCGTGCCGCGCTGGGTGAGCCCCTCGAACCTCTTGAACGTGTAGTTGATGAACACCCAGTCTTTGTATGCCACCTCGCCGTCTTGTGGGATTGGCGCTGATGCTGCAACAATGTACGCAATGTTCATAATAGTTACGGTAGGGTGACAGGTGTAGGTGAGTTGGGATGAGTCACAACTCTAACGTCCACTTACACAAAAAATCACTAAGGCCATACTGTATGGACTTAATGATATAATATACAGGGTGTTAGGGTAAACACCGTTATCCTGGAAACAAATTGTTTGGTTTCATTTAGAGAACGTAAAATCAATGGAAAATTACAACTTAAAAAAAAAAATGAAAATCTACATTTTACCACAAGAGTATTTCACCCTTTCACCCTTTGCGCTAGGGAAACGAACTTGCGTCTCAACACGGACGGGGGGTGCGGGACGTGACCTACCGGCCGCAAGCGCGACCCCTCCCTCAGTCAGTCAGCTGTTTCCCTAGCGAGCACGGTGTCGGATAGAAACTTTTTAAAATCTTTTAATGAAAATAAGGTTTTTATTTTGTTGTTACTCATCTCATTTATTTCATTGGTCATTTATTTTTATATTTAAGTCAACTACCAATGGTTTGAGTGATAACGGTGTTTACCCTAATACCCTTTACGTTGTGTGTACCAAAACACAACATATTTAAAACATCAATCTGTCTCTGTCATCTTCAAACGATTGACAGAAATGAACGATATTTTAAATTCGTTTAGAGCTAATTGCAATTAAGCTCGAAACACATACAAAGCGGGTGCGGGTCGAGGGCGTGTCAGGTCACCGACCCGACCCGCCCCGCGCCCGACTCGCGCACCCGTTTCGTTTGCTGACATCCATATGAAAGCCGACCCCAACATAGTTGGATAAAGGACGGCAATGTTCATGTTTAAATTAAATAAGCTTTCAGGAACCGGGGGTTCGTTTTTACCCTTTAATCGTAGTACGACTCTTTGTGATAGAACTACTGCTACCATACATAATTATACTTCACCGAGAAACGTTGCTGTTCTAATGATAGATTTCTAATGAGAGATATGGGTACCGGTGTGATTACAGATAGATATAAAATTGCAGCCTTATCTTAGGATAGAATAATCAAATGCAATTGGTATTGCAGATGTTTATAATCTGTTCCAAAGGTATCAGAGAACCCTGTTCAAGTTAAATTCTTACGCAAATACTAACTAAAAGGAATTAGTAACACATTAATCTGTATTTAGATGGTTTCAACTCTATATCTCATACTTTTTTGTTTGAAAACATTATTAGATTCTAATAGAAAAACCATAGACAAAAATTTAGGTTATAAAATTAACAATTAACAATTGTCAATAAAATACAACTTTAAGGTGATTTAAAATTAGATTTCTAGATTTAAGTATTCAAATAATCAAATTAAAGCATACGATTTGTAAGTGACATAATAAATTGGCATCCACAGGTACGTGTTCTGATACATTTGTTTACATTTTTATCAGACACTTTTAGAACAGACCATACTTACCATCAGCTGATCTGCTAGCCACCCAGTTACCTACATAAAACCAAAATCGCCAAGTACAAAGCTGGGTTGTTACTAGACTCACGTATTTCGAGCTTGACGTCAGGGAAGTCGTCGAAGTTGGAGGTGTCGTCTATGGACCGAACCTCAACGGAGATGGCGGCGGGGCGCTCGCGCACGTGACTCCAGTCCACGCCGCGGAAGAACGATACGGACTTCACGTCCTCGATGCCTCGCTGGGAACCCAATCTGGAATGTAACATATAGTTTCGTCAGCGAACATAAAATGACGCTGCGCCTGAATTCCCCGAACGTCGCCGTCGCCAGTATATTTTGGGGTAGGTAACCCCGAAAAACAGACAGGGGTTGGTCTGTTTGAGATAAAACAAATGTTTATTGTGAACAATATTCATTAATCCACTCTCAACCTGTTCTTTATGTTATAATGATTCATTTTTTAGTAGTTAATGAAATTTTGATGACATTTTTTAATACACCCGCCAAGCGCGTTAGACAACCGTGCACGATTTCTTTATATATATAATTCTTCTGTACGTCTGTATGTCACTGAACTCCTCCTAAACGACTGGACCTATTTTGTTTTTTTTTTTTTTTGTGATTCCCTGGCTAGCTTAGTTAAGATTCACAATAGGAGCCGGTAGGTAGCACTATTCGCGCAGAACAAAGTCTGTCAGACCCGGTAGTCTAATATAAAATATATTCTAATAAGTAGTGAATAGAACAACGAGTAACGCCGATATTTCAAAGTTTCAGTTAAAACACCAAAAATAATTCAATGCCCTTTTCCCCGACTCATATCTACCATCATCATCTTACGTGACAGACTCGTACAAAGCACAGAGGGCCAAATATTCTTCATCGTCATCATCTACAGCCCAAATTGCCCCACTGCTGGACATAAGCCTCTCTTTCTTGTCCCAATCCGCACGCTCCTTTGTCAGACTCAGCGAGGTTCTATCCACTATAGCAACAATATTATTCGCCAATCTCGCCGCCGGACGACCGACACCTCGACTTCCAGTCCTGGCCGCCACGCCACCTGGCAAGTCGCAGTGATGACAGGTGCAGTAAGGCAGTGATCTAGTATAATAGAGGTGGGAAAAGTGTATCATTTTTGCGATAGGATCATTCGCATCTGGATCACTGAAATGATACGAAACACTGATATGTTTCCTTTGGCTCATTTGGATCATCGGCCCAAAGGATATATAATACAGAATGTTACGTATACATTACAAAAAACGACCGTATAGTATTTGATACGTAAGCGCCTTAGTGGTCATTTTTACGTGCATGGATAACGACAACGAATGCACAGAGTACATTTGAACGAAAATCTGTGATTGTATGAGTGATACACATCTCATTTGGTATCTCTTTCTGACTTGTATAGATTGTAATGATGTCGCCCGCTCACTCGAGACTCAAAAAACTCAGTGTCTCAGTGTCCCTCTCTCGCTCACTCACTGCTCAGTCGCCTCGCGAGCGACGCGTCGCGCGGAATGAGCCAGAGCAAAGTAATGTTTCAGATCCAAATGATGCGTTTGAAACGTTGTTACTGAACCAATCTTTTGAATCACTTCAATGATCTGGATCAGTGAGTCGGTTCCGTAAAGACAAACGCCTATAGTATAATAATAAAAATCAGCCTGTATCGTCTTACTGCATGGCAAAGGCCTCCCCTTCCATTTTCCGATTTCGCGATTCGAGCCCGAGCCACTGACCAATCCCAATCGCCACATCTACCGGTCCTGTGTTTCTCGCATCCAACGGATTCCTGCTGCCTTCAAAAAGTTATCGGTCTGCCTTGTGGGGGGAGGTCTTCCAACGCCAGGCTTTCCGGTACGCGGTCACCACTCCAGAACCTTTCGGTCCCATCGGCCATCTGTTGTGTATTGCATGCATTTCGTTTACCTTCCTACAACATGGTGGTTACTGTGTCAGTAGGTATATTCGAAGGCATACCTGCGATCAGGTTCAGAACAAAAGCGCATGATGGTCTCCCTCGCCTCCTCGCTGATGGGTATCTCCGGAGGGAAGGTCAGCGATTCCCGCCATGACATCACCTTCCGGTACGTCTCCTGCGGCGACTCAGAACAGAACGGCGGGTATCCGATCAACATCTCGTACCTGAAATGAGAGGGTTGAAGATTGAGTAGGTTCAGCAGATCTGTTCTGTAAAAATAATTGCTTATAGTTTACTACGATTTTGGACGCTGTACAAAGTAGTTATCACCTTTTCGGAGGCTTATTAATGCAAGTGTTTCTACGGAATACAAGTTGTAATTGAAATAACTGAATACCTGAACAGGTGTCATTGAACTCGTCATTATAATCAACTTTTACGATGGGGTCCGACGCTAAAATAGTGAAAAAATATATCAGGTTTTCAGTCATTTCAATTGCATTGCCTCAACTTATCGCAAGGCTATTTACGGGCTTGTTTCGAAATCTTAATTAATTGTTTGAATATGAGGATATATTAGCCCATCGCTTAGCGCTAGCTAGTATAAAATCTGGGAAGCAAAAGTGACGTAAGTAAACTGCCCAGAAACACGTCGCTGAGTTTTAACGCGCATTGCTTTTGCTATACTGCCATAAATCTAAAGAATTTGCAAATCAGCAATGCAAATGGGACGCCGAGCTGCTGTGTGCTCTCTATTTTGAAAAGTATCAACAACGGAAAATTATCGTCGAAAGAAATACTCTAAATATCGCTTATAATTCGTGTAAGGTTTACTAGCGTGTTATGTTAACTGCTTACAATTACAGTACCTAGTCGACCGAGGTCTGCTTGGGTGAAAATAGATAGACATATCATCCAAGTATACCAACGTTGTATCACATCTCCGAGGCTGTGAAAATAGAGAAAATAAATTTTCCCAGATATGAGACCTATAGCTAGATCAATTTTTCACCCCCATATACCCCTATAATACAACTTTCACCGAAATCGTTAGAGCCGTTTTCGAGAACGTGATTACAATTATATAAACAATATTGCTCATTCAATAGTATAGGATATATGGTTCAAAAAGCCCTCATCATCATTAAAAATCAGCTTAACGTACTCCTTAGGCGATATGCCTCCCTCAAAAATGTCCACAGCGAAAGGAAACCTCAATACTAACATATTTCTTTAAGTAATTCCTTACGAAACATTTCGTCTGGTAAGTTATTCTTTCATTAAACTTTTATACTAGTTTGCAACTTAGTAGACGCCAAAAGTTACGGGAAGGGCTTTTATTCTATTTTTGTAATTTAAGTAAACTTTGTCTATTAGGGGCTGCGAACTAAACTCATGTTGCTACGTGGTTTAGTTTAGCAACTTGATGTTGTTCATAGGTTTCCACACTATATTGACAGTTTCGTTTAATTTTACTTAGCGACAAGTAAATAAATGCCAGAAATACATAATCGTGTCGAGGAAAAACAAACCACACTTATAACAACACTGTTGAGAACCGTACTCACCCCTGCTCATTAGGTCAAATAGGTTCAATGCATTTACTGGCTCTCGAACTGTGAATGCCTATTACTAGTTTTATGAATGCTAACATCAATCAAACCAATTCATTTAGTTTGTGTCGTTGTTTGTTCTGTCTTTATGCCATAGTGGACCATTATAAAATTAGATATAATATTTGAGATGCATAATTTTATAGAAAAGCCCTAACATCACGCATGTGCTAAAAGGGGTAGACAAAAGTGTATAGAACCATCACATTTCGTTAGTTATGTTGTATGGCCCATGCAAATGGAACCTCTAGGATGGCGCGCAGCATACATAATTATATAATAAAGTTACTAGACCAACGTGACAGTAACTCGGTCAGCCACAGTCATGAACAATCTAACAATAAATGTAGGTTTACATTTATTCAAGAGGAATCACAGGATAAACTTCTAATACTGACAAACTATTAAAAATAAATGTTAGTAATAATAAAACTTCGCTTATAAGGACTTACGCAATAGCTTTAACATAATTAATATTTCCCTTACTGAGTCCGATTTCTTATTGAAGTTTTATCTATTAAAGGGAAGATCTTTCAAAGAGAATTTTAAGCCGCTTTGTCCCATCGCAAACGGAAAACGACAAAGACTAATGAGGCTTCTTAAAAAAATGTGGACCATGAACGAAAATCGTCGTCAAACACGTAATAAATATAGTATCGATGTTATCACAAAAATATAGCTTTTCTAAGTACGAAAGCCTAAACACACACAGGTAGGTGGCTTCTCATCTTTTATCAGCAGAAACTGTATGTTTTTCTTTGCCTTTAGTAACTTTCACGAACCAAATTGTAATCAATATATATGCTCTCTTACATGATAATAAAATGTTTATTTTACTTTGTAAAAGTTTACTAAGTTTTTAAGTCTATGTTACTAATACTATATGGATTGTGTGAACTTGTATGTGTAGTTCGAATTAAAGAATGGGTTATATGTATACCTATTATTATTATAAAAAAGTTTCACTAAACGATTTGACACAAATGTAACTTTATTCTCAGCTCATCACACTCCATTGCTGGACATAAACCTTTGAGCATAGCAATTAAACTATTCATTTCTCTTATATTTAGACCAAATCAATGTAATTCGTCCAGCTAAATATAATACGCAGAGCATAATTGGCTAAGTGCAGCGACCAAAACATAGTGTATTGTTTCTTATATAAATCGCAAAAGCGTTTGCATTGGCTTATTAACATAATATAACATCACGATTATACTGTCCAAAGAGTTCTGTATAACTCTCAATAATAGGGGGCAAGCCATTAAACATTCACGGCCAGGCTCCGAACTGCTACAAAGAATTACCTTATATTATCCAAATAACTCTTTGCCCGGGATCGAACCCATGACTTCACGCTCAGCAGTCGCGCTTACGGTCATCGCTGCAGTTGGCTAATATTTAAAGAATATAATATGCTTCCTCTTCTTAGCGAGTCGATGGTAATCTAAATAGATTAGGCCCAGCATTAATAACTAGAGATAGAAACTTAGTGAGCCAGCCAGGCAATGCAAGTATTCCTTACACTTAAAAAAAGGCAATTACTTAATACTGCCGGGTTACTAGCTCGTCACACTTAGGCTGAGATTGATAAACGTTACTTAACACGTATATTGGCAAAGCATTATGCCCGCCACTGTCGCACAACTGTGAGACTACAAGTGCAAAATAGAGACGAGAACATAGCTCAGCCAACGCACGTGTTAAATAACGTTAATCCATCTTGGCCTTAGTTTCCGAGTTATTAACGCTTAAGAACACAATATAATGTTAAAACAAAGGTATGTCTGGACAGTAGAAGATTACGGAGGAGCCACAATGAGGAGTGCACGACATTATTTAAGGTCCGTTTGCTTGTTGTTTAAAAGATCATTGTGTTTCTGTTTATCCTTTGAAATTGGCGCAGACAAGAGCATCTATGAGCTGCCAGTTGAATAAATTAAACAGGCTTAAACACCGAGGTTAGGTTCATTTTTGAAGAGCAACTTTAAGTAATCTAAACATATTTAAGTTAGTACATCCTACCTAATATTTTTGTTACAAAGGTGATATCTTATAGACTAAATGACACTGTATACGGACTCTTAATGTACTGATCGAATGCGTATTATGTATATGAAATAGTTGGATTTTCAGAGGCGAAATCGTTAGTAATTCTTAACGGCATCTATGAATACGTAGATACTAACATGATAACGCCCAAACTCCACCAGTCCGCCTGCGGGCCGTAGCCCGTTTGCAGGAATACCTCTGGGGCTATGTAGTCGGGCGTACCCACAGTGGAGTAGGCCAGCGCCCGTCTGTTTCGCTTCCACGACTCGGCGCGGCGCTTCGAGTCCATCGCAGAGGACGACGTCGATACTGCATACGAGAAATTGAAGTGTAGAGCTTAAATAAAAAAGGTAATAAAAACTTAGTTAATTTCTCTACGTAGTTCCATGTTCAACCCATCTTCGTTTCCTTGTTAGCTGCTGTGGTGTGATGAAAAAGCTTTGTGCTTAGAACGAGAAAACATCTCGTTGCTGTGTTCGGTTGTAGCAAATAATAAGCGAAGCGAATGTCACCTGAACTCCGTAAAACTAAAAAAAGCTGACCAATGAATATTGGTAATGCAACGTTTAGCAAATTAAAATGAGAAGCGGTAGCTTATGGCTGTGGTAATAAATCGTTGTCAAGAACGATGAAGATTCTCTTGAAATTCTGATTGACAGACAAAATGTATATAGCAAAAGACGAGGAGTAAAGACAAAGCAATATTTACATGTTTATTTTTTTACTTTTATGGATTAAGTTTAGAGTATATATACAATGATATACAAAATATTGACAGCGGTTTATTAACACAAGCCAACATAATATTCGCACGGCACATTTTAAAGCTTCCGCCAAACCGCATTACGTCACCGTCGTGGAAAACGTCGCTTTGATCGTTTGAGTTTGGTCGAAGCTTTATATAAGGAGAAAATGTGGTCCAACTTACTGAAATCGGAAGGCGTGGCTCTCGATAGGTCCCGGTAGAAGTCTGTGCGGTGGCTCTTCTTCAGGCCGGTGCAGAGCCCGAAGTCGCTCAGTTTGATGTGCCCGCGAGCGTCCAACAGCAGGTTGTCTGGCTTTATGTCTCTGGAGAAATAAATATAACTGTTAGCACCTCAGCGCACGCCAGCAGCGTTTCCAGTTAACTTCTTTACTTCAGAAGATTGTGGGTTTCCTAGATTTAACAATAAGGATTAGATTTATTTCGATAATACCATATTAGTAGTTTTATTAATCCAAACATTCATCATATTTCATTACCTACACATAAAACTACATGGGCAGATATGAAACGTCAGAAGTTAGGCGCACGGTTGCAATTGGTCGCTTCCCTTGGAGACGAAAGGGAAAGACCGCAAGCACGGTAATTATTTAAATAATTGACACTTATAATGTTTTCATATTACAGGTAATGATCTGAACTATTCTTATTTTCTCCTATGGCTTAATCACCTGTTAGGAACGATGGGATCGTTAATATAGCGCTACAAGGTTATTTCGGCGCGTGGCCAAAATCGGAACTAACGCCGACATCGTGTTTTTTAATACATTACAAGTGACATTTCACAAAACATTTGCATAAATGTTCACCAACAGCGCCCCCTGTTAACGTCATTCGAGCGCCAAAAGATCCTTGATGCAGTGTAATTTGGTCGTTAACAATTTTCCGAAAATCATACGGCTCACATGAGTTCACAGCTCATTAACTACTCAGCTATAACAAGCATAGAGAGAGTCTGAACGCTACATCGAGCATACCAACACATATTTCAAAGTTAAATACGGTATAGAGATAGCAGATTGCCGACAAGCTACGATCAGATAACCTTTTTTCACCTCAGCGGATTTATATCGATAGGAGCGATCGAAATACCGTGTCAGCGACAACATCGCCAGTCGGCACCATTCATAAATATCTTCTTCTCTCGTATCTTCACAAACGATATAAAAAAAGATCTAAATAAAATAGGTCAAAATAGCTAGTTAGCAGTTGAGGAACGCACAAAAAAAAACTTGTACTCGTATTTATTTTAAATAGATCAATAACTTGCACATTAGACTGGGCTCGCATGGTGGATTATGGTCCGCTCCCTCACTGGGAGGTCTGTGTCCCAGCTTTGGGAACATCACAGGCTGCTTATCACAAGCCAGGGTCACCGTACCAGTCTACTTTTCAGTCGTCAGCCTTCATATCATTCATTTTATGAGAGTATTTTTATGACTTTACATCGAGATGATTGCTATACTATTGATTGCTACCGTATTTTTTTTTTGTAATAAGTGTTTATGAATTCCATTAAACTGTAAACACCTCAAAGACAGAGATTTACTATTTTATACCCTAAACAATGCATAATTCTATTGTTAACACTTGAATCTACACTGCATACTTCTATGCCCTAGTTGGAACCGAAAGTGAATAGCTCATACATAATACATTTACATAACCCCTATTCTCCCACGGCACTTTGATGACCCCGACGACCCCTTTACTTCCTTCAAAACAAATCAACCACGAGCGGGACAACCTTGCTATCAGGAACTTATAACACTTTTACAAAACAAATCTAACGTAGACAAAGAAATAACAATTGACATCGTTCACCGAATTGAGACCAAAACGTTATTTCAATTATCTCCGAGGTTATATAATGACAATACTACTCTATTTCTGCTTTCCATGGAAATCAATCTGTTGCGCGTGTAAAAAATGCACGAAATACGTCGAGTCAATCGTTCCGTGCTCGCCGCGGCCTGCCATTGTGCTGCTTTAAACATGTAAAGGAAAAGGCTGCGTGTGTCGTTTGCAGGCACAGCTTATACTAAATAACTTAGACCGAGTTTCTGAATTTAATGAGAATTTGAAGTTTAGAATTTGTAAAACTAATACAGCCTCTCATTTACTGTTATTTCTAAAAAAAAAATCGGTTCTGTCAAATTCCAAACGGTCTTATCGCTAAAAGCGGTATTTTACCGACAATTTTTTGATGGATTCAAGGGAGAAGGATTTTCTTAATTCTCCATTTAGAACAAAGCTTTGACAACAAAAGCAAGTTTTAGTACTAGATCAATATAGTATCAAGTCTGTACACTAGCAGCTACTTGTGACCTTCAAATCGACTGCGAATGTCAAAGTCAAATCAATTTTATTCATAAAGACTAATAACGAGCTCTGATGAATGGACGACACGAGATGAGAAGATGACATCGCGACAGACAGAATATGTGAGAGAGAACGAAAAACTCAGAAAGAACGCTAAGCAAAGAGGAAGTAGAAGGTGGATCGGAGGCTGAACGATGGCCGACGAAGTCGCAAGTAAAAGCTAGTTCCGTGTAATTAATTATGGATTTCTGAAACTGCTGTATACTCTCTAAACTCTCGCAACAAGTCGACTTGTTGAGACTTACTAACTTAATAAGAACTATTTAGTAGTATTCAGTCGCTGCGGAAGGAACTCGACTCGGGCAATTAATTTGGCTAGAAGTTACTGTGCTTTAGTTGTGAAGCATTGCTCACCTCCTCCTACTCTTGTTCCAATTTAATTGAGATTGTGATTGGTCGATTCCTGCGTTAGAAGACAAAAACTCTGACAACCAGTCTTACCCAGGCGTATCGTGTTACCCAGTTACTGGGTTGTGGAGGTCAGATAAACAGTCGCTCCATGTAAAATAATGGTATTCAGCTGCATCTGGTTAGACTGGAAGCTGACCCCAACATAGTTGGGAAAACGCTAGGCTGATGATCACATCACTCTCAACGGTCGTCATAGAGGTCACTTATTATCAATGTTTCAGCCAATTCTCGTTTCAAATAGCCATCCCATCCACATTCACTTCCTACTTTCAAATATAAAAGTAAAATGAATGATTTGTCCTACCTGTGTATGAAGCCAAGTTTGTGTATACTATCGATCGCGAGCGCCGTCTCCGCCACATAGAACTGCGCACACTCTTCACTGAGGGTATCCTTCTTCATGAGGAGGGTCATCATGTCCCCGCCAGGTAGGAACTCCATGATGAGGTACAGGTTCATGGGGTCTTGGAAGCTGTAGTACATCTTGACGACCCATTGGTGATCGGCTTCTACCAGGATGTCACGTTCTGCACGTACGTGGGCCACCTGGGGGAACACAAGTGTGAAGTAAGCATCATCATCATTTCAGCCGAAACTCGCCCACAGCTGGACATAGGCCTTCCCCAAGCGTCGCGACATTGACCGGTTCTGTGAGTCTCGCATCCAGCGGATTGCAGCGGCCTTCACAAGGTCACAAGTAAGATATTGTAAATAAGTAGGTATACGAAATATGAATAGGATAAATAATAGGTTATCGAATGTGCCTCGCGTATTGCTGAACTGACGCCAGACCGGCAGTTCGGAAGGTTGAACGATGCGAGAACTTGCGCGCTAACACTCGCGATATTAACACGTCAAAGTTTCTGCGACAAATAAACGCGATCTAAAAGTATATTCTGCGTAGTTTCTTTGGTAATTTTTTACTTATCCACATCTAATTATAACGAATATTCAATTTAGCTGGTAAATAAAACTGAAATCCTATACGTAATTCAGATCCAGTCACAAAAACATTATCCCATCTAAATATGAATACATTCGAGCTAGTCTAGCTAATAAAAAATTACGCTTAATAAGTATTTATCAATTTGAAATGCATTTCCCGTTCGCTAGAATTAGAATTAAACCTAGCTATTTAACAATTCCTTTTCTGCACTGCATTAGATAATTGACAAGCTATCAGCAGTACAAAGGGATAACGAACGTAGCGTGCCTCGTCCATCACTATGAATTATAAAAGAAGCCTTTTACAGTAACCTTTTCGAATATGCGCGTCGAATTTAGTGGCTTTTTCGTTGCTAATGTTAAACTTAAAATAGACAGACAGACAGACAGTCGAAAATCCTATGAAAGATAGAACTTAAAACATTTGTGTAATTAAAAAATCTAGAAAGTTAACCCAATGAGAACATTACAAACGAACACAATTTTAATTCTCATATGACTCAGTTAAAATTCCCGATAATTGCCTTGTTATCGGGAATTCTGCCAAGCATTCGAAAGCACAGAATTATGAGTCATCATAAACGATCATTTGAATCGTAAAAATTAGCTCAAATATGTATGATGCTTCGTTGCAATCTGTCTTATCACTGCCAAGCACTCACGACCCTCAAGTGGCTAGCATCACGAACCTACTATTACGTATTATTTATTGACAATGTTTCTACTTCTATATCGCGACAAACCTGTTCTTTTTCCAACATGTCAGCTTTCCTGAGTATTTTCATAGCGTAAACGTGCCCTGTATCTTTCTTTTGGACCAGTCGAACCTCGCCGAAAGCGCCTCGTCCAATAACCTAAGAAACAAGGAGAATTGATTAAGTTTATTACATTAAGAGCTTCGAGCAGACGCTGCGGTTGTTAGGCCAGACATTCGTACTTCTGTTCAATAAGACCATCCGATTGGCCGACAATAGCTCGCGATTGAAAATACTCGACTTGTGCTGTGTGCATAACGTACCTTGAGCGGTTCAAAGTCCTCCACGCCAAGCCTAGATCTTTTGAGTCTGAGGAACTCTGTCTCCTTCTGCGCATGTTGTTGTCTTTTCTCTTTCTTTTGGCTCTCTGTAAGGCTGTCATCTTTGAGAGATTCTTCGAGTTTCTCGAGCCTGTTGTGAAAACACAATTCAAAATAAAACCACTTCTAAAGCAAAAAGACACTTCAGAAAAATAAAAAAGTCGTTTCCATACCTCTGTTTCCTCTCCAAATGTTGTGTAATGAGGTTCGTGTAGAAATTCTCTAAGGTGACCTTGGCTTTGGTGGCTTTGTCTAGCGTTGACCCGCTAAACCGTATATTATCTGTGCCTGTCATCTCCAGCACCCCTGGGGACAAAATATTAACTTTAAAACAGGCATAATTCTCCTGACAAATAAGACTAATCATTTTTGTGTAACTTCGGGGTTAGGCCTAAAGGGTGGGGAGATCATAAATGCATTAAATCCGATGCTGAAATTTTTTCCGAATTGACGTTAAAAACTAAGTTACGAACTTTGTCCTGACGTGTGTTATAGATGACGCACGTGCATCAGTCATAGCTAATATTGGCAGCTCGTATCGTAATCCATCATTTAGAGCCCTCGAGAGGAAGCGCCTGTTTACGTCGAGGACTTAGTTCGAGCGTGCACTCGTGCAGTAACTCCCGATGTACATCCTAATACGTTTACCTACTGTGGAATTCAGGATTAATACGATTTTTTCATCAGGATTATTATGTAGGTTAAAATGAAGTAAGTTCACCATTAAAAAAAAAAATGTTTAATTTATGGATCGTGTGTGGCAAAAATGGCCGTAACCAATTTCTCTTTACAAAGTGAGCATATTATTATTATGGTAATGTCTCAGTTCGAGGTTGTGAAGAACCCAGATGGAGATAGTCACCCTAAAGCTGCAGTTATTGCTGAACCACTTATAAGAAGCGACGTGAACCTGTCACTGCAAGTCGGTGTGAGGATACGCTACGCGCAAACAGCGCCGGCGCAATGTGTATCGTCATGCAGTGCCGAGTGTGGGGATTACAAAGCATCTAAAGTCACCCGCATCGAATAAGGCAATCACTAAATATCGTTACCGCCTCCGTTTTCAGCCTACTGCTGAAGGTAGCCTTCCAACAAGCTAAGTAATACTAATTACGCACACTAACATCAACGTGATATTCAAATACATAGATAACTTTGTTCCAAAGATTTTCCAGTCAACTGCCGATGCCTTTCGCCGGTCCACCGGACCAAATCACATACCCAGGCAAATTAAAACAAAAGATACTCTATAAAACAAACATTTCTTCGAATACATTGTGTTAAGCTGAGAATATAATGTGTAAACAATACAACAAATAAACGGATCATGACTGTTTAATTAGAACAATAACAGAATGCTGATCGATGAATAATTGGTAGAATGGTTATGGTCATTGTAAGTGTGTGCAGACCTCGCCTGGACAGCTCGTCAACCAATCAATAATGCTAAGTCTACAATACAGGGTATCAACTTGGCAGTCTCGCACTCTCGACACAATCACCCCTTTCATGCCCACTCCGCCTTATCTGATGCAGTTTATTCGATATTGTTGGATCCTCTTATCTGTTTGTCGACCATAGCGCCAACAGAACGGGGAAGCAAGATTATCATGTTGAAACAATTATTCCTCTTGTTAATTAGTTGTATCGATTTTAATAAATTAATGATGATGACTTTTCATCGCCTAAAACTGCTATCAAAATAAACAATCGACGAAAGTTTCTGGACTAAAATAAAAACGCGAAAAGTCATTGGGCACGATTTTAAACTCAGCTTTAATAAAAAGGGAACAACGGAACTTAGCAGCGAAATTATTTTTCGCATCAATTTTTCCCAAAAATATTCCTGTCAAAAGTTAAATCCAAATATGAATATGTTTCAGCGAAAAAGTTCCAGTGCAAACTGCTGAAACACTCTACGAACCATTTTTATACATTTTTCCTTTTTACCATTTTTAAACTCGGGCAACATTTTCAACGTCGATTCCATGTCTAATTTAGCCGATAAAACTTTCACAGACAAACGGGTCTTAGAGACAAAATAGGAAGGATGCCAACTTGAAAAATTGGAAAATGGAAATATAAAGCCCTGTGATTAAAGAGACCTTTCTACAGATTGCCCAGCAATGCTATGGCCTGATGATGATGAGGAGGTACGGGCGAACTTTGAGAAACTAAGCCGACCATTAATTCTATATAAATATTCTGTAACAGATGGTCTACACTACATTCAGAGTTACACATTATTATTTATCATTCTTATCTTTTCAATACCGACAAAAAAGGATATTGACCGATTTGGACCAAATGCTGCCCAGACATGGGAGTGCTTACAAATGGTTCCTTGCATCAAATTATACATTAAAAAAAATATTTTTTTAAAATCGGTCCCAGGGTTAAAAAGTTATTGCCTGAGAGAGCTTAATGTTTTTCAGGTACCGACCTAGTTTTATTTAATTTAGGCTCAAGGAACATAATGCTTAATTATTGGAAATCTATAAGATCGTCGCCGAGTTTATCTTGACAAGTGCTATAGCCTCGCATGTGTCCAGGGTCCAGGGTCTAATGATGGAGCTGGAGGGTGCACGGGCACTCCTCAAGTAAACCAGATAGCCCCGTCGTATGTGGTTTCATTGGATACGTATAAAAGTCCAATTACAATGGTTGGTGTCCAGGGTCTGATGACGCAGCCGGAAGGTATCCATAGGAACTCCTCAGCCAAAGAAGACAGCACCATCGTCTTTGGACTCGTTGAATATAAAGTGCTTTACACTAGGCAGTGTCCAGGGTCTGATGATGGAGCCGGAAGGTGGCCATAGGAACTCCTCAACCAAACAAGATAGCGCCATCGTGTTTGGACTCGTTGGCTTTGTCTTGACAAGTACCTAGTATAGCCCAGGGTTGTATCCAGGGTCTGATGATAGAGCCGGAAGGTACCCATAGGAACTCCTCAACCAAAAAAGATAGCGCCATCGTGTTTGGAATCACTGGCTTAATCTTGACAAGGACCTTGTATAGCCCAAGGTTGTATCCAGGGTCTGATGATGGAGCCGGAAGGTACCCATAGGAACTCCTCCTCCTCCTCCTCCGCCATTGGTTGGTTGTTATTCATCAATAAAAAATATTTTTTCTCAAAACTCCTCGGATAGATTTTGTTGAGCTTTGGTTTACAGACTAGTATAAGTCCGAGGAACATAATGCACTATGTGTCGATTCTGGGCAGCAGTTTAAAATGCGCCATCGTTTGGTTGGTATTGATCAACAAAAAATAGTTTTTCTCAAAACTCCTCGGATAGATTTTATTGAGCTTTGGTTTACAGACTAGTATAGGCCCAAGGAACATAATGCACTATGTGTCCGTTCTGGGCAGCACTTGGCCCAACTTCCATTTATGGATGGTCCGTAAAAATGATCTAACATGTAAATGATATGCATACAAATAAAATAATAATGTGTTGTTTAACATAGTTACTGCCTTTATTTAATAAAATGCGCCATCGGTTGGTGGGTATTCACCATTTAAAAATACTCAACAAAAAATAGTTTTTCTCAAAACTCCTCGGATAGGACTATTATAAGCTCAAGGAACATAATGCACTATGTGTCCATTCTGGGCAGCACTTAGTCCAACTCCCATATATGGATGGTCAATGTCCTTTGTTTGTATACATATAGGCACAAAAATAACAAAACAACACAAATCTCAATAATATGCTGAGCATAATAAGCTTATGACGTCACCCGTGGCACACGTCACACATCACGTTACGCCAACCTTGACATAAGCCAATGAAGTCTCCTTGCTAATGACTATAGCACTTATACACCGTGAAATATATGTGATGTTTACTCAAAATATAATAGCACGCCTAATGACTTATGGTGGCCAACCATGGAAGTTTAAACACAACAAACCTCAGTATTTCTGAGTATTTTTCAGCGATTTCGAGCTCAGAATGGCTGCGGTATTATTACCCGCATGCAGAGGAAAAAGTTCAACGTAAACTTTAGTTGGAGTGCTTCTTGCTTTCATGTGACTCATTGGGAAAATGAACTTGTTTCCAACAACGAATATACTGTTTTAACCCCTGTTTATTCGCGCTGCAAGTTGCAACTACCCGTAAACACGTGATTTCCACGTTGAATGATGCAGTAAAGAGCCATATTGCTCTGCAGATGGGCAATAAATCAAACCTTAGAATTCAAGGCCAAACAGTATTTTATTGGGTAAAATAGTGTTACTTCAGTTGTTTAAATATTCGCCGATATATTCAAAACAATGACATCAACGTGTGTCGAAATATTTCGTTTGGTGCGAGCTTATGATACACAATGCACTCGATATAATGGAGCATGGGGCATAGAGTATAACGGGAGCATGACGAGAGTGGTTTCATTTTTGTATGTTGTACACTTGAGCAGTTTAAAGTGCAGCGTTAAGGGCCGTCGCCCACGACCCGGCCGGCCGTCTGCTCTGGACGGTCCAGCGAACTGAGTCTGTTGTCTGGCCTGCTGCCCACACGTCTGAACGCATGAGCAAGCACACTTTTATTGATTGTCGCTCAACAATAACGACCTCTCACCACTTCAGTGAATAAACGAACAATATTCAATCTGACCAATGTGTGCGGCTACGAAGACGATGCTTGTCAAGTTTAGACGATCACTAAGCTGTGTGCGACAACCCTGAAGTCTCGTTACAATGCGTGTTCTTATTCCAATAACATAACAAATTGTTATGGTTTTAAATAACCATGAGACATGAGTACTGACTTTGCATTTTTGTTGTAACTGACTTTTGAGCTCAGTTACAGACATCATGCCATGCCTTATCTAGTCTACCTGATGCGGAGGGGAATCCTGGGTTACGGATTACTGTTTCACTAATCATCTGGATTGCAATTAGAATAAACAAGTAATTAATTATAATTTCTAATGAACTAAGATTATAGGGTCAGCTTAGTTAAAACAAAGCGAATAAATAAAATATGTTAGTTGTCTCCAGGTATCGCGCACCTACAGTGCTGTACTCATTCGTACAACACTTCAGATATAAATAGTTTGAAAAAGCGAACACACATTTTCACTCTACTTGACCTATTTAGTACGGTCACTAACAAAGTTGATTTATTTAAAAGCATCCAACCGATACTAATATTGGTAACTATAAAGAATCCGATCATTCCGAATAAGAGATCGACAATAAGTACAGTTATACACAACCAGAACCAATTCACTCAATATTCTGCTGCGGTCAATAACACTGGAAATCCAGTCCGGTGATTATCCAAATTTTATTTTGAGGTGACATCTTTATAATACAAATCGAACCAACAAGTTATATTATTGTGTGGCCACGCATTAAATTCTCAACCTTCGTCCTTGATCTCAATGTCTAAAATTGGTTGCAACTTTGCAAGTTTTAGGCGAAATTGTCAAAATTATGTGCGACCATCGCGTGTCAAACTGACTGGGATTTCATAATCGAAGACCATCGATCGTACGATGTTGCAGCGTTGCGTCATCGGCAGATATGACATGTATCGAAGGTGTACCGAGCAGTGCGTAATATTCGTTTATAGATTCATAGTGAATCGGGTCGGCGTAAATCACCTTATTACCATAGACTGGGCCGTTATGTCGCAGCATTATAATGTGGTGCCATGACACGGCGAAAAAACGATAGTTCTTATCCCATCCGCTAGACGAGCACAAATTGTTTAGTATTTAACGAGAGTCCTAATCTCAGTGTTAGCAGAATTTTAAATAAAAATATCTCATCACAAGCGCTGAGATGAGTATTTTTAGCGAACGATTTACTATAATCCGCCTCAACGGATTAGTGCTCGCGCGGCTACCAGCACCAAGTGCTAGGCTCCGAGTACGTTTTCCGGGTAGCGCTATTATATGATTATATTGTTTTGTTTACTGTTCAAAAATTCAGCGTCGCAGTTTTAGACGTACATTCAACTTCGATAATTTATTATCGAATTGTGCGGAAGTGAATTGAATAAGCAGTAGTAAACTGCAGTATTCAAATTCAAAGTCAAGGTCTTTGTTCTGCGGTTTCAAATAATGTACCTACATTTTGTTGAGAGCCGGAAAGAAACTACACTTGGCGTCACAAAAATCGCACCTCTTTAAAAATTCCCTTCAAAAGTCATTTTAACCCTATTAATCAATTTTAGACATAATGACTATAAGGTATCATTGAAAAGGCAATTTATTTAAATTTCAGAATAAATCAATAGATTTGGTTTTGTTTGCCAGGGAAAAAAAAGCACGCTAATGCAAATGATTAAAAAGTTAAATTTTATTTTATCAGTGAAAATTACAAAAAAATCCTTATAAACAATTTCCTAGTGTTCCCCCCCTAGCCCTGATAACAGCTTCCATGCGTTCTCTCATGGACCTAATTAATGTGACAACAGTCTCTTGAGGAATGTTCTCCCATTCTGCAACGACGATATCTTGGAGGTCTTGGAGAGTGGTAGGGGCAGGATCACGTGCCCGGACTCGCCGTTTCAGTTCATCCCAAAGGTGCTCAATAGGGTTCAGGTCTGGACTTCGCGCCGGCCAGCGCATAACAAGGATCCCAACTTCTTGCAGGTAGTCTCTTACAGTTAATGCGGTGTGACAGCGGGCGTTATCGTGCATTAACGTGAATCTAGTGCCAACAAAACCCGCATAAGGGAAAACCTGCTCCTCTAAGATCTCTATTATGTACCGAGGAGCAGTCAGCGACCCTTGCCCGCGAGCACTTCCAGTCCGAGAAACACACATAAGGTTCGTTTTGCCGTCCTTTGACATGCCGCCCCAGATCATGCAAGAGCCAACCTCGTATTCCACTGTCTCTTGAATTCAGGCTTGTGCGAGTCGTTCCCCTTGCCTCCTGTACACTCCTCTACACCTGTCGTTGCAGAAAAGACACACCTTCGTCATCCGAGAAGAACACAGCCCTCCATTGGTCTATTGTCCAATCCACATGGTCACGGGCAAATTGCAACCGGTCTCTCCTAGGTTGTGCAGTCAATTTTGGCCCTGTAGCAGCCCTGTGAGCTGCAATTTTCTTCTCCCGCATTCTTCTTCTAATCGTGGAGACGCTTACAGAAATTCTGCGAGCTGATCTGCAGTTGTTTTTGCAGCTCAACAGCATTGGAGAACCGATTACGTAAAGACGTCGAAACAATGAAGCGATCGTCTCTTTCAGATGTGCACCGTTGTCTTCCAGATCTACCTCTTCAGATATAGCCACCAGTCTCTTCGAAGCGTTGGAAAACTCGTCGAACGGAAAAACGACTCAAGTTCAGTTGCAAAGCATCATCACATTGCCGCATCCCTGATTGCAGTAGTGCAATGACTTGAGCGGCTTCATCTGCAGTGGTATCCATCTTCTGGGCGTATTTTTCTTGCTGTAGCTGCTGACGTATGTTCACTTCAAAGGTTGGATATTGACCCGGGTCGCCCGTTTTATACCCTTGTAGGGAGGTGCAATTAGTGGCCATTATAATGCGTATTTTGATCACATTTTTTTTAACGTTACGTGCTAATGGTTTCTGTTGTGTTTAGGAATTGTAACTGTTGTTAATTTAAAGGTCATTAAACATACTTTCAATTGATACCAATATTAATTGGGTTTTATGTATTCGTTGATGGCGGGACATGATTGAAACTTATTTTCGGAGAGGTGCTATTTTTGTGACGCCGAATGTATAATAAAATTATCATAGGCGCAGGCAAGGCGTGGGCCATTTAATTACTCATATTTCCTCTTTCCTCACACCTTACTGCAATATGATTAAAGGCATGTAATTAGTAACATAGACGGAGTTCTTTGAAAAAGCTTATAAATTTAAAATACTTAAAGAAATGAAAGTTTAATCTATAGGTACATAGGTACAAATTTAAGTCGCTTTTCGTGTCTGTCTGTGTGATCGCGTTGTTCTTCAAAACCACGCGACGGATTTTAATTACCTAATGCGGTTTTCACCACCATTTAGATATTGTTTTCCGGAAGGTTTATGTGTATAATAATAGGTCTTTACCTATGAAATTGCCGTTTTGTATGAAAAAATTTAAACGATTTTTTTTCATGAATTTTTTATTTGTATTAATTGAAGTAATCACCCATGCAATCAATGCATCTTTGCCATCGCAGTGGCAGTTTATTGATGCCCTTCTTAAAGAAATCAGCTGGACGGGAGGCAACAAATTCTTCAAAGGCATTTTGTACTGCCTCTCGGGTATTGAATTTTTTTCCCGCCAAGAAGTTATCCAAATTCTGGAAAAAGTAGTAGTCTGTAGGCGCAAGGTCTGGTGAGTAGGGCGGATGACGGAGAGCTTCCAACCCCAGTTCTTGCAACTTGGAGACCGTCTGCTGTGCAGTATGAGGTCGCGCGTTGTCGTGCAGGAGCAGCGGAGACGAGCGATTGACCAATGCTGGTTGGAGATGCGCCAGCTTCTCCATCATTGTGTTCAGTTCTTCACAGTACACATCTGCAGTAATGCTCACCCCGTTTGGTAAGAAGCTGTGATGAATCACACCGGCGCTAGACCACCAAACAGTGACCATCACTTTTCTATGGGTAAGTTTTCGTTTAGGGCATTGTTTAGGTGCTGAACCAGGATCCAACCAACTTGCTGAGCGCTTGCGGTTATCAAACAGAATCCATTTTTCATCGCAGGTAACAATGCGGTTCAAAATTCCTTCATTTGTGTGTCTGTTGAGCAGTGCAACGCACGTCTCGACGCGTACTTCGCGCTGGCGATCATTGAGTTCGTGGGGCACCCATTTGTCAAGCTTTTTTACCTTGCCAATTTGACGCAAATGGACCAATATTGTTTTGACGCTAACGTCGAAAGCTGCTGCTAATTCAGCCGTAGATTGTGTATCATCAGCTTCCACAGTCGCCTTTAATTCGTCATTGTCGACCAAAGTCTTCGGACGACCGCGAGGTTCATTTTTCAGGTCGAAATTTCCAGAACGGAAGCGAGCAAACCAATAACAGGTGGTGCGTTGGTTTGTAGTGTTAGCTCCGTAAACGTCGTTGATGTTGCGTGCCGCTTGTGCCGCGTTGCTGCCACGACGGTACTCATATTCCATAATTACTCGAATTTTTAACGTATCCATGATGACGAAAAAGATTGAAATGCGATGAAAATGTAACACTAATCAATAAAGAAATGACTACTTTTGGAAAAAAAATCCATGTTTTTAAAATAAAATTAATTTGAAATTAGAATTCTTAGCCAAACAAAAATTATTTTGATTTGAAATGGCCAGTACTGCAGAACGGCAATTTCATAGGTAAAGACCTAATATATTGGGGTTCCGTACGTCCGAATGAAAAACGGAACCCTTATTAAGGATCACTCGTGTGTCTGTCTGTCTGACTGGACCATATGATTTCTGCAACGTAAATAAATGAATTTTGAATATTGAAATTTGGGGGCACTTTTCGGAAGTAAATAGAAAAATCCTAACTAATATTATAAATGCGAAAGTGAGTTTGTTTATTTGTTTGTTACGCTTTCACGCTAAAACGGCTGAACGGATTTGGATGAAATTTGGCACATGGGTAGACCATGACCTGGAATAGGACATAGGATACTTTTTATCCCGATATTCCCACGGGATCGAGACTTACGCGGGTAAAACCGCGGGGCGCAGCTAGTAAAAAATAAAAAGTTTTGCAAACTGTACCGTGTGTCATAAAAAGGACTAATTTCACTTTTTTTTTTTAATACTTTTAAAATAAGTACTTCTAAAGATATTTAAGAAAATACATGATAATTGAGAACCTTGTCTCCGAAACTACAGATCCTAAAATTTCTTTAAAAAAACTGAGATTGGTTCCTTACTTATAGATTACAGGTCTATTGTCTTAAAATAATATGGTAAATCTCTGTGTTTGTTCTTGGGATAAAAACGATAAATAATATTTATGTTATCTAACATAGATAATATATTTATCGTATGGAACCCTCACCACGCGAGTTCAACTCACACTTGTCCGGGTTTTGGTTACTATCACTGAGGTAGTCTGCGAAGATTTTTCATTTTAAACTTACGAGATTTTGTCAAGTCGTAAAAACCGTGGGCGCGAGGCGGCTCGCTAGTAATTAATATATCGTGATTGTGATGGGCGGGGCTAATGTAGCGAGTATTTGTCTGCAGTTTGGGCCTTGAGATGAATTGGTGCATTGTGCTTACAGTTTAGAAACCACTTTAGAAACAGGTTGTTTTTTCAAGCTGAGTACAATCAATTCTTATAATTACGCCATTGCAATCGTCGAGCAAGTAAATGTGTATAGTAGGCCGCACGTCAGTGATAACCAAATTCGGTATAAGCTGTACTACGCTAGGCAAAGTGTTACCCACAGACGTGCGGGCAACTGTACCGAGTACCAAATGCGCAAAACAGGAGTTTGTAGTAATCCTAATCCTAACTAATATTATAAATGCAAAAGTGAGTTTGTTTGTTTGTTACGCTTTCACGCTAAAACGGCTGAACGGATTTGGATGAAATTTGGCACAGGGGTAGACCTTAACCTGGAAAAGGACATAGGCTACTTTTTATCGACATACCACGCGGGCGGAAGCTAGTCGTAAATAAAGCTTTCTTTCACAATAGAATTCTAGAATATTTTTTATACATTTTGGTAACACTAACAATGTGTTTCGATCATGGTTTTGAGTTAACACAAGGTCAATGTAACTTCCAGTATTACAAATAATCGTTTTTACATTATCAGATTCTTACTGTTTTCCCTCCTTATTGTTTTGGTAGTCTTATATGAACCAAAGGTACAGATAAAGTATTATGATGATTTGATCACACGGATGGGGATCGAACTCAGGACTCTACGCTCATTGCTTGAAAATCTGCTCAGAGGTGAAATCACTTTCAAAAATATCCCCTGTATAAAAATATTAATATCAAATATAAGACAATATACGATACCCGGAGGCTGGGGCGCTGGAGCCGGTGTATCTGGGGCCACCGTAGTGCCCGGTGTGCTTTTCCCCCAAGACACGGCTCACTCTGCAACAAACAAGAAAATTATATCAGTAGGTAAACATTTTATAATTTGTAAAAAATATCTACCAAATAAGTAAACCGGAATTTCTCCAGAGGTGTTGAAACAGGTCACAAAAGAAACAATATTCAACATCAAATCTTCGATTCATCTATTTCATTCTCCTTAACTTAAGCATAGCATAATCGGTCTATAATGTTCCCACTGCTGGGAAACAAGCCTCTCAGCTTGAGTCAAATTAATTAGAATTGGTGCAATATATATTGCTTGATTATCATTAGTACACCCAGTTTTCTTTATTATAGAAGTATGTTGGAGTATTCTGTATAAATAGGGTAATTAGTAAATAAGGTTATTATAAATTAAATAGTTTTATAGCATAATCAACCCTGAGTTTGTTTCGGCCTTTCTTCTCAGAGTAGTCAGATAGGAAACGCTGACCTCATCTAGCTTATTTATAATATTTTTTTATATGACGTGTAAAAGTGATTCCAATATCCTATTTACAGAATAAACAATTTCATTTCATTTCATAACCTAGTATAGTGTTCCCACTGCTGGGACACAGGCCTCCTCTCTGTGAGAGGGAGTGGGCCGTAATCCACCACGCGAGCCCGGGCGGGTTGGTATATAGATGTCACATATCTTCGAATCTTTAGTTCAAGGGCATGCAAGCCTGCATGTTTCCTTCACCGTTTTGAGAGCAGTGGTGATGAAATAAATTACACAAAGTAACCGCCTGTCTGGGTTTGAACCCACGAGTTTTATAGCAATGTAGGACATTCAACTGCTAAAATAATAATGAATTAATTTTATATAACTTGTTGAATTGTTTCGTTATTTACTCGCTTTTTTACAAAACTATCTCGAAAACGACGGCCATGTCAATGGCAATGTTAGAACGACCATGTAAAAACATATTTGCTCCAGGTATCACGTTTGTATCGAATGAACGCCAACGACCACGTGACCGTGTTTCCTTAAACTTCATAAACTTTATATAATTAAGAATGTAGTATTTTTTGCCTACTGCGGATGACTTCTAGACAATGAACGTGAACTACAATGGTCCACATTTTTTAAACTAAGAGACATTGATTTCTCTATGTCCCTCCCAGACATATATAATTATTATGAACTAGGCCTACCGAAGACGAACTTTGCACAGAGGATGTTTATAGATAGATCTTAAGCCGAGATCTATAAACGTTACTTATCTCGTGCTTTGACTTAGATATGTTCCTGTCTCTATCTTGAACTTGAAGTTTACTAGTCGTGCAGGTGACAGTGACAGGAATAACGCTAAGCCAAAGTTCGTGCTAAGAACGTTTATAGTTCCGGCCTTAGTGGCTAAAGCTTTGGGGGTTGATTTAAAGCATTGCTTAAAAGTAAAAAATGTAAGGTTAAACAGTCGCTAATCATTACTTAATTTTAATCAACGTTAATTAATAAACCCCTTAGTTTCTTAAGAAAGGGGGTGAACGGTCACACAATAAATTCCCTTCTATCCCACTTCTCTCCCAAAATCATACAAATTTTAGCTACTTTTTTTCTAAATAAAAATAATATAAGATTTGAACTGCTGGGTAAAATATCTATGTATTATATTTTTGTATTTTATAATTTCTTATTTATGTTTGTAAATTAGATTTATGTTTTTACTAACCCTTGTTTTCGTCCTTGCAGCTACTAACATTTATCTACCCACAAATTACAAATTCCGACGGCCTGCTACTCTGCGCTGCCGTCTCAACGTGGCACTGGCAGAATAGTACGGTGCAATAGCCAAGAAAAAAAAAAGGCTGTCCAAATATAGAACATTTTTTGAGACCTATATGTAAAATACTGGTGAATATGACAGATTTTGATGACGGCCGTTTTATGACGGAACCGCTTTCCGAGGAAATCCATGCTTAAGACATCTGGAAACCCAACAGGAGAGGCTTATGTTCAGTATTGGTCTGATATACAGTGTGGCCTATATGGCCACTAACCCAGTGTGGTTTGTGTTAATATGCTTAATTCTCTAAGATTTAACTGTCACTAACGAGACACAATAGAATTTTTATTGGTATTTTACTGATACTTAAGTAATACAACCCTGTTAAGTTTAACTTAAAACTAATTTCCTATAATATCCTCAGTAGTTCCACTTGAAGAGTATAAAGTTTAAAGAAGTTTTTAATACTGTATCATCATCATCATTTGGAAATAAATTACTATTACTATTAAAAAATAAATTACTATTACTATTAATCATGTACATTCATAAAACCCCACTGCCCTGCTCTCCTGTTTTATATACAACAGTAAAACATGATTTTGTGTATAACATGTAAGTGTACACATTCAATTAATTCACTGTGCCTTTAAATTATCAAGATCATAAATCTTTATTTCTCTCAACATCATATTACAGGCACTGGTTAATAAAATGCACAATCTGAAATAGAGAAAGTTGTCTGAGGAAGGTCCCCAGATCACCCGGCTCTCTTAGACAGGACATGTTAATTTACAAAACAGTTATGAGTCAAGATATTATAGGTATAATAATTAAATAATTAATAGTTGATGACAGTCAACACAAGGTAGTGCCGAAGGCCTGAGGGAAGCAGAAGGATCATTATAATTAATTAATTATAAAGCCTGATTCTGTAATGTTATACTTGGTAACTTATCTAGTTAAAATACGGCATCATCTCTGAAATAAAATTACTACACAATCTTTACTATATTGCTATCAGCAAAGACCGCTTATCTACTGGATAAGCCAGTTGTATGTAAATCTTTTACAAAACATTTATTTTTATAAAATATTATGATAAAATAGATGTTAGATAATGTTACAGTCGTCTGATAGTGGATTTTATAATAATTTGTTAGTAAATTACATACATATACAGGTTTTTCAGCTTTTTAACTGTAATAGTATGAGAACAGATATTTGGCGTACAAGCCGCTTGTTTAGTATTGCCATACTTTACTAACTACGGGATGCCCAACATGGGCCTTGACCAAACCCCAACAGGCAAAACTTCAAAAGTGTCAGTGTAGCATGGAGAGGAGTATGATGGGGAACGAAAGATAGAAAGAACCAATCACTGTGGAATTAGGAAGGCAATAAAAACACAAGATGTAGTACTGAAACTGAGAAGATTAAAATGGATATGGGCTGGTCACACTGTCAGGGGAGAAGAGAAATGGAACAAAAAAGTCACCCTATGGTACCCTTGGAAGAGGAAGAAAGAGAAACTTTTGAAAAGATGGCAGGATGAATTTGTGATCATGGCAGGAAAGACATGGACTAGACAGGCAAGTAACAGGGAGAATTGGAAGGGGTTGGAGGAGGGCTTTGCCAAAGGGTACACAGGGACTCTGAACTGAGATAAAACGTTTTTGTAATACAACTGTAACTCTGAATGAAGGCTATAAATAAACAAAAATAAATTTATATTCACATCTCTTCATCCCTTTCACACAATCTCACACTCTAGCTTTCTCTCGGATAGCCATTCGTCATACTCACGCTCTGTACAAATATATTAATAATTGTGGTAATTATCAACTAATTCTATTATGAAGTGTCTAAGATTCAAAGAATAATAAATAGTGGTGTCTGGTGCATAAGTGTTTTCTTCAAGCAACCTGCTGATTTATTTAATTATAGATTATATTAGACTAGATTAATTTGACACTTGAAGTAGGCCTGCATGGTGGACAATGGCCCACTCCCTCTCACAGACAGGCGGCCTTTGCCTCAGCAATGGAAACATTATGGGCTAAGCATTAGTACTTTTCTCACAATAAAAAATAATATTGGCAGTGTCACAGAAAGATTAATATCTTTGTATACCATATATATAATAGCTTGTTTGACAGTATATTATTCTATGGACTATGAGTGTTTCTCTAAAGGTTATACTATAATATACATAGTAAATAGGTATTCATTACTTTTCATAGCCAATACAGTGTGTCAGTAAGTACTATGTTATGGCTAGTATAGGGCTACACAAGTTTTACATTGATACACTATAAAATTAGCAATATTTGTAATCATGTTCTCGAAAATGGCTCTAACAATTTCGATTAAATTTGGCATATAGGGGTTGACAGAGTTGAAAAATGAATCTAGCAAGGTCTCATATCTGGGAAAAAATTGTTTTCTCTATTTTCACCCAAACAGAGCTTGGTCGCCCAGATACTTCTCTATTGATATATAGCATTTCTCTAGTTTTTAACATTACCTGCTTGACATGACAAGGGTTTATAGGCCTATAATATTCCCTCTACTGGAACTCAAGCCTCAACTCTGTGAGAGTGCAAAGCAAATTTTGCTGATTCAATTCATACATATTATAAAAAGCATTTTAAAATTACTGCATACTATGTTTGAGCATAAAATCAGCTCTACAGCTAGTCAATACAGCAATAAAACATTTAATATTTATGTTTAATACCGTTTGATACAATCATAATGTGGATGTTGATAAAAATACTAACCCAATGCTGTTTCTATTTGTTGCAGGTTATGATCAACAATTTATTTGTTGACCATCTACTTAACTTACTTACAAATCTTAAATTCATTAAGTCAATGACAGACAACGCACAGCCTAAGCCGCTAGCTCAAGAAGCATTACATTTTGAAAAAGAATTTTTTAAACATTATAAAGAAAGGGAGCATTAATGAAGGATTTTTGAATATTCATTCCCTAATGGGGTTAAATATGGATTGAAAGTTTGCATAAGGGCCATACCTCACTGGGACGCCATGGTGGCGCAGCCAGGTCGCATCGTCAACAAAATGTATGGTTGGCCGTGTAACAAAACAGATGGGACGTCAGGTGAGACAACCAACATAGAGCTGTATACAATTTAGTTGGAAACGCGACCTGGCGACGTCGTCATGGCGTCCCAGTGAGATATGGTCATTTGACTAAAATTATTATCAATGCGTCAAATTAATCTCATATTATTTTCTCCACAATGTAGTGGTCAGATCGCAATCTTATTAGACAACACTGGCTATCTAACAGTCATAATCTATCTACTTTATTTTTAATTTCAACCAGGTTAGATAGTTAACAGAATGTGTTTAATAAAAATACTAATTAAGTGGCCATTCTGTTTTGCAATCATGATATTAATCTAGAACACCTTGGTAAATAGCAGAAAGTAATTATGGAAGCATATTGCATGTTCTGTGTTAGTAATATGCAGAGGTAATAAAACAAGCGGTTAGCTTACTGTACAGCTAATACAATGGTTTAGGCCTTTTGGTACAGATGTTCATGCACCTACACATTCATCTTTCTTACAGTAGCGGCCAATTTGTTATTGTACTACTGGGTAACAATGATCAATGTCTTCTTTTAAATAATAGCCTACTTGCACACAAAGTGCTATTTTCTAACCTATCATTCAACTCCATTTGTTTATAAACTGATTACTCAGACTGACAAGTTAACAAATTATTCACTTTGCTGATTAAATATTGGTTCTAATTATCATTGGCCAACAATTTTAGGTCACTATAACAGTTATTATGATGATAATTTAGGCAGAGGCAATAAGATTCAACAAGAACTTATTTCAATCATAACAAGATGTTGATAATTGTATTTGCATTCTAGTACTAACCACAATATGAGATATTGTGAAAACTTCATGTGTAAATAGACCAACACTTCTGGGGATACATTAACAGAAAATAACTTAGTGTGAAGTGTGTGGAAAGGGAATACAGTAATATTATGTGTCAAATTACATGATACAGTTATTGTGTGCAGCGACAACATCGTAGCTGGTCGCAGTGCTATCGACTAGCAATTTATCTGTGACAAGCTTATCACTGATGGACGGCATCCATCACTTGTCACAAATCATCACACAACATATAAATAACGGCGGGTGATTGATGTCTTGGGAGACTGGGCTAATTATCGGAGCGCGGAGATGTTGAGGTTTTGCGTCACAAAGGAGCTCACACGGCGGAGGCTGGCTCCCTCTCGCAGATCCCGCTATGCACTCCACTCACCTTAGGTTGGACTGTGACCCGAAAATTGTTGCTCGATCGCCAGTCACCCGACGGCACTAATAAATAAACAGCATGAAAACAATACTTCTCCACGAGATGACTAAAATCGATATTTTTTTAATGAAAATATATTATTAACACCGTATCGTGGAACGCTCGTTAATTTTTAATTGTTATCCCACAAATAGCGGTGAACACTCGCGAACAGATAATACCTTTGTTAAATGAATTACGAAAGCGAAATAACGGGATTTTTCACGAGAGACTCTACAGAAATTGCACAAAGAAAGATGTCAGGCAGTGCACAGATGATAAATCGAATGGCAATGTGTTGCCAGTCTCAAAATCGGAAAAACCTGACATTTACCGGAAACCGTTGGAAAAACCGGTAATCCTAATCATCAAACGGTGAAAAGAATAGGTGAAGTTTTTTTATTATTTTACAGAGACCATCTAGGATGGTTTCATGGTTCATCAAATGAACGAAAAACAAATGGTTAAGTTTTTGAAGAAAACGACGTCTGTACATGGTAGCTGGTTACTAATGCATGAGATTAGCCGAGAATGGCTGAAGATAGGGATCAGTGGGTAGTGGGCTGGTCGCTCCTAAGTCCACCTGTAAACTCTGGACCCGAAGGATGATGTTGCCACGAGATATAAAAAAGTTGTAGGAACTGGGAAGTGAGGCCTTGAGATTTTTTTTCCATTTTTTTACTTTTACCAGTTCAGTTTTTCTAATGAATAGTATCATGATGATACTCATGTATGTACCACCTATTAGAGTTGTCATATACCATCATGAATCGGAATCATTTCCAGTGAGTAAAGTCCATTTACGGTTTTAGCTTTGCAGCCTAATGCTTATTACACGACTGCCTAAAAAAGGAGTTTAAAGTAATGTTTTCAGGGTTCATTGTATGTAGTGAGTTTCTTTCTAAAGAGATTTTGATCCCCATGATTGTCTCTTTCGATAAAGGGCCATAAAATACAGAATGAATTCGCACAAGCCGTTCGACTTTTGCAAAACATTTCGTGTGCAGTTGTACAGTCACGATCATAAATTAGTTACCTCACACTTTACGCAAGATCCAAAAGCGATTTTCTACTAAAATACTTATTGATATATTAATGGTGTGACGAACATAGTACCTACTATCTAAATCTAATATAATGAAGTTGGTCTTTTCTCATTTCACGTGGCTTCCCACAAGTTGGACCGATGACATGGTGAAGGCCGCAGGAATCAGCTTGATGTGAGAAGCACAGGGCCGGTAGAAGCGGCGGTGCTTGAGGGCTGTCCAGCAGTGGGTATTGATGCTATAGTGACTGTGTCACTGTACTTACTTACATATTGTGAATGATAAATAAGGAATTAGTCGACTCTATATTCCCTCGAGGGCATAATTTTCGAAACCTGTAGACTGAGAATGTTTCGCCCTTTTTTAATTGTAGAGGATGTTAGCACGATAATCCAGATAAATAAATAAATGTTTAGTGAACAAATGTTTTATTTCATATTCTGCAGTATGTACTGGCGTTCTTTATAAAACTGTAAAAATCACAAATTCTGTCCATGCTCGAAAGATGGCTGCGCATGAGTGTCGTGCATGAGTTTGTATCCTCCTAAATTTGGTTCTCCACCTGTAAGCGCCAAAAATATTTGTTAAGTAATTTCAAAATATATTTTACACTATTTTTATTGTATACAACTCATATGATGTTTAGAGATCTAATCCAATTTGCTTGTCCTGGGTCTCGTATGACCTCGCAATGCAGTTTAATGTTATAATTATGGAGAAAATATCGGTGGTATGATATTACCTGCACCTTCAGCTCCAATATGAGATCCTCCAATAATCAATTCTTCTGGTCCCCCATCTCGAATGTCTGTCCTGAAGTTGGCCGGTTGAACCTGCCACAAAAATAATATTAAGTAAATGTTAGCACAGTATCTACTGTTGTTGAGTAGGTAACTTCACTTAAGTCTCTCATACCTGGGCTTCGTTTCTCATGAGGTCAGGGAACACAGAACCAGGGAATCTGTTGTAAATGCCATTAAGATTATAATGGAGATTCATGTCCGGGCCAATATTCGCCTTGAGCAGTTGTTCCCAAATACCACCTGAAATGTAAGTGCAAAGGTGATTAAGTTACAACATTAATATTAACCTTTGGGTTTTCCATCAAAAATTTCAGTAGCGGCCTGGAGTTTGAATTTGTGTCCGGTTGATGGCAATAGGCTCACCATCACATGGGACTTAAACATAACTGGCGACTACGTACTCCTCTGGCTTCTTATTCTGTGAATACAGGTACATTATTTAACAAAATCGGAAGACAAGTTAAGTAAAATCTGTTAAATACCTTTGTCAATAGACACAATAGGTCTGTTTGATTGCCAAGGATACTCCCCGTGAGCTTGGAAGTAAATTGCGTACGTCGAAAGCTGTAACCAGAATATTTGAAGGAATCATTTATCATAATCTAGCTCATGCCCGCAGCTTCGCCCGCGTGGATGTCAGTTATTATATAGGTACTAAAACCTTCCAAGAAAACCACTCTATCCATTGGTGAAAACAGCACGAAAATCGGTGCAGTCGTTTTTGAGTTTATCGCGAACAGACAGACAGACGCGGCGGAGGACTTTGTTTTATAATATGTAGTGATTTATAAGACTTTTATGTTAGGTACTACTTGAAAGGATGAATCAAAAACAAAAGTCATTTATTCAAATTAGCATGAGAATCAGCCCTTTTACCCGACTGCCCCAGAAGGTGGGTAATGTTTTTAACGTCAATATTACATAAGTCAGTCCCCCAAAACACCCGCCCTTCACGGCTTCATCACTCCCTAGTGCTTTAGTTGGTAAAAAGAAGTGGCGCAACAAACTCCCCAGCAGCCCAACTTATAGTAAGTTTAACTTAAAAAATAAGGAAGTTCTTTACCTGCGTATAATAGAGTGCGAGCCAATATTTTCCGCCGTGACCGACAAAGGCAGTCTCATTAGCGTCCATCAAACCAATCGGAAGTTCGTGATGCAACATTTCCTGGGATATTTGAAGGTTGCATCCATACCTAGAAACAATATATTTGCTGTAGGTTTGCCTTTCCTTGACGCCCTAGGAAGGTCATAAACTAGATTAGTGATGACCTTCAAGGCGTTAAAAACGTCCAAAAAAGGTCACAAACAGGTGTTTTCTTCGATTCCATGCCAGGCTAATGAGTAGGCTGCTACGCCCAGCTCCAGGATCCAGCGGATACGTGACGCAGTCTGATCTGAGGGCCTAGACAAGTGACAATCGCTTCGAAAGCGTTTCGTATTTCTACGACTTTCAACAGGATTGACATAAGTTTTTCGATAGCTTATGTCAGTCCTTTAGATTTTTGCCTTTTCCATTATCATTGTCGATGATAGAATGTCACTTTTTCTAGGACCTCAGGATAGTTTCGCTATAAAGTACCCTAAAACACTCTCTATGAGGCTGGCAGTAGGTGAAGAGATTAGGGAATGGAATATCAATCTCGAAACGAATCTCAAGATTTAGTGCGATTTCCGGGCAATATCTCGAATAGGCATTTTCGGCCCCAGACTTAGCAAACGAGATGTCGATTTGCCAATGGTGACCCAAGATTATTAGAGAGTCCATCCTGAAACTTTGTAATGCAATCTGGCTACTTACCAATCTGGACAAGCCTTCAAGATGTCATAAGGTGCTCTGTAGTATTCTGCTCGCCGAACAACAGGGTTCCTTATGTTGAACCTCTCGTTGGGATCCGTGAGGTTGATATGCTTGATCTTAATGTCTCGTCTCTCACAAATGTAGTCATAATGGAACTTTGGTAGAGATTCTCCTCTCGCACAAAAGGTTTCTAAAAGTGTAATAGGTATGGTTTTATGTCCGAACATATTACCTTGGTAATAGAATAAGAGGTGCCTAATGCTCAGAACCTAGACCTAAATATGCACTAAACAAAGAAACTGGATTGTATTCCCGTCTTCTGACTTCTGAGAAAGTATCAGGGGTTGGTATTGCGAAAATAAATAGAAAATCTCGCCTCCACATCCCCTCCAGACAGTTTGATTTCTAAATAATCATCATCGGGGAAACGTAGCTTTAAAGAGTTCACTCTTCGTGAGTGAGTATAAAGGCCCGAATGTTTTAGAAATCCGGCTAAGTATCCGGCAATTAAAATGATCTTGATACCAACTTTTATAAGTTCCATCGAGGGAGTTTACGGCGGCATATTTGTCGATGCAGTATCTGTAGCCAAAAAGTGATGGGTATCGCAGATAAGGCACTTTACATGAGAAGCGCCCTTCTTGATACATAGCCCCCTGAAAAAGTAACAGTCGTTTTTAATGGCATGAATAGCGTGAGTAGATGGCCACATCTGACCACCTGGCATATCCAGCGAAGTTACGACAACAGTGTTGTACCTGCTTAGGTACCTGACCAACCTACTTACTAAGTTTGGATGTTTGAGACTTTTTGAGTATGTTTGTAACTCAAACACGCTTTAACGGCTGAACGGATTTGGACGAAATCTGGCACATAGATAGATCGTGTCTTGGATTAATACAATAAGTACTTTATATGACGGGTACATGACGTTGTTCCACTAGGGAATGAGTGAACCTGCCAGGGTTGCGGAATAGTCCGAAAGGGATACCGGGACCCTGGCAACAGGCAACTGAAGGAACACGGGTGGGTTTTAGTAAGTAAGAGTCTGACACGCCCTTCTGCTCCGCCCAGAGCGGGAGAAGTGCGGTTTAGGAGGAATTGCCAACAAAAAAAAAAAAAAAAAACAACACTAAAACTATCATCATGCTACGTTTGGTGTTGGGTGTTGCTGTCATGTAGAAATATTTATTTTTATACCGTTACACGCCTAAGTAAATAGGTACCTCAGAGGTAGGTCGGATACGCTCCAGCAACCATGAGGCTGTCTGCTTACAAAAAAGGCGCGGTAGGTACCTATTAAATAAGACTACTCTCTTCGTTCAATCAAATCTGTTCAAAAATCGAATTGACGCAATAATCCGGAGAACTGGTATGACACCGTTGAATGACGAGAAAAAAAATAGTAACCGCCCCTTAAGGGATCTTCTACCTTCGTATAAGTACAGCGGACTATTTGCTCTCAATACCAAGAACAAGCGTAGATAGGCATATTGGCTGTTGGTATGATACTTCAGTCAGTCACAGTAACAAAGTTTGACAGACTGTTCGAGCCTTCCAGAAACCGGTTTACCTTACAAATGACGCTGCGCCTGCCTGGGGGTCTCGACACACCTCCGAAGCAGTAGGTCCTGGTGCCATTGATCATGATCTCTGTCACTCCGATGTGAGAGATCAGCGTGATGCCGTTGATGCCAGCGAACGCAAAGCGCTGCAGCCCAGCCCTCTTGCGCACCTCCACGTTGTTCTTCATACTCATCGTGTTCACGATTGCTTGCCAACCGTAAACGAATTCATGCATTGGACCTGGAAATTAACGACTCTAGGCTTGGTGTTCGGAGTTGAAGGAATTCAATAAGTATTTCACATTTACCAACCAATGCATATTTTTTTCTCTCGGAGCTATTGGAAAAAAATATATGAGAATCGTTTGTCCTGTGGTTTATAATATTAGCCTTTCAGCAAAGTAGTAGCACGGCTGAGGGACCGTTCTGCCATAATAAAAATACGACATCTTATAATGTTATGAAACAGCCATCGCTATACTTAATGACGTTAGAAGAAGCGTCGAACTCGCATGTAGTAGGCGATGGGTAACACAGTAACTGGATGTGTGGGCGGAAAGTCGAGGCATCTTACGTCTTCTCCATAGATCCGGCTCGAAGGACCAATTTAGCGAAGTTCTGCTTCTGCAAATCGTTCGGCTCTTCAAATATACAAACCTATGCCAAAACTGTCACCATCGAGAAAGTTAAACATTTCCCCGAAGGAGTCCGGCATGAGGCCGGATATGACGGTGCTCTGCTGGTATCCCTCGTCGGGTGACATGGGCGCGATTTCGTCGACTGGCGTCGTGAACTCATGCGCCGACATGTTGTTGAAGCGACCATGTCGCGACGACGACGTTGTGATGCTCTCCTGTTGGCATTATTTATGTACTTAGGTGCGACAAGAACTCTAAAGGTGCTCTTCCGAAGGAAACCGCAAGCAGCATTGCGCCCAATCACAATGAGAGGCCGCAGTGACGCGCCTGGTTTCTATGTAACTATCTAAGGACGTATTTTTCTGACAAGACGTATGACGACGTATACGTAGCGACAAGAAGTATTTTTCTGTTAAAGAAATTACTATCGCGAAACTGAAGAGAATGGGCGACGTTGCCGCTTGCGGTTTGCGGCCGCCTTCGGAAGAGCATCTTAACACATTCAGACCCTTATCAAATAGAAGGTTTTGGCGCGTCGGCGTGCTGGCAACTTGCAACAGCTAGGGGCGCGGCGCGGTGACGGCGTCGCTCGTCGCCCTGAGCACTAATTCGGCACAATCAAATCATCTAATGTTGCGAGGCCTCGGTCAACGCGCATCAACGGTTGCAGGGTCCATACTATTTGTCAACACATCCTCAATGCTACTGAGGAGAAAATCTGACTACTCTCAGGATATACTCCTACAATTATTAGAGAGCATACTTTAGCTTACCTGCACCATCCAAAACGCAACAAACAAATACACGGTGGACCCCATCGTGGCTGCTGTATGGCACTGCACTGCCACTGCTGTACATGTACTGATTGGCTGTTAACTTTAATTGGCAATTGGACTGCTTGTTAGCGGTAACAACTGAAATAATAATAATTAATTGATCACTCAGATAAGCGTTTGGTTTTGACTCTCGACTTGATGAACAGCTGTCAGTCTTTGCTCTTCACATTGTACACTTGTACAGGGTGAGCCGATGATATGGCTGAGCATGGACAGATATGAAAAATATTATTACAGGTGTTCCTTTTTTTGTATGGGTATCCTGACCCACCGTCTGGGGAGAACGGAAGGTTATGTCAAAAACCCCACGGTTCCTTCTACTAACATGAGTCGGGGGTCGGGGGCCCGGGGCATACTTCTAGGCCTGTACAAGTACATTCGCCGCACCCCCGGGTTGGTATAAGCAAATGCAGCCGATCCCACGACCGCACGTCCTCCCATACCATGCACGCACGTCGACTTAAGATTTTAGACTTAAGGAAATCTGCATTAAAATCAAAATTAAGTGCGCATATAAATAAATCTACGAGATGCAGTTGGTGCAACCAGCTTCTGACAAACTGGGTAAACCAAGTCCACATATAAATAACACATGATGAGCCTTGCCACGAGCGCTGGACGCAGAATTACCCAAACATTGCCAAGCAAAATGCTGTAGGAGCGTTTCAAACGTTATTTCCAAATTAAGATGTAAGTTCTTCTCACTTATATGAAGGATGTTTTTAAGTACTGTTATCTTTATAACAGGGTTTTAAAAAACGTTATTATTAGCTTCACTAACAATGTAATAAAATCTTGGCAGTCAATTTTAACCTACTTCTAAATTGTCGGTATCGAAATGACTTGTACTTTAACTGTAACTTTGTATTTATGTAGTTCGAATGACAATACTATAAGTTGGTATCTTGGAGCTGATCTGATGATGGAGCCAGGAGGTAGATAGTGGAACTCATCAGTGACTACAGGTAAACCCCTCTAGTTTGGGCTCATATGATTCGTTTTAACGAGTCCAATAGATTGGGCTTGGTAACGAGGGTCTGATGACGGAGCCAGGAGATGGAACGTGGAACTGTTCAGTGAGTACTAGTTAACCGCTCAAGTTATTTTATACGAAATAGTAAAAAATAAAAACATGAAATTTTTCTATTTAAAAACATGAAAGGTAAGGTCTTGGTGGAATAGTAGGTAATTCACGAGCAGGAGAATTCATTGAATAAAAACAACAATATATAGCAACTTTTTATTAGAACATTAAAAAAGCTTACAAACCAAATCAAAAAAGTTATTTGGCACAAATACACGAACATAACACTGGACACGGATCTGATCAGATCAAATTATTAGAACGCGAGATTCAACACCGATTTTAATGAAAACAAAAAGTAATACAACTAAACTTTTGTTACATATTATGTACCTACACTGTACAACCAAAATGAAAACAGATTCATAAAAAATCCAACTTTAATACTAAAGTAGTAATACACATAACAATATTAAATGGATATTTCATAATACACTGTTATATTAACCATACAAGTTTTAGACATCGTTTATATAGTAACGATAATACGGCCGAAACGGAACAATTTTATCGGATATTACATCAAGTTTGTACAACTATTCACGAATAGAAAGGTATGTATAATAATGTCTGTATCGATAAAAATGCACCTCATGTCCAAGTATGTATTCGATTATCAGTCAATATTGTATAATCTACATACTAAGTTATTATCACTAACATTTTCTGATTGACCAGAATACTTACAAAGTACCACACAGTTATAATATTAAAATTAAAGCAAATATGTGACAAACATTGACGACAACTAATTAATAAACTGTGATGAGTCCCACGTCAGATGATGGGGTATAGGATGTACACTACTGACATCGTAACAGGCACACTGGTGATTAGCCATTTTCCATAGTAGGAGGATCTTCAATGTACAAAGGAATTAGAAAAGAAGGGGTGTGGAGTGCGCGGCCTATAGGCGGATCGCGTCTGCTCCAACCGATAGTTCAAAGTATCTTAAAGGGGAAACTACTCTAACAAATAATGCCGCATGGCAACAATACTTACTATTACCTAAAATGATGGCTGTTTTACATTGATCCAATACTTCAATCGAGCTCTTGACGCCAGTGATACTAGATCGATATTGCACCTATGTGAACAATTTTTACTTCGGTGTAATATTAATTTTAGAAGTATATATTTAAATTATATATTCTCATATTATATGTTTTTATTTAAATCTCTGGATTAGAATAGAGCAGCCGCTAATTGCGATCCTATACTAATGGATTACAACTGGATCAAAGATCATCCCAGACACTAATCTGAATGGTCCCCACATGATCTGACCAAGACAATGTCTGGACTTTAAACGAGACCTCTGAGTTTGTCTCGGTGTTTCTTCACAGAGTAGCCACTTATCAAACACGACCTCATCTAGTTTTAAAATATTATTTAATTTTGACGTGTAAAATGTTTATAAACCAATTTACAGAAATAAAAGTTAAAACCAACGGTGAATACAAGAAGATGCTGGCATCGATCGATTTACTTACATTGGTCATATATCGATCCAGTTTTGCTATGCCAGCGGTGGATTGAAAATACTGGATCAATATTAATCAGCCTTAAATCGTACCATTTAGCCTATAATACCCTTAGCTTCCATAGCCTTTTGGTAGGGAATATAATAATTGTAAAGATAGCATAATACAAAATTCTATATGTACTTGACCAGTTTACTGGTTCATAAAGTTAATATTAAAGCGATACGCTTAATTAGTATGCACCAATAAACAGAAATTAACTATTGACATTACAACAATCACATTGATTAAATATTATAAGGGTTTATTTGAGGCCTTTCTACACACAGGAACACCCAAATGTAAACCTTACCGAATAACTTTTCTGTCTTACGTGACATTCAAAAAGTGCATAGATAAATATAATACCTACACATTTATGTACACATTTAAAGATCACGTACAAAATGTTTTACATATATAAGTACCGATATAAGCTCCGCAAAAAGTTCCTTAAACATATTTTTTTTTTCATTCCAAAATTCTTATAGTAAAATACTTGATTTAAGTTTAAAATGCGACTGCATCATGTTTAGCCCGATTATATAAAATGTTAGATATTATTATGTATACATAATAATACGAAGAGAGCGATACAATACATACAAAATGATCACACAATCGTTATAAGTAGTGTTTTTGAGTGGTAACATTAGGAACGTCAGCTCGCTGCAAGCCTTCGGAACAATGTAAGGCACAATGTTACATTCAAAAGCTTCAGTCTGATTGATCGTGAATCTGAATTGAATATTAAAAAGCTACACACTATTATTAAAACTTTGCCAACACCCTAAATGCGTAGTTTACTAACAATAGCATTACGACAGTTAAACTACGCTTAAACCTTCAAATTAATATTGCGTACGCGATTTAGTTTCCAAACATGTTAACAAATATATGTTTTTGGAAAAAAACTATAATACTCATACATAAATTTCAGATTGCGCTACAGCTTGAAACATTGTTGAATTTTTCAATAAGTACTAGTAATTCTGAAATCTCGTTTAAGTGGAAATAACATCAATCTGAAGCAAGGACTTGAATAGACTTTAATATGTTTTCTTGTCTACATATACCAGTGTGTACACAGGTGCCAGTGTGCCACCGAAAGTGGCGACAGATATTACAATGAATGTATTATTATGTAATTTTTCACTACCATTACACCTACACTTACGCTTTAATTACATTTAATGCACCGTATGCTAAATAAACGGGCTTCACAAGACCTACATCAGACTTGCTAGTGTGTTACGCATTTAGGCTGCAGGTGAATCTACTATAAACACTGAAAAAAATATTGTTTACAACGGCAAACTTTACCTTCACATTTTTTCTACGAATTTTTCCAAAAGGTCAAATCTGCTTCAGTCTTAGACGATTCAAAACCCTATCTACGCTAAACCATTGCAGCATATATGCTGCATACATACATAATCCGTTTTCATACTTTAAGCAATAGAGAACTACGGATTAGATCCATCTTTATGCCTTTACTAAGAAAATATTGAGTCCAATTTTAAATTTTGAGGTAGAATTTTTTTTTAAGAGAGTCTAATTTTTTCACTTCTCAGTTTTTGCCCGTCTGCAAAGAAGTGTTATGATTTTGGTATAGAGATTAATTAGTGAAATAAATATATAGAAGCACTCGACATGAGTGTAGGGATGGCAATAAGTCTCGAAACTGATGGGCATCAGGCCGCTGTCTCGTTGTGTGGCAGTTATTTCAGCGATGGCTTTTTTTGTGCGTCTCATTTGTGCCACAATTAGTACAAATTACTATTTAGGGGCAGTTATTTTAAGAACTCACTACAGCACGGTCACTCACATTTCCGTGCCCAACAAAGGGAATCCAATACGAACTGAGTTTTTGTAAATCAATGCGCGTTACATGTGAGTGTTTTGTACCGATTTTGTTAGATGAAACCCCTCAGAAATACAAATTGTTTGAGAATTCTCTGCTAATCCACGCTTTTACCAAAAGATTATTAATTTTATTCCTAGCCTTTAGATATCCTATTTATAATGTTAACTGTAAAGTTTGATGTTTGATACTTAATCATGCTTTATATAATTTGGCACACAGGTAGGCTATGTCTTAGCTAGAGATGTAGATATACCATAACATTTAGATACCTGGATACTTTTGATCGGGAACATGTAGTGTAGTAGTTTATACGATTCGAATGAATCGACTTATAATATTAGTACACACGGCTACATATCAAGTTATGCTTTTCCAGTATAAGCTGACATCTCATTGTACGGAAATCCTACACAATGCAAGATAATCTTATACTGGAAATGTATAGTTAGATGTGTAGCCGCGTGTACCTAGATAATATGAGTAGAACAAGAGTCGCTTATTCAATCTTTAACCTACCTATGGTAGATATAATTACACACAGATGACACGAAAAGCGAGTTACAAAACGTACTTGTTAAAAGTACATTTCTACCGCGATTTTTGGGAAGCAACAAAAATATTGGTCTCTTCCATTCATTAAGGCTCCCACAGACAGGCGCGACGCAACTTTAACAAAACAATTTCTGAGAAAACTTCACGGCGAACAATGTGGCGTCGTTGCGTCGCGCTAGTGTGTAAGAGCCTTTCCTGTTGTACATTGCAACCTTAGAAAAAACTACGTTTAATGCTGACTTTAAGAAAATACTTCTTAAAAACATGTAACTCTTCAATATAAGCCTCTATGTTTTCTAAAGGATTATTATCTAATCTGCGTTCAAAATTTAGTTTCCAATTATGAAAAAAATAGGAATTTAAAAAAAAAGCTTATTTCAGTTTGCGCTATCATCATAATCATTCTAAAATCAACTTAAGTACATAAAGTTGATATTTGTTTCAGTGGAAATAACATCAATTGGAAATACTGAATTGAAAAGAATTGGCCTTTAGCATCGTATAGACATAATCTAATCACGGTTTATAAAAAGGTTAATATACTAGACACTAAACACTACACAAAAGTGTAATTTATGACCCATAATTTAATTTTCGGTCGACAAAAAAGGAATACAAATAAATTTCCATCACGTCTCGGGTTGGGCACAGGTCGGTAGTGCTCCCACAAATAGCGTGTTTAAGTCACGTGTAATAGGCGAGGAGCCTGGCCATTAACTGGCACAAATCCAGATTCTGGTTTGCTACCGAAAAATTCCGTTCCAATATCTACTGCAAATTAACATTTAAAAAAAGGTTATTATTTCATTACCCCTGATCACGGGGTAAACCACCGCTGGTCGCCATAATTACAGTAACTTTTTATAGGTTAAAACTAAAACTGTTTTCACTGCAGTGTCCGACTCAAATTATTATGGGCCTACGTACCTTTTCATAGTATGCAAGAGAACGCGGTATATATGTAGAAGTAGGCCGCACTTAATACTATTACATTACTACTAGACCAGTGTCCGGTCGTTAATATGACACATCGATCTTTTTAAAATAAAAAAAAGAAAGCTAGAAAGAGTTGGAAATGGGGCTGACTTCGGAGAGGACGGCTAATATAGATGTATGGGAGAAGACGAATATATGCAGTATCAAATACAGATATCCCAAGAAAAGTATGCGCTTCGGGAATCATCGTCTAGCTTCGGAAATAGGAACGCGCGATGATGAGTTCTAATATAGAGCCATTACAACCATGGAAGTATTTTCCTATTTTGTATTACCATGATTACAAAATCATAGATACTAACTCTATGTAATTCAAAAAACTTTTTTAAACTTTTCGAGATTCTGATGACGGCCTGGGACCGAGTAACCTGACGGAGAGAAAACAACTTACAAAACGAGCAATTATATTTGTAAAATAAGTTTAGAGCAGCCATCAAGCTTGAAAGAGACAGGTATAAGTGACAGAGATGACGCTCTACAACGGTAAACTTTGTCTAAAACTCGATGTGCCATGTTTACGCCCGCTAACTGTTTATATTCTACAACATAGCTAAGAGTGACCATAGATAATACTCTATCATTACGATATATCTTACGATAATGTGGCGTACATAGGGGTAAGTAAGTATTTACTTATCTTAAGTGTAATGAGTTGTATTTTATTCTTCTTTTTCCTCAACAGCAGACAGGAACAGTTTCTGGCAGCAGTGCGTGAATTTGGCTATATTAAAGAAATTATTAATTAATTACATGCCCCAATGAAGTTTCTATAATTCTGACAAGTGAATAATGTTACATAACAATATGAAACGATTTTTCTTTTAAACAAATTAAACAAACTTAATCTTGTTTGACAGCGGTGGCTTCAATATTATGAAATAAGTAATTGATAAGTTTAAAAATATTTGAAGTCGGTACTGTTAAACTTTACAGTTACACTATAGTACCACCATTTAGGTTATGCGCTTCGGCAATCATCGTATTTCCGAATTAGTACGAATAAGGTACCAATGTCTTGCCGCTACAGCTCGTCACCGATACATTAAACTATGCACAAATACTTCAATATATATTCTCAGATACGTTAATTGTTGAGTGATCATTATAGTTTAAAGTTCCTATAAAAATGTTGGCTGCAATGGAATTTGATGTTTCTCATGTATGACATAGAGTTTGTTGTTCCAAACCTTGATAATATCTTAGATTCTGAATTCAAACATAGGAATCAAACTTACTGGAAGCTTCAGCGACGCACTTCGGCTTGGACCGAACCAGGCCGAAGTACACCGGCACTCCAGCGAGGGTCATCAGGGCTCCAGCAATCACGGCGAAGGGTTCGCTCACGACAGGTACGACGAGGAGCACCGCGCTTACGCCCACGAATACTATCGGCATCCAGAGTTGTACCTGGAAGGCAAAGGAGTCATCAAAAGTACAAACTTAACTTTAGTCTCTGAAATCGATAACGCTTCGGTCATCCCCTAGGTGGCTCACTGAGACATCAGGTCCGGGCACCTGTCAAAAGTGTCTAAGCTCCTATATTTTCTTTAGTCGTGACTGAATTATGAACGAACGAATGAATGAAACGAATGATCAACGTCATGATATATTTTTAATGAATGATATATTTTTAATGAATGAATTGCCGAAAAGAAAGACCCTTGTCATAGTAACGCCAACTATTGGCGTGAATTTTCATGAAAACCTTCATTATATCGGGACGGATACGACACAGTAACAACACCAGCATAAGCTGACCTCATATCCTATTAAAACTCCGTACTCAAGTTCAAAGTGTTACCATAGACGAGCGTTCGACTGTACTACTCCCGGGAGTCTGCATTGCACATGTCTTAGTCAGCTTACACTTATTTATTTTAGTTCTGCAATGTAGTTGTTGGTAGCAGCTCGATGACAGTAGTCGAGGATGAAGTAGAAACTGCTATAAGCTGATAATGAAATTGCATTAAGTAGTTTCTTACCCTGATAGGTCTGGGCAGGTCAGGTCTCTTGTACCGCAGCCACAGCACGGCGCTGCAGCTGAGAGTCGTGAAGAAAGACTCCACGACCGTGCAGTACGTGATCAGCGACGTCAGGTTATCAGGAATCAGCATCAGGATTGAGATCAGCATCTACATACAAGCCTACCGTCAAGAGATGTTCCGAGGAGATTATCAATGATATGCTTGAAGAAGTAAAAATGTATGTTTTCAGAGAAATTAAATTTTCGCGATTTCATTTCTTTGAAAACCAAAATTTTTACTTAATTATAAAAATATGCAATCTTTATATCTACTTCCTACCATGAAGATTGCATTGTAGGCTCCTATTCAGACAACTTACATCCGCCTGATGAAGTGGAATAACTAGGATCGTTGCAAAATTGCGAGTAACATTTGCGTGGGAGATTATATGGAAATTAAAATTGTAGAATGACTATTACATAAAATGTCAATAGAATCGACGGTAACGGTAGGTGTACGTTTTCCTGGAACATCGCCCAACAATATAATATTATGTATAGTACAATACCGATCTTACTTGGTCGGATACGAAACGATAACAAAGTTCTCAAGTGCTTATCCCCATGATGAAAAGCAGAGACTTTATGCATGTTTTCAATTACAAAAATATTGAAAATTTGAAACGGATTAGGTAATAGCCACGCTTAATTGCAATGGCAGTGCAAGTTTTAGCGTTAAAATATATGGCGAAACGTGATAACAGTACCTATAAATAAGTAACCTTGGTTATGTGTACAGTTCACTTGACTTTACCCGAAAGAGATAGTTATCAATTCGACGTGTTTGTTTTCTCTTTTTTCGATAAATTGGCAACTGTAAACAAACTCATAATTTGATCTGTAATTTTTGACAGCACGGTAAGTGCCTGAACAATAGACTTCTGAATGGAACCCCCCCTACTCCTCCTCGCATCCCCGATCCCCAGGGTTGGCATAAAACAAACAACTTGTTTAAAACACGTATTTTAAACAATGTTTAAAACATTTTAAAATAAAACAATGTTTTTTATTAAGTGTTTAAAATCACAGTTTTAAACAATGTTTTACACACCAAGATAAAAACATGGTTTTAAATCAAATTTGAATAACGAATGAATGGAAATAAATGAAAAGTTACACATGTTCAGGACTCGAAATAGCTCGAAAAGATTTTAAAAAGGTTAGAAAGTAGATTAGATTTGGCATATTTTTCATGAAGTAATTCCCTGCAACTATGTTGGGGATTTCCCATATTTGAACACAGTCCGTTTTACCTATATAGGTATAGCTATAATTCGACGCCGCCGCTCCCGTTCTGTCGCTTGTCTAAAGGAGGTAATTCCCCTCAATTGTTTTTGGGACTTCTTCTTTGTTATTTAAATATACTTTTAGATAAGTTAATTACCCGTCTAAGAACGAACATCCAACGTACAGGGTGTATGTAATTGGTTCAGTATATGTTCACAGAGCAGATAGGTACAATAATAGTTAGTAATAAGTAACTATAACTAGTATGATAGTCTGATATTTTTTTTAAATAGTCTAAAAAATAATTATATTAGGTCTGATCGATTTTTGATAATCGCTCACAGGAAAAAAAACAAAAAAAACTCTTGTTTAAAACATTTTGAACTGTTTGTTTTATAAAATTTGAAAAAAAAAAAAACGTTTTTTTCCAGCCATGCCGATCCCTATTACATAACTAGCGAAATGTGCGTGTACTACAATTTCCTACACCTCTACCTAACCCTTCAAGAAATACAGGAGTGATATTATGTTATAGCGTATAGAAAAAACCGGCCAAGTGCGAGTCCGACTCGCGCACGAAGGTTTCCGTACCATTATCTATAAAAAATCACGTTTGTTGTATGGGAGCCCCCTTAAATATTTATTTTATTCTGTTTTTTAGTATTTGTTGTTATAGCGGCCACAGAAATACATCATCTGTGAAAACTTTCAACTGTCTAAGTATCACGGTTCATGAGATACAGCCTGGTGACAGACGGACATACAGACAGACAGCGGAGTTTTAGTAATAGGGTCCCGTTTGGGTACGGAACACTAAAAAATGAACTTGTGAGATTTTGTGTGCAAACGTGCAGCGGCGTTAGGAGGAGAAATCTTACTTGGTTTTCATTAACACGATCAAAATGTCAATGAATCAATCAACTCAGCCTATCGCAGTCCACTGATGGACAGAGGCCTCTACCTGGCTGCGCCACAACACCCTATCCTCCACCTTTCGCTGTCCCAGCCACTTTCAGAAAATGTAGCTGTAGTAAATGTAGGTGAAATCATATGGAATCACATTTGAACTCGTTTATGCAGAAGTAGTTAATTTTATTAAAGTTGTTTTGTAATACGAACGGTGAAATTGGCCCCTATCGTAGTAAAGGAAAGACGATAGAAAGCGTTAAACAATTTTTTTATCCCACTTACCAGAAACACAAGCGAAGGCATCGGGGACATACACTTGACGTTGATGTGGGCCAGCAGTTCGGGCATGTGTCCATTGCGGGCGCCGGCGAAGCACATGCGTGATGACGTCATGATGTGCACCGACAGACCGCCCAAGATGGCGATAGCTACCAGTGTAGGCATCGCCCATCGTAGGAAACCCAAGCAGGTCACCGCAAAGTCCTAAGTAGATACCAAAATAAAGTAAAAGGAATTCTTGTTTAGTGTTCACTAAATTTCAAATATTCGCATTTCTATAGTTAAAGTTTTGTGCTTTTGAATCCTATTTTTTCAAGTATAGGCATCGTTAAATTTTCATCAAGAATATCTCAGTACCAGCCAGGAGTCTGGATTTGTGCCAGATTGATGTTAATGGGCTCGCCCCCTATTTCGTAGGACGTAAACATACCTGGCGAAATACCGGTGAACTATTTGTACTTACTACTTAGTACAAATCTGTCTAACCCTTCGGAGAAACAGGCATGTCTAAGCTATCAATCAAAATCCATTTATTCAAATTAGGCTGACAATCAGAACTTTTCCCAAAACGCACCCTTCAGCACTTTCTAGTGCTTTCAATACTCACGACAGCAATGGCCTCAGTAGCCAGCACGCCCATGGGTCCGAGCACAGCCAGGTAAGACACGTTAGCCAGCAGATAGATGGCCGTCACCATTGGCAAGGACACGTAGATGGCGCGAGGAAGGTTCACGAACGGATCCTTTAGTTCTTCGGTCATGAAGTTCAGGTAGTTCCTAAGAAAGAAAAAATTATAATAGTAAAAGGTCCGCTCATATCAGACGGATACGTCTCATTAATTCGAACTAGGCTCTGCCCGCGACTTCGCCCCCGTGAAATTTCTTCACCCGTCGCATCGCATCGCCTGTCCGCGCTATTAATTCGTTTTCGCTTAGCGTTCTTCCTGACTTTTTTCTTTTCTCGGCCCTCAACGTGACACTACTTATAGCCGCCTATAGCCTTCCTCAAGAATTGGGCTATCAAAGGCAAAATTATTTTATTTAATTTTTTTCCGACATCTTCAACAAACATCGTCATATTTCAGCCAATTTACACAAAATGAATTAATGAATTATACACCTAAACCTTCCTCCTGAATCATTCCGTCTATTGGTGAAAACCGTATGACCATCCGTTCGATAGTTTTTGAGTTTATCACGTTCACACAGACAGCAGCGAAGTGGGGACTGTGTTTTAAAATAATGTAGTGATATCCTAACATATAAATTGAAAACGTGATTTCAAACAAACTTAATAAACTTAGGATTTTGTATAATTTAAGTTTAATTTATTATCGTATTTTCGTCTCCACCTAATATTATAAAGAGCCCAATAAAATTGTAACATGTTATACATAACTGTACGCACATTTCTTAAAGGACAGTTTCTTAAAAACTTGCGATTCTATTACACGTAATTTATATCGAGATTAAAAATTGTAACAATACAGTATACAATTTAATTAGTTAGCAAAACTCCGCAGACTCCACCTTGTATACTCATCTAACATTCTTGGCGCTCCAACCATGAATGATAATCAAAACAATGTCAGAATACCTAAAACCACAAGCGGAAAATAACATAGAAATGTAGTTATTTTCCGAAGGCAATAAACACTTCTATTCATGGTTTTCCTTATTTGAAACTTGGCCCTCAACTGGTGTGATTTTATTGTAAAAAAGTGCGATGTTTTCAGCTTTTAGTGTTAAACAAAGAAGACAAGAGACCTATCAGGTCGCTCGTATAATGGACTCTTTGTTTGTTATTTGCAGGGACATGTTGCCCCAAATAAATTGAGATAAGGGCAAAAGAATGATGAGGTAGGTACTGTGAGACTAAAGGAGACTCTTTGGGATCGCTCTGAGCTTCTAGAATTAAATACATATTAATAGTAATTTATTTCCAAACTTCATTACAAATTACATCAATGAGGTTTCAATTAGGGTTTCATCAATTACTACTCATTAAGTCCAGAGCTGACTGACCAATCTTTTTTTTCTATTCTTATTATATCAATAGGCTTTATCCTTAAAATATGCCATTAACTTATCAAATATTATGGAGAAAAAAGATCAGGTGAGTAATACTCGCGACCAGCGTACGTGTATGACCAGATGTATGAACGTAAACAAAGCAAAAGGAATATATAATGATTAAAGTAGATAGCGTTCTGTAGTTTCTGCTAACCCCCATGGGAAGAGGGCGTGGATTTATGCATGTTGGATGAGAAAGACAACCACGAGCACTTACCAGCCAGAATATGAGAAGATGCCCGAGTAGAAAGCGACGGACCAGTCGCTGACCGATGACTTCGTGTCTGCCCATCCATCTTCAAAGTGTTCCGTTCCACCTAAATAAACAAAACATTGAGGGTTATTGACGATATTATAATGAAGATTTTCAAATCAATCTTCCTATTTTTTTCGACTTCTAAATATAACTATTTAGATTTTTACTTCATTGACACAAACATTTGTGTAGCCTATACTAGGAGTTCCTGTATCACAAGAGCCAAAACTTATGAAACGTCAGATGCTAGGTACACGGTTCCAATTGGTCGTTTCCTATGGAGAAGAGCCGGTAAGAAACTCCACAGTTACTCTTTTAAAAATAATTGGCTGTTACCCCTCTTATTAGTCAGCCGGTAAGTCTTCCCTATACACGCTACTATTATAATATCTATGCCTATACAATTATTCCAACAAAGTGCGTTTATAAAATTTATAAAAACTAATGTTTCTGGAGGATGATTTTAATCCAGGCCACAGTGTACATGGTTCTTATATGGCCTGACCTGGACTGGACTTTAAAAGAGACTGTGACAAAACAACGAACTCATCTTGTTTTAAAACATAATTAAATATTGACGATGATAAAAAAAACACTTTTACCAATTTACAGAAATAAATATCATTTATCATTAATGTTATTATGAGTCTATGCAGATTCAATTAATGTTACTTGTAAGTTTTCAGCGCCCCATAAAGGTCGAAAGATGTGAATCAATCCTGCAGTCAGTGATTGGTCTGACGTCTGACCACATGTAATAACTAGCCTCACTTAAGAAGCCTTAGACAAAGACCTCTAGACACGATGTTCAACAATCCGAAGACGACCTACGCAAGTGATTGGTCACACACGACAATTGTGCGTAAGGGCCCGGTCGTTACCCTGTCTAGCCGATACATTGTGCCTGTTAGTTACCAAAGGAAAAAGTTGAAAAGTAACTCCAAAAAATATCTCCAAACTAGTTAGGTGGGAGTTATTTTTGCCGTCAACTTTTTTGCCGATTTTTTTTTTACTTTGTGAAACTTCACAAGAAACACTACAAAATACCTTTCAACTTGTAGGCATACAAATAAGTAAAAACTCCGAGAAGAAACACTACAAATGAAACTGCAGTATTAATAAACAAGCGATTACTTTGAACTGCCAAACAATGGAATTACCTCCAATACCATGTATTTTATGGATTGTGTAGCTTGACATATAAGGGCGTCCGGCCGTTACACCCCAGTCGTCATTCCCCAGTGGGGGTGAACCACCCCTTTAGGTGGGAACTAGCAAGGTGCCTCTCGATATAATAATTCTAAGAAATAATTAGTTCTTCCAGACATCGTTATCCGGTGAAAAATAATATTTATTTCAAGCTCCTAGCCTCCTATAGCAAGTAAACATCCGTCTAGATTACCGACACATAGACAATATATTGTGCGAATTCATTAATTATTACTTTAATGATGTACAAAAAAGATTCGTATTATTATTTTCTCCTTTATCAAGTAAACAACCGTCTAGACAAATTATAAGACACCATCACTAGTGAGAATCAATAGACTTCACTAGACTAAACCAGACATTTGATTGATTATATACAAAAAAAAGCATTATTTTCATATTTATCAAAAAAAAAAAAAAATACTCCGTCGAGACCACTTATAAGAAAACCGTATTTTGTGCGTTTTTATTGATGATTACTTTATTAGGTACTTTGCATCCACTTAAGCCCAATCAAGTATGATTAAACAGTCGAGTAGTCGTAAGATATATATTATGGCAGTACAAACATGTTTGTATTCTCACGCACAATATGGCAATCTTCATTATATTAATTAACTCTTAACAAAACACTAATTAAAACTGTGCATGTTATATTTGATGAACGTGTCTTGGCTAATATATACTACTAGCTGTTGCCTGCGACGTCGTCTGCGTTCCAGGATGAAAAGTAATGTCCTTCTCCACTTCAAGGACTACCCATGTGCCTTTCATCTAAATCCGTTTAGCCGTTTTAGCGTAAAAGCGTAACAAAGAAACAAACTCACTTTCGCATTTATAATATTATTTTGGAACTGGTAATTGCGGTTGGAGTGTAAGAGAATGCAGTGAAACAGTGTATTTACTTACACCAGATTACTTGGATCAAATCGCATTTGATTCGGAATAACATCATAGATACGATGAAAAATTGATTTGATTCTATTTCGAAATACCTGACTAAGAGATAAAAATAAAAACGAATAAGCTAGTTCAAATAAACTAACCAAAATCTAACTTTCATGAATATCACAACCCGTTTCCTCATCCTTACGCAGACTTTTTTTCTTACAACTTCTTATTTGTATGTTCGCAAAAACTTAGGAATTTTCAAAATAAAAGCAGTGCAATTGGCGAACAAGCCTTGAAGGCAAAGTTGCAAGATCCAAGATTTGGTCAAGAAAATGTGACATACCTCCACTCCTTGGTAGATAAAATCAGCCTGTGTTGTCATGAAAACCAGTTGGCTTACCATGGCGCGAGAACAGCCCCGCAACCCAATTGGTGCCAATAGAGCCAGTCCCGCTGCGCCGCTGAACCTATACTGGGGAATCCCGAGTCCGATATTATACACTAAGTTAAATATCAGTTCAACATACCCTTGCCCATCCAGATGATGCCTCCCACTATAATGATGAACAGCGCCGTAATCTTGGTGAACATGAAGACGTTCTGTATCCTAGTCGTAAACCTGACGTCGTAGGCATTTATGAACGTCAGGAAACCTAGAAAAACAATTCTCATTTAGTTTTTTTTTCCACAGTTATTGAGATGTTTTTTTTGTCAAACATGTTATGTTAATTCAAGAAATCCAAACAGATATTTGCATTAACAATGAGGGTAAATAACCTACCTTGGAAAAGCTAACGGTAAATCACGTTGTTTTAGCGTCCTAGAAATACGCTATTGTTTTGTAGAGAGCCGGATCAAGTGTTGTTAGGTGAATTTTAACTACATTGTATTACAACAAGGCACTTTCGTGATAAATTTCCTGTAGCTTAAGATACTGGCAATACCGACACTTACTTTAAGTCTCGAAGTGCCTGATCTTCAATGACAACAATGTACTATAATATATCTATATATATAATAACTATCGTTAGCACTCTTTACAAGCTTTGATATGATAAAATTCCACGAGTGTGGAATTAAATTCATTAAGTTGCTGACTCATTGAAATATTCCATAGCCTTGATACGGAAATGACGTATTCAAAACACTCAATGTTAATAGTTTTCATAGGAAAAAGTACCTACACCTACAGTAAGTTCAAGCACAGAATACATAATAGTACAAGTGCAGAAGATTCACTGCGCAAAATAATTTAAATAAATAGCGAGTCTTGCTAAGACGCAGCGCTAATTACCTACAGTTATATTCTCCTAGAAGTAGCCTATCTTTATATCGCGTAACTCTTATATCTTCTGGGGGCTTAAAACAGCCACTTTGGCAGAATTATAATAAAAAAATATTATTAATCATCGTAAAATGTCACAAACTGACAATTCATAATCTCTGCGTGCGATTCGTATCACGAAATAATTCATTTTGTTTTTGACAGTTTTCTATGGAGATTCGTAAAATGGTTCACACATTATGAATTGCTTTTGTGTCAAATTAGAGGAATTGCTAATGACAGCTAGAAATTCAGGAAATGAATTGCTTTTAGAGGAATTGCTAATGAGGCCGTTTTAGACCCCTTGATTAAATTATGCCCACTGAATTGGCCCGACAAGAGCACGCCGCGTACTCGTAGCTTCATATCTAAAATGCGGAGTGCATCTGGCCTGGTTCAGGTGAGGTTAAGTTAAAATCACAAATTGATGATTTGCTTGAAATCTTTTATATAATTATAGGTACAATTTTAAAATGCCAGGTGCTGCTTTTTCAGCAGCCTGTCGACTTGGTTTGATGATGGCAATAGGCTCGCCTTCGATTACCGACACGTGACTTAAACATAACTAGCTAAATATAGGTGAACCGCCTATAGGTACACCTTTGCTTACCGCTACAGTGAACACAGGCGTGATATTATGTTAATGCTAATACTTACATATTGTGACGGCAGCGATAAGTTTTCTACACATGGGGTCGATAGGGCAATCGGGGAATATCGGGTCCAGGATGTTGTTAGCGAAAGTCAGCGACATTATAGCATTCGTACTCGGCCTAAAACAAACAAAAATATTTTGACCTCTAAAGCCACATTTCCTTCCGTTTATCTACCCTCAAAAACTCAATATTTAGTACCATTCCAATTATTCAACTTAATCTAACTAATATTATAAACGCGAAAGTTTGTAAGTATGGATGGATGGATGTTTGTTACTCTTTCACGCAAAAATGGCTGAATGGATTTGGATGAAATTTGGCAAACAGATAGTTAATAACCTGGATTAACACATAGGATACTTTTTATCCCGATTTTCCCACGGGCCTTACGCGGGTGAAACCGCGGGGCGCTGCTAGTTGAGAAATAAAGTTCAAATGAAATAAAATGTTCGATTGGAACAACAAAAAAACAGGTTCACAAAAATTTTAGTGTCCGTTAGCAGCCACAGTAGTTTAAAAAAATAACATTGTTGCAGCCATTAGTTCTCATCTCCGAGAGGAAGGGAGACTTTTCTAACTAGTCATAAGTCAGGCTTTGGGGCCTTTTTAAGGTTCCGTACCCAATGGGTAAAACGGGACCCTATTACTAAGGCTCCGCTATCTGTCCGTCTCTCACCAGGCTGTATCCCATGAACCGTGATAGTTAGACAGTTGACATTTTCACAGATGATGTATTTCTGTTCCCGCTAGAACAACAAATACTAAAAAAACAGATTAAAGGGGGCTCCCATACAACTAACGTGATCGTTTTTATAATGGTACGGAACCCTTCGTGGGCGAGTCCGACTCGCACTTGGCCGGTTTTTTTAATTTAAGTTTTATCCAGGTACAAGGTAAGCAGGATTGCTAGTTCGCCATTTCATAACAAACTGTAAGGCAAATTTCGCGAGCGAGTTTCGAGGTTTCAGGTTGAGAAGCCAAACATTACCATGAACAATTATAATGGTATTAATGGTGCTCCCACACTGCTGTTAAAAAATATTTACAAACATTAGTTAACATTTTGTATACAAACATTTTGATCACTTGACTGATTTGATGTATTAGTGTTAGAAAATGTTTGTAAACATTTTTAACAACAGTGTGGGAGCACCCTTACATTGTCATCTGCGTACATTATCATTTTAGTTTCTTAAACATAATATAATAATAGCGTAGGTGTGCAACTGAGCAGGTCTAGCAGGAAAAAAAAACAATGTAGGTTCTACTCGCGTCTAGAAATGACGCACAATAACAACTATCTTTAGCTCAACGAGAGGAAACAGGATGTGCCTAGGAAGGAACATCCTGTTTTCAATCTCTTGCAGCATATTTTTTCTAGTTAGAAATTTCATTATTAATAAGCATGAGATTTGTACGTATTTTTCTGTTCCTTTCTTCTTTTCTGTTTATAGAGAGTATAATTATAAGCGCTGGACGCAGAGTCAACAGAGTTACAGTCGCTCGGCGTGGCAACACGTTGTGTTCGGGTTCGTGACTGGTCAATCGTCATCCTGAGGATGGCTCGTTGAGAGGTGAAACACATGTCGATTTCTTAAAGGGTTTTTATAACTCTTGAGGAATAGTTAAGCGGAATAGGTAACTAAATATATCTACGTCTATTGTACTTTATAATGGATTTCCGCAAAGTAACGCCTGATTCAATTAACTATCCGAAGTTATCAATCACCCTGTATAGCTAATTATTAAATTTATTATATTTTTCTTAACAAGTTGCACATTTTGCAAATTACATAGCCCCACTGTGTACAAATAATCTCAACAGAAACATACTAATAATACCTTTGGATTATACATCGATTAATTATGAACAAGCTAAGCCGCAAATTACAAGATCAATCCAGTTCATGATCAATACAAGCAATCAGCAATGACTATACAATGTAATGTAAATCATTGATTATGACAATGGTCCAGTATCTGGATGTTTGATCAATGATTATGCCACAGTCATGGGAAACATAAATGTTGCTGCAACAATGTTCTTTAGCCTGCATTTGTAAAAACTGACTTACAGAAATAATATCATTTATCAATATGCAAGCAAGCTACAGTAACAAGACATGCCCAATTATTTAAAAAGAAAAAACCCTACTTTTGCAATAGATTTTTTTTACAACATGATTTCTGTGTTCGCTGCCTGCAAAGCCTATAGAAGTATAGATCTATGCTGCTCAGCATACAATACAATAGTAAACAATTGTATGAATAATGTAGGTAACAGGACTGGGAACAGATTTTACCTTATATTTATATAGTAAAATATACTTACACAAATACTAAGTTGGCGTCCCACAGGTACAGGAATGCTGGTAACGGTCCATATGCCTCATTGATGTAGTGATAATCACCACCGCTTTGTGCCAATGTGGTACCTGCATAAGAAATAAAGATCTGCTTATTTGTCTTTGTAATGTTTTGTGAAGGTATGGCTTTTTATGATTATTTGAAATTATGGGACTGATTTCAGCATCACATCTTACTTCCTGTAGAGCAGTGGTGGCCCAGTGGTAAGGTAGAGCAGAAGTGGCCCAGTGGTAACGTAGAGCAGTGGTGGTATTGGGGCTTCTGTGTCAGCTCGTCGTCAACGGGTAGGCCCAGTGGTAACGGCCGCCGCATACAAGTTGTAGGTCGTAGGTTCGAACCCTGACAGGCGCTTTACTTTGTGTAAATTATTTCATCACCACTGCTCTCTAAACGGTGAAGGAAAACATCGTGGGGAAACTGGCGTCCTAGAACCAAAAACTTCGAAGCCAAGTGACATCTACCAACCCACACTGACCCACTACCTCTCTAAGAGAGGAGGTTTGTGTCCCAGCAGTGGGAACATTATAGGCTGATAATGCATTCTACTTCCTTTCCTACTAGGATGACAAGTAAAAGTCTGAATTTCGATATTTGCTACTCAATCCAGTCTAACGGGCCAATTGAGTTGGATAAAATCGGGCACATGGGTACATCCTGTATATTATATCCTGGACATCGCCGTCGAGGTAGACCGCGGCGAAGGTGGTGTGACGAACGAATCATGTTTGCGGGGAAAAAAGGGGAGGCCTTTGCCCAGCAGTAGGACATACAATAGGCTAAGGAAGAAAAAAAAAAAAGGTGTGTGCGATACTTTTAGCATTGCCACGGGCAAAAGTTAGTGAAAAATTTCTTTAAATTATATTAACTTGTATTTTTAGCACTACTGCTGAGCATGAGGTCCTGGTCCTGGGTTCGATTCCGAGGTTGGGCAGTGATATTGGGTTTTTCCATGTGGAATTTCTGAGAATTAGCTTGAATGCTACTGAATAATGATCAATAAATAAAATCTATCAATAACTTTAAAAATCTTCAATATTTTAAGATGTCCATACTTTTCATGTTGCCGGACGGACACACCACTTTGTTTGGAGTTTTGATGATGTTCTGTCTGGTATTATTATTCGGATAGAGTTATCTCAGGCCCAGTTGTCACTGACCCTAAACCGCTGGGACTAGAAGCATGAAATTAGGCACAAGAGTATTAGAATACCTTATATTATAATGAATCTGAGCACTAAGGAAGGATTTTCGAAGATTCATTCCATAATTTAGTTATGAAGGTTTTTGGGAAAATGTCTTATTGCCCATGCGGGAGGTCCCATTGCGCACACAGCTTTATAAATCTAAAACAATTATTACAGTCAATTAAAACAAATAATGATAGTGGTAAAGATTAAACTGAATCACATGGTTCATTTGTCAACCAGTAAGGTAATCTCCTGGTAATAACATAGGAAGTCTGCGCCATTTAAAAAAAAATCTGGTATATAGTGCATTTATACAGAAACTGTAAAGCAGGCCCTAAGTATAAAAAAATTAATCTAAGCCTTCGAAGTTCTTTAGCTACGATTTTCTGTTACTTTTCTATGTTGTCCTCTTTGACATTCAACAAATAAATCAATTCTTTAATTAGTTACCCAGCTTAGATGTATTATTTATCAGCTTCTTTAAAATAAGAAAAACTCAATGATAGATTTATTAGTAGCAAATGTATTAGCGGAAATTATTGAGACGTATTTGTGGGAAAGAATTTGCAGCGTATATTTATAAATTAAAAACAAATGGGTACTATAGACTTACCCAATTCTGCATAGGACATAGCCCCGAGCGTCGCTAGGACTCCACACACGGCCCAAACAGATAGTGCGCCCCATACTGACCCAGTTTTTTCTAAAACCTCCTTGGGTGATATAAAAATACCACTACCGAATATTATCCCTAAAATAATAGCTACCCCTTCGAGCAGCCCAAGCTGCTTTCGCATCTTCACTTTTTCATCACTCATTTTTGCAATTTTATTCAACGAGTGTAATTTTTAAATGCTCTTCTCCTTCGACATGCAATTTTAACCAGTCCTAGACATAGCTAACCTAACTAAGCAGATGCTATTAACATTTCACATTTCTAATTAACAGTCAATTAAAATCCTCGTTAGAAATCGCACAAGAAACTGTAATATTACTTCATTGACATGATGTTAATTTACGTTTGAACAAAATCTATCGCTGACTTGGAAATAATTGGCAACGGCGGGCGCCCGCAATCTCTTCCGTACTACTACACACACATGCGGCCGACTTACGGCGCGGAGCGATTTTGCGACAATTTTCGCGCTACCTTGATTGAGTTGTGTTAGGTATGCCCACAGATTACAATTATAGAAGGGTAGTAGATATATAATGTACTCTGTGGGTAGTAGTGCCGCTCATTTTCATAAAAAAATTCACAGATACAATTTACTTTAATCTTTACATCAATCAATATTATAAAGACAAACATACTGTTTTAGTCGAGTATTCACTCAATCGATTACTTACTTACACTGACTTGACGTTATACATGTTTCTAAAGTGCCTGCTACACTGTCGCCAACCGTGTTCTCCCGACAGAGGTGACTTTGGTGGTTAAAAGGACCGCGTAGATAATGGTTTACTACCACAGAAATAGCTCTGCCGGTCGCCAACCAAGGTAACCTCTGTCACACGGTTGAAATAGAATAGAATATCTTTATTTTGCATAAAATATTGTACATAAAAGGTAAGAAGTCCCACATATTTTGCTTACTTGTTCATTTCAGCATGCAAAAATTACCTTATAATAAAATAATACATATACAAAAAACAATTGTTGCTATTCAGATCAGGATATTGAAGTAAAAAATTAAAATCATTATAATTCCATTACTAGTGATATCATCAATTTCAAATTTTGCTTATAATTTAAGAATTCACCTATTTTATAGAACGCATTAAAATACAGCCTTTACTTGAGTTTGTTTTAAGTGGCAGCTCTCTGATCCTGTTTGAGTATTCGGTTATAGATTTTGACAGACATATTGTAACAATTGTTCTGAAAGAGTGTGTTGTACTTCTTGTGACCAACGAGTGTTTTTTAACAAATAAACCTACTTTTAATATAAATAGACTAGGTAGAATTAGTTTTTTTTTTTTTTTGGGAAATCATCATATGACTTCTCCCGCTCTGGGTGGAGCGGAAGGGCGTGTCAGACTCTTACTGACTAAAATCCACCCGTTTCCTTCAGTTGCCTGTTGCCAGGGTCCCTGTATCCCTTTCGGACTATTCCGCAACCCTGGCAGGCATCGGTCCTAACGGACCCCGTCAGGTGTGCTGACAACTCTTTGAGGCGCGCGTGGAACACGACGCGCCATTGACCCGGGCCTGGTCCTTATCGGACGGCGAGCAGAATCCTAATTTCTCAAATAAAGGTCTACAAGATTCAAACGGCCCAACCCCACAGACTACTCTGACACATTTTTTTTGTTTGATAATGACATTTTTAGCCTGAGAAGAATTACCCCATAAAAGAAGACCGACGAGCTGACCCGACGTAGCCATGGTACGCAGTCATAGCAGTTTTTTAACTTGACAACTTCATAAGTTTTTTTTAGAGTGAAGACAAAGTAGATCATTCATTTTGGACTAATTTATGAAAGTGCCGAAAGTTCCTGAAATAATTTCATGTCCCGGCCGTAGATGGAATTATTTCAGGAACGTTATGGTAATCCAATAAACCTGATTTGTTTTATTACCTCACACGCAATGTATCGTTACCGTGGCACAACTCACATATACACATATAGTGCGGCCACTCCCCGTGCCTGAGGGGGTGCGGTCGCGCCGTGTTATTTATCAATGTAAATTATGATCCATTGCTATTTTTTTTTACTTTAGATGTTTTATTTACACAAATGGACTGCTGCCTACAGAGAATATAAATTTAAATTGAAAAAAAAAAAAACTGATAAAAATTAAATAATAAAAACATTTTCCGGAGAAAATTTTCGGTGGAATAGGATTCAAAATAAGGAGCTGAATGCCCCCTGTTAATTTGTGGAGGGCTGTCCCTTACACCCTGTATAAGATAATACCTAATTTTGTATCAAGTACCTACTTCTTAAATTTTCGTGTTTTTATAGTATAAGTCTAAGGGTTTTATTTGAGAATTGTAAAATTTTAGTTTTAGAAATATTTAGCTGTGTGACTATTGTCCTTTAATTAGTTCATTATTGATTCTACAGTGTTGTTTAATGAATGTTCGTAGTTGCTTTCTGGGTTTTCCGGTACTATAACAGAAATGTCGTCCGCAAATAGAATGCACTGATGTGATGTCACTTGAGGAATGTCATTTATATATATAAGGAAGAGAAGAGGGCGGCCAAGTACACTTCCTTGGAGAACTCCGAACTTATTATTAACTAATTGGCGACCGTGTAGCAGGCACTTATGTGTTTAAGTGTAACTATATTGCCGGTGAAACTGAAATGTGTAACGTTGGTTTCCTTTACTGTACATATACAGTAAGCGAAGCTGATGATTTAAGAAATTGATAAAACGACATTTTATAAGATACCTACGTATATTTAAATCAGATAGGAAAAGTGTCAACCTGCTATACAGTACGCTACCTATATTTTTATATCACTCAAATCTATCCACATCGCACTCTTGGTATTCGTTGGAGCATAAGCCAAGTAACAAAATCGAATGCATCCTGCCTGGGTCTGCATTCAACAGGTAATTGGAAAAAAAATTAACAGAAAATAGTTGAGGGATTCAAAACGATAAAATTTTAATTCTTTAATAATTTAGTAACAATTAGAACAATTTTGGAGTAATTTCAGGATCGGGATCGGGATAGTACTGAAGTAAATCGGCTACTGGAGACTCTTGGTCTTCATAAAAATCACAAGCTAGAAGAAACTCTCGCTTCGAATAATCGTCTCCTTTGCAAAACATATCACCTACGAACAAAATAAATTATGAACAAGAACATTAGGATGAATAGTTAAATCAACCGATTAATTAACAATAAAAATTACCCTCAATATCCATAATGTGAACGGCACTTTTGGCTTCAAGTGCGCCAACACAATAATGTTCCTCCGTTAAGTCTGGGTGCCAATACATTATAGCATCCCTGCAGGAAGCACCAGCAATAGGAAGTAGAATTCTGTCCTATTTAAACAACAGAGTTTGGTTAATAATACCCATAACATTTCACAGATTGTTAGCTTACTTTATAAATCTCAAAAACGTTACCTTGCAAATAATTTTGTTGTTAACAATTGGCTCTTTTACTTCTCCAGTACAAAAGAACTTGCGTTTTTTTCTCATGATTAATGTACTAAGCTCCAACACGGTCTTGATACTGTTTCCTAAAATTAAAATAAATTGTCATAGGATTCTTGGTCATTGCCGCCCACCCAACTAAAAGCAATGAGTCCCCGCGTATTATGTAAATCGTGATTATTCTCAAGCCTTGCCAAGTACATATGAATTCGGAGGTGACATTACCTTTTTCACCATTTATTGCTTCAAGTTCACGCATTCCACGTGCTTGTGTTTCCCTACTGTTCTGCTGTTTCATATAATTGGCTAATCTGTACATCGCATCTACAAATTCATCAATAGGACCTGATAATCAGAAAACTTTTTATTAATCTTTGATTCCAACATTAATTTTTGATTTGGTTTGAAATCTATTCACCTGTTCCAAAACTCGATCCATCCAAGTAATTTAGAAATTGGTAGAATCTCAAAGCCTCGTCAGATTCTATTTCGTCCATCACTGGTCTCTGAAAAGTTAGTTAGCAACGTAGTCTTTTAAACAATAATTATTTATTTAACGAGTAATAGTGTTAATAGTTCAAACATACAAATTTTCCACTCCAGGCTCCAACATCGGAATATAGAGAATTGATTCTGCTTGGCATCCAATCCAGGGATGAACGGGCCACAAGAACGGGATGCTAGAACAGGGGTAGTAGTTAAATGATAAAATAAAATAAAACTGTGTTTAGGTATTATTTGATGCAAATACTTTTCATGAATTTAATAACTTTACCAAAGAAGCCAGCTTTGCGCTTGCATTATTGAAATAAATTGCTAAAACAGTTGAAAGTAACCAAACGGCTGACATTGTCGAAGTTGTATTACTAACGAATACCATCCTAGCGAAATAAAAACACCATTTAGGCTTGTTAAAATAAATGGCACAGTTTATAGCTTTTTGTTTAATAAGTCAATTAAAGGTTTTCACCGCTGAAGTACCTATGCTTATTGTAATATTGCATGAGACCCTGACTCTTACTCCAATTTGTTTTCTGTTCACCAGGAAGTGTTATCCTTACATAAGTATTATAAAACAAAGTCCTCCGCCGCGTCTGTCTGTCGTCCTGTTCGCGATAAACTCTAAAACTACTGCACCGATTTTCATGTTGTTTTACCACCAATGGATAGAGTGGTTCTCGAGGAAGTATATAATAACCGACACCCACGCGGGCGAACCCGCGGGCATCAGCTAGAGTTATAGTAATAAATAATTAGTAGTTGTGGTAACATTGCTTATTGGGACTTCCACGGTTCTTTAGCATTAATCCTACGGTACATTGTCGCGATCTCTTTTGAATAGGGAGATGTCGAGCGGGGGAGCCGATATAGGGAGATGTGAGAGAGAGCGTGTGAAATGTAGTTCACGTAATCGCTACAATGTACAGCCGTAGGATTAATGTTAATCAACCGTGGAAGTCCCAATAAGCAATGTGACAGATCCCAAATTCAATGACTACATTATTTTGCTGGGACTACATTGTCGTGATAAGGCGAACTAAATTTCGCGCGCTATCTCTCACACACTACTCGACGTCTCGCTGAGCACAGACAGCGCGTGACATTTAGTTCGCGTTATCGCGACAATGTGGCCCCGGCATTTCAGTTACAAAGACACCGGTACAAAATCACACATTAATAATTCCTCTGTATCGTACAGAGGCAAGGAGAGAGACGAGGAGCAAAAATGTGAAGCTGTAATTGTTTCAAAGTTTTTTCAACAGGTTATTTACAGCGGAAAAATAATAAGGTGCAAGTAAAAAATTATACGTACACTTGCACATTTTCATTCCTTGACTGTACAAACAAAGTATTTTTAGAAGCAAAGCAATGTTGAATACGGCCGTAATATGTTTATAATTTAGGTATTGTATTCATTCATGTGCAATTTTTCTAGCTATTTTGTAAAATAATAAGTAATTGTCGTCGCTCTTATCACATATCGCATCGCCTTCGCTAGTGCTCTGTGGCCTTCGCACGTTTGTCAACGTACTGAACATTCGATGAGCGGGTCCGACTTGTACTTGGCCGACGTTTTATGTAGTTTTATCGGTTCCTAAAGGTTCTCATTTCGTAGATGAAATAGCAACAAAATATCATATCATAACATAAATGATAATCAAATTTAAAAAAACAAAACTGGTACCTACTTTAATATCATAGTCGACTAAAGCTAAATTTTGCTTAATTCGTTTTTATATATTTTCTTTGGAATCAGAGTAAAATTTTTCCTAAACAGAGGATTTATCATGATCTAATGGTCTAATTTAATTATCGTTGCATCTAGGATTCCGTTTTGATTGTTTTTTCGACTTTCCAAAAGGAGGAAGTTCAATGTTGGATTTACTAATTCCATTTTTTTACGGTTAGTTACATTTTGACAATAATTGACACTGACAGCATAAGTTTCGCGCCATTTTATCCGTTATGTCATGTCATTTCAATTATTTGTCACGCACGGTCGTAATTAGCAATGAATACCTGTATCTCGTAAAATATTGATAAAAATTATTCAAATAAACAAAATGCACGTGCGGATACGTATATTTGGTAAGCCAGACACCGTCGTAGTGGTCGAGTCTAAATTGACAAAGATAGATCAGTTCCGGCGAATTATAAAGGAGAAGTTTGATGTTCAACCGAACTTACAGAGATTATTTTACGGCGGGAAGCTGGTAAGTAATACTACCTAATTTGTATCTAAAATCTAAACTAAATTGTGTTTGTATGCCCAACATGAGTACACAAGTAACGAGGTCATATTTTAGGCAGGTGTTATCATGTTGAATTCAGTGTTTATTCACGTAAGCCAGACGTGACGTCACAGTACATCGCGACCGTTAAAAATGCCGCGATGCCAAGTGCTAATAGCTGCATGATTTAAATTTTAGCATGAAACTTGATTGTATGAACTTGTACATTAACATACGCATGGCGAGAGTCACATGGCTGTAAATTCTAAGATGAAAGACTGCCAATTTATACTATCCATCCAGCTGCTGTTAATTACCTGGACTATGTTCTTGCTACGCATCATTTGTTCATCAACGCAAATATTATAACAATGCGAGACTGTTGGGGTTACTGTCACCACATTTACACACTTCATACATAATAGACAATACATGAAACCATATTTCAAAGGAAATCTAGACTGCCCATTGTGTCACCCCTTCCTACATTTCTACATACATGTATAAATGTAATTTTTATGCTGTTCAATGTACATAATAAAGAGTATGGTATCTATCTATCTAGATCTAACCTCTGTCTTCTTTTGTGATTTGTAATTATTGAGTACTAGCTGTTGGCCGCGACTTCGTATGCGATCCACGATGAAAAGTAGTCTATGTCTTTCTCCTGGTCCTGATCTACCCATGTGCCAAATTTCATTGAAATCCATTTAGCCGTTTTAGCGTGAAAGTGTAACAAATAAACAAACTCACTTTTGCATTTATAATATTAGTTAGGATTTTTTTTAATTGTAATATCTTGTTTTCCATTACAATAGCATAGCATCTTTAGGGTATCATCTATTCCATTATCATCTGTTGTTATAAGTAAGACTAATTACCTGCCATATGAATGTGATACTACTTTGTTTCTGTTTATGAGTTCCATACCTGAAGGGTGCCAAATGGAACCGTCTGTACGTGTGTCTGTCAGCAGGCTGTATGAACTTTATAGGTAGACAGTTGAAATTTTCACAGATTGTGTATTTCAACACTAATAAACATAATATAAAGTTAAAAATTAGGAGAGGGAGAAATTCTGTATTTAATTTTCTCATTTTCTTTAGTAATAAAGATTTTGTGCATCCACAATTCAGTAAGAGAGATACTTAATTACCAAGTTAGAAACCAAAATGTGTAAAATCCACTTATAAAATAACATCATTAACATACAATTTGTATGTGAGTCGTTTAAATTACATAAGTTCTTCAAAGGATAACAATGTATGTAATATTCATTTTAGCTGGAAAATGGCTACACATTCCACGACTACAACATCAAGCTCAATGATGTTATCCAGCTCATGGTGCGGGCACAGCCCGAAGACAGTCCCAAGGTGAACACTGACGCTAAGACTGAAGATACCAAACAAGAGGCACAGGTGTCAACTAAGAAGAATGTAGAGTATAAAGGTATGTTTGAATTTACCTTGTCTATGTCAGACAGACAGAAAACCTTCATTTACTGAATAAGTCACTGTAGGAGTATTAGTTAACCTAACTTTTTTCATTAACATTGAGCAAATTTTAACAGATGCAGAAAGTACATTGTATGCAGTAGGTGACTTAATAGACATGCGAGACCGTGAACAAGGTTCATGGTTAGAAGCAAAAATAACTAGAATAGTCTATGATCCCGACATTCCACATATACAGGATCCAAAAGAAGTTTCATCAAATGACACAGCAGAACGTTCACATTCTGACAGCAATGACCAGAGTTTTGATAAAGAGAATGATGTGGAGAACAAACCACCAAGTGAAAAGGCAAACGGAGACAGTTTGACAAAGACCAGAAGCAAAGGCATTGCGAGGTATTTTAGTAAATCACCTAAAGCTGTACGGAAGAAACCAAGTGACAAGGATGTTAGTAAAACTGAGGAACCCAAGGACTTGGACACACTTTTGCTTTATAAAGTACAACTGGAGACTGAGTGAGTAGGATATTTAATTATTGCCTTATTTCAAGAGTGATATTTTTGTAGTACAAAATATGTTTAATGTCAGTGGTGTACCCTTTGGCAAAGCCCTCCTCCAGCCCTCCCTGATCCTTGCCTATTTATCCCATGTCTTTTAAGCTGTCCTCACCAAGTTGAGTGAGTAGGATACACATAGTAGAGGAGGTCAGAGCCATTAATAATTTTTTTTTTACAGCAATATTCGTTTACTACACGTCTTTTTATCTTTTACAGTGAAGAAGATTCAAATATGTATTGTAAATTAAAAGAAATAAGGCCAAGAGCAAGAACAGTAATAGACATCAAAGACCTGAAAGTAGGACAAAAGGTGATGCTCAACCACAACACTGATGAACCTTTAGAGAGAGGATACTGGTAAGTTAAAAAGAAACAATTGTAATACTTAGATTTAACCTTCCACCAATTTTGTTTCTGTATCTTGGTTAATTAAAAAAAAAAACCATTTACATTCAGAACAACAATTTACAGCCAATTTAGTATACAATACAGTATTTTGTAGAACAAATAAATAAACTTTTATTTTGTACTGCCAATAGGTCAAAAAAAAAATTCTAAGACACTGTAACTGTTTTACCTACAGGTATGACTTCAAAGTGGCTGAGATAAAGAAATTGCGAGTTATATACGAGTTGATAGGAACCCTTTACCTGGGCCGTGACGCCGTGCCACAGAATGACACCAAACTGAGGGTGCATGACAAGATATACGCCATTGAGGAGGTGGTGCCGCTTGCGCAGAGGACTGAGGAGTACAAGAAGATGATGGTCACACCCCCAGAGAAAAGTAAGTTTCTAACAGAGATTAGTATTAACTAGAAAGAACATGCAATATCTTAATCTATACATATTATAAATTAAAGTCGCTTTTCGTGTCATTTATTTAGATAATTTATTGCGGAAGGTTTATGTGGATTAATACAATAATATTAAACTATATGTATAATAAGAAACCTCGATGTTTTGTCAACCCGTGCGAAGCAGAGGCGGGTCGCTATTTGGCATGTAACACAAAACAAATAATCTTAATCTTAACTAATATTATAAATGTGCAAGTGAGTTTGTTTGTACGCTTTCACGCAAAAACGCCGGAACAGATTTGGATGAAATTTGACACATGGTTAGACCATGGCCTGGATTAGGATATAGGATACTTTTTATCCCGATATTCCCACGGGATCGAGACTTACGCGGGTGAAACTGCAGGGCGCGGCTAATTCAACATAATTGAAATATCCTTTCATATTGCACTCCTAACTCCTGCACACAATACGGAACTTATGCCCGTTTTTTCTACCATTAGGCGACATCTAAATGAATTCCTAAATAAAATCGCGCGTTGGATATTCAACTTTCGGCGCCAACAGCGCGCTTTTCAATCAATCATAGAACTGTTTTGATCTCCTATAAATAGTAACATTTATTTTTATATACTTTCAGGATCTGTACCCCTGAACTGTTTGACGTGTCGTGATGATGAAGAAACTCTGTGCAAAGACTGTGGTTGTTACCTATGCTCAGGGAAGGAGTTCCCCGAGAAAGTAAGTTATTCTAGTTTTGTTTTTCTCAAATGAATATAATTTCTGCTTATTATCTAATGTTTTACACCTGCTCCAAAAACGGTGAAGGAAAACATCGTGAGGAAACTGAGTGATATCTCTCGATGGCATCTGAAGCCAAGTCACAGGCCCATGGGCGGCTTCAAAACTCTGACACGAAAATAAGGAAGAAAAAAATGCGTTTCATGGAATTAGAACAGAAAACACCTTAAAACTATGAAAGCAGAAAGAAAACAATGCATAAAATGCCAAAATTTCTAAGTAATAACAGCCGCTGGGTCGATCCATCAGGTTAAGCTATGCTTGCCGGGGCTGGTCCCCGGCAAGCATAGCTTGGGAATGGAATGGATAGGATGGAATGGATAGGATGGGTGACCATTTTCACATATCGAGACTCCTCCGTGCCTCGGAAAGCACGTGAAGCCGTTGGTCCCGGCTGTCATTTGTGGATCTTTGACAGTCGTTACGAGTCGTCAGAAGCCCGAAAGTCTGACAACCAGTCTAACCAAGGGGTATCGTATTACCCAGTTACTGAGTTGTGGAGGTCAGATAGGCAGTCGCTTCATTTAAAATACTGGTATTCAGCGGCATACGGTTAGACTGGAAGCCGACCCCAACATAGTTGCGAAAAGGCTAGGCAGATTGATTGAATAAATTAAAGTTTAAAAATATAAAATAGCTCATACAAAATTAAATATTGAAATGTCATTATCAAATGCAAATTAATCAAATTGACCTATGGGTTATGATTTGAATTACAATACAAATTAACTTTTTTTTTGGTAAGAATATTTTGAAGGCTATGGCTTGAGCAGGTACACTTGTGGGTCACACATTCGGTATATATCTCACTGGACAAATAGTTTACACATTACAAAACCTACTCACTTAACTAAACCAGCGCATATTACAAATTCAAACCATTTATTTCAATGGGGTCATTGAACAGGCACTTTTGAACTGTCAAAGAGTCGTTGAGTTAGTCAGAAATTTGAAGGTAGTAGGCATAAACCGCAATTCTTCTTGCAGATAGTATTATGCGACGAATGCAACAACGGCTACCACATGATCTGCCTGGACCCGCCGCTCACAGAGCTGCCAGAAGAAGACTGGTACTGCCCCTCCTGCAAGCGAGACCCCAATGACGTCATCGCGCCCGGAGCGGCTAAGCAGACCAAGAAGATTTCTAAGACGAAGAGGGACTGGGGACGAGGGATGGCTTGTGTTGGTTAGTAACTTATGTGCAATATGTATGGCGTTTTCAAAAATAGGATGAGGTTATGTATTTGGCGAGTTTCTTTTTTTTTTCTACCTATACATCTATTTCTCCGTGTTTACTGTGCCGATTTACGTGGTTTTTTTTTAATTTGGTGGATGACACCCGCGCGATGGTCTATTTTACTTACTTTGCTTGCGTAGTTTTCTTTTTCACTTTTTACTGGCTGGTGTGTTGTTTTTTTTTGATAATTTGACAACTTGATTGACTGCATTATTGCTTCTGCGAATAAATCATATAAGTTATTTTCGGCATGGGTGCTTGTGCATCATTTATCTTTATCATCAAGGTAATCTCTGAAATTAATTATTGGTTATCTTTCACAGCTAAAATACTGGTATTCAGCTGCATCCGGTTAGACTGGAAGCCGACCCGACATAGTTGGGAAAGGCTAGGTAGATGATAATGATGATCAAATCAAAACATGTTTTCCTGGCTTATAGCCATTTTTGGGTAGAATTTACTGAAGCTATGATTATGTAGTTGTAGAAAGAGCTGAGCTGTTTTCACTTAGAACTTAAAATGTTATTGTGCAATGCGAATAATTTGCTCGCTATATTTTACATATTGTGATCTTATAACAACACCAATGTTTATTTTATGTAAAAGGAGGCAGACTAGCTAGCAATTTGCACATTCCGATGGGTTACCAATCTTAGACATTTGGATTGTCACATGAACTATGTTACTTACGACTATATTAACATGATGTCTCAAGACTCGAGTCGTCGTCGTCGCCCGAGTTCGTATAAAGTCGCCCTTATATTTACATGACTATTAGGTAATGACTCATCAAAAGGCTTTTGCGTGTAAATACAAAGTTATAGTTGGTATTGTTTAAGTGTCGTAAAAGATAAACCAAGGCTATCGTTAAACATCGTTTTCTAATTGGGTAAGGGTATAAAATTCATTTCTTCATTTATAGAACAGGTTATACTAACATAGTATACATAAAGTCAATACAGTTACATTATAATACAATGATGCTTGCACAAATATATGCTAGTGCCATTGTTATCTAAGTAATTGAAATAATTGTGCTGTGGCCTGACTGCTAACAATACATTTACTTTAAAGTGTATGTACTGTTGAATTAATTATCATATAAACAATATTACTTTGTAAGTAGAGTAGTCTCTATTCAAGATTATAACTGGCTGCCCTGGGTTCGATGCTCAGGCCGTACGAAATATTTTATTACATACAGAGAAACTCCATAGAAAATCGCAGACTTGCCGTGGGCTGTGGTTTGGATTTGTGCCTGGTAATGGAAACTGAATCAAAAATTCTAAGACATGTCACATATATCAACTCGCACTAGGTCCGCGTGGTGGATTGGATGGAACTTACTCTCTCTCTGAGGAGGCCTGTGTCCCAGCAGTGGGAACATTATTGGCTGATTATGCTGCTTATGCAATGCAGTAGGCTGGCCCCCTATTACATGGGACTAAAAAATAACTGGCCGAATGTAGCTGTGCTATAAGTCAAGCTCTGCATACCTATTCCGGGAACGGCGTTAAAGTTATGTATGGCGAAGTAGTATAGATATAGTTCCGACGTTCAGAGGGCTGCGTAGTAAAATCTTTAGGAAACAAATGGTTACATGGGGCGAGTGTGAGTGACAGAACAAGCGCGAAAGTTCGCAGAGCCTATATGCAGACCTGCCAAGTTATATCTGCCGTATTTACAGTACGATCTCGCTAATCCGACACTAGTTCACGCCGACACAAAGGTGCTGAATTACTGGAAAATTCAGATTTTTGGATTATGGGACCATAATGCAAAATATTGGGACATGTGTATACAATTCTTGTTTGAAAACTTTCCATCACTTCAATTTGTACTACTAGACGCCATAATGATAGATTAAGTGTATGAAACTGAATTATCAGCGAAAATCGATCTCGTGTTTACGGTTTTGGCGCGCACATGCTTTATCGCGAACGAGTAAACTGACCAGCAATACAAAAAAAATGCGAACTAATACTGTACCGGATTACTGGACGTTTCGGGGTATTGAAGTACCGGATTACGAGTTGTAAAAGTGGTGTTGGATATGCTATGCTTGCGTATAATTATATTTTTTGAGTGATGGACGGTGAGGGCTGGAAAAAAAACCGTATTGTGGTGGTGGGTTTTCAGGTTGACCTGTTTGAAAGGGTAAACCATTGCCTGTAACCACCTTCATCACCTCAAGGGTTACCATACCAATCTATGATATCAAATTCAAATATAGTTTGCTGGTAAAATTTTGGGCACCCATACTTTTTACCCGAAACACAACGATGCTGCTTAGCGTCAAAAATAAAGATGGTGACAGTACCCAGTGGCACATTGTACCTACTTTTGCTAAGCCAAATGCCAACTCAAACATGATTTATGTGGTCTTTCCATTAGAAATGTTTGCAGCCCAGTATCTAGACATAGGATTTCAAAATGAAGGTGAAATATTCACCTTCGCTTAAACTTTAGGCGTGATGTTATGTGTTTATAAATAATTCATAAGTATAATATACTGTCCTCTGGGTTTTTCCATCTGGAATTTCTCAGTGGCAGCCTGGAGTTTGGATTTGTGCCTGGTTGATGGCAATAGGCTCGCCCCCTATTACATGTGACTTAAACATAACTGGAGAAATGTGGGTGTATTATAGGTACACCTCTGCCCTACCCTTCGGGCAATACAGGCGCGATGTTATGTTATATTATAATATACTCTTCCATTTTGTAGGAAAGACGAAGACGTGTGCGATGCCGCCTAATCACTTCGGTCCGATCCCCGGCATTGAAGTAGGCATGTGCTGGAGATTTAGGATACAGGTAATTTTTTCTTCCGGAGTGAAAAGGGATAAGTTACAAACTTAAATCACCAATGAGTAGTCAGAATGTCACCGCACTAGTATTTCAATGGCGTTGTGTACACGACGCGACTTATCTACGCGTTATTAACCAGAGCTTGATTGGTTGCCGCCATTGACCTCATTGGTGATTTGAGTTTGTACCTGTTGAGTGGAGAGTTAATAATGCATCAAAATCCGTTAAGTATTCTAAACTTATTAAGCTACACGTATTTAGAGATTCTTTTATTTGATTACAGTTATCAGAAACGGGAGTGCACCGACCGCCTGTGTCCGGAATACACGGCCGTGACGTAGAAGGCGCGTACAGCATTGTGTTGTCAGGTAAGAAATGTCAACAGTCAACTTACGAAAACGTTGATCAGTTTTTGGTTGACCACAGAGTACGGCCGCTGCTAGAGGTGGCATTGTTAACACTTTCGATACAAACCCAGCGTAGCATCGTGTACTCGCACTACGCTACAAATGACGGCTTTGAAGGCGGTCCGGGCATAGGAGATATGCGCTACGAATTTAATTAGTACTGCCGTCTCCAGACGCTGCCGGTGCAGTGGTTCCGGGCTCTGAAGGAATAACATTGAACTCATTGCTGGTCAATGGATGTGCCCTTTTGCTTGTTACGTCGTTGACCCGTCATTTGCATCTATACATAATTATAAATTAAAGTCGCTTTTCGTGTTTGTCTGTATGTCGGCGTTGTTCTTCTATACCACGCAACAGATTTTGATGAGGTTTCACCATCGTTGAGAGAATTTATTCCGAATGGTTTATGTGTATGTATAGTACGTTAATATTATAGTAACATATATAGGGATCTAGAATGCTACAACGATGCGCCTGAATGACATTGATAGGGCGAGACTCATTTATAGTTCGATTCCCTGGAACATGGTCCTTTTTAATCCATAATATTCGCATGCATTGCGTAAGTAGTGATAATTTTAAAGATGTTGTCATTCAGTACGTTCTCTTGTTCAGGCGGCTATGAAGACGACGTGGACTACGGCAACGAGTTCACATACACAGGCAGCGGCGGCCGAGACCTCTCCGGGAACAAGCGCACCGCTGAGCAGTCTTGTGACCAAACCCTCACAAGGGAGAACAAGTAAGTTCCTTCAAATATTTTAATCTACTAATCTCTTTCTAGCGTACAAGCCGTGTGCACGGTGGGATTTCCAATCGCCAAAAATGACGATCTTGTATGTACACCTTTCAAACTCTTTTTAAACCCCTTTAGTAAATTTTTTTTTTTTTAATCTTTCCTTCGTCATCACCTTCGGTATGTCAGGAAATATTGTGCAAAGGACAATGCCGATTGATGTATGGAATTCCGTACCAAGTTGCATCAAAACAACTTATTGTTTTTTATAGACTACATACAACATATTAACTCCTACAAATGTTATTTTTGTAAAAAAAAAAACCGGGTTCCAAAGTAATTTCATAAAATCGAAGATAACCTAAAACTATATTTTACTGATTGATATTCAAAGAGTAAAATAAGATCTGCTTACCTGAGAAGGAGTTATCCAAGACTGTAATAAGTTAATCATTGAAGTAGACGGTTGTTCTAACGAATGCGTACGCAGGTTTCTAGGTATCAGCAAAGAACTATTGATACACCGGTCGGCCCTACGTCTCGACATTTTCACAATAAAATACAAAAAGTTCTCAATAAGCTAACAAGGCTTCGCTAAATCAACACGAAACTTAAAACACAGATGTATTAGAGGCGCTAGCGCATATAGAAATAAAAGATGAATGTTACATCAATTAAATCATTAAACACTGTACAACTACAAATGTCAAACATATTCCGGCTAGGGATGCGATATCGATCTAAAATCGATAAATCTTTACGAGTTAAAAAAAAACATTGTTTTTTCATCAATAAAATATGAGCCATTTCATTGAATTCTACAATAAACCAGACATAATATTATGTTATTAATCGATTATAATCAAAACTCTTGCGTTTGACGGCAATATTGTGGTTGCAGAACACAAAGTCAGAGCTACAATATGTAAAATGTTTATCCAGTTAAACTTATTTGTCTATTCTATAAATAAAAATCTACTAGCGAGTAGATTCATCGAAAATAGATATCTCTGAGCCCGATGTTATCGAAAATCGATTCAATTGCGTTCGACGTCTCTATGACCGGTGCGATCGGGCAAATAACCATAGATAAAAATAATTAATAACACCAGAGAAAGACTGAGCACAAAGGATTAATTATAATTGTAATATTACAATTAATCATTTAGTTATTACATGCAGTTGCATGTAAAGTCGGTTAATTATTATTATTAACCGAATTTTATATGATTTTGTGCAAAAGATCATGGTTAGGATCACGTAAAACGTTAATCATGTAAAACGGAACGTCATTAGAAGGAAGAAGAAAGTGTTTACGGAAACGTGCATTGGAATACAATAACTTTTTAACTTAAAATTAAATTCCCTATTCGAAAATCAAATCCCCGACGCATAAGGTCGTAAAAAAATATAAGAATATTTACTATATTAAGTATATCTTGAGGCGTGAGAAAATTTGGTACCACTTTTTGTCATTCTCCTTCTAGACATAACGAAGCCTATGGTCCGTCAGTGAATGAATTTCAGATTTTTGTTAAGTATACTAAAGGTTGTGTGTGTAGGGTGAAGGTTTGACATGAGACCTTTGAAACGACTGATTTGGTAGCCGAAAGGTTCTCTTGTGTTGTTGTGGTTCGGTGTATCGACATACCACCGTAATGAGCAATGTGCGCTGCCTCTACAGGGCTACACGCATGGGAAAAATGCAAATGAATAAAACAACCGGGCAGTGCAAGGAGTCTTTTTTGCCGACTAGTCGATGTACTGAAAGCGTGCAAGGGTAGGAAGTCTGCCGCAACCTTTTTTAAGGCTGCATTGCACTTCTGTTTTATGACCGATTGTATGAGATGCTGGGGCCCGGGGCTAAATGATAACAGCCGCACGGTAACAGCCGCACGGGTTGATCGAAGGTTAAGCTACGTTTGCCGCGGTCAGTACGTGGGTGGGTGACCATCCATTACATATCGAGACTGCTGCGTGCATCGGAAAGCACGTTAATCCGTTGGTCCCTGTTGTTGTCCATAGATTTTTGAGAGTCGTTACGGGTAGTCAGAAGCCCAAAAGTCTGACTACCAGTCTTACCAATTGGTATCGTGTTACCCAGTAACGAGGTTGTAAAGGTCAGATAGGCGGTCACTCCACGTAAAATACAGATATGCAGCTGCCTCCGATTAGACTGGAAGCCGACCCCAAAATAGTTGGGAAAAGGCTTGGCAGATTGATTGCATGAGATGCTGGGTGGCCATTCTACTCATTCTTGACCGAAAATTTAAGGCCTTAAGCCTATAGAACACTATATCCTAACATCAATTTCCTTCTCCCCCAGAGCGTTAGCACGCAACTGCGCCGTCAACCACGTGAATGAAGAGGGCGGCGACGCGGGCGAAGACTGGCGCAGCGGCAAGCCGGTGCGTGTTGTGAGGTCTTACAAGATGCTAAAGCATTTCCCCAAGTACGCACCTAAGGAAGGAATCAGGTCAGTCAGGGCTTTAGAACATCAGGGTAATTCATTGGGTGTTATTATATTAGAATATATTATCGTGGACGGCATCACGATCACACAGGAAAGTAAAATATACCTTCACGTTATCTACCTGTCTATCTTCTTTTATATATATGTATAAACTAGAAAATGGCTCGACCGATTGTGATGAATCTTTGGTAAGTTGTTAAGTGCGCGTCGGAGAGGACATGCTCCTCGCTTTCCGTTCGCACATTAAAGCGCCTGTGAACCAAGAGACAATCTTTAGCCTGTATAATAGCGTGTATTCTAAAAGTTGGCAAAACGGCACAAATTGCCTTCAAATATGTACCTGTTTTTATTAATTTGTTAATATCATGGAAAACTGAATATGTTTATATAGTTCACTAAAATATTAATTATGAATTGCAATAATAAAACTGACTTGGGTATTGCAACAGTATTAGGTGTAAGAAGTTATAAAAAATTAAAAAAGGGGACACTGCCACCTAGCTTTTTTGTTATAAGTTCTATAACTTTTTAAATGGTTGTAAAATTTCAGTATCAAATGTTGAACAATAAGGACACCAAAATGATGGCCATTGTGTTGGCTTCAAATCTGCATCAAAACTTTTTCTTTGACATATTGATGTCGTAGGCCTTACATGAACAGGCATCGAGGTTTGATTAGTCCAGGTGTACGTATTGCTTTTCATAACCAATACTTTAGTGTACTATAGATCGATATTTCTTATTTCCATACAGTAATATTGCCAAATTAATCAAAACAGGAATGTGTTTGACAGCTATTTGCGACGATGCCAACTTTCAGAATGCATGCTTAATAAGCTAACCAAACACTTTTATTGTCTAGGTATGACGGCATATACAAAGTAGTGAAATACTACCCGGAGAAAGGACTATCAGGATACCGAGTTTGGAAATACCTTTTGAGACGAGACGACCCCAACCCTGCGCCGTGGGAGCCCGGCGCTAAGGAGTATCCTATTATTGTGGGTATTACTCAAACTTATTTAGTTTTACTAATTCTTCTCGTGTCGATCACTCGTATTTTGTCCGACCAGTGTAGAGCGACCTGGACAGCTCTGCCGGTTGCCTCATTTAAGACCTGGAGAGTGCAGGTAGTGGTGCACGACGGGTAGGGGAGAACAGGGTCTACATTCACACTAATTAACCACCACCCCGCCCTTCCCGACAGGCAACTCCATCGACGTTAAATAAAAATGATATTCGTCGATAAATCATAATCCAGCTGCCATGCACCATACTGGATCGATAGGAACGGTCGCTGGTATCACCTTTACTCGTCGCTCTTAGAAAGCGTTAGTCGCTTGAATACGCGATCCTCGCGATCATTTGGTAAAGCTGTTGCCAAACTGAACCGATCCCGCACGGGATGCGGGACGAAATTCAGTCATCCAGATTACGTCAAGTAACTTTTATCGAAGTGTAGACACGGGTGCGAATAGTCACGTTCGAGTGACTTCTTACTCATTAAAACAAACGACGAGAGCAGTCGCGTCCCGCATTTCGTTCGCCGAAATCGTCGTCGCGGCGTGATCGTTTATATTTGGACAACGTACTCATACGGCGGCGACAAGGCCCTGATTTCGAGTTAAAAGTTGTTTTCCCCCAATACAACTGTTTAGATGACAGTACGCAACCTGTAAAACAAATTATCTTCATTCTTATAGTATCCCGACGGCTACTTAGAAGCGGAAGCCGAAAAGAAAGCTCTAAAAGAAAAGAAGAACAATAAAAGCGGGAAAGGTGCGAACAGTAAAGGTGGTAAAGGTAAAAAGCGAGCGTTGAGAGAAAGCAATCAGACCACGGAGTCGGAGAGCGAAGCGTCGCCGCCTGTCAAGAAACGAAAAACCTCAAAACAAGGTAAGCAGATCTAAGACCTCTTTATCATCGGCCTAGCCCAGCTGTTTTTGGGTCGGCTTCCAGTCTAACCGGATGCAGCTGATTTACACAACCCAGTTAACAAAAAGAAAATCATTTAATTCGGGCAAATCCCATCTATATCTATTATCTATACATAATTATAAATTAGCGTCGCTTTTCGTGTTTGTCTGTATTCGTCTGTATTCGCGTTGCCATGAATTTTATTGGTACTGTCATCTCTAGGCGATGCCGGCGCGGCGATTCCGTCGTTACATACATTTTCAATTAACTTGGACACATTTATTTGTCCCGCCCTTTATACAAACTTGTAGAGGCTTTCACGCTAGCATGAACGTACTAAAGTTATCCAAACAGGTATCTCTGTAATTATTCCTTTATATTAATAAAACATGCATAATAATAAAAAAAAATTGGCAATTATTCCAATCTATTCTAACTCACCCTTTGTTATATAAGGTTCGTGATAAGATGATTTTGCCCTTATCTTTTTAAACGCAATACAGGGTACCTTCTAATTGCGGAATAATCCGAAAGGGATACCGGGACCCTGGCAAGAGGCAACTGAAGGAACACGGGTGGGTTTTAGTCAGTAAGAGTCTGACACGCCCCTCCGCTCCGCCCAGGAGAAGTCATTTGATGATTCCCACGCAAAAAAATAAAATAAAAAATGTACCTTCTAAAATCGAAATCCAATTTCAGCTACAACAAAAACCAAAGTCACAGACAGTCCAAAGACGAAGATAGCTAGTATATTCACTAGGAGTCCTGCCAGGAAGTCTCCTCGCAAGAAAGAAGAAAGCGCTTTAAGCGAAGAAGAGAGAGCAGCGATTAATGCTGATACAGTGAACAGCAAGCTGTGGGATGAGTGCCTCATTGTGTGCGACACCAGGGGAAAGAAGGTGGGTTTTATGCTATCTTCTTCTATACAGGGTGGCGATTTTGTCACCTGCATCCGCCTGAGTTAGTTATTTTACCTGTCATACTAAAGTAATTTTACTTAGATATGGCATTGAAATCTAGCATTTTTCGCCATGTCGCCATTGCATCCGTGCGAAGCAGGGGCGGGTCGCTTGTCTACTTATAGTTTTGAGAGGCTAACAATCTGGCGAACCACTTAGTTACCGGTCTCCGCCGCCTGCGGGCATTTGCAACACCATTCAACGGGTTCAGGTGCGTTGTTCAAAAGTCTCATGTGGCTGTTGTACTAGCATACATAAACCGTAACCCGTCTACGCTACTTAGAGGCAGAAATATTAGTAACGGCAGTAATTCCAGAACATATATTTATAAATATATGTTGTAAAACCGAAGCAAAGAACTCAGGTGTTACTATAGATATCCGGAGATATGCCTTCTATCTATATTTGTTCAAGTTCAAGTGTCGCCACTTTTTCCCCACTCCCGAAACTCACACAAAAGCAAAATAAATAGATACGCACGCACACAACAAAATATGCTTCACACATTTGTTGCTACTTATTGCACACATGCTCAAAAGGGGCAGGCATTAGAAAGTATAGATACAGCGACTGTACAAGTACTGCACACAAGCAACTCTAGCCTCAACTAAGGATGAGGGGTTGATATAAATATTTGATCGATAAAAATATCGATGAAAACAGGATATCTATGATGAAAACCGACTGCAAAAAAGAGAAGTATTTTTGGGCGTATTTTGACGTAATTAAAACCAACGTAATTAAAATCTAATTTATAATTCAAAACTCATTTAAAACTGAAATAAAATGCATAAAAATAACACCTCAACAAAAAAAGAAACGGCTGACATAACTAGATCGAAGTGTAAAATATGTACTAAGTTTTTTCAAAAATTTTATCCGTGTTATTTACGAATAAAACAAGTGTTACGCTTCTATAAATTCCTCTCCTCATAAAATATCCATTCCGGGGGCCTTATATGAAAATCGATTCTTAAAGAGTAAACAAACTCCAATAATATTATTTTATACTAGCTGTGCCCCGCAGTTTCACACGCGTAGGTCGATCACGGTCCCGTGGGAATATAGGGATAAAACGTATCCTATGTCCTATTCCAGGTCATGGTCTACTCGAGTGCCCATCTTTTCCTCTCTAGAGTAGGGAAAGTCGCGGCGGCGCGGCGGCGGCGCCCGGCGTTGAATGGTTCGCGTATTGCATTTTTATACTAGTGATAACTTCGAAATTAAATGACCGATTCGAATGAATTAAAAAGTATTTTACTGATACATAAATACCCTTGATGTTAAAACTATTTATTTGAATAAGAGTTAATATTATGTTGCTAAAACTCCTTCGGAAATAAAGCATTAATTTCGAACAAATTTGATTAGCATAAAAAAGGTTATAGTGAGTCAATCTTAAAAGATAGACGTGCTGTCGCGGACTTTTTTTGAGAACTTTTAAAGAGGAACAATTCCATCATACATGATATTTGTGTAACTTAAACTTTGTACGTAGCGCACGCAACGGAAGCTCTCAAAAAGGATTTCTCCCGTTTTTGCAACTTTTTCATGTATGCTCCGCTCCTATTGGTCGTGGTGTAGCGTGATGTTATATAGCCTATTACCTTCCTCGTTATATGGACTATCCAACACAAAAATAATGTTTCAATGCCAACCAGGACTTCCTGAGATTAGCGCGTTCAAACAAACAAACAAACTCTTCAGCTTAATAATTTAAAAAATTAATTAATATAGATTAATTAGCAAATGTTAGTATATTATATAAATCCGTAAGAACAACTAACAAGTATCGATATCATTTCTCAGCGCTGCACACCACTAATGCATAGTTTTGAAATATCACAATTAAATATTTATAAAATCCTTAAATATTATAATGAATGCTTTGTTTTTTTACGAATCGGTGGTAGGACACGCCACTTGTCTTAAGGTTTTTTGTAATTGTCGTATTTTTGCAAATAAGCACGGAACAATTCGGCATTTTGTAAAAATACGAAATGACAGTGACACGTTTCGATGGAAACAATACACGATGCGCACCGTCGTCAGGCGCATATACAACCAGGTTGGCCAAGGTCAGGCGACATGTACCACGCCTCCAAGCCATATCACTCGATATCCGTGGGTGTTACAGATTATTATAATTGTTATAACGCAACGTGTGTACTCGTACCTTTGCAAATAAATGTATTTTTATTTTCAGGAATTCGTAGAGTACGTGACGCAAGTGTTCCTATGTATCATTTGTCAAGACGTAGCTGTGAGTCCTGTGACTACACCTTGTTTGCACAACTTCTGTATGGTAAGCTTCTGTACTCCACTCCTAGCTATATAAATTTTACGAATGTGTTTGTGAGACTTACATACTCGGGACGACTTCGTTCACGTGGAAGTCGTAAGAAAGCTAGTCGTTAGCAAATAGGGTTATAATATATAGACTTTTTGAACACAATCTATACAGTAGATCTAGCGCCAATCAGGAAAATACATCCAGACTAACGGAAAAAATCTAAAAACAATATTCATAGCATCAGAATCGTTCCCACAACTCGTACGTTTTTTTCAAAAATGTACAATGTGCAGTTTTGACTTCGTTACTATTTTGTCGTGTCCATGTGACCGTGTTGTTCTTCTAAACTACGCAACGGATTTTGATACGGTTTTTACCATCATTTAGACATTTATTCTGGACGGTTTATGTGCATAATAATAAATAAATCACAATGTTTTGTCAAGAAATAACCATGTGAAGCAAGAGCAGGTCGCCAGTATGATATAAAATTATATTTGTTTCTGTTAGTATATCTTTTGATATAAAAACACATTCTCCTTTTCTTTCAGGTATGTATAAAGCTAGCTTTCAAATCATCCGGCCTTCAGTGCCCCTGCTGCCGACAGAATCTCGCAAAATACGAGGTGGAGCCGAATGAACAGCTCAAGACAGCGTTGCAAAACATCATGACTGGCTATGACGCTGGCAAGAAATAGACTGATTTAATGTAAGTAAACAGCGAAGGAGGCAATGGGGTGGTGTATATGCAAAATTGTGGATTGTATGATGAATGTGACGGCTCAGTTCGCCATGCATACTGAGCATGGAATCGCCTCTTTTCTATGAATTTATATACATTATAACCTTTAAAAGATTGTACGTGTATACCTATTTTTTTATTTATAATGATGAAACATATTTAATAAAAAATCCACTCACAAACTAAACACCTCCTATGTTATCTCTTCACCACCCTTGGTTGGCTCGTAGAGCATCCGCCTTTTTACCTTTAGGGCCTGCGCTCACTGAGAGCACGGCAAGGGATTTTCATGCGATGAATAGGAATAAAACTAAATAGTATGACATCATCATCATCATCATCCTTCTCCTGCCCTTATCGCAAATTAATAGTATGACAATAAAATTTAAATTTTAATGATAAATAAATTTCATCGCCACTGCTCTCCAAAACGGTGAAGGAAAACATCGTGAGGAAACCGGAATGTCCTAGAACCAAACATTCGAAGACATGTGACATCTACCAACCCGCACTGGGCCCGGGTGGTGGATTACGGCCCACTCCCTCTCACAGAGAGGAGGCCTGTGTACCAGCAGTGGGAACATTATAGGCTGATTATGCTTTTATGCATCTTTCAATTTTATTGTCATACTATTTAGTTATAAATATTCCTTTTCGTCGCATAAAACTCCCTAGCCATACCGTGCCGACAGTGGGCGCACGCCCATATTGTGCACAAAGTTTAATAAATTAAATAGGCGCGCTTGCAACGTCTGCCGACGTGTCTCCGTGCTTTGTGGCCATGAACCAATAACATCTTTTCATTGTAAAATAGCAACTTTTAAATACAAGACAATCGACTTAAAATGTGCAATTGTGCATCAGAGATTAAGGAAAAGCAATTTTCTTTTGATTACTATTTCTTTTAAGATTACCCTGTCGTGCGCACGTGCAACTTTCTTTTATGACAAAATTACAGACTGAAGTGCATTTGTCTTCTGATTTTTGTAACTCCATAGTTTCGATTACGTAATATAAACAGCCTATAATGTTCCCACGGCGAGGACTCAGGCCTTCTCTCTGTGAGAGGGAGTTCCCATTGCCTCAAGTAATATACTTTGCTGATCTGATTATACTAGCCTAAGAAAATATGCTGTAAGGAAAGGTAGATATAATCTGAGCGATCGTGTATATGTCGTAAATGGATATTCGAACAAAACCGCTAGTTGTTTTACAAAACAGCTCCGTTATATAAAACAGCTGAACGTGTTCATAAGACTGAGGTTTTCACTTGAGTTAGGGTCATATTCACTCATATTACTCGTGTTTTTTATTTCTGTTTTGGACGCCATTATTCTTGTTTTATGACACATAGAGCCACGAGCGACAAAATTTAAATCTATAATCTACAATCTGACGCTTCATTTCACGCTGTTTTACATAACTTCTAATCGTTGACCCGCTGCATTGATAAATGCGAAACTTTTCGCAATTCTGCGTGTTAAAGTTCAGTAATTATGAAAAACCGCTAAACGCCGTTCAGCTATTTACCCGACTGCCCCAGAAGGGGTTATTTACATAGAATAGAGCTGTTTTGTATAACAACTAGCGGTTTTGTAAAACAGCGGATTCGACAATCCATCTGCGATATTGTATATAACACAAAGTGCCTAACTAAAGCCAGTGGTAAACTAATCATTAGGTAATAAAAGTATTGCAAAGATTTGAAAGTAACCAAGGCTAAAAATAAAAGAAATAGAATTCGAAATTCTATTTCTTTTATTTACATAACATAGGTTTATGGGATGTTACAAAATATTGGATCAGGTTGACTGTATTATATACATATAACCATAAGAGGTGCAAATTTTGTTTACATATTTAGTCAAATTGAAAATATTGTCATACAAATTAAATAATGTCAGAATAATTGCTTTTTATGTTAATCATAATTAAATTCATCATGTTTCATAATAAGAAAATTAATTACTATTATTAACACTGAGGGACTCTAAAAACCCCCAGACGTAATTACAATAAAACTTCTATTGTGTCTCGTTCAGTGTCCGTCAACCGATTAAATTAAATTATTTATTATTATTAAATTACAAACATTTTATCCTCTTTGACACTGTAATAAAATTTATTAATTAGAAAGGATAACGATCCCCTACAAGCTCGGCCCAGAATATACACAAATAAAACAATATGTACTACGAAGCAATGATAGTATTTTATAGCCCAGTATATTTTGTTCGTCATAAAAATTGGTGAAGACATAAGACTCTCTTTATCAATTTTTATGACAAACCTTCTGAAATCTGATGACTTCAATAAATAAATTCAAACCTGCTGCAGGAGCGTGGGGATTAGCTTATGAAAAGGATAGGCCTTTTCATAAGCCAATCCAAGTCGGGCTGTGGACTGATGATGATGAAGTAGTCGTGTAAAAACTTTGTAGTTAACCTTCTCGAGCCCTACGTATTATACGTAGGGCTCGAGAAGGTGATTCCAAAAATGTAGCTGCTGCTCGCGACTTCGCCCGCAAAGTTTATTTGGGGTCACAACATGTTTTTTCATTCGCATTTCAAATATTATCAGATATTGTTTAAACTTTATATTCGATTTTTCTATCTGGAATTTCTCAGTAGCAGCCCCGGTGTGGACTTGTGCCCAGTCGATGGCAATAGGCTCGCTCCCTTGTGGATAGGTACAGTCACAGACTTTAATTGATGAGCCACTTTCAAACTTTTCAATTTTGCAGTTTCATACATTCACGAGATTACACGATTAAACACGAACTCAAATCGCATGCTCGTAAACAAGATGAGTTACTGGTAATCGGAAATAGTCTTATCCATAGAGGTTGACCAATAAGTTCTCAATAAAAAATAAATACAATGTTTATCGAATCTCTTTGATACTGGACTCCTTTGAATCATCAGAGCTCATTATCTCGATAATTCTAAAAACCTATCCGAAGACAGTGACAATTGAAATGTCGATGTCAGAGACGTTATTTTCGAATTTGTCGAAATGACAAATTAAAATTCTCCGTACGCTAACGTTACTATGGCTACGCTAAAACAATCGTCGCTAGGTTACGGTTGCTAGACCTGCAATTGGTTGACTTTGGGTAGTCACTCTGCTGTCAAGTTTGTAGTTCTTGCTCTCAGGTTAGCCAACCAGTTAAGATATTTAACATAATTTTCTTTTATAACACGAAGACATGACTTTTCGTGTCAGGGTGTACGAGTATAACCGACTAAGCCCGATTTGCATGACACGGCCAAAATGCGAACAGTGCCAAGTGGCTCATCAATTAAAGTCCGTGACTGTACATCTCTACTCGACCCTTCGGGGAAATAAGGCGTGATGTTATGTTACTTTTTAAAGTTAATTAACTCTATCTATGCTGGGCCGAAATTTATCCATGTTCTCTGTTTAGTTTTTTCGTCAATAGCAATAGGTAATTTTTTTATATCATCAAAAGCAAATTAATGATGCCATACAAACAATACTTTTGTTATTAGTGCTGTTTCCCCATGCGGAATAATATTTTTTTTTGTCACCTTACTGTCTTAGCTTTTAAAAGCAGTCTTGTGTAGAAGTTTGTGTTGTAAATGTTAAATGTTATTACTTTTGCAGAAAGTTACTTAGTTTGATTTAGAGAATGCGTAGATGACGGATTCGTGTAAGGTCTGTCTACACCCTGTATAACAAAGGCAATTTCAGAATCCTTAAGTTTTAAAAATAAATGATTGACAGCTGGTCGTACTGTCTAGATAGCACATTGCTCTGATGCATTTTTGTGAGCTTTCAATGTAGTATTTTAATGATATAAATGACGCAACAGTTCTTACTGTGATATGTTAATTGTGGTCTATAAGAAATGAACAGCATTCATTTTGATTATACGTTTAGTATTCACAAGCGCACCATGTGTTTACCAATACACCAAATAGGCCGGTTTATGCACGAAAAACGATTCTTCCCAAGAAAATGCGTATAATCGCTAAGTACCGCGCGTGAATAACTCAAACTTTCTGTGATTTTCTAATTGTTAAGGCGGAAGCGCCAGTGTAGTCCGCGAAATTTAAATTCAGGCCAATATCTAACTTTAGGAGTTGTAAACTTGCTGATTCTAATGTTTATGGTTCGGTAAATACATATTTGTTACGGTCGCGAGATCAACGTACAACCTGACACTGATCTGCAAATTGCAAAAAACGTAATAAGATTTGAATCTGACGCATCCCCCTTAACGTGTAGTTTTACTTTGTTGATCGCATAATTAAATACTGCTTTCTAGTTGTTTTAAAATGTTACTTCTCATTATATTATAACCAGGGGCGCCTTCATATACGTGATAATATTATTTTAAGAACATATTATGTAGTTTAATGAGAAGTTGATTCGTTGAATTAATGATTACATTGAAAAGGTATTTGTTTGAACATCTACTGCCCTTGGTTTCTTTTTGTGATGTAATGTTAATCGGAAGACGCATTAATTGAAACTGGTGTCTGTGCTGGGATTGCCCCACTGTTTCAGACTAAAATAAACTGCCTCGAGACAGGACTCGCTTATAATAAAACAGAATACCGAAGCATTCTTGTGAATTAACCGTGAAAATAATAGTTGTAAATAAATTCATAGTTATAAGTACATGTGTATTGTAACTCGCCTTGAAATTGTGCTGTAGTTTAGATTAGTATTTAGAACGCGGTGAAATGAATACTTATAGTTGTAAGTGATGACTACCTCATTATGTAATTTTTAATTGCTTCTAGATAATTTCGTAGAATAAAATTAGTGAGCATTTTATTGGCTAGGTCTTCAGCCTGAAATGTGTAAATAACCATTTCTTGGTGTCGTCATCGTATTGTATAAAATATCGTACTTGGAAACAGAGCATGTGTTGATGCCATTTTAATTAGTTCGATTTCCTTTACAATACTGATGTGAATGGTTTACGGCAAGTTTTAGAGGTTTAGACAATAATATTGCTTGCTATAAGCTTAATTGAGTTAATTAATTGTGGCCAATTGTCGCCTACTACTGCAGAAGCTACTTTATACTAGTATTATTCCTACCAGTGGACTGCAATAGGCTGAGCAGTTTTGTCATTTTAGCGCGGTATATGATTTTTATGAAAATTGTAGTAGAAATAGAAGCAACCTGTGGTGTGAACCATTTTTCCATGTTTTTGTAAAGGTCTGAAAATTACTAGTTTCTACAAAATTAAATACCTGGAGACGTGGTTTTATATTTATTATTAAAGATGTCGTGTCTGTCTAGCCAGCCGCATTTTAGTGTTTTCTATTAAATCATAATCAGCCTATATACATCCACTGCTCGACGTAAATAGGGTGTAGATTTTATGTGATGACAACCTTTCAGATTATTGGTGTGTACTATTTAATTGTTAGAATAAATTAAACTTTTTTATTAATGTTCACTGTGCACAATGTTGGGATGTCAGCAGGACGTGCTTTACTATCGTGTTCCAATTATATTTGATCTTGTATAGTACAAATAATATAGTTTATATTAATTATTTTTCTTGTTAGGCTTATTAAAGTAATTTGTTGGTTCTAGTATTGATTGTAAGGAATTGTTTGAACAATAGAAGATTTTAATCATCTATGTTTGATGAACCCCGATTTAGCTGAAATACACGTTTTGTATCAAATCCACGTTATACTATATATTAGATAATTGTGGTTTTCGTTTACCTAGTTTAATTGTGAACGCGCACAGTGCAATGAGTGATTTGTAATTTCTATTGAATCTAAAGAAATGTTCCGTACATCTTAGATATTGCTGTATGATGTGCAATATTAAAAAAAGAACCTCGGATAGGTACTTATATGTATTAGTATTTATATGTATTTTATTAAAATTCATGAATTTATGACGATGTTTAAATATATTTTAATGTTAATATTTATCATTTCTATAGTTCAATGCTTTTGACTTTTTTTTCATTTTTGTTGTGGTAATTAAATGTGATTTTCGTAACACCCACTTTGTTCACTTCTAGAAAGGTCTTCGGTGGTTCTTCTTAATTTGTTATTAAGTTTCCGTATCTATATAGCCTCGGTTTAACTATTTAATTCTGCGTAAATGACGTGGATGGTCCATCTTAGCAGCAAAATGTGGTGGTTTCAGTCTAATGGTTAAAATTCGGGATATTATTCCAATTACATGCATTTAAGCTTTATTACGATATTACTATGATAACTCAATTATTTTGTTTTATTTAATTTAAGTTGAATGAAAAATTATGTTGATTTTCATTAATAAAACAATGTTGGAAAATTATATATTTATTTTATTTTCGCTCCGAAGGCTTCATGAATTAGAATCTATAATTAATAAAAATATATAAAAATCTGGGGGCACGCTAGTGCTTCCGCAAATTGGCTTGGCCGTTCCATTGAACTATTGCATGATACAGAGAACAGTTACTTAATTTCTTACCACAAGCTTGGGAATGTCTGCGACGTCTGCGAAACGGCCAAGCCGTACATTTTGACCAAGATGTAAGGTTTACACAGTTAGCCCTCGTACAGTTGAGGGCTTGACTCGACATTCAATCTGTATGTTTTTAACAGTGATAGCTTTATGTGAGTCTTGACAACCTACTTTACACGAAATGTTTTGTGTGGTATCATTAGTACTTACTTTCTATTTCCAAATGTTTTTGAACATACATGGTAATTCCTAACCGTTCGGGGAAACACGCCCTGATGTCACTTGTAAATGTTTTCTTCAAAAATTGAAATGAAATAAAAACTCGTAAAATATTATGATAATAATTTTATTACATTGGGTTTTACCTAGTTACACTTCTGAGCACATTATCACTGTCGTGTCCAACACACAGCACAACAACCAAACAATCGACACTACATGAATACATCCTAATAAATATATTATAACAACATCACAGTTTGTATCAATATGCATGACCGGATCACGCTTGGCATTTGTACGTTATTTCCTACAGATACGTCAAAGGAACTGTTTTAAAAGAGATCCCTATTTCAAAAATACATGTTTTAAACAAATATTCTTTTAACAACATCAATTTAGATAGTAAACAAAAATATTGATATACTTAATCAAGGGATAGCCTAAAAGATTCTGTCCATTTTTAGTCCGGTCACATACAACCAAAAGTTATATCGGTAACAATTTTAGCGAGGGTAAAATGTTATAACTAGATTTGCTATTTGATAGTAAAATTAACATAAAGGCGAAGGCAAGGAAGGATTGTAAGAAAATTTTATAAAACATTTCATAAAGGTAAAATTTACTAAGGCTGAAAATAGTGTTACGTTGGCTTCGTCGGTCTCATTCTTCAACTTCCTAAGCAGAAGTCGATTACGTTAAAATTCTGTATCGTAACATAATTTCCAGCCAACGTAATTAAAACGAAATATAAACAAAGAGTTTCAAGTTTTTTAAAGCTGCAATAGTTCGTTGTGTATAAAAAATTAAAAAAAGTCATGACTATATCAAATAATGCGTTCAGTTAAACTTAATCGATGTTCATAAATAAAATGTACGAATAATAATTATAAAATGATTTTATAATTACTTAAGCGAAAACGTTCATTTTTGAAAAACAACATCAATTTTTAAAATTTTGGGTTGTGTTTAATGACTCCAATATTAGCTCCTTTACGAACATCGAAGAAGAGTTTCTTTATAAATTAATACCTACTCTGAATTGTACTTACGTTACTCTAGCAAAATGCCACCTTTTTAACTAACATTCAATCTCACTGAATTAGGATAAACGCTTACCTACGAATACTAATACTAACGACTTACTGTTACTTACAACCGCATACTGGTGTGTTAACCCGACAACTTCAATGAGACTGGTATTTATATAGATATTTAAATTAATATTATCAATACCTATGTATTAACTAAATGCACTTATAGACATAAATATTTACAGATAAAATTTTGTACGAAAGACAAATAGATTTAGAAATATTGTTATGGGAATAATTTGTAGATAATCTGATATTATTGGATTTATTATTTATTACAGAATGTTATAGTGTGATAAAATTATATTCTATCGAGCAGCTAAAGTGCAGATCAAATTAATGAAACATAAAACTAATGCTTTGATCCATCGAGCAGCTTGATACAGATCAGGCAAGAACTTAAGTATTATTATTATGATTAAATGTCATCAGAGTCGTCGGGTACGGTTATCATCAGCTCAGAAAATAGGCCAAACTTAATTATTTTTATTCAAAATTCAAATTCCAAATTGAAAAGTATCAATGATTCAATATTATTAAAATACTTTTAAATCTTTAATACTCATTTAATAATAAATTATTTTATTGTTGCTGTTTTAAATTAATTAAATCACTGCAAACTTATGATTATTTTGATTGCATGGCGCCTCCACTGTTGCCTGTGAGACAACAGAGAAGAGTGTAGAGGTAATTAATTACAGCATAACATATTGTACCTACGTGAAACACTCGCACGTAGCATTTCACACTAACCTACCACTAAAATAAAGCTGTCTTACGATTAATATGAGTCAACAATTCATAATACATCTCTTATAAACTATATGTTAACGTTTGCATGGAAAACGTCCATCAAAAAATACTTAGAAATCTATATACTATGTTGTGTACCTAAGAAGAATCGCTGCATTGTGAATGCGGGACGGTTCTGCGATGGCACTGTTGCGAGAGGGTTCATCGCTCTCGGTGGTTGACCTTCAGGGGGCTAGGGTTTCGTTGTGTGCGATGGTGTGGTTTCCATTTGAGGCGGTTTCTATGCCGCCGGTACCGAAGGTAGCGATGATGCGTTCGAGTGAGGTCCAGGTGCCGACGATGAGTCCTAGGGCTCCGAAGACTACGACGATGGCGTTCTTGACGATCATGCGGATGCGCTCTGAGCGGGACACGTAGTACCAGTAAGTGCAGCTCTGGATGAGCGCGGGGAAGGCCAGCCCCAGTGCGGACAGGCACAACGCGCCGAACAGAGAGATGAACAGCTCCAATGCGGGGACCGCAGCTGCGATGCCGACTGCAAACAAATAATATTATAGTTAGTTTTACCTTCACAATAGACGATAGGTACTTATGGGGTATAAAGCTCCGCTGATTGGTTAATATCGTGCCGACACGAAGAATCAAAGACAACATGGAGACATAACAATAACAACATAATATGATTTCTTTAAATTTTTAATTGTAAACCTTTGCATGCCCACGTGACGGTAAAATATGGAGAACTTATTATAAAAACACCTATGTACCTACTATACCCATGTTTGCAAAGAAATATATGATTTGATTTGATTTGATAATATTTTCATTTGAACGGTTAACAGAATTATATCGCAGAAAGAAAAAAAATAAAATCCGAGCGTATCACTGTTTACTCGCAATACTACACAAATGGCTTATAGAAGCTGACGGCTTTGGTTGGCGAAGATGACAGAATTGGTGCGCTCAACGCACGATCAGCGACACGAATTTCGTTAGTCTAGTCGATATCGGGGCAGCGTTTCCGTGCTTTGAAGTATACCTAATTCGAGGAGGTTATACTCACAAGTCATAAGCACAATAGCAGTCCTGAGGAGGTACTCCCAGATGATCCTGTGCTTGAAGTTCAGCATCCGGATGCCGATGTACTCGTTCCACAGGATATCGATAGCGACGTAACAGGCCAGGCCGTGGGTGATGAAGATCGCGAAGGCAAGCAGGCACTGGACCACGTTGGCAAGACTGGAGAGAGAATATCGTAAGTTAAAGTGACGTAAAGGTATGAAGTAAGTTTGGGATTCCAATGTAGTGCCTTAAACTCATTGACTGGTAAGGGCGGTCCAATCATCCTCAGAATCGCTTTATATTACTCATGATGTTTTAATTCGTCACTGGCATTTACCTATAAGGTTTTTTTTCTATAAATATAAAAGTTTTCTACAGTAAGTACAGCAATAGCTGGTTGGTAATAAAGTAAGAAAGAAAATAAGAATAAATGTTTCCCGGAATCAAGTAGTTTTTGTTTTTTGTGTAACCATACTACCAGAACTTTCATTACTTGAACCTGAATCAAATACCAATTTACGTTTTACTTACATTTCTTTATCAGACGGCAAGTTGAGTGTGATGCTGCCTTCGGAGTCGTCTCCGTACTGCAGGTATCCAAACAGGCCCATGCCCACGTACAGCACGATGATACTGATCATGGAGCAGTTTAGAACTCCGAACTTGCCCACGAAATCACGAGGAGTCTTCATCTCGTTCTCCAGGGGCAGAATCTGGAAGAATGTGAGATGTTAAATGTAAATTCTGGGACTAAAAAGGTACCTACACCAAACTTGTAGTAGGTGCCTCAATTATAATAGGTACCTACCTAATATGGTCGTCAATGACGTGGTCGGGTGCTAATCATGACGGGTTACCTATGTTTGCAAACTAATAAATGATTCGATTAGATTTTGAATGATTAAAATATAAGTAAAAAAACAATTAAAAATATATGTCTAATGAACTAAAAAGTATTAAATAAAACTTAGTAAACATAGAACTTTATAATATTTTCTTAAAATCTTGAGGCTTATCTTGAAGGACATTTACGCCTCAAGCTTTTAAAAGCATATTTTGAAAAGATATTTACTTCTAATTTATTTTGTACTGCTTAGCATTAGAATTTGTTTAAATATCTGTTATCATAGTAAAAAATTCAACGAGCCCAATATTACAGCTAGGTAGGCCGGTTATCTTGTAAGGTCGAGGAGTTCCTGTGGCCACCTTCCGCCTCTATAATCAGGACTACATCTTAGGCTATAGTTTTTGTCACGACAAAAATTAACGACTCCAAACACATCAGGGCTATCTAGTTTAATTGAGGAGTTCTCATGGCCACCTTCCGGCTCCGTCATCAGACTGGACACCACCTAGTTTAGTCCAAACACGATGGTGTTATCTTGTTTGGTTGAGGAGTTCTCGTGGCCACCTTCCGGTTCTATCATCGGACCCTGGATATTACCTTGGGTTATAGTACTTGTCAAGACAAGGCCAACGAGTCCAAACTCGATTGTGCTATCTTATTTTGTTGAGGAGTTCCTATGGACACCTTTCAGCTCCATCATCAGACCCTGGACACCACCTAGTGTAATAGGACGTGTCAATACATATCCAATGAGTCCAGCCACGACGATGCGATCTTGTTTGATTGAGGAGTTCTTATGGCCAACTTCCAGCTCCATCATCAGACCCTGGAAACCACCTAGTGTAATAGCACTTGACAATACATAACCAAAGAGTCCAAACCCGATGGTGCTATCTTGTTTGATTGAGGAGTTCCTATGGGCAACTTCCGGCTCCACCATCAGACTTTGGACACCACCTAGTGTAATAGTACTTGTCAATACATATGTAATGAGTCTTAACACGATGGTCTTATCTTGATTGATTGAAGAGTTCCTATGGCCAATTCCCAGCTCCATCATCAGACCCTGGGCAACATCTAGTGTAATAGCACTTGTCAATGCATAACCAATGAGTCCAAACACAATAGTGCTATCTTGTTTGATTACGGTTTTACCATGGGCACCTTCCGGCTCCATCATCAGACCCTGAATACCGCCTAGCTTCAAAGCATCTGCTCATAAATAACCAATGAGTCCAAACACGATGGTGCTATCTGGTTTTATTGAGGAGTTTCTATGGACAAATTCCAACTCCACCGTCAGACCCTGGACACAATGTAGTGTGATAGCACCTCTAAATACATAACCAATGAGTCCAAACATGATGGTGCTATCTTGTTTTATTGAAGAGTTATTATGGTCAACTTCCGGCTCCATCATCAGGTCCTGGACACAACCTAGTGTAATAGCACTTACTTGTCAATACATAACCAATGAGTCCAAACACGACTGAGCTATCTTGTTTGATTGAGGAGTTCCAAAGGCCACTTACCTGATCCATCGACAAAACCAACGAGATCAAATTCAACGATGCTATCTTATATAGTTGACGAATTCCTATGACCAATTGGCCATCTTCGAGCTCCATCATCAGACCAGCTCTCAATAGGATGCCAGGAAGTGCTTGAAAATGGATGACAATAATTGGAGTTGTAAGAATTGCAGCCGCATCGGGTGGTCGATCTAAAATGCTAAGCCTAAAATCTCATATGACTTCAAAAAAGAAAAGGTAAACAGGAATTGCTTCGCGTAAAAGATGTTTAGTCATAGTATCTACTTGTTCGTCTTCGTATGGAGATTGTAAAATTAAAGAACGGTCGGATAAGTACCTATTGAGAGATAAAAATAGCTTATTTTTGTAGGTAAGTTAAAAGAATGCTTATTTGCTTACCACACCAATAGCTTCAAGGGCAAACAGCACAGTTCCAAAGAAGAGCGGGAAGTTGGCTAGTTTTCCAGCAGGCACCTTGCCTTCCAGAGTAGGGGTATCCCGGAAGATATAATAGCAGATGATCCCGAAGCTCACAATGGTCACAGCATTGGCTATCGCAGAGAACGGCGCCAGGTACTTCAGGTCCCGCACCCAGTTGATCAGGACGAGGGGTAGTAGGACGCACATCATCACTTGGAATACGGTTATCTCTATGCCAAAGTGCTTCGTGAGCACGAAGTAAATGTTCTCTGATACGAACACGACGTATACGCAGCAGGTTCCGATCTGGTACACCAGTAGGAAGGCGTTCACCACGTGCCTGAAAACAAAGGAAGAATTTTTGGTTTATGTCATACTGGCTGCTAATAAAAAATCCAGGATGAAAAAGCCTATATCCTTCTTCAAGTCCTGGGCTGTAGGCTAGGTACCTACTTATCTATCATTTATATAGATCGGTTCAGCTGTTTAGGCGAGAACAATCGCTTTTAAAGATTCGATTTCAATCTAACCAAAAGAACCAAAACTGGGAAAGTGTGTAGATATTAAAATCTTAAAGAGTAGGTAAGTACCTACTGCTACCAGATTTGTATCAATGGTGGGTCTGCGGTCAATCTAGAATGATCCTACGTCATGCATAATTATTTCGTTATTGATTTATAGTTATTTATTTATACGAATAAGATTATTCGATAATAGTTAAGTAGATACAATCATAAGCTAGTTATGTTAATGATTAGGTACCTACTACCTACTATACTGCTAACACGTGAGATATATTCTGACACGTTTCTGTTCGTTTTGACGCCGATACAAATAAGTGGTCTAGTTCAAATACAAGCTGCACACTTGGATTTCAAGATAAGTCGACGACATTGTTTAAAATTGAAAGTGTTATCTTTTTTAAGTGTTTACAGCTGAAAGAACCCGTAATAAGGTTGAACTTGCATCAGCACGATAGCTTTAGATCAACATAAATATCAACACTTCAACACCCAAGGTTTACAAGAACAACAATTTGTTATTGTAAACAGTTCAATCGACATGACATGTACTTATTAATAACAAGTAAGTACTTAGGTATATTAAGGTTCTTCAATTAGGTCTCACCAGCCTAAGGTAAGTTGATATGACTTTTAATTAATTTGCTGGGAACTTTACTTGGAAGTCTTTCTGTTCTTTAGTCCGAGTTTAAAGTGTAATTCCTATCGATAACACTTCTATGTGTATTCATGAATCAGATCCCTAATCACTACTAGTGGCCTTATTAGTATCAACAAGATCCTTAGAAACAAATTCAATACTTACGCAGCATAAGGAGCGCATACTTTGCACCAGTCAGGTCCTTCCAGCAGTGCTGCTTCCGCAGCCGCCGTGTACGAGAGCGAAGGCACTTTTCTTCTCTTACACAGCACATAGCAGGAATCAATCAGGATATGTATGCAGTAGGTGCAGAGGACTCCGATGACGATCGTGCCGACGGAGCCGACCACGTAGCCGGCATTGGAGAAGGCCTTCGGCATGGCTAGGATACCAGTGCCCAAACTGCCTTTCATGAGGTGGAGGAAGGTTTCCAAGTTCCTGTTGGAGATATTATTTGGTTAATGTTTTGTATTTTTAAGGCTAGCGGAAATTAGGGCGAGTTGCAAGTTGCAAAGTTTTTTTTTTTTTTGTATGTTTGTTACGCGATTATTCCGCCAATTATGAATCGATTTTGATGATTCTTTTTTTGTTTGGTATGTCATGCTTCCGAGGCAATTACGCAAGCAAAGTTAATAAAATTTATATGGGCATATAAATTTTATTAACTTTGCTTGCCTAATTTTTGAGTTAGCTTCAATATTACGTATTTTTCCCACTTAGTTTGTCTAGACGGTATCCTGTTTGACTCCTTCACTGTTATTTACATAGCAGGTTGTGGTATTCGGATTTGTGTGGGGTAGGTACCACAACTAAAAAGAGAAAAATAAAAACTTTTTACAAAAAAAAAAACAACCGACTTCCAACAAAAACACAAAAAAAGTGAAAAATAACTTTAATTTCGGAAGTCGGTGGCAAAAAACGGAAATTGAAAAGCAAAGACACCGACTTCCACGAACCAACACACACTAACGGCGCCGCATCGCACTTTTTTGTATGAACTGCCCCGTTGGTCTCGTGGTCGCAAGCGCGACTGCTGAGTGTGGGGTCGGGCAAAGTGTTATTGGGTTTTTCAATATGGAAATTCGTAGTAACGGCCCGGAGTTTGGAAGTTGGCGGTGTGATACCCCCGTACCTCGGAAAGCACGTTAGCCATTGGTCCTTCGCCTGATCTCTCTCCGGTCGTGTCGGATTGCCGTCCCATCGGACTATGACAGTGAGGGAAGAGAGAGTACACCTGTGTCTGCGCACACACTTGTGCACTATAATATCTCCCGCGCCGAAGGCTAGTCTCCGTTGAGATTGGCCGCCGTGGCCGGAAATACGGTCAGGAGGACTATTTTTGTATGAAAATGCGATGCGACTGTTATGTGCGCTTAGATTTATGGGGATAGGCAGCACCACCGCTCCGGTTCGGGGTCCTTAAGATTTGGGAGTTTGGGACTATAGAAGACTGTCAAGCAGAGAGGAGACCGGCAACATGAAGATCCCGTGGTTGATTTTTCCCGGATAGCGCCAAATGTAGGTATAGTGCAGTACCAGAGATCTAAGAAGTCGAGGACCTCGCAGTCAGCATAATGTGCCATAGGTACGTATGTCTCAGTGAGGCTGGCAATACCGGGGCTCTCACCAGTGAACGAATGAGGTTTCAATAATAGTCAGAAATCAATATTCAAATAATGCAATAAACTTCCTTTACAACATTGATATAAGTATAGTATATCAATGACTATAAAACCACATTTTGTAATATAGGTAATAATTATTGTTTTATAGTTGTGGTTAGGTACACGTTAATAAATAAAACAGAATTAAGTATTCTGTATATGTAGGTAGGTACTCGGCAAGTTGTATTTGCATTGCAGGTAGACAAATAGAATTATGTATAGTATTCTGGCACAAAGGTAGGTAAATTGAAATTACTTTTTCCATGCCCCGATAAAACTTACCGTAGGTAGTAGTTACCTAACTTAGTGAACATTTCAGAGTTTTCATTTGAATCTAGGTCATACCTGCTTTCAACCCTAAAATGATAATGCAATTAAAGACGTGACTTTTTAAACCGTATTTTATATTACTTCATAGGTTTACCTAAATACCGTTAATCTTTAGATGGAATACGTAGGATACAGATATGTATAAAATGTACTTATTTCACTACATAATAGGTAGGTACTGTAGAGGTTTTGTTTAGTGAGATGAACATTATGACTACGAAGGGTTAGGCAGAGGTGCACCTATCTATACAACACCAACACTTCGCCAGTTAAGATTAGAAAAATAAAATATAAATACCATAACATTGTGCTCTGTGCTGTCCTGTTCCGTTCTGGGTTTTTAAGCGATTTTCCTATTACTATGATATGTAGATTACAGTGAAATGTTATTCTAGGCACGTTCACACGTGTGATAAACGGAATTACGGAAGATTTTCTTGTATGAGTATAGCAAGGTTGAGACTAGCTTCGAATAGGCTATCTGCTATCTAATTGCGTACCTAACTTATTTTCGTAACCGATTATGACAGTTTCATTTTGACAGTTCAACAATATTCATTGCGTTATTTACGTTGTTGAGTAGATTGAGAAGCAATAGATTAGCAATTATTTCAAACCGATCGTGTATTACGTAATTACCTACACAGTTAGGGTGTTGAGTACTAAATAAATAGGTCCTATACTCTCAACTCTTAACTACGAAGAGGAGTTTTTGTACCTAATTAATCTTCTGGACCTTATTACTTATCAATTGGTACATTTTAGGAATACAGGGTTTAAGTTAGCGGAACTAGCGAAGCAAACGTGATGGGCATAAAAATGAAAAAACAAGAACAATAGGGTCGCGTTCGCTAACTAATGTCAAAGCAAAGTTCGCCTTAAGTTAGAATATATATCAAGAATATTTTCCATATTATAATAATACCTAACACCTGCTAGCTATTTTAATTTTCTTGTAGATAAATCTAAGGTAAACAAAGCTGCGTGTGGCTAAACCTGCAGCCTTCTGTTTACTAGGAACATAATGGTTCACATTTAACACTAATCGCTGGTGATTATTATTAATTGCTGTGAAATAGGTACCTACTAAAACATATGAGCAACACCTCATCAATACTATGAGTACACAAGTTATGTTCTTTAATTTAACTCGTAATAACAACTAATTCTATACACAGATCAATCGACTGCTTCCTTCGTCTAGTGGTCGCAAGCGCTACTGCATAGCATGAGGTCCTAGGACCTCAAACCCAGCTGGGTTCAATTCCCGGGGTTTTTCCATTTGGAATTTCATAGTAGCAGCCCGGAGTCTGGACTTGTACCCAACGGCAATTAACTGGCGAAATGGGGTGAGGGTGCATCTTTACCTTACCCGTCGCGGAATACAGGTGTGATGTTATAAATAATATGTTATAGTAATCAATCGATTACAATAAAATATTTATCGTTTATTGTGGTTTTCCGAACCTACCTCTGAGTTGTTTGAATACCAAACGAGTTGCATAGCAGCTTTATAGTAAATCTAAGACGACTGCACGCGACTGTCCTCGCATATGCCTGGACGCACATGTTTGTGCTAATTATTTACTATTTGTGTGCATTATGTCATAGAATCAGCAATCATAATGTAATCTTTACCTACAATAGTTGTGTAAATTAGGATCTACCGATAAAGAAGAGGTAGCTTTATAACCTGGCTTGAATTTCGGGAAGTTCTGATGAAGTAGCTTTCTGAGTTTTGATTTGATTTAAGTTGTCTCTTAATCTTTACTTACTCATAATCTTTTCCGGGATTAAGCAACTTTTCAGCTCCACGCCCGTGCGTGTGCAATAAAATAATGCAGCGTTCAGGTTAAGGCTGCCACGATTCTGCAGCGCATCAGGGATGTTCGCCGGGTCGCAAGTAGAATGTTTCTATGCTACTATGCGAAAACGGTGCACATCTCTGATGCACAGGTTTCGGGCTAGCTCCAGCAGTTCCATTGACAGGACCTAGTTAGGTAGATCATTGCTGCATTACTCGATGGTTCTCGTGCATTTTCAATTGTAAGTATATTTTTAATTTTATATTTACTGTAATCCCTTGTTGGTTAAAATAAACAATTATTTATATCTAATCGGTTGTACTTTGGCCGGGATCATCAATCAATCAGCCAGATCCCCGGAAGTTCAGTTTCCTTATTAGTTGATATATTATGGGTATAGGGAACTTATGGACGAATGGAATGTCTGAATTCCAGTGCACGAGCTTTCATATACTTACTTACGAAGAAAATAATTTTCAAGTAGGTAGGTACTTCTACCTCTATGAAGTGGTGATTGATCAGTTATAATAAGTCTTGTGGGAACAATGTAAGCTTTTGATAGAAAATAATCTACTTATGAAGTGTGTTAATGATTAGATACCTACATATTTCAAATATATTGTTTTTAGCATATATTCATAGAACTAGGCTAGTTTTGAAGGAGATTCTTCAAGTAACAATGAAAGTAGTTCGAACTGGTTACTATATTAATGACACTTGAAATTTTAGTAGGACTGAATCATGCGCAGCTATCCACTTTCCTTCTCGTAGGAGTGCTTAAAAGTGTCCTGTAATTGATAGATCTTTGTTGCAAATGGCAATACCTACTTAACCTTTTCCAAATTCTAATTGTTGCTTTCAATTGGTGTTAGACTTACGAATTCTCTAATTAAAAAACCCAATAACAGCAATAGCGCTTGCGACCACTGGACCAATGAGGCACAGGAGAGGTGAAACTGCCCAGCAAAAGCGCTCCCACAATCAGACACGGGCGCGAAAGGCAGCGCTACCCCTGTCGCGCCCGCGATATCGCGCTTGTTTGCACGAGCCTTAAACCTTTCTGGCCATAATCTATTCCGCCGCGGTCAAGTTCAATGTGTAGGTATCTGAGTGTAACGACAATCAGCATTCCAGTGATACTCAAGCTGTTGGCATGACTTGTAACATTGCATTATCGTGACCTATGTAAGGAAAAATCCTTGTTGCCAGTTGTCATTAATGTTCTAAAAGGAAACCATGTAGGAAATACTGCTTCCGGAAGTCACAATTTTGTATTCATGAATCATTCATTCATCGCCTCGGCATGAATAGTGGAAAGTAGACATGATTGATTATTACCAAATTAATACCTAGTGTATCTGTCTGTTGTCTGTTCCAAACATAGATATCCGTGGTTCCAAAAGTTACTGATGAAAGAGTAAATGTAAACAAACCCTCTTCAGATTAAACTAAAGCGAATTGAAGGTTTCAACTCAAGGTATCTCACCATTATTTCCAACAATTAGGTGTTGTTTGAATAACTTTTTTAAATTGCAATCGAAATATCATCGACTAAAATTGAGGTAATAAATTGTAAAATTTATTGTAAAATGGAAAAGATCTGGAGATTTAAAACTAGAATAAAACAAAGCACTCAATTTGTATACGTAAGTGGCCACGGATATCGACTATAAATTGGCAGACACCGGCAAGTTTTCTGATCCAGTTGTTTCCATTTTCATCATATAGGTACTTTTGTAACGTTAAGACCATACCTACTAATTAACTATTATTGTAATAGACAATAGATTATTTGGTTCAAGACAGCGTGAGCTCGTGAAATATAAATACAATATACGCCTCGTGGGTGTGCCTGCTCTACGTTTTTACGTATCAATCAATTGACTGATGATCCTAAATAGGTATTTACTACCGGTCATCAGTGCTATGTTTATATTGGTTTATTAACATAGACCTAATGTCAACTACCCTACAACTGCAACAAGTGATTGAGCTGTTGATTTTTCCTCAATTAATTGTAAGTGACACGATGTCGATAGCTGCATGTGCATGCGCATATTATCGTTTTATTGGCAGGTCCGTACAAACATACATGTCTATGAATCTCGTGATTCATTAAAATAATAAATAAGAAACACGTGAAGATACAAAGTAAACGAAGAACTCTCTTTTAGTGATGTTAAATGGAACTTGCTCCCTAATTCCTACAGCTTCCGCTAATCAATCAGTCAATCAATAATTTATTATATTTTCCATGACTCTTGTCAATTATGACTAGCTTTAACCCGCAAAAGGACGATAGGACCTGGCGTCGCCCAAATTGAAACTTTATCAACAGACGTCAGACATATCTCATTTAAAAGGTCTTAGCTTACTGATCATACTTTACTATCGCGACGACTGTCAAAAGCATAGAGGTTTCAGGGAAAAGAAGGAAATGTAGGCCTAGGTCTTATATGGGGAGGCGTGAAAATTCATTCGCTGTTACATTGTAAGTATAATATAATACTTAGATTGTTTCTTCAATATCTAAACTGATTATAACAGCTTATTAGGAGATTGTACCTATTAAGCTTGATTGAGCTCTTTAGATCAATCCTAAAGTTATCTATAAAATATCGCTTTTAGAGATAACTCCACCCATTGATAACCCTATGACAATCTGTAATTCATATGGTGAACTTAATAAAGAGTATTCTAACTATTTTATTCAATTAGAATGATCCTGAGTCATATAGTGTTCTGCAAATTCTAATTTGAAGTCTGTTAACGCCATAGTCTCTAATCAACATGGAAATACCACATTTAACTATTCAAATGACATTTGGTTTATGACATAAGCGGATAAAGTAAGAATGTTATACATAAGAAATGTTTCTATTGAGTAAAATTGTACCTATGTCATCAATATTTCCCTACTGTCCGCCTTCTTTTCCCGCCCCGTAGGTTGATGAAATATTCATGAACACTATATTCAATAGGGCTACTCCGGGCTTTCGGCGTTTTTATTGAACGTTATAATCAATACGAGGTTTGACCGCTACCAGAGACACTACAATCGCAGGCCGTGACTTTGACATCGAAAACTGCTGCCAATGTAGTAAGCAATAGTAGTTTGACTTATGAGTATGTTTTCTACTTAGATCTTGTAATATTTTGTAAATTAAGTAAATAAGAAATGACCGCACCACGGCGTTATATTTTCCACAGTTTATTTTCCTCGAGGAAAGTTACACCGTGGAAAAAGTATGTACACACAAAAGTATGGAAAAAGTATGTAGGTACTTAAAAATGTTCTTTTTGTATTATTCTAGCGTCATAATATCTGCTATCTCTATCCTGGCAAGAATGAAAATAGGATGGTTTCACTATTGGTTTGGTTGGAGCTAAACGTAATTTCGTTCTTTTTTAGAAGACCTATTAGCGTATATTCTGAAAACACTACTTCAAAATTCAATTGCCGTTGAAGGCCGCGAGTTTTTAGGTACTTTAACCAAACAAATGAGTTTGCTATCGTAAGGTTCTAAGTGTTTTTAGAAAACGCAGCTGAAAACTTAGGTGAAGTGAGCAGTGAGCTGCCATCCCATCTAATGCTAGGGATGAAACTTCAAGCTCGATTCGACATACTTATCATCATCAACAGACACAATAATATTCGGTGCTATTCAGCCCTTCAAGTTTGGGGAAATGACTTTGCTTTATAACTTTAGGGAACTTACGTAGTAGGATGGTCCACGACTCTGTTGTCATAAGGCTCGTATTCCTCCACCTCGGGAATGTTCTTCTCCTTCATGTTGACAAGGAAGATGCTCTTGTCCCCTGGCCTCTTCTTCTCATCCTTGACCGGTGATAGGCTGCAGAGGAAAACAAGGTTTTATTTGCAAAACTTAATTTAAAAAAAAAGACTAATAATACAATTCACAGAGACGGAGACAGGAAAATTTAAAATAATTATTTAAAAAAAATGCCGTTGGTATAACTTGAGTTGCAAAGAGTTCGGGTATGTGAGTCTGAGGGGTAGCTAGCAGGGAAAACAAGGAAAGGTCAAAATATTACGATTACGAGTCCTCAAATTGACTGAAGGTTAGTTTTAAAATCATACATAACATAGTATAAAGATTAAAAAAAATAACAGAAAAAATGGAAATAAATTGATTTAAAATTTCGCACAAAGCAACAAAACAATTTCAAAACAGTTCTCGCGTTATTTCTAACCATAAAGTTCATTGTTGCCACTTACTTTCGACACTCGCAAATAGCCACTAGTTTTAAACAAAAACATTGTTAATTTACCTACCATTTTATAAAATTAAACTTTGTATATAAATTGTAAAGCTAAAGGTTATGTGCACGTACCCCTCCATCGCCCGCTCAGTTTGCCATTGCTAGGAGACCGCTGTTGCTTTCTATTGATTTACAATTACACTGTTTATAGTCTGAACAACTGTTTTATAAAACCGCACTGAATACAGTGTAACCTTCATGAACAAGTAACTCGTGGTTCTGAAGGGTTGCGAGTTAACCTACATTCGCCTGAAAGAGTACAGGTTGGTATGAAATACAACCACAAATAAATCTCGGTATCGATTATGGTTAACTAAACCTGACTTGTCAGTCAGCTGCCGTGTGATTTTACACATTGCATTGGCATACTGCAGTAGTTTTAAGATCGATAAATGCTAAGCTCATAAAGGGTTAAAAGAAAAGTTTACTTACGTGCCTACTAACTTTGTTTATATGATTTGTATAAAACATAAGGCATTATTTCATCGGTAGGGTGTTGGTAGGTCACTACTAGTGTAGGTCATGGTGCTGTGACCGGGTAAATTAGTGTTGAAAACTTGATTCTACCAGCTAGTAATATTGTTATGGTGTTTGCAGGTCATAAAGCTATATTACAAAGATAATCACGCGAGAATGAGACTTGATCAGAGCACACCGATTAGTGTCATCATAAATGGCTGCATAATTTATTGATACGAGGTTTTTTGGGAATAAAAATAAGTAAAATAAAAAATACGTCGATTGATTTTATAGAGTATCTGTAAAATAGCTGTTATCTGTTCTCGATTTCTTATTTCGAACTGTTCGTCAGGGGCTCACTAGAGCTCATACCTATAGGGGCTACGCATTTTAAGGGAAATAGTTTTCAGAAAACTTTCCAAAGTGCGATCCGTTTTTGGGCATTAATCATATTGTAGTTTCACATCGAAAACAAGACGTACAGAGGATGCGTCACTTTGCACGCACCATGAATGAAGCTAACAGGACGCTGATTAAATTGGCTACGTAAACCTGTGCTTCTCCAAAGTAGACAAAAACATATTTTATATCATCATCGTATTGTTATTGTCACAATGGGTAATTAAGGGCTGACGTCACGAGCCTGGTCAATCTAGTTCTCGGCTGCAATAAAATTGTTGTTTTCTTTAAACGCTCCTTCGTTACATTGCCGGGGTCAAGGTGGTTCAGGAAAGAATTGACCTTATTGAGACCACAATCTAGGTAATGATTGGCTTGTTATGTAAAATGCTTCCTTAACTAATTAAGAAAACAGGAGAAAATTGTGGTCACGTTTATGGCTCTAGCATAGTAGGTAGGTACTCGTCCATTTTGGTTTGTTTTAACTGTACAGCGGAAGTGTGACTGTAATTTACGTATTTTTAATTATTTACGGGATAAAAAATTACGTAGTTATATTCAAAATGACAGAGATTGATTCAGTAACATAAACAATTCTTAACTAATGTGCACATTGTATCGAAAACGTTAATCCTTTCCACCAATACGGTCGAATAACTAGGTACTTGTTCGACCGCTTCGAAGGAAAGGAGAAACGAATAGATTTTTTTCACTATGTGTCGTAAGAACAATTTAGTTATTATCAGTACCCTGGCCCGCTGCTACCCTTACTATCGGCTGCACCGCGGTATTTTTCTATTTTGTTTGTTGCTTGACTTTTAAAATGAAGTTTTATTTGTATATATTCACCTTTGGGGTAGAAAGTCGTCCGGTTCGAACGATGGGTTGATCATGGGCCCGCTCTGCCGCCGAGCCCATTCTTCAGCCTCCTGAAAAAAAACAAAAAAAGGTTTTAGTTTAATATACTTATAGCTTAACTAGCATCTGCCCGCGACTTCTACCGCGTGAAAGTTCTTGTTTTTTACAAAAAAAATATGTCTTATGACTTCGGAATCTGATCAGTAGAACTTCCGAAGATGCCCCGGCGGGCCCCTACATACAAACTCACAAGTTAACCTCTTTTTTCGCAAATTTCTATTGTAAAACCCCAATAACATTCGCCAATAACAATAACACTGGTTACTCTCAAAGGACAAATACTTATCTCGTAATTCAAAACGATATGGGGCGTAGAAACTGACCAAGAAATGGAAGCCAACCAAATCTGTGATATCTTACTAAGATTGGCTCAGAATTTGTTTATTATAAGAGCTGCGCCCACGCATATTGCTCGTCTAAGCATCAGACACGACTTTATGATCTATTTGCACTCCGCAGTATTTTCGTCGTCATCACGTGTTTCTGTTTGTTACAAGTTACAATATCGTGGTAATTATCATAGTGGACGAATGAGCCAGAAGATACGGTATATTTTCCTAAGAAGATGACTGTAAGAGAACATTTTATACGGCGTTCTATAATTATCTACATATCTCTGTGGTGTTTCAGTGCCCTCATTCGTAAACCATTCTGTTTTCAGTTCATCATCAATATTTCTGCCCGCGGGACATTTTTGGAAGATGATTATTGAATTATGAATAATATATTTTGATGATAATTTGGCATCAACGCATGCCAAATTAATCATTAAGTTGATGTCAGTGGAAAATATTTTTATTCACAGGAATACACGGTGTGAAAATCCTACAAACATGGTATTTACCATTATTTTGTGAGTTTGCGGTTAAACTTTACCTATTTATTAAAATACGTCATGCTATTACAGTGTGGGAATTTTAATATACCTACCTATAAAATAATAATTGTCAACTCATTGTTCTATAATAATACCTACTGGTTTTAATAATTATTTTCATTACAAATAATACTTGATGTAGGTTATAGTTTTAAATTACCTATTACGCGAAATGTAGGTATACTAAGTATAGGTACATAGATACACTTTGTACCTAAACCTTTTGGGAATACAGGGACATTATGTTATATGTGGTGTAAAATAAAAATATGGGTATGTATCATGAAGTCGGTGGTGCCTATGCTGCAATTAAAGTAAATCTTAAGGGCCTACCGTACCTAAAATTGCCGTTATGCCGAAATTACTGCAGCATTAATTTTGAAATAAATATATGTTAAAGTTGAGGATTGATGCTAGGTCCTATGTCTGACCTAGGTCCTTGGTGTGTACGTTCTTCCTGGGGGCCAAGTCTACTAATTTACAAACGTGTCAGCGGTCTCACAATGATCAGTTTTTGACAGATATGCCAAACAAAATCTGTCAAAAACTGATCATTGTGAGACCACGGACACGTTTGTAAATTAGTAGACTAGCTCCCCTGTTTGAAGTTAGAGAGGCAAAAACCCGTGTATGAGACGCATGTGTATTTGTTTGTATATTTTATTTAAATACGAGTAGGCAGGTATGTTATTTAAAATGTAATAGTTAAAAATAAATAGGTAAGTAAGTACCTACCTATCTTGTTAATTGGCAAGTTTTTTTCATAAATTAAACATCTCTGGGCGATGTCAACCACTTATATGTAGGTACATATTTATCTTGATGTTGATTGTAGTCATGTAAACAAGCTAGATTTCTATGTAAAAATGGGCTCGAGTTGTTTATGAGACAAGAAAATTAATTTAAGTATGTTCACGAGTATTTTTGTTAAACGTTATACTTAATTTTGATAAACATCGTGCTCTATGATACGGCTACAAAGGGGGTGACGAGATGACGACTAATAGAATCGAAGTATGGAAGCGATAGACAGCCCTGACCACAAATAAACTGGGATAATAAATACCAAGTAAATTAGGAAAATGATGCACCATTTGTTTTTTTACAATTCGGTTTCTGCCCACTTAATAAAATTGCAAAAAAATAGTCATCAAACAAAAATCATCTAGTTTTGGATGAGCTAAACTGTATAATTAGTTGTGAACAGTTTTCCATACAGCCATAGGCGGCCTGACCAATAAAGAAACTCCTGAACTATTTTCTGGCAATCATCCTTCACCACGAATGGCGCCGATTAGTTATCCGTCAACAACTGCTCGTCAGCGCTATTTACAAACAAACAACAGTGACAGTTGTTGGACCTGGCCCAGGTGTTCAGCTGCCCAGGGCTATCCAGGAGTATTATATAAGCAGATTCTGTTTTCGATGACTCTTTAATTATATGCTTTTATGGTAAAACAGACAAAAATCTTGGACCAAAAGCGTGAGATTTTTACAGAATAGGCCAGTGGGCCTTTATCGGAGATGGACTGCGTTATAAGCTTATAAGAGAACGTGACAATCACAAACATGCCCCAGTGACTCATCTCGTACACAACTCAATAGATTTATTGTCATCCCGCCAACGATTGATCGTTTAATCATTCAAACGTACAACACAATGTACAGTTGACCACAAAAACATGTACCCATTAATAAAAGGTAGGTAACGTGAATAATAAATCACGTAGTTATTATAAACTAGCTGTGCCCCGCGGTTTCACCCTTCGACTTATTTTTTCTTTCTGATTTTTTTTCGTTTTGTTCGGCTTCTAAGGGTCGTAGCGCGATGTTAAATAATCTATAACCTTCTTCGATAATCTGGCTATCAAATCCAAAAATATTTTTTCACCAGAGATTAAACAAAGAAACAAACAAACTCTTCAGCTTTATTATCTAACTAATATTATAAACGCGAAAGTCACGTAAAAACTACAGAATGGATTTGGATGAAATTTGGCAAACAGATAGTTTATAACCTGGATTTACACATAGGATCATTTTTATCCCGATATTCCCACGGGATCGAGACTTACGCGGGTGAAACCGCGGGGCGCAGCTAGTAAATAATAATGATAGCAATATAGTATAGATTAAGTTACCTACGTAATATAATTACCCGTTTTGCATGTGTGCGCATGTAATTGTAATTAAATGTAATAAACGCTAGATTTATGCATCGGCTTATCATAATACTGCCTATAACTGCTAATGAGTTAATAAAAACATTGATTTCTTAGACTTCAGGGAAATGAAACATGTACCTACATCACGCTAGAATAGGCTACTTTGGAATTTGGCACAAATTCCAGACTCCCAGTGGTAAAACCCTTCGCCCTACCCGGAAATCGAATCCAAAACCTCTCGCGCAGCAGCCCATAATTGGACCTATGTTATTAACCGGACTATTATTATTGGTATTAACCGGACACGAATTCCAGACTCCGGGCTCGTAGACTGATATTTTCATAAATGATAAATAAACCCATGCCCTACCCGAGTATCGAACCCACAAGAACCACACGCACAGCAGTCCATTACTGAACAAGCAAGATATAGAAGGTCAAATTTAATTAGCTAGCAACTTAGTTTATTCATAGTATTTACATAATTATAATATATACTTTAACAGACTTAAAAAGAAATATGTATAGTTTGTACAATTATTATAAATCAAAATTAAGAAGAAGAAAAAAACGGGAGATCTCATTGGGCATGGCTCATTGGCTGGCAGCATTGCAACATAAGCTAGCGAAACTTCGCAGTTGTGGTTGGTATCGATATCTAAACATGAAGATACGTTTTTTTAACAATGTTTTTACTTGAAGTATGAGTTGAGAATATCAGTTTTTATTGTTTTATCATGTTCAGATATCGGTCGACACCCATCATATCTGCGGAGTTTCGCTAAATGATTCAATTTGACCCAGTATATGCAAATAATACTGAATAACCAACGATAACAGCTAAGTTCTGACAATCGCAGAGCAACCTGTGGTAATTTGGACACAATATAGAACCGCTAAGCAACCTACATGAAGCGCCAAGAGAATGCCATTGACACTGCCGTACAAATATCAAGCACATCTCTGTTTGAGTCAATGTCCGGGATCCATTGATCACAATAGCGAAAGGATTTTAAGTAGGTATTGTTATTCATGTCTGGAAAATGCTTTCAAAGTCCACTCGTTGCTGAAAGATTACCATTATTTCGAGTTTCGAATAATGCAGACCAAGACTTCTGACTGTGAATAGTTGAAGTAGTATTAATGAAGATATTTAGAGGGCTGGAAACTTATCGGTTGATTAGCACGAATTTACTCAGCCGAAACGGGCGAATCGGAGCAGTGGTGGCCCAGTGGTAACGGCCACGACTTACGAGTTGTAGGTCGTAGGTTCGAAACCTGACAGGCGCTTTACTTTGTGTAAATTATTTCATCGCCACTGCTCTCAAAACGGTGAAGGAAAACATCGTGAGGAAACCGGCAAGTCCTAGAACCAAAAATTCGAAGTCATGTGACATCTACCAACCCGCACTGGGCCCGCGTGGTGGATTACGGCCCGCTCCCTCTCACAGAGAGGAGGCCTGTGTCCCAGCAGTGGGAACATTATAGGCTGATTATTCTAAACGGGCGAATCGACACATAATTTAGGTACTTTTTCTTGAGGCGATTTGCACGAAGGTAAGTAAACTATATGCGTGCGAATCAACAACTCCAGAAATAAATATTAAGAGAATTAGGACATTTTAATTTTATGAAGGCTAAATTAGTAAATTCCTGCGATTTTACTAATTTAGCGGGGCAGAATAACACATGAAGCACGAAGCTAAGATGGAGGACTATATATTTTTTAAATTACATTTTGTACCTACTAATTATCCATGTTTGAAAGTTGAATGATTTAATTTGATTATTACCACTTAGGTACTGCGGGTTACTTTCGTAGCTTTAATATCAAATTTTAATATCAACATTAACTCAAGAATAGATCATATCGTACTACGTAGCCTATTTAGAATTTACGACATGATAGTATGTAGAGCTGGTGTCGCGGCAGACCACGTAGGAGATGGTGGGACGGACTGGATAGGTTCCGTCAAAACTGGAAGGAGGAGGCGCGGGCTCGCGAAAGATGAAAGGAGGCTTTTGCCCAGGAGTGGGACAGCGTAGGATAGGAAAAAAAATAGTAAGTATGTACCGGTACATACTAACATACTTCCAATTTACTCTTTATTTGCCTATAGCCGCTTAGGAATTTCTGTGTACTTTATTAGGGGCCCACGTTTACATTTAGATGTTTTTGTATCTTTAACTGATGGAAATATCACCCACTTATCACGTTTAAAAATAATTCGGGGAGATTCCACTTGTAAGAATTATTTTGATGGTATTGGAAACACAAATACGGGCCCTATCATACAATGACACAACCTTCATGAGCATAAGTAGCTTCAGGAATTTACACCTTCAGCCATTTTGGTCGTGACTTTACTATTTACGCATACTTAAAAACACGTGTTTTCGCACTGTGCAAATGTGTAGTAATTTATTTAATTGACTGTACTTTTAGTACATTGTTGATTGCCAAGATGATAGTAAAGGCATGATGATACCATTCCAAATGAAATTTTGACATCATACGTACAGTGATGAATACTTTCGTGAATTTTCCTCGACGTCACTTTTCGAAATGCATTCTGTTTGTTTTATATTTCGGAATTTGTTGCGAAAGTGATGTAAACGCATCGTAATTAATGTTCAGATTGTGACGCGGTCCTTCCTTCCATACTCATTCGATCACTTATTGCTGGCAATCCTTTTTATGGCTGGCCACATCATCATTCGATTTTCAATTCAAATTCAGACCACAAACTCCCATGCACTCTCTTTTCGTCCAGTCGTCACTTAACTTTCGGACCTTACCGAGGCTCGTTGCTGTCTGTAATTATAGCCTATAATCTTGTGCTATAATATTCTAAAGTGCTGTGTGCCAATATATAATATAAATATTTATATATAATAATATTGCTATAACCATGTTAAGTGTTGTATTGTTCTACTACGTGCAATAAACAATTATCTTCAGTCTACTTCATTGCTTTACCATCAACCACGTAACGTTGTCCGGTGAGATTCCCTCAAGTGAGCTGAGCAAGAGGGCACTGAGGGTCTACCGGTACAAGATATTGATATCCACCCAAGGTTGATTGTTCGCTGTTTGCATTTTCAAAATTACAAAATATGATTGCAAAAGTAACGTCTGCTTCGTTGATCAAATAGTGGTCGCTCTACTGTAAAGTGTTATTGGGATTTTCCATCTGGAAATTCTCTTAGCAGCTCGGAGAGTCTGGATTTATGCCCGGTTGATGGCTATAGGCTCGTCCCCTTTTACTTAGGACTTCAACATAACTGGCAAAATATGGGTAGGTACTACTACTACCACCTACTATTAAGTACTATTGCTGCCTAAACCGTTTAGGTTTACAGGCGAGATTTTATGTTCAATAAGGATCACTTTTACGCCTCAGGTAAAATAAATCCCCATAGATTTCAAAGCTGTTGATGCCCGTGCCTCAAAGTCAAAGTCAAATAATTTATTTCAAGTAGGCACATGACATTTCTTTGATTTGACGTTCAAAAATACCTTTACATTTTTGAACGTCAAAAACAAAGAAATAGAACTGATTCTAGTTGCCCCTTCCAAAAGGTAGTTTTCGTATGGAGAAGTATGGGCAAGAAACTCCACTGTTACTCTTTAAAAAAATGTTTTACAATATTTGGTATACATCAATTATATAATTGATCAAAATGTAGGTATACTTTTAAGAGAGCTCCAAAAATGTAATAGGCAAGTACATCGTCTTATACCTATTCTTGTTTTGGATTACAAACACGTTTAGATGCACTTTTGATTGATCGACTTTTTGCTATTCAAATCTACTAGAATACAAAAAAATATTATGTAGAAGAAACCACTTTTTCATTAAGGTCTGTATATAATTATGTATGTTAGTTATTAAATGGCTATGTTTATGTGTTAAGCAATACGAATCTGGTTTAAGAAGTTCACCTCGGCACCGTTCATTTTAATAAGTTGACTTTGTAATGTATCTATTGACAAAATGCATGCTGGTGAAGGTTGCAGGAATCTAACAACTGTTTACTGAAAACCAATTCGTGTCACATCCCGTGTCAAATTATATTAAATTACCGTGTTTCTGGCAAATAAATTACTTTGACTCTGTAATGAATTTCATTTCAGTTCATCATAATCAGCCTATAACGTTCCCACTGCTGGGACACAGGCCGCCTCTCTGTAAGAGGGTGTGGGCCGTAATCAACCACGCGGGCCCAGTGCGCGTTGGTACATGTCACACATCTTCGAATTTTTGGTTCTAAGACATGCCGGTTTCCTCACGATGTTTTCCTTCACCGTTTTGAGAGCAGTGGTGATGAAATAATTTACACAAAGTAAAGCGCCTGTCAGGGTTCGAACCTACGACCTACAAGTCGTAAGTCGCGGCCGTTACCACTGGGCCACCAACGCTCATAATGAATGATATAGGTAACTATTCTCAAAACAGCCAATGCAATAATAATTAATAAGGGATCCCTGATTGCCAAATCTCGGTCCTTACAAAATCATTCACTCATTCCCAAAAGGTATGAAAATTTATATAGAAGTAAATTTTTGCCGATGGGAAATCCTATCGAGCACACGAACACGGCTTGTTTCTTAATAAAAGGATACAAAGACCTCGACTTTGTTTCAGTCCTTCACCCTCATCTCCCACACACGTCACTCCTAATAAGAGCGACGTCGAGAGCATCCGTCGACCAGGGTTACTCCGAGCACTCCGCTCAGATACTCTGGCACTCTCCACCTTGTCATCGACCACCGCACCGGTACAAACCGGTTCCAGTCCACTTATCCCCTTGTTACACGCGCCTCTTAAATACTAATCGTATCTAGTTATGAAAGGATTAATTTCAAGTGTTCGTTGGCAAGTAGGTTCAGCGGTACTTGAGACATATGATCGGCTGACGAGCGAAAGTGGCTAAAGCCTCCTCTACACGTTGGGCCGACATAAGCCAATGTACGCCACTGTATACATACACTATTATCAGAACATTGAACTACCGCTATTTGCGTAAACTTATCGTTGTAATAAAGACATTCTGTGGCTATTTGCGAGTGTTGGGCCAATGTGTAGAGGGAGCATTAGTCTATGATTTATTCAGAAAGGTTGTAAGTAAATATAACATTGCTGCACATATAGCTCACTGTCTGGTTGTACAAAGGGTGTTACAGAGAAGGTACAAATTTATATTCTGTAAGTCCAGGTTTCCTCGCCATGTTTTCTTCACCGATGTCAGTACCTACTTAGAACGTACATTTATTATGTAAAGTTACATTGGTACTTGTTCATCGTGCATGAGAATTTAGAGGTGATCACCAACTGCATCCACTCGGAATGTTGGTGATTACTTCAAAGAAGGTTGTAATAAAAGAGAAGAGTATTTTTCACAAAAGGCCCAGTTCAATCTGTCAACAAATCTTCTGAGACCTCGCTCCTTATCGCGGTGTGTAGTTAGTTTCATAATAGCCGCAGTTGATAAGGATGGCCGTCATCGGCACTTACAACTCTTTCTTTGCCTGTTAAGGGTTTCATTGTTGGCGTTTGTGTCGCTTCATTGAAGCTACCATTAGTCCTGTGTGCAGTCATTTTGCAACAATTGACATACTTTAAAAAGATTAATTTTCTTTTGAAGGGCAGTGCGATACAAGTGAGATTTCAAAGTCTACAGATACCAATCAAACAACTGTCGCTGAAAACCAGCGCTGGGGCTCTGCCTTACAAAGGGTCGCAGCATAATGCTGAGCGATAGCCGTTTTGCGTGGATATATGTGACTCATGTTTCCCCCAACCTTTTCTTATTATTTTCTTTGTGTTTATTTTCTTTTTTGCGTCATGTTATTTTTTTGCGTCATGTTATTTTTTTGCGTCATGTTATTTTTATGCGTTATGGTATTTTCTTTCAGATATAGGCGCTAACAGAGCAGGTTAATCCTAATTGATTATGAAAGTTTGTATATTTGGAAATTAGTTACTTAAATCACGCAAAAACGGTTGAACGGATTTGTATGGATATAATTTGGCACACAGATAGTTTACAACCCGTTTAATTTATAGAAGACTTTTTATCCCGGCTCGGTGGGATAATTTCCGACTTCCACACGACGGGAAAATGCTAATAAGTTTTTAATGAATTGAACGGACTGTACCTACATCTTACCTACTTTTGCGAGGTAATCCAGCTAAGGCCGAAACTACTCGAAAAATGCTGAAATTCTGGTGTGGGTGATTGAATATGACTTTGAACTCCAAATATTTTTGCAAATTTTGCAATGCTAAAATTGCGACTGTGATATATTTATAGCCGATCCACATTTTACTTCAAAGAGCTATATTAAAGTGTAGGTCATGTCGTCTAAAGTTAGCCGGTCTTCAATCAGACGAGTAACGACCGACTTCCTGCCGGCTATGCAGATGACTCAATAGTCGACGTACTCTGACGAGATTCCCCACATCCTCAGTGTCCTAGGTCGATGAGCTATAGACAATTATCACACCCACCAAATTGGGAAATGGCTTGTGTAAAAATAACTTGCGGTAAAAATAGAATGTTACCAAATGTGGCTAGCTGTGTCATGTTCGCTTGAATGGCGATATTTATTTATTTAGTTTGCAGTTTAGATTGAGTGTTATAATGACGTTAAACACACATAAATCTAGAGTTTAAATCTATTGTTTGTGGAAGCGTTATAAAGTTCGTTAACCTTCAGAAAATGTAGGTAACCTTAGAGTTTACCCAGGTGATAACTCCTCAGATCTTCTTGTGGATTGTTTGATAAGGAATGACGATCAGAATGCAAAACTTTCTTGTTACCTACCTCTGTATAGGTATACATTGATTGTATATTCCATAACATGTAGAAATATGAAGCACAATAATCATACTATACTAACATAATAATCTATTATCAACTGAACCTAATCTTCTACGCCTACTAAATAATTAATTAATAAACATACTTAATAATTATATTCTTAGTTAATCCGGTTTTTTAATGATTTAATTATTCAAACCACTGTTTATGATGAACAATATTGTTGTCATGGAAAAATTACTTAATTTTAAAGGTTTTATAGATAGCTAGGTAAATACAATTAAACGTGTTTGACTCAAAGTGGTCTGTTGACACTTCATATTTGCATTATTTTCTGAACTAAATGTTTATATTACCCTAGCTTTACCCGCGTCTTGGTCGCGTGGAATTTCTTGTTATACTGTAGCTTATTACCGAAAGAATTTTCGGAATTGGTTCCGAAGTTTAGCCCCTACATACAATCCACAAATTGTACTTCTTCATAGTAGTATTATTACAGCACTTAGCACGTGTCTACTCGATGTAATAACAATTAGATATATATGCACCTATCTCAATCAATCCGCCGGGGTCGGCTTCCAGTCTAACCGGATGCAGCCGGATACCAGTATTCTAGGCAACACGTAGGTACCCGTTAATAAGACTGGTTGTCAGACTTTTGGGCTTCTCTCTCTCAGTAATGACTGTCAAAGATCTACGAATGACAGCAGGAACCAATTTCCAAGGTACGGAGGGTTATCGATATAAAATGAATGGTCACCCATCCATGGGCCGACCGCGAAAAGCGTAGCTTAAAGTTCGATCGACCCGTGCGGCTGGTAATTGTGTATGTACCTACTAGGTATAATTATTGTGACTTTAAGGTTTTTTAAACAATCAATCGATAGATCTATTACTGATAATTGAACACTACCTACTGATTTGCTTACTGATATTGACAGTCATTATAGATAACATTTTATTTTGTTAATAGTTTTGTTTGATGGTGTATAATTTTGCTTCCTCATGGCTAACTATTAACAGGCGCACGGGTCGAACTTCTAGGTTAAGCAACGCTTGCCGCGGTTGGTTCGTGGATAGGTGACAATCAATTATTAGTACGTACCGAGACCCCTCTCTATCTCGGAAAGCACGATAGGCGCCCGTTGGTCCAGGCTGTCATTTGTAGATCTTTGACAGTCGTTGCGGGTCGGAAGCCCGAAAAAAAGCAGTCTTACCAAAGGGGATTGTGGAGGTCTCCACAATGATCACCATGTTTTCCGTCATCTTGACGACAGATATTAGACGAATCAAGAAGTCAGATATTATCGCCAAGTAGACGCTCGTGACTGTACCTGTCGAAACACCCACATAACGCACATTTCATCGGAATAGGGGGCGAGCCAATTGCCATCAAGCGGGCACAAATCCAGATTCCGGCTACTGAGAAATTCCTGATAGAGCAACCCAAAAACACTTTGCCTGCCTGACCTGAGAATTGAATCCAGGAACTCATGCTCAGTAGTAGCGCTTCTGATCACTAGACCGACGGGGCAGTAAATAAAAAATCAAATATTTCAAACTTGATGTAATTTTTATTGACAAATATGACTTATAAGATGGCGGGCGTTCTGAAGGTACCAGAATGAGTGCATTTATGGACCAAATTGACACATGTATATTTCAGTACGATTCCATAAGCGGTCCTATAAGATTAGCGAGTGTCCATACTGTACCTACTTGGGATATTCTTGATTGGTAGTTTAATTTGGTCCCACTGACTGTTAGGCAAAGGCACAAGGTCTCAAGGGTCCACATAACATCACGCCTGTATTCCCCCGAAGCCCCGAAGGGTAAGGCGGAGGCGTACCAGGTAATAGTCTAGGCCTTCAGATTGAAGGCTCGCGCCACATCACAGGCAGACTAATTAAAAATCCGGAGTCACACGTATCTGTTTGTTTTATGCCGTAACACGTGTGACTCCGGATTTTTAATTTGTCTGTATGTGATTTCTTGTTTATACCTTTTTAGTTGACTTTTTTGTCGTAGTTAACGGTGGACTTTTAGTTTTATAACTTTTTATAATTAAAATACTGGCTGCGTCCCGCGTTTTCACCCGCATAAGTCCCGATCCCGTGGGAATATCGGGATAAAAAGTATTCAATGTCCTAATTCAGGTCATGGTCTACCCTGGCGCCAAGTTTCAGTCAAATCTGTTCAGCCGGTTTCGCATTTATAATATTATCTTTCTAAATAATATCTTTCTAAAATTGGCTCTGTCCATATGTACTGTCCACATGTATAGTCATCGTGATGACTGAATTTAACTAGTTTATTCGTCAGCTCTCAATTAAATCAGCCAGTTAAAATCAGGTAATAGATTACAATATATTATTAAGTATTGTTCTTTCTTGAAACTCCTAATTGAAAACTTGATTTTAATTTGGTTCTAATGTTCAGTACTTGGGGAAAACAAAATAATTAACTTATTGTAGCGTTTTTATTGCCCATTCTTGCATTATGCTAAAGTATTATGCGTTAGTCGGGCTATTCTGTACAAACTACGTCACGTCATGGCACAGTAAACTACGTCACGTCATGGCACAGTAAACTCTATATTCGCGTTTTTCAGAATAGCACTGTAGATTCGGCTTCACATGCACCAGGTTGTGGCTTCTGTAGCAATGTGACTTTTTCATATTCATATTGTACTTTTTGAAGGGGTTTTTCCTTCACCATATAATTAATTACAATAATATACCAAACAACTTAAAAACATTGACTTCTAGAGCATTTAAGCACAAACTATGTAAATGGCTAAATATACAAAATATCTATTCTATTAAAGAATTTATAGAGACTAAATATCATCCAACAATAATTGTATAATATTATGTGATGTAACGCATGCCGACAAGTTTGCACGCTATGTATGTATAGCTAAACATGTAAGCACTAATTTTAATGTACCTAACATCTGTAATACCATATTTTAATGCAAATAAAAATGATTTGATTTGATTTGATTGATTTGATTCATATAAGTCGTGATCAATGCTTGAGCTTTCTCTGAATGAGAAGTGGCTTGTGCCCAGCAGTGGGACAGTAATAGCCTGCTATTATTATTATAGCTATACAGATTCGACCAATTTTTCATTTGGAATAGTTACAGGAACTAAATTTAAGTTCAGTGCATCTTTTTCTTTCTATTTCATTATGGAAAGGACAGAAGACAAATTTTAGTTTAGTCCTGTCAAATTAATCAGCGCCTGACGTATATTGACGTAATTTTAGTAGGCAAGTTTTTAATCGCGTCTAAACTTGTTTGGAGTAGTGACCGTTTTACAGGACTAAACTAAAATTGATCTTCTGTCCTTTTCTTAATGAAGTAGAAAGAAAAAGATGCACTGAACTTAAATTTAGTTTAGTTTGTGAACAAGGGAATCGGCACCAGTATATTAACTAACAAAGGGCGTTCCCGCTAACCCGTAATAGCTATAGCGTCCATACATGCCAAAAAAAAAATATACACGAACCCTGGTTTTCTTAATATTTTCAGTATTTTAATATTGACAAAATTATTAAATTGACACGGAAAAGAAACACTCTATACATGCACACTTGTATTTCAAGTTTCAACGTAGAAAGACAAACTGTGTGACGAATTTGCGTGTACAGATGTGTTAGCATCAACGGCACACTCGTAGACGTCGACGTCCACGATACGTGACGTGCAGGATTATAAACTCGTAGACGTCCACGTCCACGACGAGACCTTATTGTTACTATTTTGTTGTACGTATTAAGGCTCGTGCAAACAGACGCGATATCGCGGGCGCGACAGGCAGCGGTACCTTTGTCGACAAAGGTACCGCTGCCTGTCGCGCCCGTGATATCGCGTCTGTTTGTACGAGCCTTTAAGGTATTCGGTACCTACTAACCTAGGTACCTGTTTATTTTCATTCGATTCCATGTACTTACTTACTTTGTATTTAACAGTAAGACGCATGTATTTTGTCTAAAACTAATGTGTATGTCACGTTTTATGTATTCGATGTCAGTAAATAGTTAAACAGAAAAACGTTGTGTACACATTATGTGGAAAAAACCGCCCATTGTGACCAGTAGTGTAAATATATGCCCATAATTACTTTTTGCTTTGGCCACCGAACTTAGAGAAATACAAATAAACAAATCAGTTTGAATCGCAGAATGACTTAATTATCTCTCTGAGTCAAATTATGACGTCACACAAACAACTTAAAGTGTGGTATGTGCATTAGAGCTTAAATTACAAAAAAAAACCGACTTCCAAAAAAAACACTCAAAACTGAAAAATAACTTTAATTTCGGAAGTCGGTGTCTTTGCTTTTCAATTTTCGTTTTTTGCCACCGACTTCCGAAATTAAAGTTATTTTTCAGTTATGAGTGTTTCTTTTGGAAGTCGGTTGTTTTTTTTTTTGTAAAATGTTTTTATTTTTCACTTTTTAGTTGTGGTACTTACCCCACACAAATTCGAATACCACTAGCTGATGTAAATAATCGTGAAGGAGTAAATGAAAACATCATCTAGATAAACTAAGTGGGAAAAATACGTAATAATAGTAATAACATACAGACGAATTGAGAACCTCCTCCTTTTTGAAGAAGTCGGTTAAAAAAGCAATTTTAGTCATTACTTCGGATTTTATTGGTGTTAAAGAAATTGTTTTTCACAAACCTGAGGGGTTTCCCTGCAGTCAAGACGAATTATTTTGCAATTGATTCATGAACACTGCTTTAACAAACGTAGAAACGAAATTAAAGTTGTGTAACTTGTGCCCGGTTGATGTCAATAGGCTCGTCCTCTATTAGGTACTTGTGGGTGTAGGTACACCTCTGCTCAAACCTTCGGGGAATACAAGCGTGATGTTATGTTATTAAATATAATGTATACCTATATAATGTTTCATACTGCACTTTGGCAAAATATTGAAGAACATTAAAATTGTAATTTTGTTGAAATAACCTATCTGTGAACGGTTGTTGGTGTCGACTTGAGGTAAAAGATATTAATATATTTATTATGGCGTCAGCAATTGGTTGCGAACCATATGGTGAGACCGGCTGGGCCAGGTGCACGCAGGGTCATCGCCTTCGTGGCAAAAATGGAAAAGAAAATTGGATACTGAGATATCACTGTTTCAATATTACATTGTTTTCTGAACAGGTGGCTAGCCTGGAAATATCGTAATCGTGTACGATGATTTCTAATGTTCACTGCTGGGACACAGGCCTCCTCTCATCGAGAGAGAGTGGGCTGTAATCTACCACGCGGGCCCAGTGCAGATTGGCTGGTAGATGTCACATGACTTCGAATAATTGAAGAAGTTATTTACACGAAGTATAGCGCCTGGCTGGGTTCGAACCCATGACCTAGAACTGCTAAGTCGGGGTCATTACCACACTGGGCCACTGCTGTTCGCTGGTGTAGGTTGCTTTGGCCTAACTACTTTACTCCATCGGCCATTTGCAAATGTGCAAATGTGTATGCAGAACAAAATGCCAAATAACTTTGTCGACGCTCTAAATAAGTAGGTACATACTTATATTGGTAACTTCAGTACCTACCTATTTTATCAAAACTCATTCACTCGCGTGGCTATAGATTATCTAAGAGCTCAAAAATGTTCTAAGAATGTCGTAAGTGTCACTATACTCTCGAAAATTAGCACCCCCGTAAGTACATAATAGGTATATATATCTAGGTAAGGACCAGTGTGTGCACTGTGCATATTATCAACGTCACGTAGCTCGGGCTATTAGAAATCATGTAGATTAATATTCAACGCTAAATAAGTATTTTAGTTTCCATAAACTATTCTGAAATACTTACAAAGAGATCAATTTATTTAAAAATATATCTTTACAGCGAAATATAAGTACTATAAGTAGGTAAGTACATATACTTACATCATTTATTATAAAATAATAGTTTTAAACTAATAATTTAATTTGTATATGTAAAAAGGGGAGGGAATCTTAGGGCGTTTTTTGAAATACATGACAAAAATAATATTGGACAAAGTGGCAACCCTGCTCACGTCCAGCCTGCTCCGGCCCTTAGGCATTCGTCGATCAAACCAGATACAACCGGATTTCACTGAGAGTGAGGAATTATTACAGATGGGGAATTCTGCAACACATTCACACGTTATTTTTTAAATTATTTTGACCTCGCTTATGTAGGTTACGACGTTTAGCTAAACAAAGATGATTTGAACATTATGTACCATTTAATTTAGAAGACTTGGAATCCATTTATTCGTTCATCCTAAATTAAAAGAAAGGTAGACAACAGTAAAAATAAATGCACTGTCGAAATAACAAGTTACAACTACAATGATCTCATAATTTGCAGGCAAACGACTGACACAATAAACTATTGCAGATAACATAATTATAAACCTACTACCTCTCATTACAAACTGAGCTTAGCCATTCATTTTAAGAATCAAGCTTCTACTCGGACAAAATGAAAAAACTTTTATGCGTGAATGATTCAAGGTTCGATTGATCAAGTGTGGAATGGAATATCTTTGATAGATAAAGATAGTGTATGAAACTGCACAATTAGGTAATCGCCGGATAATTAATACATATTTTATTTAGGAATCTAACTCAGAGCTCACTCACTGCGCGCGGGAACCCTAGAATCCTTTGATGCGTTCGGGATTCAATATAGCGCCGAATCTATCCCCTTAGTGAATAATCTTCCATTAGATAATTTTGTATATTGGGTCTACTCTTGGAAACGCGGAAATAGTAGGTTTGACATTTCATAGGTCAGTGTAAATTAACTGAACTGTCAGTCTAGACCATTATCACAGATTGACGACAGATCATCAATATCCCAACAACTGCGATGACAAGTCCCAATAGGTACACGTCCTAATGACAAAATATGAGAAAAATATAACAAATAAAAATAATAGCCGTTCCCTACTCCGTCACACAGCGCAGTTGCGTAAGTTTTATCTAAAATTAAAACATCTTTCACATTGTTGTCCCGTTTACGCGATTTATATACGCAATTTAAAAGCAATTTGTGACGTAAAGGAACAATTAAAGTGGCTACAGCAATAATGGGCAAATCTCTAAACAGACTTGTAGGATTGCTTTAGTATTATACCTAGTACCTAGTTAAATGTAAATGTAAATCAATAAAGCAAAAGGTATAATAGGTACTCCATTTTCGAAGTCTTTGCAAATATTTTTTTGTAACTTATATGATACAAGGTCGCGTTCAAAACTAAACTGGTCTACGCGGACGTGCGTTTGTGTAATTATAGTAGTCCGTTCTAATTTTGTCATGGAGTAGCGTTCTGACTATACCCTATGTGATTTATAATATTTATTCTCAAATTAACGATTTATTTTATTCTTCAGACCAGCTTCTTAAGCGCTGCGTTAGGAATTCGAAACATGGGAAATACCAAGGTGAGTTTTCGTGTTAAGGAAAACGTTGTGTAGGTATCTTAAGGAAATCTGGAATTAATTATATAAAATTACCAACCGGCAATGAGCAGGCGTGGTTCAATGCTATGATTTGTTATTTTAAAGATAAATCTACGTATCTCGTTACCTCGTACGTTCGGAAATCTTGTAAAACTTCTGCCAATGGATCCCAGTGCTGATTCGAACACTAATCATCTTTAGAGTATCCTAAAAAGATTTTATGATATTTAACGATTCTGTACAAGCTTAGTGACAGGAAGCCAATAATTTACAAAAATGCACTTTCTAGGTCAACAACAAATCGTAGCGGAATCCCCCAGCTGCATTCGCGACGATTTCATTGCAATCGTTTAATGCCGCGGCGAGCATGCGCGGAGCCCGGACGCGCCCGCGCACCGCGAGCCCACGTCGCCTTAATTACCGCTACTTAACTCCACCGAGCACTGCTAACTTGCGAAAAAGAAATTTCCATAACAGGTTTCCGAAACCAAGGCCGGTTTAACAGAAGATTGCAGTTTTTCGCAAGTAACGCCCAGAAACATACATGGGCAAAGTTGCATTCGACTTAAAAAATATTTTGGCGGATGACGTAGGCAAAGTGAAGTTCGGGTCAACGACTTTGAATGCATCGACCTTTTTTCCCTAAAGATTTGTTTTCGCATGTAGCAGTTTCATTCGTTTAAATGTATTAACAGCAAGTACCCTTACCCAAACTAAGAGCTGATTCGTAACTTAAAGTGATCTATAAAGCTTCATTATGGTTGGTAAAAGACGCCACGTCGTGTTGTCTGTACAGCAACACATCTAGGTCTATCTGAGCCACACTACCTGGCAGTACCACCAATTACTGGTAGGTACCATAGGCGTCGTTAATACTGCCAGTTACTAGTTGGCAGGCGGGGGTGTTCCAACAACAAACGCGTCGTCTATCATTACGACGAAGGTATTTATTGCTCGGCAATCAAGGATTGAACGAAACTGTTATTATCGGAGAGGCTTAGGTTCGGTCTACATAGGCTTCGATTACTGACAACAATGAGAAAGCTGAAAGCTTTAGCAAGATTGGTGGCAGGAACACTTATGGCTGTAGAATAGAATAGGTACTCTTTATTATTTGTATGGTCCATACAAATTCAACTACCAACCAACCATGCCAATGTTAGGAATGTGTATGACTATAACAATACATGTTCATATTAAAACATACCAGGCTCAAGGGTACTTCTTTTCCTGGCTGGTTTTAGTCAGTAAAAGTCTGACACGCCCTCCCTCCAGATAAGAGCGGGAGAGGTCATTAGAAAACGTCCAAATATAAAAAAAAAAAGTGCCTTTTTCAGTCAGTAATAGTATGATTAGGAACTGACTTTAGATTGTTGCCAACAGTAGTAGTTCAAAGACCAGTGCTGTATCTGAGCTTGTCAATAAAGTTGGTCTAAGTAGGTCTATTAAATTATTATAATTCTGCTAATATATGGAGGAAAATTTAATACAGGTACTACGAGTATGTAGGTATGTGACGAAATTAAATCAGTATTGGACGGCTTTATAAGGAAAACTGTTTCATATAATACACGAGGAGAGGATCTTAATTAAGATGATCAATAAAACCCAAGCTATTTATAACCAAGTATAATAATTATAAAGCATTGCTATTAATTGCATTGTCAAACCGCCTGTGTGCTAGACTTTATGTTGTTTCATAATCTATGTATTATAGGTACCTACGTAACTACTTATGACAGAGGTACATAACACAAGGGTAATTTACCGTAATTACCTACTTCGAAATTATATAAGTGAGGGGTTCCAATCTCATTTGTATCATGTTAACTTCGAGGATAGAAAGGACTATGAATAAGTAAGTATGGAAATATCTTAAGACTATTAATTAACCTAACCTAGCTTTTGAATATACTATGAAGCCACCACTAAACCTCACACATGAGGGTAAATGAGAAGATCTCACGAGCTGACCTCAGCTTCGAACTCCGATTCTAAGCTCGTTAATTACAAATATTGTACGCATGATGCATGTTAAATGCACCTTTGAAATAAAAAAATGAAGAGATTTCAAATACTCGTGATACTTAATAAAAGTTTAAAAAGAATAAAAAAAATGAGTTTTTGAGAAAAGACAGAAAATCCTTAACTTTCCAATTTTCATAAAAAATCGGAAAGTTAAGGATTTTCAAATTGGATACTTACGATAGAATAATAAAGAAGACTGTCAAAGACGTATTATTACCATCATTATTCTATCGATTACCTATTATATAATTCGGAGAGCATACAAAACCGCAACTGTGTAAACGTGTGACTAATTCGTTGAATGTAAATAATGACCATGTACAGGAGTAGGTACGAATAGCTATGAGTCAGGGACAAAATATACTTTACGGAAAAATCTAGCTTATTTTTGTGGGTACCTTTTCATGTTCACAAATAAATACACATAAGCAGGTATTAGCCTGACTTAGGCACGCTATCGCAAACCGCCGACAACAAACACTTGCAATTTAAAGGCCGTTGAGAGTCAATTGCACAAAAATAATGAACCGGTCAATAAAGAGAAACAAAAAACCCAGCTGTATTCTGTCATCATTTTATCTGATAACCCAGGTTAACCCCAGAGAAGGTTACCATCTTATTCGTTTCAATCCGAAAGCTTGTTTCAACCAATATTTATATTACCTACACTTGGCTCATTAGAACTACCTAATTCATGGCTAAGTACAGCAGTACGTAGCCGAACACACCACTATATATCATCAGCGTGCACATATCTAGCAAGATGTGCACACAAATGAAGTAGTGCTCATAATTCGCTACACTTTAGCCCACGCTTGTGCCGGCGGCAACATGTGAAGACAACGACAAGAATTGATTGGCAAAACGCACGTGCTTCAAACAGGCACGTGTGATAGGAAGGTGAACACTCTGAAGAAGGTACAGAAGGTACACTTGGAGAATAAGTGAATATAGACTCGTGCAAAAATCGGTAGGATGAGTAAAATAGAGCAGTTTAGATCATTAACAGTCGCAATTCTTAAGTAACAGATCAGGGGATCAGGAACTGGGGTGAAATAGCAGGATTAGGACAGGATGAGCATTATATTATTATATTGTCAGTGAAAATATAAAGAAAGAAGAAGACAAGCAGTAACAACTGCAGGTCAGCCGTCCTATGACGAGTGAGAGCATATTAAAGTTAATTCTCTCTCTAGCTCTCTCATTTTGCTGTATTTCTGTTTTATTCGGCTGTGTGCGTAGTATTTGATGTTCGGCGGGGCAGAGCTCCAACTGCACATTACTCCGAAATACAGTAACATGTGCTCGTCAATTAATGTGAACGAGAAATATTACACACTTTGTGAAGCACGGGACTGGTATAAATAGCGTGGACATTACCGGGATCTACTCAAATACGTATTACTGACATTTGTCATAACATCTTGTGGATTCCAGATTGTCTAATAGCTTTGCTTAATGGCTATTTTAAGCACTTTTACATATATTTCAAAGGTAATGGAGATGTCTATGTCCAGCAGTGAGCAGATGAGTGAATTACTAAGCTTTTTAAGCTGTACGGTCAACTGCACAATTTTACATTGACAGCACCTTCCTATCGTCGTATCGTAAGGGCGTGATTACGCAAATACCACTGATGCGCGGTTTACTGTTCGTGTAATAGGCGAATTCCACGTGTTGTCCAGCGGTAGCATTACCAGAGTCTAGCCTAGGAGAGGTTATGCCTTGGGCATAGTTCGTAGGCGTTATTCAGCTGTGCCATCGGAAAAGTCAACTTGAAAATATCACTGAGCGATGTTGAATTGTTTCATTTACATTTCGAAAAGTCGTTAAACCAATGTTCTTAGTTATTATGAGTATATTCACCCCAGAAAGTTTTCCGACCACTAGACATTACGGTGAACCATTTATTGCTTGCCGGCCTGTTGCCAAGATCCTCTGTTCCAAGACCTTTGGTTTTAGGAGACAGGGGTTCGTTGTAGCACCAAGGAAGATGGGCGTGGGTGGGTGCATAGAAAATAAATTATAATCATGAAGATGGCCATATTTTCTTTTTACGAAACTTTTGTCGGCTACCGGGAGTTTCTGTTTAAAAAAGACTGCTACAACGGAGGTTATTATTCACATCCTAGGGAATCATTCAATGCAGTCAGCTTTTTCACCAGAGCTGTTTTAAACTGCAATAAATAAGCTCGGGGCAATATTGGCATCATCACCCCGTTTGGCTGACTTCAACACATTGTATGTATCTAAACATAGACGTGGACATTAAACATATTGTCATGTAAACATTGTGCATGACTTAAAATAAATATTACATAGCTATATTTATGTAGTTAATGCTTACTTGAAGTATTCTGTAGCTTATTTATATTTCCTGCTTACTGCGGTTATGTAAGACCAGGTACAAGTGTCCGCCAAACTGTGCGTAACACTCAAGAGAACGTCTTAGTTTATATATTTTTCAGTTTAACCTTGGACTTCAGACAATTCTTTCTACGTCTTTCCTGCGGAAAGTAACTCAAATTGAATGAATCTTCACACTTGCCAATGAATTCTATTCTTTTTTTCTACTATCTTCTTACTGGGCTTAGATTGGTTCCTTGTAGGAAAGACTGCCAGACACATGAATAAAGTAGGTACAGATATAATAGTCAGATGGATTATTTAATGATAGCTAGAGCGAGCAAAACAGGCAGCGGTGTCGAAGCGAGGTTGACAAATGGCTGTTATGATTCCCAGAAGCTTTCACCTTTTGCCCGGTTTGAGAATGCTGTGAAAAATGTTGATTTATTTTCTTGTTCTACGCCCTTGAAGTCGGGCCAGAATTTTTGTTTAGAATGCGCGTTTTTTTTTGTATTACCACGTGACGGCTATCGGCGTTGGGTTCTTACATCGGCAGTTAATATTACTATCATTCGTTATCAGTACATATTCGCTGCTGCACCGCGCTGCAATGCCTGAACCTGACTCATCAGCATCACGCAACGTTTCGGCGCTGGCCTTGAACTTCAGTCGCTAAATCATTCGAGCGGGCTCCGTGTTCCGTGCGGCCTGACGTGCCAAGTGCCAAGCGCCTGGCGCGACCGTTTGGCACGCGACCACACAATATCTGCCCATTCAGGTTTGGACGAATTGTGGACTATTCTAAAAGAGTCGCCGCAAGCCTGCCAACGATGCGCGTACATTATAGTTCCGACAATTTTTCGGCTCCAGAAATGTTCCGATGATGGTGCGCGTTTTATTACGGGTCGTTTTGAAGGGCGTCAGTGTTTGAGTTTCACCTTGCTTGTAATACGAGTATGCTGTTTGAAAACCGCAGTGAAATAATAAGTTTATTTTCGTTTCAATTATAAGATAAACACCCGAAAGAGAACACACTTCGCCATGTAAAAAATGAGCCCAAATTTCCTTATCGAAATAATTGAAGAGCTCTCTCCGTAATTGTTGGCGGTACCTACCCAACAGAGATGCAATCATTCGACGTGTTGAGTGTTCCCTTGAAGGTACCGCGTCGACCGACAGGCGGCGAGTCGTCGAGGAAAGCATGGAAAATTCCCAGGCATACGCATACCGGTCCCTCGCGCCGACCGGTCTCGCTGCGCACACGCACCGTATTTTCTACGTACAGCGGCTGCGGCCGCTTCATATCGTAACCACAGTCCTTGGAATCGATCGAAAGTAGATTTACTGAGCTATTACTTGATATTGCTGTGTACCTATTTGTGCGAGGTTAACGAATTTATTGAAATTTAAACTGCACATGTTTTAATTCTACAGTCTGAAAAGTCAAACCATACCTCTCTTTGTCTTTGGTTTTACAAAATGATCACATAATAGATACCTATACTATCCTAACTAATATTATAAATGCGAGAGTGAGTTTGTTTGTTACGCTTTCGCGCTAAAACGGCTGAACGAATTGGGATGAAATTTGGTACAGGGGTAGACCATGACCTGAAATAGGACATAGAATACTTTTTATCTCGATATTCCCACGGGGTCGAGACTTACGCGGGTGAAACCGCGGGGCGCAGCTAGTAATATTATAAAATGTAATTTCCAAAACTCCATAAACAACAATTGTTCGTTTTTGTATTACTTTACAATACGTTCTTTCTTTGCGTCATGTTTACCGCAAATAAATGTAAGTATTTTCTTTATTATCAGATTTCAAAAATTCTTTCTTCGATAGAAAGTTACGCTATTGCCGAATGCTATACTTAATATTAGTTCAGAAGCTAGTTATGTTATGTATAAAACTAATAAGTTTTGAATATCTTGAAACATGATTAATGTTCTCAGATTAAAGAACTGCAAAAAAAACTTGTTCTATGAGATAATTAAACTTGTTCTTGACGATTGCAATGCATAAAAAGTTGTAAACACACACGACCTCGTTCTAAGAATGCAATTTGCATTGGGAGGTATGTTAATATTTTTTATAACTGTTCCGTTTATAAAAATATCCAGAGCATAATTTTTATAACGTGTCTCTGACTGGCATTTATTTTATATTTGTAGTAAAATGATAATACAATAATACATAATAATTTTCTTTGTTGACACAAAAGTATAAAGTTTATACCTGTCCCATGGTTTCTATTAGTTACAATATTCTTAAAGTTAACTTACGTTCGTTTGGTGTTCAAGATTCTATAAGACTATTCCCTGACACAAACTTTTGGGTTTTTCGATAGGAGTGTAGGTACTCATTGGTTTTAATTACAAAGTGCTGCACCCTAATTGAGTAACACACGATCAATCACAATCTAAATCATTTTGAAGCATATTGCTATTCCATCGTTTCATATGTTAGAAATATTAGTCTGTTCGACAACGTAAATAACGCAATGACTGTTGTAGAACTGTCAAAATGAAACGGATTGTTATTGATGTGTTACGTAATTAGGGTGCTGCTCGGTAAAGTTACGGACGTTGCCGTTAAATGTTGATTAGCTACTGAACATATATTATTCACTAAGGATATTTTATAATCGAAGATGTCGTATTTTTTATTTAATTAGTAGGTATGTGTTCAGGACATTCGTTTTAAAAACATTTAAGCAAAAGTCTTGTAGAACAACTGGTAGTACATGACAAACTATAGTTTATTGTACTAGTAGTAGTTGATATCGTAATCACAATCACAGCTAAGTAAAAAAAAAAAACTGCCTAGCCTTTTCCCAACTATGTTGGGGTCGGCTTCCAGTCTAATCGGATGCAGCTTAATACCAGTATAGCTAAGTACATCGCGAAAATTGCGGAAGTAATAACGGCCCGGCTGATAGATTTCATGTAGAACCGCATAGAAACTATCAATTACTGTTTATACGAGTCATTTTATGTGTTACTGCGGTTATATCAACCGTCAACAATATCTATATATAAGACATTTTATGAATTAATTAAATAATATTTTTTATTCACAAAAACATAAGCTTTGAGACCTAAACGTCGCTTCTGGTGTCTGTCTGTATGTCCACGTTGTCCTTCTAAACTACGCAACGGATGTTGATGCAGTTTTCACCATCATTTAGAGAATTTACTCTGGAAGGTTTATGTGTATCGTCTTTATATAATGATTCTTCAGTACTTCTGTATGTAACTGTACTCCTCCGTAACGGCTGGACCAATTAAGACGTTTTTTTTTTTCTTTTGTATGTTTGGCGGGTCTGTGGATGGTTTAGATTCACATTGAAACCCGGTAGGTCTGTCTGTAGGGGCCGCTAGTACCTACCTAATATACAGGGTTGAATTTTGTAACCTCACCCAGAGGGAAAGTACCTACTCTAAATGCTGGAGATAGCAAATTTTACTCAAAGGAAACATTCTTTTATTTTTTTAAAGAAACAAATCTGCATTCTACGATTTTAGAAAACGCGCTTGCCACTCTCGGAAATCGAACCGGCTAAAATCCGAAGAAATAACACCATGAACACTTTTATGGCATCAATCGATAGGGTCAACCATAAACCAAATGTCTTTAACAAACATGATAAATCAAGTTTATCGAACGTGTAATTTTATTACTACCCTCATTGGGTGAAACGTGAGACATTAATAATAGTACCTATTACAGTTTCAGTACCTAGTTTGTGTTTTGATCCTGTAGACGCATTTGACATTTCAGATGATTGTTGTTTGTTTTTCCAATTTGGAGTTTGACATTTGCAACTGTCAAATTAGACAATGGGATTAAAAAAAGAACTTTAGTAAGATAATCTCATTTTCTTTTTGTTTCAGTACAGTTTAAAACGCGATCGAATTTAAAATCGCGTCTGCCCAGTATCTTTGAATACAGAAACAGTGCTCGCATATTTTCACCGCTAGCCAGTAAGATGTAGTGTAAGATAGGCCGCAGTAAAGCGGTTGCAAGGCCGTCTGTGTGCCAGTAATTGCGGAGAGCGCCAGTCACTCGCCGACTAAACGGAGCATCCCGCCGAGCAGAGGTGATCAGGTGACCAGATCCAGGCATTGATTACATTTCTAGTCATAGCGGTGTTAATCAAACTACTTATGCAGTTGGCACATATAATTTCGTTGATTAATAAGGGGAAGAAGAGAAAGAGAGAGAGCGCTTTTATAATTTCTAACGCTATGATAATAACTTGGACGTCCACGTCCATAGAATGTATGGAAATACGTTCACGACTGTTTTCGTGAACGAAATTTTAAAAGCGTCTTCATATAGTTCCATACTTGTGTTATCGTGATGGCCGGCGACGTCCACAATAATAACTGCACGTCAGAAAGTACAAAAGCAGGAGCATCTGCTATACCTACATTGTAACAGCGAATCAATTTTCACGCCTCTCCCTTATGACCTATACCCCATTTGAAATAAGATTAGACATTAAAACAAAGCTTTTTAACTGTAAAAGGGTTTAAGAAGTCAAAATCGGTTGAACGGACTGCCGTTCAACCGATTTTGACTTCTATACCGTAGGCATAATTGCATTAAAAGCAAAAAAAGTAACACAATACCAACTAGATATCTACTGCGGCTGCCATTTGTCATGCCACCAACGCAATAGAATTCAAAATCGGTTGAACGGAATGTAAAAAAGGCTTATCTATACGTCTAATCTTATTTCAAATGGAGTATAGGGCAAATAATTTTTGATATTCGGACCTAAAGACTCATGACCTAAAGAGGTGCAATACAGAATATGAATAAAAAATCTCGAATGATTAAAAAGTTAAACAACAACGCGAAATTTCGTGGGTATTCTGGTGTTACACAACTAAAAAAGAAATGGTTTGTCAGAATAGGAGCAAAGAAGTAGTTTTTTTTTCAAGAGTGACCGGTTTTTAATTTTATAGCAAAATGCGGGTTACAGGTAATGAACGCTTATTACACTTGAAACGGGCTTATGGAGCCAAGTAACTAAGGAAATTTCATCCATTCATCATAAATAATATACATCTAACACTAAGGAAATTGTATGTAGTTATATTTTATTTTGTAATGTGTGTGTGTCTGTGTTACAATTAAATACAGCCTTGACAAGGTAGGTACGTACGAGGTAGGTGGACGTGTAAGCAAAATTGGCAATTTACTAAGAATACTTAATTAAAAAACGCAACTTGTATGAATAATTGGGTCCGAACAGGAACTGCCACGATAATTTATTGTTTGTGAATCTATTACATTAACTACTGCGAATCCTCGATATAGTCAAAATATTTAGTGGCGATCAACCAGCGAAGCATCAAAACGATATAGTTTGTATTTTAATTTACAAAGGGAGAAATAGGTACTTACTTAATATGATAAAATCTAAATAAGCTTACTCAAATCGATTAAGGGAATGGAAATCCTAAAGTTGTTCTCACATCGGTTCAAATCCGGGCAAGATATGATATGAAATTGTTTATTCTATAAATAGGATATTGGAATTACTTTTACTCATCATATTAAAAATAAGCTAGGTGAGGTCGGCCTTTCCTGAGAAGAAAGGCCGAAACCAACTCAGAGGTCACAGTCTCGTTTAAAGTCCAGACATAATCTAGCAATTCATAAGCTTTTCAATTCATAAGTTTTTTCATAAATTTATCATGCTTCAGAGGTGGTCGCATATAAATTTTATTAACTTTGCTTGCGTAGTTTTTGAGTTAGCTTCAATATTACGTATTTTTTCCCACTTAGTGCATGTAGACGATATTTTATTTGATTCCGTCACTATTATTTGCATAGCAGGTAGTGGTATTCGAATTTGTGTGGGGTGGGTAACACAACTAAAAAGTGAAAAATAAAAACTTTTTACAAAAAAGAAACAACTGACTTCCAAAAAAAACACTAAAAAGGTGAAAAATACTTAATTTCGGAAGTCGGTGTCTTTGCTTTGCAATTTTCGTTTTTTGCCACCGACTTCCGAAATTAAAGTATTTTTCACCTTTTTAGTGTTTTTTTTGTAAAAAGTTTTTCTTTGTTATTCTTTTCTTACAAACATTGTTATCTGAACATGCATTCACATCATGCATCCGAATTGGAACGATGGCGCCAACTGCTTCGTCTGGTATTCAATGTGACGTGCAATAAGTGCCAAACATGTTTGCTGTCACTTAATTACTTACTGAGAATCTATTCTAATTCCAGACTTAATTTAATACTTTCATATGTATCGTTATAGTTTTCAGCACATTTTAGGCTCGCTTGTCTTTTAGAAAACACTAGACTACAACACTATCTCAACTCTACAATGACACTCGGCAATATGTACTGTCGAATCAGTAGTTCCGAAGATTAGATTACCACAAACTCACAAATGTTACCTCTTTTTATTTATATACCCATAAAGTTTCCTATGTCTGACGTTTCTGTCTGACCAATTAAAATTCCGTCCATACCTACGTCTAAGGTTCGCGAGGCCAGTGGTTATGCACCTAAACCCAACTACATGAAGTTGCATTACTCTTATGTAACGCAGACTCGGGTAAGTCCCTGCGTTTACCTTATTTTGTAGATAATCTTACAGATTACAACAGCGAATCATGCAGAGGTGACAGGCGAGTACCGTTCAGCTGTTTTAGCGTGTAAGCGTAACAAACAAACTAACAAACTCACTTTTTCATTTATAATGTTAGTTAGGATTTATAAACTTTCAGGGGCAAACTTATGAAACATCGGAATTCGGAAGCTAGGTGCACTTCCAATTAGTCGTTTCCTATGAGAAGAGCCGGCAAGAAACTCCACGGTTAATCTTTGCCTTTTACAATATTTCCAAATTACATTGTTAATAGTATTGGAGGATGGTAAAAACATTGTAATTTGGGAGCAGTTACTAGACATTTACATAATTATGCCGTTAGTGAAGTACCAAGGAACCACTTGAGTTGTTCAATGGCTTTATTGGAATATTTGAGTAGGCTTTCTTGAAATCATTACGCATTGCAAAGCTGAATAGTGTAAAGTACCCACATTTTGCCAGTCTCATTAACTTATAAAATGATAATATTACAAAGAGGTAAGTACCTATGTGAGTTTGTATGTAGGTAATCTTCCGAACTACAGATCCGATTCCAAAAATTCTTCCACTAATGAGAAGCTACAGAATGCCGAGTGTCATAGGATATAATGCGAAAACAAGCATACGGACGAAGTTGCAGGCAGAAACTAGTCTTTTATATGAGAAAAGCCAGCCTAAAATGTGCTGTGCAAACGAACGATGAAACTTTTAAAGAATTTGTTAAAAAATATTCCAATACTTTTAAACGAGCCTGTTCCTCAGCAAAGGCCATACACATTAAAAATAAAATAAAATCTTCTGGAAATAAAATTAAAACCACTTGGAATATTATTAATTCAGAAACGGGAAGAACGACAGTACGGAGTCGTGACTTCCATCTAAAAATCAATGATGTAGATATTGAGGCAGACGTGGAGGTGGCGACTGAGTTTGAAAATTTCTTCACTAATATTCCCATTTTAACAACCAAAACTCTGTCATCATCGTCCTCCGCTTCTGCTTACTCAATACTAAAAGAATGTGTACCAGAATGTGACAAACTTTTTGCATTTACAATTATTACTGCCAAAGACATTATAGAATCTTTTAAAAATCTTGATGTAAAAAAAACTACCGACCTTTGGGGGTTGTCAGTACATACCATGTCTTCAGTAATTGATGTTATTTCACCCTTTTTAGCAATCGTTTTTAATTCTTGTATTGCATCTGGTGTATTTCCTGATCTGATGAAACTTAGCAAAGTGATTCCACTGTTCAAATCTGGCAGTACAACTGATCCTACGAATTTTCGGCCTATTTCGATATTACCTACATTGAGCAAAATCTTTGAAAAATTAATTTTAAAACAAATGTTAGGACATTTCAATGCACATAATTTACTACATCTAAAACAGTTTGGTTTTACAAAAGGTCGTTCTACTACAGACGCGGGCGTGGAATTACTGAAGAGCATATTCGAGGCCTGGGAGGAGTCGCAAGATGCTCTTGGCATTTTCTGCGACTTGTCCAAGGCCTTCGATTGCGTACATCATGATACACTCATCAGGAAACTATACCACTATGGTATGAGGGACCAGGCTCTCGAACTTCTGACTTCTTATCTGAATAACAGAATTCAGAGGGTCGATGTTAATGGCAAGAGATCTGCAGGATCTGCGGTCACTATGGGCGTTCCACAGGGTTCAATTCTAGGTCCTTTCTTATTTCTAATTTATATAAATGACTTACCTTATCATATAAGGGATAATAATAAAATCGTATTATTCGCAGATGACACTTCGCTCATTTTTAAAATCAAACGTCAATTAGTCAAATTTGAACAAGTTAACGATGCACTCTCTAAAGTTGTGCATTGGTTTAATGTAAATAATCTTCTCCTTAACGAAAAAAAGACAAAACTGATTAAATTTTCAACGCCAAATGTCAGACAGCTGACTACCAATGTTCAAGTCAATGGAATAGAGTTGGACCCTGTTGATTCAACGGTTTTTCTTGGAATTACTATTGACGGCAAATTACAATGGGGCCCACACATAGAAAAACTGTCAGGACGGCTTAGTTCGGCCGCCTATGCTGTTAAAAAAATTAGACAGATAACTGACGTAGATACAGCCAGAATTGTTTATTTTAGTTATTTTCATAGTCTTATGTCATATGGAATTCTTCTCTGGGGAACCTGTGCGGACATTAATACTATCTTTGTTTTACAGAAAAGGGCTGTTCGAGCCATTTACAACCTAGGTCCAAGAGATTCCCTTAGAGAAAAATTCAAAGAAGTAGATATTCTGACTGTAGCCTCACAATATATATTTGAAAACCTGTTGTATGTACACAAAGATATATCAAATTTTAAGAAAATGTCCGATATTCATAGTATAAATACCAGGAACAAACACAATCTTGCTGTACATCGCACTCGTCTCCACAGAGTAGGCAACTCGTTCATGGGTCAATGTATACGCTTTTACAACAAACTTCCCATTGATATTAGAAATTTACCCATTAAACGATTTAAAGGCTGTATTAAAACCAAACTTTGTAAAAAAGGGTACTATAAAATTGCGGATTATTTAGAAGACAAAAAAGCATGGGATTGAGCTGCTCGCTCTGCTAAAACCTTAGAACTTGACATTTTAATTATTATCTAAAATCATTACAATATACCAGTTTTATAAACCTACAAATTGACATTGTTAAATATTTTATACAAAATGACATTATTATTACTTTGTAAAGTATTATTTTATTTTAATTATTGTGAATGTGAGGACTATGTGGATCATATTTATTATCTCTTTTCTCTCTTTCTTTAGTTTTAATCTGGCAGTTTGAGTACTTTTAGCGGCCTACCCAAATGTCCTTTCTTTGGTATTGTTCGTCGAGTCGTTGAGCTCCTTAAGCTCTGAGTTGAGCTCCTCGGTTACTGACAAATGCTTGCACTGACTGGACAGGTCCACTCAAATCTGTGTGGTTCTTTCCTCAAAAGACCATTTCAGACTCTAATCTACATGGTCCTCATATGGCCTGACCAAGATTATGTCTGGACCTTAAAAGAGACTGCGACCTCTGAGTTTGTTTCGGCCTTTCTTCTCAGAGTAGTCAGATAGGAAACGCCGACCTCATCGAGCTTATTTTTTTTTTTTTAAATATGACGTGTAAAAGTGATTCTGATATCCTATTTACAGAATAAACAATTTCATTTCATTTCATTTCATTTCATTTCATTTCAACGATACTTAAGTGGTACCTACATAGGTTTCAGTACGATCTGTAACCATTTCGCTGTAACCTGATTGAACTGTTGTTACTGCTACTAAGTATTATCTGTACTAATATAAGTAATAATGCTGATGAGTTTGTTTGTTTGAACGCGCTAATCTCTGGAACTACCAGTCGGCTAAGAAAATATATGGTTGCATTTGATAGCACAATTATTGAGGAAGGTTTATAGGCTATTTAACATCAGGCTACGAGCGTTAGGAGTCGACCAAAAAATCTGAAAGAACGCTAAGCGTATAACGATGTAATATCGCGGGCGTGCGATGCGATGCGTCGGGGCCGAAACACGTGGACGTAGTTGCGGGCAGAAGCTAGTCAGTTAATAATTCTGATGCGTCAATGAGCTTATCTTTCCGCTCTAGTTAAAGTGGATGACGCTGACTTTCATGACAATTTTAATTTAAGTAGGTATGTGTTTTTGGTTGCAACCGTTTGTTTGGAGAAAGTGTTACATGTTTTTCTTATCAATGGAACAATGTTTTGCATACGTCACGATTATTTAAACAGGTCTTTTCACGTATGCAGTTTTTACCACTTCTAATGATACAGGGTCTAATTCAATTAGCTAGCGACACTCCGTAGACGTGTTGGGTTCGATCTGGGTATCATTAACTAAATAGGTATAGTTAATGCTTATACTTAATGTTCCGCTGCATTGTTCACCGTGAAGTTTTCTCGCCTTTATAATCATTAGAATCAGCAATACATCTCCATAAGTTCATATGATTGGCCGGAACAAGCTGTTCCGGCCAATCTCCGAAAAGTCTAGACCGATTTGCTGATGTTATAAGGAGTAACTTAGGCTACTTTTATTTAAGAAAGAGAATAAGAGTAAAGAATATCAACAAAAGAATGCTCTTTCTTGTTCTGTGTACTGTAAGTGGGTTAGACCATAGCCCACTTGGTGCACCACATTCCTCTGGGATCAATTACTTACCTAATGGAATACTAATTTCTTCTTCAAGATTCTTAGAACTCCTGATTTATACGTACAGACAATAAAACAATAATAATTTCCTTACGTTTTCCCCACGTTTATTGCGTTAGATTATCCATCTAATTAAATAAGAGCGGGCGAGGACATCGACATTTAAATTAGAGTTATTTTTTTCTTGGAATGTTATCATAATAAATTACATAGAAGGTTGAAATTATAATTTTATCTTCGCCTGTATTAAAAAACAAGGTGATTTGGGAGGAAGTAGTCGGAATAGAGTTCACTGCTGTTTTCATGATGCGAGATATCGATTCGATTGTGTTCTAAAAATACTTTCGTTAAAAATCTTCTTTTCATTTCATTTAATTTGTTACATTTTGTAATTAAATAAAATCTTAGTAATTTCTTTAAAATGTTACTTTATTGTATTTTGAGGTACGTCCAAACAGAGGAGATGCCATCTTGAAGGCAGCCAGCCGCTGCCGCGAACCTGCGTGTTGCGAGAGCGGGAATATTTGGCGTTTGTTTACGAGATGGTTGATCGAGTTGAGTCATTGAGTATTAATTAGATAACTTACATAGAACTCGCGGTGACTAATAAACAAAAAATCTTTGTTACAGATAACTACAGAACTAGTAAGTCATTGAATGATTGTTAGGTACAGTGAATAACTCAAGCAATGAACGCGGAATCAAACCTGTTATCCTTCGAATACTACTTGGTGCAGAACAAGTGCGCGGGTCCATGTTATCACGAAATGGTGAATATATGGCGGTGAGAAAAAACCTTCTTGCTTGGCGTTTTTACTGCCCGAACTTGCTCTAATGTTTTCACTTTGTGGGCATCAATATTTATGCAAAAAGTGTATGCAAAAAGTGGGCAAAAATACTCTTAAGGGATCATTGTAATCATCATTAAGAAAACTTTCTGGTAAAAAAATCTGGTGTTCCCGTGGTGTTCCCTACATTTTGATGAGTTATGCGAACATAAATGTAGGGAACGGCAGTTTATTTTTTTCACGATTTCAGGTTTTGTCCCATAGTAAAAGTTGTTCATAATGATGGGTGAGAGATAAGTGGATAAGTCTACGTTTTGTACACAAAAAAAAAATAGAATTTTAATTTGACGGTACTCAGAGAAAAATACTTTATCTTTTTGTAGTGATACATATTTTTTGTTCTGTCTCTGTGTGGATAGATTTTCATATAGAGAAGAAACTCGCATGAAATGATAAATTTTTCTCTTCTTTAGACCCTTATGTTGGCCATGAAACAACCGGTCACATAGACATGCCCAAAAATCTATTTATTATCTTCAAGTATGTGTCACCTATACGACGAAGGAAACCGTTCTATCGGTCATTGCCAATATCGGGCACGAGGCGCCGTATATTAACATTATTAACCCATAAATTGTTGCGTGTAAACTGAAATAGCTCGCCCTGTGATCTAAATATCGATAGTTCACAACCGTGGTGTTATGGACACGGTTCACGTGGGTAGCATGCGTGCGCGTGCGCAAGTCCTTCAATACTTCCGTAATAGTTGTGCAGATTAGTTCTGTGTTATTGTAAACGTTAGATACTTAGGTTGTGGTATCGACTTTTTAAGCTCGAGGTTCCGGTTGGAAAACCTTGCAGGTATCGTAAGAAAACCTGTATAAATTGGTCTGAAAACGCCAACGCACCATGTGCAAGTTCGGTTTGTTCATATGGTTATTTTATAGATCAAAAATAGGAATCGGATACAAATAGAGATTATCTGGAACCGGGTAAAATGTTCTTCCTTACTAGTTTCCTACCTGTAGTAGCCGCCGTGGTACGGCCGGAAGCTGACTGTAGTCTTTATGATCGTATCGTAGGTACTACCAGTAGTAGCCAATATTTTTCACAAATACATACCTAATGTACCATTCTTGGCACTCTCTAGTAATAATTATGCAGCAAATATTAATATCTGTTTGTAAAATGATGTAAGCGTATAAACAGACCGGTGGCTATGTCTTCTCTAGAACATTCCGGAGACGGAATATGAATATATGCAGAGATAGCTAGGTTCAAATATAACATCATGGCTGGTTTCCCCGAAAGGGTCTGGCAGAGATGTACCTATAGTACTTACATCTTAATTCGCCAGATAAGTCATGTTATGTCATTTAGGTCCAACATAGATTGGCGCAAAAGAATCCAATATCATGTGGTTATTAACTGATCAGTCTCTTCTCAGATGCACACGATATCTGTTCCGATTTCTATTCTTCCGTAGCCCTGCCCTTTTGGGAGACTGTTGCTAAAACTAATTTTGGAAATTACATTAGCCAACTGAGGCCATTGGTTTGAGCCAGCTAGCATGTTAAAACTATGAAAATAGTAATGACAAACTACCTAGTAAAAATAAAATCCTGAAAAAAATACCTAGTAGGTAATTTCAAACCTGAAAAATGCACTTTATCAAATATTAGCAAGCCAGGAGTCACAAACTCGTGATCATGTGAATCTAAAATCGCTAAGAATTAGTGACACCATGTAAGTGTACCACATCTTCCTAAGTACAGTAACAGGTTGTGATGCCAGTCTGTCTGCTAATCTAGACGAGCCAGTTAATTCCGCCGGCGCGGCGGCGGCGCGGGCGCATGCGGCGACCTGCGCATGTTTCATTAAACTTTATAGGCTCGGTACACGCGGCTCTCGATATTTGTGCAACTCATGCGCAGGACCGATCCACATTGAGGCTTCGTGCATTTCCGTGTGATTTCGGTTGTGCAAGATTGGAGGGCTCCACTGAACCCACTTCTAACGATTTATTTTATTACTTTGCATATGATGTCAGCCAGTCTACAAGTTTGTAACTTTGTATTCTGTGCAACAGACCAAGTTAAAAGTCGTCACTCATGAAAGCATCAAACTAATTACTAGAAGCACAAAGACCAAGCACCTAAAGGCGGGTCCGCACCTGCGCACGCGCACATATGGTGCGGTTCGCGTGCATCTTAGGAACATAGTATGGACATCTTCACTACACGGTTCGTGCGCGTGAGCTTCAATTGCGCAGGTGTGGACGCGCCTTAACTGCATAGCTATGTCATGCATGACATTTACACTGCAATATGGGATATTGCAGTGCTCTTGTCATGCTTGACAGAGCTATTAAAAGTCGGTTAGTCAAACAAATAGCTTCCATATTTAAGTAGGTACCTACCTACCTACTCATAGCAGACGTACCTATACTTATGCCAACAGCGGAACATTACCGGAGAAGCCGATATCAATAGATTGTGGGGTCAATTACTAATATGCGACAATACAATTGAAGACAACAGCAGCCGGTTATGGCCGGTTATTCGTCAGTGGTGTAGCGTACGGACAAAAAATATAATTGAAATCGCGTCGCATGCAATGTGTATGTGGCATGGCATGCGGATGCATTTTATTACCGATCAAATTCGAGCGACAAGATTGTACCTAGTACTATTTTCAAGATTTGTATGGCTAAATCCTAATGGAGGTAAAATCTTGGTAATTGCAAGGACAAAAATGGTCTCTAAAGAAAGAAAATCTTTCAATTTTCTTGGCACTTTACACAATGAAATAGGGAAATCATCAAATGTTCTCTGCTTAATCACAGGCTTGGTAAACATAGCCATCCATTGGTAAGTATATCTAAAGTATTTTCATATATAGGTACTAACTGAGCAATCATCATCGTAAAATGGTGTCGTTACAATCAAGGAATTTGAATGGTAATTTAATGGTAAGTACTTATGAAGGATAAGTACTTACCATTAAATTTTACTAATATTTACTAATATTATAAACGTGAAAGTTTGTATGTTTAGATGTTTGTGAAGCTACATTTACACGGTGCAAGTTTCTGAAACATTCAAGAGCAATAATTGCATGCCATAAAGCACGTTCAATTATTGCCATTCAAGAATTGCATGCAAGTGTTACACGCGTGCAATTTACATAAAATAAGCCGTTCAATAAAATTGCATGCAACTGACCCCGGGGCAATTTATTGCAAGGCGATTATTTCATGCAAGTTTTGCCTCGTCATAACACAGAGTTACACGCCCTTGTAGGTACAATGATTCAAGTATTGCTCGTAGTTGTGTTTGCACTTGCAATATTATGGTACGTGCTGTTTACATATACCAGTCTTGAACGGCAACTAACTAGCCCGTATCGTGCAATAATTGTACGTGCTGTTGAGATAGTGCTATAGTCAATTTGTTGCTTCGATTTTATGATAAACTTGCACCGTGAAAATGGAGGTTTACTAAATCACACGAAATGGCTGAACGGATTTGGATGTGACACATAGTTTATAACCTGGATGAACACTTATCATGCTTACTTTTTATCTCGGTAGTACCTACGTTCCCGTGGGAATAATTTCCGACCTCTACGCGGGCGAAGCCGCGGACAAAAGCTAGTAATTAAAAAAAGACAGATGTGGAACAGTCTTAACTGTCCTAATGATGTATCTATGTACATAGGTACCTACTGGACCTGTGTAGTAGGTAGGCCCATATATAGGTACTGACTGAGTTACGTAAAAGCTCAGTCTGCGGTCGAAGTTTTGCGGTTTAACCGACACCGGTTCACTTTGATTTGTGACGACGATCCGATCATCCGATGATCCGACCCATTCATCAGATTTATTTGTAATTTATGTGTTGTTTGTTTCGCACTCGTAACTGTAACACTATAGATGTTGAATACATTGATTTTCCCTTGTTAGATTCTCAGAATACTCTAATATTTTCCGTAGGCAGTGGTAGGGAGAATATCACTATAAGGTTGTTAACAGTTCACAGCTAGATATTGAATCCCAAATTATTCCTAAAGTCTTCTACCCTATTTTGGAAGTAAGATGTTTCAAACTCAAAGTCAACGTGAAATAATTTATTTCAAATAGACACATGAAGGGCACTTTTGAACGCCAAAATGAACAAGAAACCAATGCAGCCTGTCCTCGTGATTATACTCTTAATTATTTTAGAGATGACCATCGTATTAGAGGTCTTCAAAAACGAACACTTGCCTAAATACAAATGCCTTAACCAGGCATCCTTTACACACCACTCATTGCCCAACCCATAATCGAACATAACATTTTAATGCCACTATATCGTAAGTATTTTCATGGTTCTCATTACAATTACAAGAGGCAGTAAAGACAGGTATGCCGGTAAAATGCTGCGCATAAAGTGAACGATCAAGGACAGCAGACTTCTGTAGAGCTCGTAGTAATATAATTAACAGCGGCATGGGAGAACTGGTGACGTCAGGGCGTGCATCACTTCACATTACTACCTATGAGTGTTTTGGAAAAGCTAACGAGAAATAGCGAAGTGCCTATTTATATCGACGCGCCCAATAATAGCTGCGTGGAACGATGGCAAAGAGCTTGTAAGCTGCGCCGGCGATGATCAGTCGGTACCTAGCATAATCAGCCTATAACGTTTCCACTGCCTGTAATCCACAAGTTCCACAACACGGGCCCAGTGCGGGTTGGTAGATGACACATGTGCAGTGATGACATGTAACCACCACTGCCCGGAGATTAAATAAATCATACTAAGTAAAGCGCCTACCTGGGTTCGGACCTTAAATCCACGGTATTAAAAACTGCTCTAACATTAGAAGATTTACTGTTGGCACCTCGCCAGGATGATTTTCCCCATTTTATGTAGGTATGTACTATATAATTCCAAAGGCAACGGTCAGAGTGTGAAAGGCTTACAATACAAGCAATAAAAACAATAAAAATTAAATTAAAAATATTAAAACTTACAAAGTAATTCATCCCTTACGAGGGAAATTATGGTAAATGAAACCTTGTTCCAATTACATACTTTCTAGTACTACCTACAGGTATTATAATAAACTATTAATAATGTGAGAAGAGACCTTTGCCCGTGAGACAAAAATAGGCTGCCATTATTATTATTAATAGAGTATTATTTGACGCCTCATTGTTTACCCTATGTAAAATATTTTATTAGAACGATAACGTTTTGATAAACACTTCAGTGTCAATTGTCCAACTAATAATAATCTTCCAGCGACAAAGTATTGGTAATTTTCCTTAGTTACTGAATAATTTTCCGCTAGATATTATAAAATAGTATCATTATACTACTACTAAAAGAGGACAAAGTATTTTCTTTGGTTTTCCCGCATTCTAAGTATACTCTTACCACATGGTACAAATTGTACAAACCTATCGTATACCCAACGACTTGGCATGAATAGGCGAACTGACTTAGTTAAATTGTTTCAACTTTCATACAAACATACTGAACCAAGTTTTTAGCAAATTTCGTTGCCATAAAAAAGTAGGTAACAAATATTTCTTTACAGAACTTAATTTACATCATAATCCTACTAATACTATAGCTAAATGTGAAAGTTTGTATGTTTGGATGTTTGTTACTCAAACACGCCAAATCGGCTGAACGGAGAGTTATGAAAGACGTATAACCTGGAACCTGGAGATTCCATTGGCGTCCGGGATAGCAGACGAAGTCGCAGGCAACAAATAGTTATGAAACCATTTTTTTTTTTTTATGAACCCTTTTTACCCACGACTTAATTCTCGTAAAAGTACAAACACGATCACTTTAAAAAGCCTACTTCTCACTTACGGCCATTTACCCAATTACGGAAAAGGAAGGGTTCCTAACGATTTATACTGCATGCACTAGCTTCTGCCCGTGACTTACGCGGAGGAAGTCGGAAAATAGCACTTTGAAACACCCACTACTTCACCATGACAGTCATGAAGTTAAAATTCACGTAAGTAATTACGTATGTCGGAAAAAGTGTCCAGCAACGCAACTGTACTTGGGGCAACCCATGGTGCACGTATCCTACCAAATAATAATCATATTTTTTCTCATGTACACGTCATCATCTACCTTGCCTTTTCCCAACATTGGGGTCGGCTTCACTTGCTGTCTAATCAATGAATACCAGTTACTTGAAGCGACCGCCAATCTGTGACCTCCACAACCCAGTTAATGGGTAACACGATAATCGCTTGGTAAGACTGGTTGACGACTGTCAAAGATGTACATTACAGCTGGGACGAACGGGTTTTAACCGCGTAATAACATAGCTATACCACACCTTGTTGTGTTGTTGTTAAATAAAATCTTTCTACGCTTGGGTTTTTATAAAAATGCAGGAAAATCTCGAGGGTTTACAAGGGTTTAAAACATTAACTAGTTAGGAGAATTAATTAATTACCTACGCTTATCCTTTGGAATTACCCGGCCGAACGGCTAGTATTAATATCTAAAGGTGCCTGCGTTAAAATGGCCAAGAAATAAAAAAATAAAAAAGTAAGTATGGGTTTTTTTCAAACATGCTAGGTGCAAGTTTTGGTCGTCAGCAGTTTTACGCAAGAAAGCGTCACTGCTGCATAGAGTGCGTTTGAGTAGCAACAGTATCCTGAGTGTGATAGCGGTGTCCGTTCTTCAAACATTGTATGCGTCTATGTGTGAAGTAACATTTTACTAACAAAATGGATCATGTTTTCTGAAAATATATAAATTAATGAATTAACAGTGAAAGGTTAGTAATCAATTAATTAATGTTGGCTAATTAGCAAACATTATTTTCGGGGTAATCTGGAAAATAACGTGGGTAAGGGTGATTCTGTGACAGAACGGCATGATAAACGAAACCATATTAGAACCTAGTTTTTTTTACTAACGTTTTAAAAGCTTAAGGTGGATGCGCTAGGGTAGCCCGCGAAATTCAAATTTTCTTACGTTTTTTAGGGTCTGCGGTCATTTCCTTATGTATATTTGTTAAGTTAGGTATATATCGCCGGGTGCTATTTGCAGAACTTTCCTCTATGAGGTCGGAGGCCGCACGGGAGTGACGCAAAATTCAATTCTATCTTAAGAACATCGTGTCAGATACAATCTCATTTTCCTACAATACGTAAGAGGAAAGTGGGTGTGTTTGTGTACGTCACCTTGCTCTTGTAATAACTGGCGCCCGTCTGGGATGCGCCTGCGCAAGTGCGAGCGCACTTACAAAAATCCGGCGCGTTTTCTTTCAGCGAAGTGATTAGTTACGTCTCTTTTTCAAAATATCTCAATGATAAATAGGATTTCTAAGAAAGGTGACTTTCAGTTTCAGTATTTGTTATTTTTTTTTAGATTATTAGAAAAAAATTGGCGCCAAGTTCCGGGGGCGTGCGCGGTGGAATAATGGATTAGGGCACCGTATATACGATTTTACCCATCCCTGTGTTTTTGATATATGCCTGAGTTTAATAACTCTTGTTTGCAACACTTTAATAAAATATCCTAGCTGTAGAACGGTTAAACTTTGAAAAGTTCAGTCAAATGTGCATAATATGTACCTACGTACACACGGCAACACATCAAGCTATACATTTCCAGTTTATGCTGATCTCGCATTGTATAGGATGTCCGTACAATGTGAGGTTAGCTTATACTGGAAATGTATAGCTTGATGTGTAGCCGTGTGTACCATCACACATTTGCGCATTACAAAACAATAATATGTGAGTAACATAACATAACATCACGCCCGTTTTCCCTGAGGGGTTAGGCAGAGGTGTACCATTTAGTTCACCCACATCTCGCCAGTCCCAAGTAATAGGGGGCGAGCCTATTGCCATCAACCGCGCATAAATCCAGACTCCGGGCTCTTACTAAGAATTCCTACTGAAAATACACAACAAAGTTAACATTTTTTTTGGGAATCGAATACAAGACCTCATGCTCTACAGTAGCGTTTTCGATCACTAAACCTACAAGGCAGTAATGTGAGTGCCGTACTTAATGCTAATTTTGTTAACTTTTCTCGAGGTTGCCACATGAGTACATGAGACACTACTTTCAAATAACAACTGCCAATGCCAAGCGTCATAAATAACGATTATTTATATTAATTATCAAGAATCACTTTTAGTAGCCTTCAATGATATCGATTGTCTTCAAGAGGTATGAAACAGACCCTTGTCCGATACTGAATAGGTTATGAAAACTGGTTATTATAACGGTGGAGCGGAATCTTACACCGCTATTAAGTTTGATCTTCAACACAAGTTATTGTATAATTATCATTGACTGATAGTGGCGTTTATTATTTAGTGAGATTTGTAAAATTTCTGAAGAGATTTTGTTATTTTGTGATTGTTGTGAAGGTAAACTTTAGGTATATATTTATATACAGGGTCAAATTAAAATTAGCTAGTGAAACTCTGATTTTATTGGGGGGTTCAACTACAGCTGGTGTTGTAGTTACTTGAAGTATGTGTTGTTGACAAAAATCCGTTTTTTTTTTTGTTTATCTTGTTTAGAAATGGATATCCATTACTTCTGTGAAGTTATCACACAAAAAAACTGATTTTTTGAATTGACATTTCATTGCTTGAAATATCAATTCAAAAAAACAGTTTTTCACAAATTACGGTCGTAGACCCCAAAAAAAAAACCAATTCTTTTTTTTTTGTTTTATCATGTTTTGATATCGATGCACATCACGTTTGCGGGGTTTCGGTAGCAAAATTAATTTGACATAGTAAAATTAAGCAGGTAATCATAAGGTATAACTATTAGATTAATGCTAAGTATATTTATGGACACAATCCGTACGACTTTTAAGTTTTTTCCGAAAATTAATTTTCACATATTTCTATTCTACAAAACACATATTTGTTAAAGTTTACCACCTTCGCTAGGAGCATTCGCAGTGCAAACAAAACATTCGCTATGCATCAACACTAACAACACGGCAAATCTTCAAGACTTATCTTTTAATAGACAAATAAAAATAAATTGCGTTTCCTCTTGAGGAAAATATGAAAAGGCAACACATTGTTTTTAATTTTGAAGGGCGACATGTCAGAAGGAAGTGTTCTTATGGAAAACTACACTAGTTATTCAGCCTAATGATGTCGTATTCAAAAATTAAGTGAAGTTGGTTTTTCACTTTATTTTACGAATTATAAGAATACGACATCCAACATAAAAATATGGGATTTAATTAAACATAACTGGTGCATATGGGTATACTAATTACCTACCTAACTTTAGGTAAATCAGTAGTTTCCTTGTGACACCTCTGGGAATACAGATGTTATGTCATATGCTACTTATAAATACCTATTTTTACTTTGATACATTGATAAAAAGTTTGTAGGTACCTTAAATATTTTGTTCGACCGATAAAATATTAGAAGACGCCTCAATCTGGATATAATTTATTGTAGGTACTGTCGAGATGTACGAGTAAGCCTGCTTGGTTTTACCATGCAACCTTTTATGAGGTGATGGCATATAAAAATTATGAGACAAACACTAATTGAATTTAGAAGATTTGAAATAATAGTGGGCTAGCTGACAGTGTGCGTCTTAATGTATGTATGGTGATTGATGGATAGATGATATAGATTGTTTATTTTTTATTAAGCCTTACATTGAACGACCCTTTCACAGTACCCACATATAGGTACCTAATAAGGCCAGATATTCAATAAAAAAAAAACTAAATGAAAGATTTTCTAAGCGATTCTCACAATAATCTTACTTTATTGTGTACCTACATAAAAGTAGGGAAGGGATTTTGCTTAGACTATCAAACACATGATTCCAGGGATCAAACGTCTTCTTAATTATGCGAAAAAAAAAATTTATATGGTTATAAGAAAGTTCTAATTCCTGTTTTCAGAGTAAGTTCATTTAGTAATAAATTGTCTTTTTTTTTGTCAAGTGCTCGCACGTGCTGCTGCTGACCTTATAATGGGTTTTTCAATCAAGAATTGCTCAGTAGCAGCCCGGAGTCTCGATTTGTGCCTGGTTGATGGCAATAGGCTCGCCCCCTATTACATGGGAGAATAAATCTGGGCGTACTATAGATATACACCTCTGCCTAACATTTCGGGGATTAAAGCCGTGAAGATATTTAATTATTAGAACAGTTTTCTAGAAAGGGTATAAAGCATCGTACTTATATGTAGGTCCCTTTGTTAGTGGTACAATATTGGTAACATAGATCAAAGCGTTCAAAGGCCTACATTAGGTACAGTAACACATATAATCTAGCTTCCTTAGATCTGTTCATTTACCTTCACTATTGTATTGTTTGTTGATAGCATTCCGAAGGCGCGACGCCTCGCTATCTCTACGACCACTTCAAAATGTATCCACCCTGAACAAATTGTTATGAAACTGAATTCACTTTGCGCACTGTGCAACTGTTTTCGAAGTTTTTTTTTGTATCCCAATGCTGGGCAAAGCCTCCTGTCATGTTTGTACAAACCTTTTACAGAAATGACATTATTTATCATATATGTATCTGTTGTTTGTAAACTCCAAGTTAGCTTAAAATATTGTTTATATAATCATTATTGTAGTGAAAACTTCGTTAGGCGCGTTGAGCAATTTTTTGTAGGGGGTAAACTTATGGATTCGGTGGTGCTTTACTTTTGAATATAGATGGCGCTAATACCAGCTTTAAGTTTTCACTTCTGTCGACAGTCCCCATGGCTGCCTGTAAAAATAATCCTACTAAGATCCTCTTGCGATAATATGCAACGGTTTAAAAATCAAAAGTTAACTGACGGTGACTTGTTGGTTTGTATCCCAGCTTTGAAGGTCTTGAGAGGCAATTTTCTTCATTTAAACAGTGAATCAAATAAATGTAAATAAAACTGACTAATATAGATAACCAACAATAATCTTATTGTACAGACCTACATATCTACTCGTATGTGTAGGTGGTAAATTGTACATGTAATTGTAGAATCTGCCACGGTATGGTTTGGCTTGATTTTTTCATTACAATATTTTAAAATAAAGCTATCACATTCGAAATGTGAATCGCTTTACTTAAAAATAAAAGACGCAAAGCGAATGTCGGTGCGCCTTAATATAACACGCTTGCCGGAATTACATATTTATACCAGTCGCGGGAGCGAAACCATAGCGACTAAACGCCATCTAGGAAAAGATTAGGAACTAAAATAGGGACAACATTTTCACCGGAAAAATAAGTATTACATAATTATGGCAAAATAAGGTCGGAATTCTAAGCTGCACCTTTGACGGTTTATTCTTGGTACAATATTAGGTATTATATTATTTTTTAACTAGATTAAATTACTAGTCACCCTGTTGTCTAGATATATGTATATAATAATAATCTATACCTACTTAATGTAACAAAGCTCAAGAGTTTGTTTGAACGCGCTAATCTCTGGAACTACTTAACTGTCGGATTTGAAAAAATATTTTGCGATAGCATCTACTAACAGGCTGAAATTAACTGAATTGAAACTCAATCTCCGCACCCTTTTCCCAACTATGTTGGGGTCGGCTTCCATTCTAACCGTACGGAGCTGAATACCAGTATTTTACATGGAGCGACTGCCTTTCTGACCTCCACAACCCAGTTACTGGGTAACACGATATCTCTTGGTGAGACTGGTTGTTAGACTTTAGGGCTTCTGACGGCCCGTAACGACTATCTATCTACGAATGACAGCCGGGACCAGCGGCTTAACGTGCTTTCTGAGCCACGGAGGGATTGTTTCCCATCCACGAACCGACAGCGGCAAGCGTAGCTAGATCTGCGATCGACCCGTAACTGGCTACCAGAAAACAACCGGTCTGAAGTCTACCGACAACTAATCGTGATCGGCTTATCCATCACAAGTTGACTCTGCTCCTGCGCCTCTCTGTTTCGTTTGGCAGCTCGTGTTGGCGCACTGCCGGGCGGATCAGGTGGATCCGACACGACGGATGGTAATACGGAGTGTCGTCAGTTAACGTGTCTGAGAACGTGACTTATTGTCTCAGTACAAGAGAAAATATTGCCAGAATGTTTAAACCCCAAGTCGACAGATAGACAGGATTATTTTTAAACTATTTACATATGTATGAGTATTGTACTGTAAAGTTATCACGTGTTTAAAGTCCAGCTATTTTAGTTTAGTGAGCTAGTTTACGATATGTTTAGTGCTAAATTATAGTCGTAGCTGGACATGACATCGTAAGTTTCAAGAGTTTTTTCCTTTTCGAGAACGTCATTAAATTTTAATATGATGAGATATAATAAAGGTACAGACAGTATCTAAATAATAATACCTACGAACATTTTTATGATGTTTTTTCCTGTTGCCTGTATGTGTTCGTAACTTGCAGTGTCCTTTGCTTGTAATAAGATACTGGAAATGCTGAGTAAGATTTAAAAAATTTTTTTTTTTTTTACTAAAGCTGCTCAGCTGTTCATTTTACTGGTATCTTTAAATACAATTTATAATACCTACCAGCCAGCTTTTTCTTTTAGTACAGAGAAGGCGCGAGCATTGGTCAGATCACGTATTTGCTCAAGCCGGCTTGGCGATTTTACACTACAAGCAATGTCAAAGATAACATACCATAATATTTTGTACATCTTTTTAAACATAAAGAAGAGTAATTCCGTATGTTTAAGAAGAGGCTTACATACTTACTTACTTATAGATAAATGTTACTGTGTATATTCTATACAAGATTTTTTGAATGAGAAGAGTTTATAATGTTATATTAATTTATTATTTTTGTTTCACATTATATTATATCTTATTTTTATTAATTTTTATGTTTTATTTTTGTTAATCTAATCATTCGTAAAATATAAAATTAAGATCGTTGTTTTGATGTACATAACTGTACTTTTTTTGTTTTCTTTTTGTTTTGTATAATTGAGTAGTTAAAACATTTTTTTTTTTACTTTTGAATGCCGTAAGGTAGAGTGTGTTGGAACTGCTTTTACGATGTTTTGTACCCACATTCATTGCAAAATAAATGATTTCTGATTCTGATTCTAACTCAGACTGCACATAGGTATGAATTGAAAAAGTCACATTACTAAATGCACGGATAAAAAAAAAACAAAATTAATAAAAGTCCACAAAAAAAAAAAAAAAAAATAACCGAATATTTTTCATTTCGGTTCCAATATGATTCCGAGTGGTATACATACAAAATAATGTATATCACAAACATCGAATTCAAAGAAATATATTTCCGTTCGACTGTTGTATTAATCCCGCAAGTGCATGAAGCTTTCCTAAACACGTGATCAAACTGTACACAGTCATGATTCACTTTGTTACAATTTAAGCTATTTTCTGCGCCCACGCACTGAATCCTATTTCTCTATACAATTTCCATACAAAAGCAGGTAGGTACCTAAGTTTTGACTTTCGGGCACAGTTTTTCATTTGTAGTAAATCAGCCTAGCATTTTCCCAACTATGTTGGGGTCGGTTTCCAGTCTAACCTGATGCAGCTGAGTACTTTACATGGAGCGACAGCCTCCACAACTCAGTTACTGGGTAATACGATACTAATGTATAATGACGTGCTTTCCGAGACACGGATCACGATATGTAATGATTGGTCACCCATCTACGAACCGACCGCGGCGTGAGTAGCTTAACCTTAGATCGACCCGTGCTGCTGTTATGTTTGAGGCACGAGCCCCTCCAGGTTTACTTATGTACTGACTATCAAATTCTTTAACGACTGTTCATTTTCTTTGTGTTCGAGCAAAATTCAGTGCAAAATGACGTAAGCTGAGTGAAAAAGTTCCTAAGAAAACGATGGTCAAACAAACGGACAAGCCTGGTGTTAGTGCGGGGTTGTGACACGGCAGTTAGCGTTCCCGACCGCTTAGCGCTTGTTTCATCAGCTCGCTACGTAACTTAATTATCGCCTCACAATAATTCATCACACTGTCTGTTCTGCTTCGATTCGTTCATCTCGAGATAGACACTTGACTTCCTGAATATTTGCAAAATTATTGCCTACTAGCTTCCGCCCGCGGCTTCGCCCGCGTGTTATGTCGATAAAAAGTAGCCAATGTCCTTCCCCGGGATGCCATCTATCTCCTTGCCAAATTTTATCGAAATCAGTTCTGTGGTTTTGGCGTGAAAAGGTAACATACAGACAGATAGACAGACAGAGTTACTTTCGAACTTATAATATAATATTATATTGCCTATTAACATTTAAATAAGCCTATTATTTTTTGTTAATATTTTGCAAGGTACATTAAAGTAGGTTTAAATACTTTACTATTAGTATTTTCCTCGTATTTTCTAATCAAATTGATACAGGTGTGTATTATAATATTATATTTAATCATGACGTTTATTCATGTACCTAGTTATGTCCTAGTCGAAACATATGTTTCCAAAACGGGAAATAACCTCACGGATGATATTAAATTTTATTGTATGTTGCATATTATCTGTTAATGAGGTGCATACTTATATGACTTCATCTTGCATCTAAATCTCCAATCAATCAAATAAGCTTAGGCATCACTGCAGTCCTCTGCTGCCCAGAGTCCTCTCCCAACTTGCACCATAACACTTTGACCTCAATTTCCGCATCCATTCTGTCCCAGTAAGTAGTTCCCTTTATTTTATGCACTTACTTAGGTATAGAAAATAGGCAGTGAAGCGGGGTCTAAAGACAGTCGCTAGAAAGGAGAAAAAGGCCATCACAGGAATTCCCAGAAGCCAGCATCACGACATGCATGCATAGCTGTCTAGCCATTGTAACTCTGATCATCATCATCATTCATTATCCAGCCCTTATTCCAGTCTATTAGTGGTCGGCGCAACATGTCTATTTCTTCCATACTTCTCTATTAGTCGTCATCTCGGTATCACCCCCTTACTAGCCATATCTTCACCTTTCACACAGTCCATCCATTTTAACTCAGAAACTACCTAGTTTCTGAGTTAAAATGGATGGAGTGGTCTTACGCAAAGACTCGGACCTCCGAGTCTTTGCGTAAGACCACTGTTTTCCCTTTTACATCCTAAGTATTATTTCGGTTAGGCACAAAGGCACTTTTGAACGTAAAAAACAAAGAAACAGAACTGATTCTAGTCACCCCTTCCAAAAGGTAGTTTTCGTATGGAGAAGAATGGGCAATAATCAAAGCGGTATGCGTTTAGAGAGAGAGATATAGAGATAGTTCTTCGTTCTGGAAGGCAGATGAGACCGAAGATCTATGGCTGAAATGGATATGGACCTGGAATCCAATGGATGCGGGCAGCGCAGGACCGGTTTGAAGCCATAAGTCCAACAGTGAACGTATTTCAGTGATACTACGATGTTGACGCAGGGTCATTAAAATTCATAAACTTTTTTGACGTTTTTCTCGGTTGAGATGCCATCAAAATTGGAAACAGTTTTGAAGGTGGCTAGCGTGTCGACCATGACATGCTCTGACCACGCTAAGCACTTGTGAATTCTCCTCGAACAAGGCTAGTAATAATATATTCGATTATGCACTGCAGCCGTATGTAAAGATTTAGTCCGTGTCATTAAGTTGTCATGTAGGTTAGCTGGTTTTTGTTCTGACTATAAATTGAGTAGATTTACATACACATCATAAAATCACGGCTGTTTGGCAGAGGTGTACCAATAGTACACCCACATTCACCAGGTATGTGTCCCTGGGGGCTAGCCTATATTGCCATCAATACGGCACAAATCCAAAGTCCTGGCTGTTACTTAGAAATTCCAGATGGAAAACCCAATACCTTTTGTTCAACATTAGCGCTCGAGACCACTAGACCGTCGATGCAGTGGCAGTGGCAGTGGTAAGTAAGTATGTACTTATGTATATCCCCGAAGACTCCCCAAATAGTTCCCCCTTTTTCCTGAATGCCAATTTAAATCTATAAATCTAATATGTTGTCAAACCAACAATGAACAAACATGACTTGGGGAAACTCTACCAACAAGGATCAAGCTTTTAAAGCACAGAAACGGTGCATTAGGGCTATGTTTGGCTTACAATCTATTGAGAGCTGTGTGCCTTTTTTTAGAAGGTACAATATCCTACCACTACCTTCACTCTATATTTTTGAAATCGCTGTTTTCGTTAAGCAAAATCCTTCTTTGTTTAGATTGGCATCTGACATTTCTAACCGCACTCAAAGAGATGAAACTCGTATTTATGTACATAAAACAAATACTGCCTTAATGCAAAAAAGTGTTTTTTACATGGCACCGGTGATTTTCAATAAATTGCCCAAAGATTTAAAACAGTTAAATGTTATTTTATTTAAAAAAAAGCTAAATAATATGTTGTGTCAGAAATGCTATTATAGCATCTCTGACTTTTTGGCAGATAAATTTTGACATGTTCACTCATTAATTGTATTTATTGTATTGATTATTACTGTTATAATGAATTGACTTTTAAAATAACTTTTATTTTAATATTCGACGTCTTAATATCTTGACTGTATTGTATTATTAAGTTAAATTATTATTTAGTTAATTAAATTTTATTTTGTTTTTTAATGTCTGCCTTATAAATTTAATTTTTTGTATTGTATTATTGTATTGACTAATATCGTTATAATGAATTGACTTTTACATGACTTTGATCGTATTATTTAGTTAATTAATATTTATTTTGTTTTTTTAATGTCTGCCTTATAATTACTTTAACTGTTATTGTTCTTATATTTTTGTATGCCTTCAATTGGCTGATCATAGCGCACATGTTTTATAATTTATTTCTATCTATTGCTGTACCAACCTATGTATCACAAATAAAAAATTCTGATTCTGATTCTGACTGATTGTTGTAATTTTGGTGAGCAACAGATTTTTAACTCAGCGTTATATGAAGTTGTGTTTGTAGATGTTTTTCAAAATGGGGTGTAGAAGCTGCTTGTGTTAATAAAATACTAGGTCCAGTAATGGCTTGTAAATTCACAAGAAAGTTATTAAAAAATTTAAACTGATTCTTTGCACTATTTAATTACATTTGAAATGAATCAATCATCAAAAATTTCCCTCTGTTTCACCATAATATAGGAGACCTAAAGATTTTTTGGCGCGAGTACTTGTATTGAATCCTGAGTGTTGAGGGCGTTTCAAAGGTACGAGGCGTAGAATAAATTTGGTGCCGAGCGAAACACACGACTTTTCTAAATGCTAGGTGTCTCCATGCAATGAACAAATATTGTACGCTTTTATGTGCTTTTCGCGCAATTTTTCCCGAAGAAAGCTCAATTCGGCATCATGTAACGCTTGCACTAACTCTCCACTGCTAAACAAACAAATGATGGAAAGTACAATGAAAAAACAGAAGAAAATTAGGTATATAAACTTGTTTGAATTGAAATCTTTTATAAGCGCGTTGAGCAATTTTTTCGTGCTGGCCAGTGCGATAATTCTAAAAATGAGGTTGGCGCACTGACATGGAATAAGTATTAATGCATTATCAGTGGACCCGGCGCGGTAGAAAATTATTGAAATAATAGAAAGGTTCGAATTTTAAAAACTCTTTCCACGCTAGCGGATAAAATGCACTTTTGCACTCAAATTTCGAATGATACAGAATCTTTCCGAGCTTGTGAGGTGAACAATATTTTTACTCTTATGGTAAAGTAACAAAACCACTAAAACTTATTATTTATTGTGTTATTAAACTACTTTATACTAAGTTTACGAACATTTTGACACACATATTCAGATCAAATTAGCCTTTTTAGGGTTGTCTATTTCACCATCGTCTATCTGTCTGAATCACATCACCTTTTTACCTGCATAGTTATCTAGATAGGTGCCAACACCCTGGCATGATTATTGATTAAGTGTGGGTACTAATGCATTACAATATATATATACAATACATTTAATACATCATTACTAATTATTAAATGACATCTCTGAGTGTGGGTATATTTTATAAACATAGGAATCGCATTGTACAACCTGTCTTGGAAAAGACCTTTATAAAGTTTTGAGGGGTGCATAAATGTCCAAGGACTAGAAAACGAACTTTCGGTCGTCTGGCAAGATGGGCGGGTGACATTGATAACATCGCGGGTAGAATCTGGATCAGGCCGGCACAGGAGCGTGGGTATTGGCACAAGAAAACTTTCGAAATCGGTGGAAAAAAACGAAAATTGAAAAGCAAAGACACCGACTTCCGAAATTAAAGTTATTTTTCACTTTTTAGTAATTTTTTTACAAATTCGAATAACACTACCTGCTATGTAAATAACAGTGACGGAGTCACTGAAAATATCGTCGAGTTAAATTAAGTGGGAAAAATACGTAATATTGAAGCGAACTCAAAACCTACGCAAGCAGAGAATAAAATTTATATGGGACCACCTTGGAAGCATGACCTACCAAACAAAAAAAAGAATCATCAAAATCGATTCATAATTAGCGGAGTAATCGCGTAACAAGCATACAAAAAAAAGAAGTACAAAAAACGTACAGACGAATTGAGAACCTCGTCCTTTTTGAAGAAGTCGGTAAAAAGAGAGGCCTATGCTCAGCAGTGAGAAGTGCAGTATACCTCTAGTCCGATCCAACACACCCAGCCGGTATAAAACAAAAACAATGTTTTTATCGTATGTTTATAAAACGATCCACAGATCGATCTATCATGCGTTGATCGAACTTATTATAAGGTCGTGATTCTTAGGCCGAATTTCACCAACGAAACTGATCAGCAATGGAAACCGTCCAAGAGCTGTCAGTGTCATCATTGTTACGGATTATTGCCACTGACAGCTGAACGCGGTTTTTTAATTTTAATTTTATTTATTTGGGAAATAAACGGTTACACATTACAGTATTACCTACACAAGAGTGAGTATATTCAATACTCACGACATTTTCCACATATTAGGTATATAGTTTACATGTGCTGTCAGCAGATCTAAAACGCGATCAGCAAGAAGTGTTAGTCGCGGTGAAATCCGCACTGTCGCGTTCAGTATCATTGGTGAAATCCGCACTGTCGCGTTCTGTTTCATTGGTGAAATCCGCACTTAGTATTTTTAATAGTAGATGTGAACTGGCGGCCGAGTGTACATAAACAGCGGCGACCTTCAAGACTTTTATATTTTACTGAGCTGCTACATATTCCATAATACAGAGATACACATCAAAATTATCTACATTTTTTGTTAAATAGATGAAACCTGGCGACCGTCCAATTTCAGTTAGCGCTATAAGGCGCTCGCAGTGTGTTTGAGATCGTATAAGTATCTCTCGGTATAAGCAGCAAGACAGGTTAGTACTTTTCCTAGCTGTTCTTTTAGTTCGATTTGACGTCGTATTTTTTCTATGGCGTAGGTACCTATAGATTTCCTGAAACTCATAATAAAGAATAACGAAATATTACATAAACTTTTCCTGCCGGAAAAATAAAATATTTTTTCCCATGTCTATCACAATTTTTCAGATAAAAGAAAGTACATAACCGGAGGGTAGCTTGGGAAAACAATGCGTGTGCTCTCCTCGTGCGCCTGCGCCGTGTCTCTGTACCCGAGGGTAAGCGGTATTGACATTGTAACTAGCAATATGACGCTCCGGTAGGGTTTATTTTAGTCCGGCCATGAGCTTCGACTAGCCATTCATTCGGCTCGAATATCTCGAAATACCTATCGCATGTAATCGCTACAACGTAACGTAACTCCAGGAATTCGCAGATTTTCAAAAAAAAAAAACCGCATTTGCATATTTAGTATACTAAGATATTAAGACTTACCTTTTTGTTCTGCCTGGGTGTGAGGCCCACTTGGGACCCCATCTCGGCGAGGATATTCTTCGGCATTTTGTCACAGAACAGTCAGTTCACACAGTAAATAAATCAGTGTTTAGTATTTGAAAGTTCGCGCTTGTAGCACTAGCGGTGGTCCAGGTGACGCGAGGTGCGCGGCGCGCGCGCTGACGATCGAATGAGCGCGCGGATCTGACCGCGCACCAATATAACGCGGCGGCGCGAGTGACGTCACGCGCTCGCCGCAACCTGCGCCCTGCACCACGCCACAGCCTGGTCAGTCCCGACATCATCTCACACAGGTGACACAGGATACATTTCTTATTAATTGTCTAACTACATATACAAATAAATACAAAAACAAAATGACACTTAGGCGTCGGAGTACTCCTCCATATCGCTGTCATTCGGAAACGTGCCCAGAAGACTGGCAGCATTGCCACGTTGAATGGTCACGCTAATACTTTGGCCAAAGAATGAGCCAGCACTCTGGTTTTATTTTATTAATTGATTTGCAATCCTTACGGTGGTGGTGGTGTTTTCGAAGAAAGAAATTAGGTTTAGGTACACTGAATGTAGATCCTTAGAACAATATTGTACTTGTCTGACGTCAACGTGGTCATACATAACAATAAGGCATGCAAAGCACGTAAGTACTTTGAATTAGGCGGAAAATCAGTAATGTACAAACCCAAAACTATAACTTTGTAAAAACACATTTATTTATTTCCCTACCTACTTTTAATTACCCACATAGGTACTCTTGTATGTAATGTACGTAGATATTGTATGGGTCAGGAGGAGGGAGGAACTTGTAGCTAGACTCGCGACAATCTAAGACAGCTATAAAAATCCTTTGTGTAGAGATGAAAAAAAAAATTGGTTTCTTAAAAACTGATTCTCGAGACATATCGATTGAACATACTTAGAGAGTTTGTAATCGACGACTTATCTACATTGCTTAAAACTGATTCTCAAGGCTTAACGTTTTATTACATGTACGAGAACGAAACGTCAAAACGGACTTCTTAGATTGTCGCGAGTTTAAATGATATCAGCCGCACGAGTCGATCGAAGGCTGGCCGAGATCGGGCCGTGATAGGTGACCATCCATAACATATCGAGACCTATCTGTGCCCCGGGAAACACTTTAAGCCATTGGTCCCGGCTGCACGCACGATGGTCCACCTTTGGGACTAAGTGTGGACACTAAACCCTAAACGCAGAACAACATTGTTCCCGGCTGTCATTCGTAGATCTTTGACAGTCGTTACGGGTCAGAAGCTCAAAACACATAACAACAGCAGCAGCAGTAGCTATGACAATACTTGTGTTCAGCTGCTTCCGGTTAGACTGAAGCCGACCCCAACATCGTTGGGAAAAGGCTAGGCTGATTGAGAGATACAAGAGATTTTCAACCAGTTCCTAGCTTTTTCGTATCGGAAAACTACTTTTGAAATCAAACAGTCTCGACCGTCGCCCGACTGTAGTCCAAATCCTTATGTTCGTACGTATAGGTGTAATGCTTTTGTAAATCTGTCTTCTAGTTTTTCAGAGTGCAATGATTAGCATATAACAGAATATACAGAAGCCCGTGTGTTATTCTAACTATCATATCCTAACTAATATTATAAATGCGAAAGTGAGTTCGTTTCTTACGGTTTCACGCAAAAACGGCTGAACGGATTTGGATGAAATTTGGCACAGGGGTAGACCTTGACCTGGAGCAGGACATGGGCTACTTTTCATCCTGGATCGCAAACGGAGTCGCGGGCAATAATAAACAATAAAATTACAATAATCTCCGGAAGACCAAACAGCCTTCAAACGATATAGGAATCAAGTGTAGCTGTACTAGGCATCATTGATTACCAACTTGTACTTAAGGTACTTGTAAAAACCAACACCATGTAATAATATTCTCATGTACATTACACATTATATTTCCTAAGCGCTTAAAACTCATAAACAAGCTTTGCCAATAAATACTCGTAGCTATAAACAAAGGCATTTACTTCCTATATTGATGATGTGCTTGAGCTCACCGTTTATTTTCGCTCGGATGGGTTCTTGGCTGTATCTGTGTAGGGGTCTGATCGGTCCGTGGATATGACCATTCCATATCTCCCTCTGCCTCGGGAAGCACGTTAAGCCGTTGGCCCCGACTGTCATTCCTAGATCTTTGACAGTCGTTGCGGGTAAGTAATCAGAAGCCCAAAAGTCTGACAATCAGTCTTACCAAGGGGTATCGTATTACCCAGGGTCAGGTAGGCAGTCGCTCCGTGAAAAATACTTGTATTTAGCTGCTTCCGGTTAGACTGGAAGCCGACCTCAACATTTTTGGCAAAAGGCTAGACTGATTGATTGAATTTGTATTTCTTTAATTTTGCGGCCTCGCTATTCTAGTTCAGGTCATGGGAAAGATTAGCCAGTTCAGAAGGTAGGTTGTAACTACTGACTGCCCAGGGTACGCCTTTGATAGCCCCCAGGCCAGGACGGGTATAGGACCTAAGGTCACACATCACAATTAGAGAAACCTAGAGATGACTCTTAAGAAGTTGCGGAGGCATTATTTTGTTCCATTTTCAGATACAAAGGAATGCAAAAGGCTCGAGAAGGCTCTTATAATTTTCAGTGTCAATATCGAAACAAGGTTCCGTCGTTAGCCAATATCACGATTAGTACCAATATAATTATGAAGTGGTTACAATATAAGTGTTTATTACGTTGAACTTTATTAAGTGGTCAACATATTGTTTACGGAATAGGTAAGATATCGTCGGCATCGACACTGCCTTGGTGCTGCCTCCCCCTGCGTCATAATCACAGACTAAGTAGGTCCTGACCGAAAGCGATTGTCGCGTGAATATGCGACTGACGTGATCGTATGAATTATTATGACGTACAAACGTGACGAAATGCGGGAAAATCGCCCAAGTATCAAATACATAGCAATACATTTGTTTTATTTCACAAAATACCTATTTGGCCACGAAGCGTCACAAGCTGGTGGTCGTCACAAGGTGCACGGTTCCTCCTTTTTTTTTAAATAAAATTTACTTTTATAATGTTTTTCTAATAGTTCGTTGTTGGGATGTAGAATGTAAGGACAGTGTGGCCTGACAACAAGAACCTACCAGGAAGTATCATGTTCATAATATCTTAATCTTACAACGCTTATCATCCTTATTATAAATTCGAAATTAACTCTGTCTGTCTGTATGTTACCTTTTCACGCATAAACCACAGAAAAAACCGATTTCGAAAAAAATTGGCAAGGAAATAGATGGCATCCTCGGGATGGACACAGGCTACTTTTTATCGACATAATAAAATAGTTACCTATACATCAAATGTATGTTTATGTACATACAATTGTATGTACATATTTAATAATACATTACATTAATTTGATATACATAAGTACATCAAATTTTTTTTTTTTTTTGTGTTTAGCACTTTATGTACATAACTAAACAATACATTCCATTTGATGTAGGTACATATATGTACATCAAATGTTTTTTTTTTTTATTCATCATTGTAGTTACACACCTGAAGTATTATGTAGTGTAGTGCGAATAATTTTAATTGTATGAGTTTTAATGTTAAAAAATCTTATACTTATTTTCAATTTTAAAAGTAACATTACATAGTGGCTTGTTCACTCAAAGGGTTGGGCAGAGGTGTACCTAGAGAACACCCACATTTTTACCACACACGTTAGGTATATAATTATGAGGTTTCCACACGATAAAAAAGACTGGCAGAAAGCGCCATGAAAACGAAAAGTATCGTGGCGTTAAAGTTATTTAGATAAATCCATCTTCGTCCACACACACGTTTTGGAAAAGATGCAGTGCCAAGATTTTTTCACAGATCATACAGCGTGTTACAAAAATCCGTGAGGTGTCGTTAAAAATCATACTGAGAGTCTATTTATATGGTAATTTTGGAAAAAGGAATTTTTGGTGGTAAAACCTGAATTATAAATAGCAATAACTTATTTATCATCACAAAAAAATTATTTTTATTTACTTCTTGGTAATGTTATTGCGCCCACTTTCGAATTGGACAGGGTTTTTGTTACAGGCTGTATATACAGCTATCTACTGTTTGACTTTTACCTTCTTAGAAAATTCTTAAAATGAGAGACATCAAAAAAAAAAAACTTTTATTTCAAACATAGATAGGTACTTGGCCCATAATATTGTTAGTACTTAGAAAGACTTAAGAACTAAGTTAGTACATTTAAAAAAAAATTGACATAATTAATTAAGGTATTTGCCGCCATCTGGGGCCCCAGGCACACGCACTTGTGCTTGAACCCAGTGCCTCAGAAGGGGGCTGTCCACCTTGTGGCTGATGAGCACGCTCAGGATGGTGTTGGGGCTCCCACGCGTGCGGAACATCAGCGAACCGATGCGGCGCCGCAGCACAGTGTGGAAGCCGTCTTTGTGCGCGTGCGCAAACATCGCAGACGCACTACAGTAATGTTGAAGCCCCACCAGCATCCTGAACGCGTTATTATATTGTATGCGGAGATCGTTGACGTATATTAAAGAAAGCTTCCTTTTAGGAAATTGCCCGACTGAAAACTGCGTGTATAACTATTATGAAGTTCCAAGTTCCATTGCAATATCCAAGAGTAACAGTAACACACACTTGGTAATTGACCCCGCTCAGTGGGAGGGTTGACTAACAGGTATCTAATGAGAAAAACGTGTTAAATATTTATGTTTTGATAAATATTTATTAAATCAAAAATTTAATAAAAGTCACAAGCTTTTATTTAGCTATGCCCGCGGCTTCGCCCGCGTGGATGTCACTAAAACCTTCCTCGAGAACCACTCTATCCATTGGTGAAAACAGCATGCAAATGCAGTTGCAGTAGTTTTTGAGTTTATCGCGAACAGACAGACAGACGCGGTGGAGGACTTTGTTTTATAATATGATACAAGCTAACACTAAAATATATTAATTTATTATGTACAAGTAAATAGCAATAAAAGAAAAAGGGATATCGACATATCTACATTTTTTTTTGTCCAATAAACCCTTCATGTGACAAAAAAAAAATGTAGATATGTCATTCCTCATCACTAAAATAGGTACCTACCTAAGCATATTTAAAATATTTTTAATTAATCCACATTTCAAAGAGAGAAATACCAGCTCTAATTAGCTAAGAACCTACCTGACTAATCGTTAAATTACGGATTTGAACGGTAACTGGTGTTAATTGCGATCGTTAACGTTGATTTTGCCATCGGAAAATAACCGAAATGTGGGCCATGGAAGATTCTAATGGAACATGTTAAATTATTACTGAGAACTGCCGCACTGACATTAGTGTCTCTTGTCCCATGTTACTTCGGGTCGGCGCAACTTTTTATTCTCCGCCTTTTCATTGGCCTTCCTCTCCCTCTCTATCCACATTTACTTATATTCATCACTCTTTTACACACAACGGTAAAGAGAAGGTTTAATGCGTTTAGGGTCAGAGATTGTGTGTGCAAAATACAAAAAAATAAATAAACGACTTCCAAAAAAAACACTAAAAAGTGAAAAAATACTTTAATTTCGGAAGTCGGTGTCTTTGCTTTTCAATTTTCGTTTTTATGCCACCGACTTCCCAAATTAAAGTAATCGTAAATGGCAACGGTATGCGGTAGTGCCATAGCAACAAAGAACGGTGGCGCGCCGTCACTCAGGACGCCCCGTCTGATGATAAGTGCGCTTGCGCGGTGAAGTAGTACTTAGACTTACTATCGAACCATAGAGATATAAAATCTATTTAACTATGTATCGAACACTTTTTGTTGTAAGATTTATTATGAAGTAAGTACTTTCCTAGTACCTAATACAAAAGTTTCCATATGACTCGTGGACTTGGGTTCGGGCTATAGGAACATCCAGTGCTTGTTTAAAATCGAATGTCTTTGGGTATATTATGTAAGTTTGAGTTTAGGTAAGCGTGCCTACCTAAACTCAGTGTTCCTACACACTACCTACAAACTACACAGAATGCATAGACGACCAGCTGTTATAACAACAGATAATAACATTACAATACTACTTGGCAGTCCTTGTTTAGTCTCGCAAATAAGTAGTTAGCTGTAGTATTCTCGTAGAGCGAGTGGGGATCACAGCTGTGACTAGATATGGTTAGGTACCTCACTTCACATTTGAAAACAAACATCACAGAATAATCCACTGTTTCCATAAAACTACGGACTTATAAATATTACGGTTTTTAATCTCTTATCAAGTTAGTGTAAAGTTTTGGGGTATGACGAACAGGGTGTAAAGTTCACTCATACTCCATAGAAAAGGGAGGATCCTCCAACCAGACGGGTGTTGTGTCTGGGGGCAACTGCCCAACGATTGATGTTGGGTTCTCGTATATATGTCCACTGCACGGTAAACTTTAATTGCGCGATGCAGGATTTATGTGACGTCTGTCTGACGTCAGGTCTTTGATGCGTAGTTCGCATGTGGCGATGTAGGTACAGCCACAAAGTATTCGACGCATTCATTGTGTTTAACGTAAATTCTTTCCATAAACTTGTCTCCCCACTTGCGGCAAGGCAATGGATTTTATGCGACGAACAGGAATAGGACCTAGTCTGCCAATGAAATTGAATCAATGATAATCATCGTAGCATCGTAGGTACAACAACAAAGCTCCGGCATACCGTGTCATTGAAATTGAAATTTAATTGTCATAATATGTTCCTATATTCCTATTCGTTTTAATAAAATCCCTTACCGTGCCGTGCGGCCAGTGGGCGCAGGCCCTAAAGTGACAAAGTGTCGCGATCCTATCCAATACAAAAACGAGCTGGCCTAATGATGTGTAACATCTAACATCTCACCTTGGTAATATGCAACATTAAGGTAATGTTTCTGACGGCCAACTCTAGCACCGCGCTTCGCCGGCTTTCTGTTACAAACTTATGACACTTCCGATGATTTTCACGAAATCACTCCCACTAATTGCAGGAAAGCGAGAGGTAAGATGTTAAAAAAACATCAAAAAGATATGAAAACATTAAATTTTATTTATAACAAAAATCAATTATTTTAAAAAAAATGGAAGTATTCTGCGTATTGATTATTCGATGAAATGAAAATATGAGAAAAAAGTTATGTGAAAAGAAATTCTATAAAACTGTTATATATAAAACCACATACAACCTTTAACATGCGTTGCGCTAAAAGACTTTATCAGGTAGGTACCTACTTATAGGATGGTTTCTTAGGATTTACTGGTATTATGTCTTAGCATTTGTCACAAAAGCAGTTTTCACAGCAACAATAATGGGTACAGCCTACACTACAATCCCGTGTGAATTGAAAACGCTCCGTCTAAATTGTGTCTCAATTACTTGATGCGTGAAGTTCTGATTGCAACTGCTGCCAGGTCGGCTGTAATCGACTTTATTCTCAGGATGAGTCCACTTCTGCAACTTCCTTCGATTACTGAACATTTTATTCGATTGTTATAATAGCATATAGCAATATTCCCCCGGGATATATGGTCCGTGGGTCGCTACTGCTGAACAGCTCGCCACATGCTGCCCTGAGGGTTTATGACTATGTATCTCTCTTGGTCTGTCGCCTCACCCTAGACCTGCAGCCTTATTGCGATACACATTTTATTTCTGGAATACTTCCTTGCTCCGATCACGATTGAATGCATTCCTATCGTTATCATAATGAGTTAGTAAAAAACCGGTCAAGTGCGAGTCGGTCTAGCGCACGAAGGGTTCCGTACCATTATTTATAAAAACGGCAAAAAACGTTTGTTGTATGGGAGCCCCCTTAAATATTTATAATATTCTGTTTTTAGTATTTGTTGTTATAGCGGCAACAGAAATACATCTGTGAAAATGTCAAATGTCTAACCATCACGGTTTATGAGTTACAGCCTAGTGACCGACGGACAGATAGACAGACGGACGGACAGCGGAGTCTTAGTAATAGATTCCCGTTTTACCCTTTGGGTACGGAACCCTAAAAAACTAGCCTAATAATGCACCGTTCTATAATGCTAGCTATTGTAATGTATTGTCACTCGCTCACATATCGTAGCCTTGACAGAATTAGATGCTGATGTTAAGGTCGCGCTCATTAAAGATCGAGCAACTTCTTACTAGTTCTTATTGTTATCGACAGACAAAGGTAAGTACTTCGTCTGTCTTCGTACGTGTATTTACTATTCACATTCATTTCAAGCCTGTAAATTAAACATGAAATTCTTTAGTTAGAAGCAGACTTGTACTATACCTACTACCTCATGATATCATCATCATCATCATCTAATATAATAATTAATGTTATTACTCAATTGGCGAATTTTTGACTGATAAGAATATAAATTGATAAAATTACATCTCTGTACTCTGACTTGTACTCGTTTATATTTTAATTTAAGGCGCTACGTATACTGCAGCGTTAATTTTGAAATAAATATATGTTAAAGTCGAAAATTAATGCTAGGTCTTATGTTTGACGAAAACACTAACACATAAAATTTACTCGATACAAAAAAGGACTTCGAGGTTTGAGAACCGCCAGCACCCCTATCAGCACTCCATCTCGCTCTCACTCAGGCCGCGAGTAGTATAGTGAGAGTGAGATAAAAATTGAGGTAGGGTATACCCTACTGCAAATGTTATCTGGGCCTTAACTGTATTGACCTCGAACTTGACGAATGACTTGCTCAAAACAGTTTGCATGCATTATTTTTGGTAGTGAGTTTATGGATCAAACAAATTTTTTTTTTGCTCCGCTCTCTGCGGGATCGGGATGGCGTGTCAGACTCTTACTGACTAAAACCCATCCGTGTTCCTTCAGTTGCCTGTAAGTTGCCAGAGGCCACGGTATCCCTTTCGGACTTTCCCGCGACCATCATACTAACATCTGTAACTTGTACCTACTTTCTGTGCAAATAAAGAACTATTCTATTCTATTTAATTCTACCTACTTACAGCTCGAGTTTTTTTGGAACTCCTGCGAATAGGAGAAACTAACCCGTTTTGTTATTGCACCACATCATTTTCTATTTTCTCAAGGTACAAGAAAATAGCGGATTTACAATGTGAACGAAATAAATAACTTTAATTAAGCAAAGTAACTTAGAATATAGTACAATGGCAAATGAAAATAGAAAATAACGGCGAAAAAGAAAACGAAAAGTTTATGTACTTGCCAAAAAGAAACATATGAACATTTATTCTTAGAGTTCGTCCCTGAAATCTATACAAATAAATCTGTAGACAAGGCGTTTCTGTACAATGAAAAAAAAAAAAAAAAACGTAGGTGGAGTGTCCAAGAATAACCAACAGATGCCATTTCTACCATTTTTGGAATTTTTGTCTGTTTGTCTGTTTGTCTGTGTGTCTGTTTGTCTGTTTGTCTGTTCGTTTGTTTGATTGTTCCAGTATCACGTAAAAAGTACGAAATCAATATGGTTAACTTATACACTCAAATATTGTGTGTAACTCGATGTTTCATTTAGTCTTTGTTTCATCGCAATCGCTTCAAAATATCAAAAGATATAAGAGTTTAAAGTATTCAAGAAGAAATTTTCATTAGGTACGTAATGTAGATACACGTAACGACATCTATTGTCGTAAAATGACACTAGCGTAAAATCAGGTAGGTTTGTGAGAACGTGTGTAACACACGATCATAATCATCATATGTTCACATAGTTCGCGCGGAAACATAACGCGATACATTGTGAATTTACCCAATCTAAAGATTGGTTAATTCAAGTTTTCCAAATCCATTGTTTGGTAGTAGTGCCACAGGTGGCGCTATCTATCTTTTAAATCATGATACAAATATTAATCATGAAAAAATGGTGATAAATTTTAATTTCTTAAAAATTGTAGATTCTTACATCGAGCAAAAAGTGAGTAATTAAGGCACGAATGCGCTTACTAAATAAACACGAGTAATCTACTTTTCTTTCAACTACCAATGTACCTGCTGCGATAAAATATACCTGCTCAAGGTTAACTCAACTCAACCCAAATCAAGTTAGGTCAAGTTCAGGTCAAGTCAGGTCAAGTCAGGTCAAGTCAGGTCAAGTCAGGTCAAGTCAGGTCAAGTCAAGTCAAGTCAAGTCAAGTCAAGTCAAGTCAAGTCAAGTCAAGTCAAGTCAAGTCAGTCATGGAACCCTACGTGTTTTCTACATAGCTTACAGAGTGTTCGAACGTTTTCCCATATATATTATTATATTTTGACAGTATCACTTCGTGCTCGATAGATGGCGTTGTTCATTTAACGTCATTTTCTGAATCGCTGTGTTAAGACTCTCCGTAGAAGAATGACTTTCGCCGAATTCATAATTATCGAACATTTGGCTCATTTTGAATTGAACACATAATCCATACTAATCGATGCTTAAAAGTATAAATTCGATAGTAACTTAGATTTTAAATAAATTTAAAAAAAAAAAAAAAATTTGGAGAGATAGATGGCATCCCGGCGAAGAACATAGGCAATTATTTTCTCAAAAACAAATTTAAGGGGGGGGGGGATATAGGGGATGAAAGTTTTTATGGGAAACCTATCATTTTTAGAGTTCCGTAGTCAACAAGGAAGCTTTATAGTTTCGCCATGTCCGTCTGTCTGTCTGTCTGTCCGCGACTTAGCTCAAAAACTTTTATTCGACCAACTTACATGTGCAGTTGCAAAAACCCAAACATTCTGTATGCGAGAACAAGTTTTTTAACACTTTGAGGGACAGTAAACGCCCATAGATGTAATAACAATAAAACTTTGCGAAAGTTTGTTTGATAAAATAATTCATCCCAACTACGGAACCCTTCATTGTGCATGGTTCGACACGCACTTGGCCGGTTTTTTTTTAAGTTAGGGCTGTGGAAATGTATGCTTTTTGTAACTAACAAAGAGTTACGTTTTTCTAAAATCATCCCTCATGAGGGTAAAAACCCTTCTTTACCCTCTTGATTTTAAAATTCACATGTAAGTACTTATTATTGACATTTTTGCGGGACTCTCTTCAAGAGCGTTAAGGGATTGAGAATATAGTCATAGTCCGTATCTTGAGAATCTGTCCACTCAATCAAAAGTTATTACTACTTGGCTCTTGGCTTGGAACGAAGAGTTTGAGTTTAGCAGTGAGTACTTACTCGATAGATGGCGTTGTGCAAATGATGCGATTTTCTTAAGGGGGATGCGCCGGTAGCCCGCGAAATTCAAATCTTAAGTTTTTTGCAATTTGCAAGTCAGTGTCAGGCAGGTTGTATGTTAAAATGAAATTATTTATTCTGTAAATAGGTTATTGGAATCACTTTTACACGTCGTAATAATATAAAAAAATAAGCTAGATGAGGTCGGCGTTTCCGATCTTACTACTCTGAGAAGAAAGGCCGAAACCAACTCACAGTCTCTTTTAAAGTCCGGACATACCTAGGTCAGATATTGGCATATTGGTGAGGCCCTATGAGGGCCATGTAGATTAGAGTCTGAAATGGTCATTTGAGGAATGAACCACACAGATTTGAGTGAACCTGTCCTGTCACTGCAAGCATTTGTCAGTAATAGTGGAGCTCAGCTCATAACTTAAGGAGCTCAACGAACAATACCAAAGAAAGGACATTTGTGTAGGCCGCATCAAGTTCTCAAATTGCCAGACCATTGTTAAAACTAACTGAGAACGAAAAAATATAAGAATAAAAACAAAATAAACATCCACATAGTCCTCACATTCACAATAATACAATACTTTACAAAGCAATCATGTCATTTTGTCAATATCCTACATATAATATTCAATAATGTGAATTTGTATATAAAACTGGTAGGTATATTTTGATGATTTTCACTTATTCAAAATGTCACAATGCCAAAATGACAAAATGTTAGCAGAGCGAGCAGCTCAATCCCATGCTTTTTGTCTTCTAAATAATCTGAAATTGTATAGTAGGTACCCTTTTTTACAAAGTTTGGTTTTAATACAGCTTTTAAATAGTTTAATGGGTAAGTTTCGAATGTCAATATGATTAAAATATGATTCGCGATCGTAGCAAATAGTAGCTTTACAGAATAATAACCATTAGATACAGGAATACAACTCCTGCCATATTAGTTAGATTAGATAAATAAATATTTGAAACAACTGCGACTCATTATTTAGATCAACATAAAACTTGATACTGACCTGTAAAAAGCAAAATCATAAGAAAATTTGAATATCGCAGGCTCCCCCAAGGCTTTCGCCTTAGTTTCCATCGTCCATACAATATGCCATAGTTTTTTCATTAATCTTTATACAATATTTTTTCAATAATCTTTCCGTCAGTTTCATACTGCTGTCCATACTATCCACACTATCACCACAATATAGATATGGACTACCACTAATATATAAAGTTACTGGCTGTCTCATGTCTGTTACTTTTACGCCGTAATGCCTAGGTCGCCTAGACAGACCACGTGGGTTATGGGACATAGGATACTTTTATCCCGGTAGCACATTCCCGTGGGATAATTTCCGACATCCACGCGGGCGAAGCCGCGGGCAAAAGCTAGTTGAAAAATAAAACGTACGGAAACCTAGATAACCTATCACTGCGCTTTGATGGATAAGCACCCTTAAAAGAAATTTACATAATGTGGAAAATAACTATTATGAGCACTTGTTATGTGTCACGTCGGTACCTACACTCCTATTAGTTTCCTGTTAATATGCCAGTTTATTGGAAATCACGGATTTCTCACTTCATAACTATTTTACGATTAGATAGTTAAAATTTACCTTTTTTCCCGTTAGACTGGAAACCGACCCCAAAACAGTTGGAAAAGGCTAGGAAGATTGATTGATTGATAGTTAAAACTTGACTAACATTTATTTAACTTTAGCAACACCTGATCATCATCATCATTTAACCGAAATAATTCCTCTGCAGGATCGGCCTCCCCCGAGTGCTCCTCCTCCCTCCTCCCGCATCCAGCGGATTCCCGCGACCTTCATCTGGCCGTCGGTTCACCTTGTGAGGTACCTTTTGGGCTTGTGGGGTACCTAAGCATTAGGTAGAAGTTCTTGCTATCAAAATATCTCATACCCGGCCCCATGCTAGTGGCGCGCCCTCATTAACAAACGCACGAACCGTTCAATTATCATGATAACAGTGGTTCTGGTTTAGCGTGGATTGACAGCCGTTCAGCCTCCGTTCATCACCCACCGCACTTTAGCACAAGAATCTCTCATATTCCTTCCTATAGATAGAACCTAGAGATGGCAACCATATATGTACCTAGTTTTATCTGAAGCTAAGAGTCCGCCATGTCCAAATGGCGAAGTGGCTTTCAATGAGATCCGTCAATGCGTAAAAATTACACAGGAAGCAGGAAGTATGAATTTTAAGGGGCTGAACACAGCCAGTACCTGTTAAAAAAATAATTATCCATACCTACTTGCCTAACACCATAAAAGTGAAACTGATTTATGTCCCATAAATGACAGATCGATTCCAGGCGTTTCCTTGCCACCTGCGCACACGCACATGGAGCTGTTAAGGAGTGCCGAGAATAACTCAAACCAACTCACGCCGGTTATGACGGGTCCGCGAGCAATAGGGGACTACCGGGTTAATTACCAGACGAGCAACGGACTGAACGCGGGGAATTATACGCTAATGTAAATCATTTTGAAAATCTTGTGGTCCCCCTCCTGTTTTGAATAACCCGTCTCTAGAACATATTATTGAAATTTAAAAACTCTGAACTTATCATGAGAACAGTAAAACAACTCTGAACAATTCAGTGATTAGAAGAAAAAATAGCAACTGCAGGTAATAATAATATAAAATAATATTGATGGTTGGACTGTTGGTGCTGCCACTAATAATGGTGGCAAACCATTATTAGTGTTCGCGGCAGCACCAACAGTATGTCAATGTGTTCGCAGATCAGTGACTCCCCGATGTTGCAGCTCCACGCTGAATTTTAATTGTATGGTGATTACAAAATTCAGATGTACACCTGGACTGAGGGCCAAGTTCACCAAGCGATAAGTCGTTTTCACGTCAAAACGCTCAATTGTTCACAGAATTCCTGTTTCAACATGTCCATAATACAGAATAGCTCAAAAGATAGACTGGACACATTGGACGCCTTGGAAGTAGTAATAATGTTAGGCTTTACCGCTCCGCTGTCAGTGGCGCCTCGCTCTAGTTGCAGATTATTAATTGACAGAGGTTTCGTTGAGAGCGGAACTTTATTGATGATGATGAAACTTTGCCGATTTATCATTGGTATTGATGTGACCAATAAATATAACGTTTGTATTAAGAGGTATGCGACTTCAATATCTGCTTCATACTGGTTTTATATACCTACCTAATAAGGTGCCACTTTACAAGTGGGAAGACAATGCTTCTTGCACAGTCTCGGCATTGTACCCATATTGACGTTCCATTTTTTTTTACTGAAAGTGCACTTCGTTAACTGGCAATTTAAGCATAATATCAATAAGATTAGCCGACCTTCGGCTGCAGAGCTGCAAATGGGCGGCATCCTGTTGATGCCCCACATAGTCACCGCCTTGACTCCATTCAGAGTCCACAATGGGTTAAATCACTTATTTGTATCGCAGACGCAAGTGTCAGGGACTTTCTCAGTATACCTAGAAAATCAAATCTCTGCAATATGAGCAGCAGCTGCCCGCAGGTAAAGCTTCAGCTTTTTAACTCTATGTCGGTAACTAAAGTTTATTTTTCGAATAATTCCATTGCGGATCTTATCCGTCGTATCCAGGCGGATACAAGGTTCAAGGCGGATTCAACGGTGCAGTTACTCCCCCCTGGGGTTCGACCAACCTCAGTCTATAACTCTAAATTAGACATTTACATCGTTTTGAACTGTACTTTGTATGCATATTTCTCAGCTGTTTATAAGTCGCCGTCATCCTTGAAAGGCGCGCACACTCTTAAGGAAAATGGGTGCCAAAGGATTTAAAAAAAAAGGCTAAGTTGAGAAATCCCGCCCCCCTCTCTCAGAGACAAAAATTGGCCTGGTCTTGCCTTATATGCAGTTATTAAAGGCTTTATTTGAATAGAAAGACGGCGTATCAATTTAATAAACCCATTTATTTAAAGATAAGTGACACTCGTTACACATTTGACAAACAAAGAAGTTTTTAGACCGAACTTCACCTTTACAATAATTCAACTACAGTATAGATTTACAAACACAAACAATGAGTATAATTGGACCTCTGTCATTTTGTTAACAAACTTTTCAACTGTCGAGAAGTTTTTTCGTCACAAAAAGAGCAATGATTAACCATGCACATAAACTGCACAATACATAAACATTGCCACAAGTTACAGTCTCCAATAGCAGTGATCATCATCAAAATAGATCATTGGTCGAATCTGGGGTATGGTAACGATTCCTTTTGGCTTCATTTCCTAAACCTGGCAGCGACTAAGAGCCAATGATTTTAAACACACATTTTGAAACTGACTTCGATTATTTTAGCTATACCCTTTCGCGCTTCACATTATTTATTCATAGTTAGTTAAAACGTTAAGATATTTTACGTTACGGTAGCATATTTAAACTAGCAGGCAGTATTTTAAATGCGCGATTTTTTACAGGCAGTACTAACATTCCCTAGGCGCAGTACTTTGACAGCTATACAAAGCTATACAAGTTTTAAGGTAATATTTATGTAACAACTCTCAGATGCCAATAACGTTTTTCTATTAGGTTCAATTATACACTGACATAGAATTTTGTGACATCGTAAACAAATATTTATATTATTTCTAAAACAAATAATTATATCTACATATTTATGTCTATAATAATACTCAATACATTTGGCCTCTACTTGGAATATTAGAAACAAAAATAATTCTGATTATTTTAATAATTATACACTAGTTTAAATAAAATGCAGCGTTAAAAATAATGTCAAGAAAAAAAAAAAACAGAATATAAAATTATGTTTAATTTTTTTATATAAATAATGAACATAATTAGGAAAGTCCCTCTTTTGGAAAAATCAAAACAACATCATTCATACAATGTGAACAGATAAATAAATACAAAATATCCTAAATTGTCATTCAGTCCATTATTTAAAAATACTTTCTAGAGGAAAGCAAAATGCCTGGGCGCATGGGAATTCGACGTTTAAAAAAGTAAATCATTTGATGGCAAGCTACCGAAATATCAGAGGGGCAATTCCCGTTATTTTTAAGAACGTTCGCATTCGCATCTCATTCGCAATCTGTCAAAAATACAATCAATTTATTAACATTTTTGACAAGTTTTACAGATTGCGACTTGATGTGAACGTTTTTTAAGTACGAGAATTGACCTTCAGGTCATTTAAACCATCGACGGAACTGTTAACGAAATAATTTTACATTATTATGTTAGCTATATTAACCATTTGCGTGACATAATATGGTAAGTATATATATTTTTTTTTACAAATTCAAATCAATATGACATGTGTGTACAAAATCTAAATAATAGTTACAAAGTTCACATTTCGGGCACAACGATTTAATTTATTAAGTACTAGCTGCGGTTTCACCCGCGTAAGTCTTGATCCCGTGGGAATATCGGGATAAAAAGGATCCTATGTCCTATTCCAGGTCATGGTCTACCCCTGTGCCTAATTTCATCCAAATCCATTCAGCCGTTTTAGCGTGAAAGCGTAATAAACAAACAAACTCATTTTCGTATTTATAATATTACTTAGGATTAGGATATTAAATTACTCGAAACTAGCGAACTAACTAGTGTACACTCGAAAAGTCGAACATTTCTCCTTAGTTAGTGACGTCACGCAAATGCATTGTAATTTTTTTAAATATTTAATTAATAAAATACACCTGGGCGGCACGAATTTCGTTAGCTTAGCAAGTATTACTCAGATATTATGATCTGTGCTAGTAATTTAACTAAGTAAACTGATAATTTGTATCGTTAATATCTAGCAAGCTACTTATGTGGTTTTAAATATCAAATTACTATCTGTTACTGCAAATGCCTCTAATCTAGAAATGATTACATCCGGCGCGGCTTAGCATGATCCCCTGTTATAGCGAAAATACTGCAGCATTAATTTTCAAATTAATTTAATTGGTAAAGTTGACGATTAATGTTGTACCATGTTTGACAAAAAAATAATAACGTAAAATTTTCTCGATATAAAAAAATCTAAAGTTACCTCCTCAAACCGAACAATAAACAGCTGGTATTAAAAAAATACTTCAAATTAGAGCATGAAACTTTGCATATTGACTGAACTAACTATAAAACAGATACAAATAAAACAGATATTATCATTGTTTTCGGCGTAAAACTAAATTACCTAAACTATAGAGCCTTCTCGCCGCTGCTCAGTCTTGCACTCACAGTCCGCAAGCAGTATCGTGTGAGCCAGATGAGGAATGTATTCGCAATGATAGCAGTGAGTGTTTAAACTAAATATAAACATATTAAATATGTGATTTAAATGAAATATCTTAAGCTTGCTGTTTAAAACTTGATTGAAAGAAAAAGCACGGTAACTTGAAAGATAATATAATAATTTTGTATATTATGTAGTATAATTTAGAAAAAGCAGTATGGCAAATGTGTGAGTGGGCCGGCCACGTATCACGAATGCACCCATAGAGATGGGCAGATTGTCATGCACTGGACGTCTGAGGGCACTGGCGTCTGACATCGTCATCGAGGTAGACAGCAGCGAAGGTGGTGTGACGATAATCTTGTTTTCGGGGCCAATATGGCCAGAGATCGCACAAAACAGAGATTTGGAAGGAAATAGAGAAAAAGTTATTATTTACAACTTTTTTATAAATTGGGCTTTTACAGTAACACATAATACATATACTATCTACATATCATCTAGTATTGCTTCTGGAATGATTATATTATATAACTTAAAATGTAGGCCTTCAGTGTAATCATTCTACTAGAGTTTATTTTTCTTTGCGTGTCTTTTTAGGTAAACAAATATTATGGCGTATTGAAAACATTAATATTATGCGTCTTACCACAAAAACTTAGGCGCCTGTTCAAAACGTATCCAATATCAGTCGTAAAATCGAAGTCCATACATTGATGTAGTACCTGCGTTTTTCTGATAAGGTGGTATATGTTTGAATGGAGCATAGGATTGGAGGATCATTTTTAGGGTTCCGTAGACACTTGAAATTTTCATAGTGTGTACTACTACGGCCGCTATAACAAAAATTAAAATACAGTTAAAAATTAAAGGGGTAATACGGACTGGAATCCGCAGCTCCACGTCAAAGCGTAAGGATATTTTCCGTACGGAAGGGTAAAAAAGGAGTAAAGGTAAAGTAAAGTATAAAAAAAAGGTAGTGTTATTCATTATACGGTGGTACGGAACCATCTGTATGCGAGCCCGACTCGCACTTGGCCGATTTTTTTATTAATGAATACCAAATGTTTTTTTTTTTCAAAGATCAAGACGTCCTTACCTAACGTTAAGTGTGATTGTTGCAAAAACTCTTGGTTTTCTTACCATATTTGTATAGCAAAAAAGATTTATAAGAAACAATTCAGTATTATAAGTAATGCTACGTGCTACATAAATCAATGATGTGTGTAATTATAAATGTATCCTACAATATTATAAATATCTTAGTGCAGAAATAATATACATATCAAATTGTGCGTATATTATTACAATTATTGTACATGCAATACAAGTGAATTTCCTAGCTTGTATGTGTGTGGCAGCTAACCGGACTGATTGGCTGCAGCTGCGCTGTATACATGTCACACGGTGATTTGATAACTCGCATTTTCATGAAAACCCGGATAATTAGAAAATGGTCAAAAACTGGGTGAAATAGGTTAGGTCAGATTACCAACCGCGTGAGCGAACCGAGATTATTTTTCACCCTTTTCTAATTATCCGGGTTTTCGCAATATCCAACCCTGCGACATATACACGCGTTATCCATATGTGTAAGTGTTATTTATTTATTTTATTACTTATATACACACAGATTATTAATAAATTTATGACCTTGTTTCAAGTGCCATAAGATTGAATTTGAAAAGGCTCACAATTGCGGTGCTTGCAAGCGTTGCTGACTCCTTGAATCACAGATCGGCTCATGTGTTAATTAATTATTAGATTACTTGGGTAGGCAGTTCTTAATAGCAGCCTTTGATTTGGAAATGTGTCTATGGCTTCCCTGTCTTCTACTGGGTACCATAAATATATAAACAACAGTAACTTGGACATACTGACACTAAGGTATCAAGCGGAGAAATCTCTTAGTTGTCGATTTATGACATCACTCTCTCTCAATGCTGCCTTTACATAGCCTCCGCTGGCGCATGCAGTATCTAATTATTCCGTTTAATATAAATGGTCTTTTTTAAATCCTTTTATACTATTATTAAATTATGGCTTTTATCTATCAGTCTAGCTATTTTCTATCAATCTATATACAAGTAAATAAAAAAACTGTATTCATACTATTTACCCGATTGCGAAGAAACTTTGTTATTGTGAGCACTTACTTCTGAACGCTATAGTTGGTTGAAACTTGAAACATTCTACGCGAGATAAGCCGCGGGCAAAAGCTAGTCATGAATATAATCACAACATGTCGTTTTCTAACCTATTAAGGTTGATTTATACCAAACGACCGAATGCACATTCTATCTCCACTCTACCAAGTTCTTTTTGTGTAAACAGAGACAGAACATTCCTTCGTTGGGTTCTCTCTAGTAAAATTTCTCAAGAATATCAACAAAATAATGCTCTAGCTTTAGTTCTCGGGGTCTGCCACCACAACTTACAGCAGTATTATTTGAATCTTAACCAAATAAACGTGGTTACACCATAGCACAATTCATAATCCGATTTGCTTTTCTGCCCGTATATTTTGATTTACTTGCTAGATCAAGTAACTGTAGCTGCACATAACAGAACGAATTTCGAATTATTCGTTACAGAAGAGATTATGTAAATTAAAAAGAGAAGGGAATAAGCGAAGAATAATAGAGACTGAATAAGAAACACCATAAATATACCTTTTTTTAAGAGCGCACCGAGGAAATTGCGGTATAATTGCGTTCATTTGATCCCTTGCTGCATCGTTATTACTTAACCTTTAGTTACTAAGATATTTAAGAATTCACTCTATAAACCGTACACTTAATAAAAATTACTTGTAGTTTCCACTTTAGGAAAATATCAAAGTAATCTGTAAAAACAAAATTAGCCCTTAACCGTATAGTTCGGAAGCGCCCCCAAATGGACCCGAACACACAAACCTCCGCTGGCTCGGTAGCGGGTCCCATTGGACCCCAGAATGACCACGTATGACACCCTAACTTGATTATGTAAACATTGAATATGCTACCCATCAAATCTTATAAATGTGCGTTAATTAAGAGAGTTGGATAAAAACTCATTATGTTAACGCCATTCAACCTTTCTTAATTAGCGCACAATTTAATTAATTTACCTATATATAATTCAAGACTGTAAATACGATAATCGCCATTTTGATGACAGTGGTGGTCGAGGCTAGAAAACACAAAAATTGGAGATTTCTAACATCCAAACTCCACCACAGGGGCAGTCAATAATACATAATTCAATTATTTGACGAATTCATCCATTGTTCAAGTTAGATAAATAGTGATAATGAAGTTTTGTGTTATCTAAAGTCGAAGTTTCGCGCCAATCGTGCGTGTTATCATTTTTACTTTTCACAAATATCACTCATACACATGTAGATACGATTTAAAATGTGACAAATATTATTCAAAATATTATAAATAACTAGACTATGTCCAGATCATAACATAATACACGAACACAGGTCCGATAACACGTGTTATTCATTACCACTACTCAATTTGTGTTCAAAATCGTCGACCATTATTGTTTTTTTTATTATAATGATGTCCGAAAGCGATTAAGCCAAACGATTTTTTTTTAAATTTCGTTATCCTCGATTAATTATTATGTCGAATGTCGGAAATCGATACTTGAAAATTGAAATAAAATTGTTTTAAGCATTGCACTGTTTAGAATAATGATTTATACTTTTATAATGTAATTTTAATAGCTTTCCAGACATTTTTTTTTTTTTTTTTTAATTATTTTGACTCAACAGACAGGACATAAAGAACCGGGATAGGTACCTATTATTGATTTCGCGCCGAAATGTTTCTATATTTGAATTTAAATTCGGAATGCGCTCGCTCTTCAAAATTACTTTAATTTATTGGACAATTATTATTTAAATGTTGATTTTATTTTTTATACTTTCTGATAGTTTGCTAAAGAATGCCCAGTATACATTTTTTAGGTAGGCTATTTTATTTGGGAATGTTGATAAATTAATTCTTTTAATAGGTAGTAGGTGTTCCGCAATTTTTTTTAAATAATGTCAATATTTTTTGTTAGATGTATGAGTTTGGTAGTTTTTGTTTTTATTAGGTTATTTGAGTAATAGAAATAGTTTTTTTTTTGTGGTAGTTTCAAGAGATTTAAAAAACTGACCAAGTGTCCTTACACACAGTGAAGGGTTCCGTAGTTAGTAGTAATTTTATCGACTGCAAAAATAAGTTTGTATTTATCGAAAAAAGTATGAAAAAAATAAAGTTAATTCTACGGTTTTAACCGAAAATAACCCGTACCTTCTTCCAAATTTTCATCGATTTGTGTAGTGTAAATAGTGTCCGAGTAAAATAGCAGTATGACATCCAGACGCATGCTCACACGGACGAGACGAAATAATAAAGAGGTCCGTTTTTTTAACGGATTTTGTCTATCGAGTTTACAATCGGCATGAGACTGATGTCTATGAGAATTGATTAACAATATTATTATTTAATCTTATCAGCTTATTTGGTAGGAGAGGAGCTCGTGGCTAAGTAATAACAGCCGCATGGGTCGATCCATCAGGTTAAGCTACGCTTGCCGGGGTTGGTCCGTGGATGGGTGACCATATTTACATACGAGACTCCTCCGTGCCTCGGAAAGCACGTTAAGCCGTTGGTCCCGGCTGTCATTTGTAGATCTTTGACAGTTGTTACGGGTCGTCAGAAGCCCAAAAGTCTGACAACCAGTCTTACCAAGGGGTATTGTGTTACCCCATTAACTGGGTTGTGGAGCTCAGATAGGCAGTTGCTCCATGTAAAATACTGGTATTCATCTGCATCCGGTTAGACTGGAAGCCGACCCCAACATAGTTGGGAAAAGGCTAGGCAGATGATGGTGAGTCGCAAGTATGAACGCTTTTTCGCGTGACGAGTTCTACCAGTCTACTTCTACAGCAAGCCGCGTTTAAAGAACTTCGTTCCAAAAATATTATAGAACAATTAAAAATAAATTTGAGACCGTCACAACAACGGAACCCTAACAAATTACACCCCTATCTATCCACATTGTAGGTGTATGTGAGTACTAATAAAATTAATTTCAAAAATAAAATAATTCGTGAAAAATATACCAAAGAGTTTTAATTCAGTTTCTACAATTTTTTTTTTTCTAGTTTTATTTTAATGCGCGTATCGATTAGAATGAATGCAACTTTTGAATCGAAATAAAAAATTGGGTGAACGGTCAGCACTAAAAAGTGTCACGTAGCACCACAATTTTTAGTAATTTTTGTTTATCGTCGTGTTTTAGATCGTGTTTTTATATAGTTTATGTATGAAAAATGCTAAAAGTGAGAATGCAGAGAGAATGATAATATCTTTATTTGGTCCTTTTGCATATTTTCAGCAAGAGAGAAGATTGTTTAAGTACATATTTTCAGGGAATCTAAGTTGCCTACCTTTTGGTTAGGTGTATTAATACCTATTTTATACAAGTTCCGCAGTAGACTGGCGCGGTTTGACCGACCTCAACTTAAAATTAATGATATTTGCCACAAATTTATTGTATAAAATAGCTGCGGTAACATATTTTTTAAATAAATTCGAATGCTGAAAGTTCATGTAAATTCCTGATTTTCATGACGGAATTTGTAACACCCCGTCGAGTTAGCTGATGTGTCACGTGTCAAAATCTTGTCGAGCAGAGAGGTTAATACGGCGTAGATACTTCACGGAAGGTCATCAATTTTTTAAATAATAAGAAAACTACATAATATTATTTTGTATAACGTATACATTTTCAAAATGTGTAAATATTTCTTTTAATAAGTAAGAAAATACCTAAATTCGCGCGCGGGCCGCCCATTCTTTATTCCGCCCATCCCATTCACTAGCGCCAGAAGCGGTGCCCTTTTATATATTAATAAAACTAAAAAGCATGCAATAAAACAAATAATTAAAAAAAAACAAAAAACCCGACTGCAAAAACCTATAACCGAAAAGAGAAAAACAAGCATTGAACTTTGTTTTTTGTAAGGTGCAAGCGGGGACAAATCAATAACCTGAAATATGGTGTAACTTTTTTTTGTCAGCGCCTGCCCAAAAACAAAGCTCTTTTTGAGGTTATAGGTTTTTGCAGTCGGGTTTTTTTGTTTTTATAAATATTTTTTTGAATTTGTTGTTAGAAACTTCATCGTATAAATATTTATTATAATAAATATATTATATTTGGAATTAACTCATTACTAGCTTTTATTTGATACCAATATTGCTGTAATTTATTTTAAAAAAAACCTTCCCCTCCTTTTTTTTGTATTTGCAGATGAAATATATATTTAAAAAAAAAAACCTATGTCACTACCACACTTAACACGAACGTAACGACGACACCTCGCATGTTAAAAATCCGTCAAGTCGTTTAGGCTACAGAGCGTGCCAAAGAAATAGACATACATACATACAAACATACATACATACTCTCGAAAAACATTACCCTCCTACTGGGGCAGTCGGTAACGAGCAACAAATGACTTGCATCATCTAAATGACAACAAATGACTTGCATCATCTAAATGACAACAAATGACTTGCATCGTCTAAATCAAGCTTTACCCAAATATATTTGACTTCACTAGTTCAAGGCAACTTCGATTTTCAGCTCGCTTGAAGCACTTATTGCATACCGAGGAACTGACTGACATACACCCGCGGGGTTCTTACGTAACACACTAACAATTGCAATGCCTTTCATTTTGATAGTTCAACATTCATTGCGTTATTTACGTTGACGATCAACATATTAGGAATTTCTTTCAAAATCCTTCTGTGGAATGTGTGTTACGCAATTTGGTTGCAGTTGGAAGACTTAACAATACAACGACGTCTATATTTATTATTTTACGTTGTAATGGATATTTGGAAGACTATTATTACATGTTATTGCTTGGCGATGCTGTTTTATCTAAATTACTATGCAATGAATAGGCATTGCTCGGTTGTGGTAGGCTAGCACGTAAAGGCAGCAGAGAAAACAAGTAGTTTATAAAGTTGGGGAAATTATTTGAAAACTAAATTGACTATCAACTTCAATTGTCCGTATAACCAAATCACAACTACTTTGACAAAGTATAAAATTACTATAACACGGCAAATTGAGGTAGAGTGTCAATTTCTTTGTTGATGTGCCTGCCTCGTTAGTCTAGTGGTCATAAGCGCGATTGCTGAGCATGTGAAGTTCGGTTCAATTCCCAGGTCGTGCAGTGTTATTGGGCCTTTTCAGAAGTAGACTGGATTGTGCATTTATGTTGAAAGGCAGGCTTTAATATCACTAGACATATACTTACAACACACGTTTGTCTTTTTAGAGAATATTGTTATATATTTTACATTATTTGTGACCTATAGTTACAAGTTAATATCGTTAGTTTTTCGGTAGTACAGTACACACGTTGACAGTATTTTCACTTAGAATTATTAGGAAGCTGGTAATAACTATTATTATTTATTTATTATCACATTGACCATTTCCAGCGGATGTATTGATACTATATGGTAGTTAGTACGAAGTGACGTGTGCGCGCAATTTTCGGAGTTATCATTAGAAATAGATATTTTTGGATATGTATCTTGCAATTTTTACTCCGTTTGTTTAGATGACATGTGTTTGAAAAATAAACATAATTTTAAGTTCAGAAAATGGTCGAATTAAAAAAAAATCGGTAGTTTAAAGAAAGTAAATATCAGTGATTACTCGACTAGTGAAGTGGTTTAGCTTTTTAACATACCCAAAAACAGAATACGTCTTTCAAAGTTAATGTTGTCCTACTTTTTTGCACGTACAATCACTGCGTTACATCTAGCCCTATCTAGCCTTACCAACAGTTCACACGACTTAACCACGCTGCGCACATACTTGTCTACATACTCTAGTTACTCGTACTCGTAGTACTCGTTCTCTTGGGTGTCATAGCATGGGGAAGTGCGAGTCAGAGCTATGGTGCAGCGCGGCGGCTAGCGCGGCGTGGAGGGCGTGCGAGCGGCCCGGCGAGGGGAGGAGGGACAGCACGCGCGCCTCCTTCTCCGCGCCCCCTTGCGCGGTGCCCTGCGCGCCTGTGTACCGCGCCACGCGGTCCATCGCTGCGGCGCTTATCTGCAAAACAAATATACAAATATTATTACAAATACAAATTCATTTATGAGCATATGTTACAAAATATTGGATCAGGTACACTGTTATATAAACATTAAAGGGGTTTCCAAAAGACACGTTTAATTTTTGTATGGGACTCCGGCCATAACATGTACACTTTATAAAACCTGGAAAACAAACCCCGGAATACAATAAAGGCATTTTTTTTTTCATAATATCTGATATTTTTTGGGCACTAATTATAAACTGAAAATGTTTGAAGTTTGTCAGGAGAAATACGACCATTAGTGTTGGGTAACTCAGCACACGTGCTAGCACAGTTGTAGCTACTCACTTGGACGGAAAGACACACGTCACTCACTCATTTTATTTTGACACACTGGTACAAATTAGCTACACACAGAACATTTTATGCTTGCGAGTTTTGGACGAAATGAGTTAGTCGATCGAGTCACTCACTCTTTTGTGTTTTTGATCATTGATGTCTTCGTGCACTGTTACTAGCACAAACATACACCATAGACAGAACTCACCACGCGTCTGCCTACTCAACAACGTATGTTTGCCGCACTACTCACGACACACCACACAGCACACACGCGACTCGCGCGGTGACTCGGTGACTCGCCGAATCGGCGAGCACGTGACTCGCTGACACTCAGCACGTTCCTGCTCACAAGCCTCATTCGTAGTATCACAGTGTCCTAGCACACTTTGTAAAAAGAGTGCCTCCCACGATCCTCATTTTAAAAAGGTGTGCTACCCATCTCTAACGACCAGCCAGCCATGACAGGTTGGTTGGACAGGTGACGTTTACATTTTAAAATAGGGGTGAGGCGTATTTTTCGTAACAGAGAAATAACAGATATTAAAAAATAACAGATAACAATCGTTCCTAACAATAAAACATACCTTTTACATAAAATGACAGATCCTCAAGACAGTTACCGCGACTGTTACTATTAATACATTATAACAATCCCCACAGACTGTTACCGCGGCTGTTACTTACGTATTGATCGTCCGCACAAAAACAACAGGCTGTTATTTAATAACAGATAGATACGATTATCGACTTTAAACCAAAAGAGATAAGGAAGATATTCAATTGAGATTTAAATACGTATTTATCGTCCGTACAAAAATAACAGGCTGTTATTTAATAACAGATATTTGGATCTGTTATTTTTTTGTAACAGTAACAGTGATAACAGTTATCGTGTTTAACCTGTTAACACTAATCTCTATTTTAAAACCTAGAACTGTCAAAGATGTGATCTTTGAATTTTTCGTCCAGAAATACCTACAAATCTACAATCCTGAAAAGTAGTTTTTTTTTAATGATTAATCGCACTATATAATTAATCAAAATAGTTGTTTAAGGTAGCTATCTTATTATCTTATCTTAATAGCAGACAAATACATGCCTTTCATATTTATTTAAATCACATCTACGTAATACAATTATGTTTTAATGTAACATGACTTCTGGACGAATTGTGCAAATAAGACGACGCCATGATCAATAAAATATGTCAATAATTTGATAAACTATTATTTTTTGTGCCGAAGAAATCAGGGGAATATTCAGGAAAGAATATTTTTTCTCAATTCGTGGATTTTTTTCACTACCGTTCATTTTATGGCCGAAAATAAAACATCTCATTTTCTTGAAAAAGACAAAAGTGCAGTTAAATGAAAAAATTAAAACGTACAAATTAAATAATGTCAGAGAATAATTTGCTTTTTATGTTACTCGTAATTAAATTGTTAAGTACATCTTGTCACTTATTACTGATCCCCTAAAAACTTATTGGTCTACTGATGCACACTTTTTAAATCACCCATAACATCTTTTGCTATGAAACATTTAGTGCGACGGATCAAATCTTCATTTATCGAGGCGATGCGCGAAAATGCGCGCCAATTTTGGAATTTATTAGCCACTTATTTTCCCTTTTCCATCTATCATATAACCGATTGCGACAATGTACATGTTCGATGTGAAAAACAAGAATAAGTAATTCATAATTACAACAAATTAATATTTATCAACTGAACCGACAAAGATTAACTATATATCATTAAAAAGGAAAATAAAGATAGAACTTGATAGTATAATTCGTTTTCTATTAGAAACACACCAAAAACGTTATAGTTTTTTAAAGTTGTCCACTTGATACTTCTGGTTTTAACGATAACATGAAATAAACTATTAAATTATTAATTAAATTATGACTGAAGCACATTATCCTCAGTTTCAACAGCCAAGGTAGTCGTAAATAGTCCGGTAACAGCAATAAACAACACAAAACAAAAAAACACGGAAATATTTCGTACGGAGAAGTCAAACTTTTTGACAATGACAAATGCAAGTTAAAGTTTTACATCAAGTGTTGTCAGCACTATAATTACTTTATTAGGAATAAACTATTCCAAACGGTATCGATAATCGAATAAAAAATATTTTTAATTATTACATTACTATAAAATATAATATACTTATTCAAAAATATAACTAAACGATATTTATTAATATAATGACGAGTTACGATTTATGTAAGTAATAAATTCACTTACGTATCTTCATATTAATATTGTTGTAATCGATTTGCAATTGCAATTTCATATCGATATTATTTTATTTTATTGGCAACATTTCTAATTGAAATTGAAGCTATGAAATGAAAAACTATTTAAAATGACTTTTCAACGGTGTGGTTCTACAGATTTTATTTATATTGTATAATTCTTGCAGCAGTAGTGGCCCAGTGGTAACGGCCACGACTTATTAGTTGTAGTTCGTAGGTTCGAACCCTGACAGACGCTTTACTTTGTGTAAATTATTTCATCACCACTGCTCTCAAAACGGTGAAGGAAAACATCGTGAGGAAACCGGCATGTCCTAGAACCAAAAATTCGAAGACATGTGACATCTACCAATCCGCAATGGGCCCGCGTGGTAGATTACGGCCCGCTCCCTCTCACAGAGAGGAGGCCTGTGTCCCAGCAGTGGGAACATTATAGGCTGATTATGATTATGAATTCTTACCGTTTTTTATTATGAATTATCATTATTATAGAAAGTCTGTCGGACGCTACATACAATTCGAGCCAATTCTTGGCATTGTCCTTTTTCGATCACACGACATCGCAATGCTGAGATGGCAACCTCACGGTGTAGTTCGATGTGCGGTTAGCCACAAGTCATCGTTACAGTTTTTTAGAGTTTTGCACGTAAAAAAGCGATTCCTGTTGAAATGTAGATTGCGGTCGTTCGACGTGGACCAGAATGAAATTGAATAGTCTTTATTATGAAAAAATCCGTATATTTTAATATTAAGTATGACGACTTTTTTATAAACCTTCAGATTTCATCCAGTTTGCAGCAAACATTCACTACCGAATATCAAGCGCCAGCTAACAGCCACCCTGAACTTCTGAAAAGTACTTACCAGGAGCACGTTTCTTGCCGTCGTCTTAGCGGATAAGTAATACCCACTACAGGATCATCATCATCATTACAGCCGAAAGACGACCACTGCTGGACATAGGCCTCACCAAGCGTCCCCACATCGACTGGTTCTTTTTGTGTTTCTCGCATCCAGCGGATTTCTGCAAACTTCACAAGGTCAAGGTCATACATACCTGGTACTCGTCATCTTCATCAGCTAATCGGGTTTCAACCACATTCGCCAGTTTCGTTTGCATCACAACCAACTGCAAGTAATTATATCGCATTTCATGTTTTTGTTACAGACATCTATATTATTGCATGTTATAATCGACTCCGGAATTTAATGTGTAAATTACATTAATATTAAATATACTTATAAGTAATCTCGAAGGCGGGTACCTTACTTGCTACCTTTTCTGGTTTAGCTATATACAAAAGAGTCACATTCCGCGCGCTCGTGAATTACAAGGACTAAGTATAGGAGTCAACTCACCTGAACAATTTGTCCTTCACAGGGGCCCAGGGAGCAGTACCGGTAGTCGATCATCTCAACGATGCGCTCCGACTCAGGCTCCGCTACCACCAGGAACTGAAATATGGAAAGTTAAAAAATATATAGATTTAATATTACACCAAAATGTAAATTAAATTATTTATTGACACACTAATTGAAATAATTAATTTGTAAAGTAAAATTTGTGTGGAGATTGGTTGTCATGGTATGGGCACGTGAATCAGAGGAATGAGGAAAATGTGTACCTTGTCAGTGAGCAGTAGTTGCAGGTGCGCGTGCTCCAGTAGCACCTCGTAGCCGGCCATTGTTGAGAGCTCGCACAGGCGGAACATCCAGCGCACGCAGTCGCGGTGCCAGCCTGCTGTCGTGCGCGCCTCGATGGCAGACCGGAGGAAACGGGGCTGTAACACAGACCATGTCACCATTATATCAATTCACCTGCTCGACAGTGTCAAATTGTATGCCATACAATCCTAACCTAAGGGTCATTATAAACCTATGGCCAAGGCGGGCAATAATATTGTACTGACTTTCCTTATTACCCGTTGGTCGCAATGTATTTGGAAACTTAACTAAAAATTCTTACGAAAAGTAGTGTTTTTTTCGTACTATGTCCAAGTGCTCCAGACTTGTGTGACTTGTCTGGATACACAAGACACACTAATAGATTGAAAAAAAAAAAAACCGACTGGAACTAAAAAGGTCAAAACAAGATCACTCGCTGTGATCGATCGTTATAGGAAACAGGACAAAATCTGTATATATGTATAAAATACTTAAGAATGGCACAACGAAGAAAAATATAAGTAGAATAAATATGAAAACTCCTTAAATACAAACCTTTTGAACACACGCAAAAATTTCAATATGTTCTAAAGTTCTATTGTAGGAATCGACCATTCTGCGAACAGGCGAATGCAAGCCAGGGCTTATCGTACCTTCGTCAAAGTACAAGATCTCATACATCTTACCTCGGGCACAGGATCCCAGCCAGTCTGCCGCAGTAGCCCGGAGCCCGCATAGGCCACCAGGTCAGCGGTGGCACTGAGTGGCTTGGTCAACGCTCCTAGTAGACCGCGACGTAACGCCGCCGCGCCGCTCTCGGTCTCACCGACTGCGACGCCTACGAGCGGATGATGTGCGAGACCGCCGACAGCACCTGGAAATGAACGGCAGTTAGTTTGTTATTCATTAAGCTTAGCTTTAATAAAACAAAATAATAAAGCCTTTGTAAATCCATAATTTCATAAAGAAATAAAATGCTTAATTCTATTGAGTAAGACTAATTAATTAATTAAGGACGTCTCCTCAAGTAATTTTCAGCTTTTTTCTGATTTTTCATCTGTGTCTGACCATTTCTTTGGTTTTCCCATCCTGATATAGGCACCCCAATTTTATACAAAACTTTCCTCAAGAAACTAAATAAAAGCTGGAACATCAATAAATGAAAATAGTTTTACCCAGAATATTGATAGCGAAGTTTGTGATGCCTGCCACAAGTCCCGCCACGAAGCTTGGAGGTGGTCTTCTCCTGGCCGCAGCCGCCCGTCGTGCATGCTCTTCATCACCTGCCAACAGGTCCAGGTTCCTGGCCAGGGAGCCTGCCCAGGCACTGAGAGACCGCAGAAGTGCGGCCGCCGCGGCGGATGCTACGCCCCTAACGCCACCCGTGGCGCCTCCCAAGCGCGCTGCGAGAGCGCCCGGGGCGCCTAGAAGTTCTAGGCCGCCGACTACCCAACCTGTTGTTGTTGTATTTAGATTTAGTTGAGTTATTGTTTCTATAGTTTATAAAAAGTATTGTACCAAGAATTACATCGTCAAAGATACAGTACCTAGAGAATTTCGACCTTATTTTGCCATACAATTTATTATTTTCCGGGGAAAATATTGTCCCTCTTTTATTGCGTATTCTTCCCTAGACGGAGTTGGGATCGAATTAGAAGTCACTAGGGTTTCACTACTGCGGCTGCTCTCTCGAGCTAGTTAAGTTTTTTTGTAGTAAAATGACATTTCAAGTGTTATAGCTTTTTAAACCATATAATGAAAAAATCAATCTGGTCACGATTGTACAATGTCCTGCCATCAGATGGTGAATAAAATTTTGTTTGAGGAAAACCGACGAAAATATTGTTCAGTTCCATTATTCTATAGATATTCCTTTTTGCTTGTCGATTTGGAATTTTAATGTACAGCAGGTACAGTAAGGAGTAAATTAATATTATTTTCATTTAGGAAAAATATTTGTTTATTACGTGTAAGGTGTAACTAAAGAAAAGTAAGTGTGATGTTGGATTCGATTCGAGTACCAGGGTTAGGTTCACAACAAGTTTGGTCCTACATGTTTTTGAACAAATGCGGTCAATGGGTTACGATACATCACAGCAATATTATTAGTCTATCAGGTGCACATCCAGTGGCAACCTTACCCATTGCGAGGCTCCGGGCGGCAGGGCTTTGCGAGGCCCTTTGTCCTACGGAAAAGTACCTTTGTGATGCGAAAGTAGGTCTGGTTGTTTGGTAGGTATTCGTTATGTTTGACGAGAAATGCTAAAGATATACTAATAAATAAAATTTGAGTTTCAAAATATTTTACTTACATTGTAAGATTTACAAAATTAACAAATACAGAGATGATAAATTTTATAAAAATGAAACAAGGGAATTCCTCTAGCGACGGGGATTCCCGAGCGATAGACGAGCAGAACATGTCCCGACTCCCGAGTCACAGACTATATGATACTATACTAGTCCCGGGTAATATGCGTTTAAAAAACCTCATCAATCAAAATCAAAAGTTTTAAATAATAAAAAAATAGTTTTAAAAAAATCTGTATGTTTTTTAAATTTGCTTGACGCGAGGCCCCTGCAAGAGCGAGGCCCCCGGCGATTGCCCTGTTCGCCACCCCCTAAGGCCGCCTCTGTGCACACCACACAAGAAAACTTAGAGTTTTGCCTTATTTCTGCCCGAGATAATGCGTCGATAACCTTTTGTCGCGTGGTCCACTAAGATAACAAAACAATCAAAAATTGTGACAAACCTGCTCCCAATATGGCGGCGGACAGATAGTGAACGGTGAGTGCATGCGTGAGGCGCTCCGCTGACGTCATCATGTCGTGTAACTTGAATGCACTCAGGCGTAGTGGACTCTGGTCCAGGGCTATGTACATTCGCACCTGGAAACAGACATACATGATCAATTGATCACACTATCATATCCGACTCGCCGGAACAACTTCCGGGAAGCAACGCAAATATCTGGTGACTTCCTGGATCCGATTTCAACTGATCGTTATTTCTCTTGACAAAGTTTATTACGTTTATATACAGGGTGAAGCGTAAATAATGGATAACCCTGAAACTGTCGATTGGCCAGGTTATCATCTATCATTTCCCCCACTTATATCGACATATGCCCATGGATGACCAAATTATTGATATTTTTGATATATCTTATAAAACAAAGTCGGGTTTGTTCAAGTACTTATAACTCGAGAACGGCTGGACCGATTTTGATGATCTTTAATTTTTTGGATTTGTCTCCGCCCAGAATAGCAGAATAACTATTAAAACATCGGAAAAATTCACGAAAACAAAAGTTATGCAGAAAATATATGGTATAATATATTATGGGGCATATGGCGATATAATTGGGGTAATGGTAGATGATAATCTGGCCAATCGACAGTTTCAGGGTTATCCATTATTTACGCCACATCCTGTATATGTACGTATTCAAAACAAACATAACATCGCGCCTGTATTTCCCCCAAGGTGGGTAAGTATTTATGTTAAGGAAGGTATTTTCGAGAAATTTATCTTTTAAGTTGCAAATGCCATGTTTTGAAAATGCATGGTAGGAAAGGCCCAGGCATTAAGTCCGCCTTTGTACAGTATTATTTACTGGTGCACCTGGAGGGGCGACTATGTGCTGGAAAGCACAACGTGGATAATAAGTTGGAGCGACGAGTTGGTGAAGGTCGCGGGAATCCGCTAGAAGCACAGGACTAGTCGTTCAGAATACCAGCGCTGCGGTATTTGTTTATTTTTTCTCAGATATCGTAGCAATTAGCATTATGCTGAGATAGGAGCCTTTTTGGCCTCGCACAAGTTTTCTATGCCTGTTTGTTTTTTTTTATTACTTGTTTTACTGATTTTGCTAGTTTTAATGTTTATTTTTTATTGTTTTATTTCCTGTGCGTGTCCTAAATAAAATATTTTTCTTTCTTTCTCTTCATGCTGCGGGAGTTTATTTCCAGTACCCATTTTTTGACTGATGATGATGATTTTTCACGTAACCATTTTTGATCTGTGAAGAGTGGGCCGCAATCCACCACCCTCTCGTGGTGCAGGTTGGTGTACAGTCACGGACTTTAATTGATCAGCCACCTTCAAACTTTTCAATTTTACAGTTTCATACATTCACGAGATTACACGATCAAACACGAACTTAAACCGCACGCTCGTAAACAAGATGACAAATAAATTACTTATAATCGGAAATAGTCTTATCCATAGAGGTTGACTAATAAGTTCTCAATGATAAAAATAAATAAAATGTTGCATTAAGGTTATCCAATCTATTTGATACTGACCTCCTTTGAATCAGAGCTCATTAACTCGGTTATTCTGAAAACATAACTGAAGACAGTGACAGTTGAAATGTCGATGTCAGAGACGTTAATTTCGAAGTTGCCGAAATGACTATTAATATTTCTCCGTGCACTAACGTTACTATCGCTACGCTTAAACAATGGTTGCTAGGTTACTGTTGCTAGACCTGCAAATGGTTGACTTTGGGTAGTCACTCTGCTGTCAAGTTTGTAGTTCTGGCTCTCAGGTTAGCAAACCGGTAAAGTTATTAAATATAATTTTCTTCTACTAATACGTAGACATTATGACTTTCCGTGTCAGGAACCGAATAAACCAGAATTGTATTACACGGCTAAAATACGAACAGTGCCAGGTGGCTCATCAATTAAAGTCCGTAACTGTACGTCGCATGTCTTAGTAATGTTGGTTCAGGAAATGTTATCCTCACGATGTTGTCGCTACTGATTGTTATAAGGTGCAACTAGATTGCAATCTAACTTTGAGGGACATTAAACCCCCCGAGGCGATTATAATAAAACTTCTATTGTTTCTTGTTCAGTTCCTTCAACCGATTAATGTTGGGCATGGCAGCATGATACGGTTCATCGATCGACCATCAATTATGTTCTGAGGCGATGAACATCGACTGGTATACGTCGATTAACCGCAATCTATAGTTTGTTCCAAAAGGATCTGATGAAAATGGATTAGTAAAATTACCTATAGACGCCAATTTGTAAAGCCGGTTACAAATTGAGTCCTTTGATTTGATGATTTAAAAAACTAAAACCCGAAATTCAAATTTAAATCGTTCAAACGGTTTTCATTTGACTTATTGTATTTAATTTTATAACCTCAATATTAATTTTATAACAAACAATATTTTCTGGAAATGTGGTAAGATATAAAGTAGAAACCACAGACGAATATGCAACTAATTCCGTTTATTTAGTGAGTCTGTAAACATTTAACCTGAACAGGGTTTATTTACACTTTTATCCGATACTTTTTGAACAGACCATAGTTGCAAGTTGTTGGTACTCACGGCTGTGTGCAGCGTGAGCGTGAGGTCGAGCGGGTGCACGTGCAGCAGGCGCAAGCGCAGCGGGTACTGCATGGAGCGCTCCTCGCTGAGGGTCGTGTCCGGACAGTTTGAAGACACCACAAGCCGCGATAAGTCTACCAGAGCCTTCACGTACGCATCCTCTATGTACAGGGCCAGTATGCCCACACGTAGCTCCAACTCCGTTAGTTCTAAAGTTAACATTAAATGTGAAAAGAAACATGACAATAAATTAAAATGTCTATCTCAAAGACACAATACGAATGACACAAAGAGAGTTTCCGGAAGAATACAGTTTTCGACAACTGTTATTTTAGTTTTGTTTTTAATTATATTATTTTTGTTCAGATAACTTTGAACAGTCTGTTCGTCTGTACAGACGTATGAGAATCAGGGTGGAAAATTCCTCATTCTCCATTTAAAGGAAGGATCCGTCCAGGCGTGTGTTGTGTCTAGTGGGCTACTGCCAGACGGTTATTGTCGGGTTTCTGTATATTTGCTAATTGCGGGGATAACTCAACTTGAGCGTTGCAGTAGTTGCGTGACGTCAACTGTGAAGCGTAGTGCAAGTAGCGTTGTAGAAACGCCGCCACTGTGAGACAGGTCTACCCACCATTATATTTGTTGTTGTCAACTTCCCACTTATCATGCGTCAGTTTGAGCAGCAGGCGTGCGGAACTAGACCTGGCCGCGAAGGTCTCTCTCTCGGCGAACATGTTCCATAGCGGTGGCCACCGGTCGGCCTCGAGAGGAGCCGCGCGCGTGCTCGCGATCACGGCGAAGTCGTACTGTCCCGAGTCGTATTGTAAGTTGTCGATCTGTGCGTCTGCTATTGATAACATTGTTTTTGTTGTCTGTGGGGAATAAAGTATTTATACTTAAGATATACGTATACAACATTACAGATTTAAATATATCGAAGCAGTTGTAAAAAATAAATAAAAAATACCGGCCAAGTGCGAGTCGGACTCGCGTAGGAAGGGTTCCGTATGTATTTTATTCTGATTTTTAGTATTTGTTGTTATAGGGGCAACAGATATACATCATCTGTGAAAATTTCAACTGTCTAGCTATCACGGTTCATGAGATACAGCCAGCAGGCCTAACATACTAACTAACGCGACAATTACTGACGTGAGAGTGAGTAATTTTTGTCTATTTCGTCACTTTCTCGTTTTGTGACAGCGCTGCCATACAAAATACTCGACTCTTTCTGTCAAACTTGATGTTTTCTCTACAAACCCTAACATGGCGCCTGAGTTATCTCGACTTTTGACGGTTTAACACGAGATATCTCTGATTTTTCTGTCATTTACTCGTCGTCGATTTTTAAGACGAGATGAGTAGACAAAATTATTTAAAAAAAACTCCATAACAACATGGCAGTTTCTTAAATTGTACTTATTTAGTCATACTTTTATTTTGCAATATAATATGTAATATATAATAATGAAAAAACTTAGTTTAAAACTACTATATATACTACTATTATATTGTAACGAAAGTTCCTTTCGGCAGCCGCGAAAGAAACTGTGGCGGAGGGGAGCACTATTAAGTAGATGAGCATCACTCAAGACAAAAGTTTCAGTAATAACCAGTCACTTTGCCAATTATGGTGATTTATGAAGTATGGTAGTATCATACCTTCGCAACATAATTACTAAAATCACCAGTTCATTTTTAGGGTTCCGTACCCAAAGGGTAAAACGGGACCCTATTACTAAGACTCCGCTGTCTGTCTGTCTGTCTGTCAGTCCGTCTGTCACCAGGCTATATCTCATGAACCGTGATAGCTAGACAGTTGAAATTTTCACAGATGATGTATTTCTGTTGCCATATAACAACAAATACTAAAAAACAGAATAAAATAAATATTTAAGGGGGCTCCCATACAACAAACGTGATTTTTTTGCCGTTTTTATAGAAAATGGTACGGAACCCTTCGTGCACGAGTCTGACTCGCACTTGACCGGTTTTTTTTATGGCATAATCAGCCTAAAATGTTCCCACTGCTGGGACACAGGCCTCCTCTCTGTGAGGGAGCGGGCCGTAATCCACCTCGCGGGCCCAGTGCGGGTTGGTAGATGTCACATGTCTTCGAATGTTTGGTTCTAGGATATGCCGGTTTCCTCACGATGTTTTCCTTCACCATTTTGAGAGCAGTGGCGATGAAATAATTTACACAAAGTAAAGCGCCTGTCAGTGTTCGAACCTACGACCTACAACTCGTAAGTCGTAGCCGTTACCACTGGGCCACCACATGCTCTCATTCTTAATTTTTTATGGGATGGTGATAATCAAATCCAGCTGCATATTTAACTGGACGTCAGTCCTTTTGGCAAGTGTGGTGATTAACAAAATTTGCAATAACACGGGTTTTAATGGTGATTGTTACAATATCAACCTTCGCTTTATCAAATTGCGATCATCGGTCCCTTTGTTATTTGTGGTGATTATTTAGTGAGTATACAGGCTGATTGGCATTATTATCCACGTATTCTAATCGTATCGTATTCTATATTTCTTCATTTAGGACCTCAATACTTATCAAAAAAGAAATTTAAACTTATATTGTGCCACTAATTTTCATTTCCGTAATTTTTTTTTTTAATTTCGGTATGACAAATAAAAAAATAATTCAAAAGAGTCAGTTACAAAAGAGGTGGACGTAAAATTAATATGGTACATACTAATTCCATGCGTAAAATCGAATGAATGAAACCGAACCTCAAGCTGATGTTGCTATCATAAAAAATTGTTTTTAATAATTTGCTACATCGGTATCTCGTCACGAGATAGAGAAGTGTCAAAGTGCCTTTTTCGAGCTTACTCGTGCATAGGTAACGATCATGTTAGGGATGAATGACGTCAAAATCGACGACAAATTTCGACAAAACGTGAAAAAGAGCGTTCTCGCGCTTGTCATGTTAGCCCTGCTGGTGACAGACGGACAGACAGACAGACAGCGGAGCCTTAGTAATAGGTTCCCGTTTTACCCTTTGGGTACGGAACCCTAAAAAACTAGAAGTTTTTTAATCTTCTCAGACAATTTTCCGAGATCGCTTTTCCGACTGTTATGCTTTACTTCACCATCCCAAAAACCAAAACCTGTATATTAAAAAAGATTACGGCTGTTTTGCGCGGATGTGACGCATATTTTCGCCCAGCTTTTTTTTTTGTTTGTCCTCTTTCTTTGTGTAATGTTTACTGTAAATAAATGTATTGCCTTTCGTTCTATTACCTTATTATCAGCTGTCACGAGCAGCGCGGTGCGGTCCAGGTGCAGTGCCAACAGCGGCGTGACGTCTACCGCGGCCGCCACCTCCACCACCACCCTGGCGATGACGCAGCGGAACCGCTCCGAGTCCGTCCACGACTCATCGATATCGTTGAAATCTGCATCAAAAAGATAACACTTATTACGGATACGGTCCTTTATATATTTTTCCTTTTGAAAATAAGTTTTTTATGGATAAATTTATTAAAATAAATTAAAATAAGTACATGATTTATTATTTATTTCAATTAATTTATCCATAACAAACTTATTTTACCTGATTATAAAAGTGAACCGTGTGGTATCCTATAATTGAAAGCTCTCACTAAATAAATACATTTAGTGATTTATGGTGCAAGTGAAGTTTATTCTGCATACTCACCAGGGTCGATGTAAACGTCGCGGAACGTATTTTCCGACGTGAACTTGTACGCGGAGCTCGCGCTCTTAAGAATGGCACTTCTGGTGTCTACGCCGCCATACACATCCGATATGAGCGTATCTTTAAATAGATAAAAAAGAAAGAAATAAAATAATTTTATTTGACCCAGGTTAAGGTACACAATACACAGTCAAAATGAGTCATCATTCATCATTTACGTTCTATCTAAAAGTTCTGGCTCTCAGGTTAGCCAACCGGTAAAGATATAAATATAATTTTCATCTTCTATAAACGAAGACATGGCTTCCCGGGTCTGGATGTACGAGTATAACCGACTAAGCCCGATTTGCATCACACGGCTAAAATGCGAAAAGTGCCAAGTGGCTCATCAATTAAAGTCCGTGATTGTACAACGATTTTGTGTTTTTTTTGTTTTTGTCAGACCCCACGCGTTTATCACTTCGCTTATGAATTTTTAACTTTCCAAAGACTTTCAGAACAGATTGGTTCAAAAAGAATCGACTGTGACAGAAAAAGGCAGGCTCTTCATTAATTTCGAACAGAAAACAGACTAACTTTTTACTGTCTTGTAGTCTTCAGGGGGCATTTCTGCGTCGGGCAGTTGGTCGTGCACACTGGCGATCGCTTCATCGGGCAGTTTTTCGTGCACGCTGGCGATCGTGAAGTCGATATTCTCCCGACATGACTGTTCACTCGGGAAGTCAAGTGTAGTCTGAGGCAGCATTGCATTATCCTCGGTGAGCACTACAACAATTCAATACTCAATCATTCATTGCATTCCACAATGTGTACTTAGGTGGTAACTTAAAATTGAATGAGATCACAGCAACATAGCACAGTAAGAAAGATAAACCTTTAAAAACTTAACCTTATCAGTAATTTTAATTAACTAAGTCGAATGTTATTAGGGTTTTTTTCTTATGTATATGAATTTTCTAATATACTTTACTATACCAATAAAAAATGAAAAAATAATGCATGTAGCGAAGATGAGAATGTTGAGATGGATGTGTGGAGTGACGAAAATGGATAAAGTAAGAAATGAGTATATAAGGCGAAATTTAATATGGCGCCAGTGACAAAAAAGTTGAAAGGTAATTGTTTAGCCTGGTATGGGCTTGTGATGAGGAGGGAGGAAACGCATGTGAATATAAATGTTGATGGATGGAGCGGGAGAGGAAGGCCAAAGAATTCACCCTAAAAGTAATAAAAGTTTGCGGCTCGATAACAGTACCATTTTTGGGAGACTTACGTTCATAAGTGGCTCCGGTTCGCTCCAAAATGCGTGAGGCAGCCCCCTGCAATACAACCACAATTTCAAATTCATTATTATTATTTTTCCCATAAACCCACCTGGACACCTAATGAAACGTCAAAAGCTAGTTACTCGGTTCCCTCTGGTCGTTGCCTATTGAGAAGAGCCAGCAAGAAGCTCCAGAGTTACTCGTTTAAAAATGATTTCGTTAATCAATTAATGGAATACCATAATTGGAATGAAATGAAATTGTTTATTCTGTAAATAGGATATTGGAATCACTTTACAAATCATCAGAGAAATATCTTTCAGGCATGCCGGTTTCCTCACGATGTTTTTAAAGCAAGTGATAATTATACAATAAACACATGAATCTGAAAAGTCAGAGGTGCGCGGTTTGGGTTACCCTCTAGTTTGAAGCTAGAATTTGGAATAGTTAGCTGTTTGGACAATTTTTATGAATTGTATAAAATATTTAATTGCACGGGTACGAAGTTCGTGTGTCCATAATTCTTCTAAAACTATACAGTGGATTTTGATGCGATTTTCACCAACTTTTAGAGAAATGACTCCGGAAGGTTTATATTTATAATACATACATATTCAACTTATAAATCCCGATGTTTTGACATGCTACATCAGTAAGTAAATTGCACCCGTGACTTATAAAAAAGCACTTACCGTCTCAGACTGAACGAGCTCATTTTCTTTCGATAAAGCGCCCTGTAGTCGTCGCCGTATGTCGCTCGCCGATATGTCATTCTGAAATATTTGAATTTTCAATAATTTACGACGCACTGTACTTTATCTTATGGAAGGTCAAAGAAATATGGATGGATTGTGTGAGCAATAAAATGAAAGAAAAGGGAGTGAATGATAGCGTGACGATGATGATGGACATTTTCTTGGAGAGCTCTAGCAGTGTACGTTATAACTTAGGGGAGGCTTATGTGCAGCGTTAGATGTCTTTCAGCTGCAATGATGAGACAGTTTATTTTCGCGGACATTCTAAGAAGCATGCAAGCAAGAAGAACACTCAATTAAAGTAAAGGACTTTAGTCTTTAAGTCTTCATTTTGAGACTTTTTAATATAAATCCCAGAATTCCAGAAAATCCGGGAATGCACAAATAATATGGAAACGACTTATCAAACCTCTTATGAAGAATACTAATATGTAATTACTGTAAACATTTTTAACGAAATTAGAGGCACCGAGTTGTTTGTCGCTATGTGCTTTACCAGTTCCACAATCTACTTTACAACATTATCTAGTTTTTCTATAAACAATAAGTACAAAATTCATCAATTCCGGAATCGCGAAAACTACGATACAAAAGTGCATTCCAGAGTAGCCAACACCTGAACAAGTAAATATACATCCGAATATCCGATCTCTACTTGTTACTCCAGAGGACACAGGGGACCCCAAGTAACATGGGACGAGGGCAGGAAGATGATGACTGGTCATCCAGCATACCTGGTCAACATCCTGCAGCTCGAGCAGCGTGGAGTGCGGGTGCGTATGCACGCGCAGCTTGATGGTGACGCCGCCGTAGTACTGTATTAGCTGTTCGCCGTCAGCCGCCACCACAGGCGCACACCACTCTAGTGGTGTCCCTTCTGTGGGGTGTGGAGTAAGTCAGGTTTTGTGGATGGTAACTCGTTTGTGAAGTGACAGTTTTTATTCTGCTATTTCCCTTTTTTTCGAGTTTTTATGGGTTCAAATCCAGGCAAGTAGCAATGTGACTTTCCAATTCATATTTACTTTCTAAGTTTACCTTAGAAATTATACCACAGATTAATACAGATGGGACCCTCCGCAAAATCATTTAGATAAAAAGCGACTCTTGTTACAACATAATAAAGTGCAATTCAGGTCAGCGCTAATTACCCACATTTATGTTCACCTAGAAGTTGCCTCTTTCTATCGTGTAACTCTTATAATTATGTTCTGACTACGTTGCACTCCACTGAATTAACCCGACAAGACGAGCACGCCGCAAACCTGTAGCTTCATACCTAAAATGCGGAGTGAACCATTTGTATTCATCTGTGCCCGTCCACTTTCAGATTTCGAAATTGGGCCAAAAATAAAGTGATCTTTAGAGCCGTGTGCGGGCTCCTAACTCATAATGACTTAAATAGGGAAATCTGATAAAGACATTGTGGGCTTTCCCTTAATCTGACGAGATTGAAAACTCAGATTTGGACAATTAAAAAAAATAAATTCATTGCTATAGTGTAATCTATCCTGATAGTGAATATATAAATATAACGAAACATGGATAACTCAAAAGTGGTCATAATTTTGCATTTATCTCTAAATCAACGAATCAAAAAGATTTGTCGGTATTCAGAAATTTGAAAATATCAAACATCTCATCAGTCTTTTGTCCGTCCGTCACAGATGTTTATCTCGAGGTCAATGGAATATAGGAATTTGAATTTTGGCATAATATATTTAGGTCGCGGTAACGCGCATACATTTTGCAAAAATATTTGCTTTTTCTACGGTCAAATCGATTCTATGAAGTTTTTGATGTGTAATAACTTTCCGCTCGCTTTCCTGCAAATCTCTCCTCTCGCTTTTCTACAATCTGTGGGAGTGATTTCGTGAAAAGCGACCGAAGTGTGTAACCGGAAACCGGGGAAGCACGCGCCATTTGATTTCACCAATGAGCACGCGTAGAGTTGGCCATCAGAGCCTTTAATGTTGCTTATTATTATCTCACCTTGGTGATGTCACATGTTCCACATCATTATGTGATTGACTACTGTCAGGTTCGCTCGTTATTTAATAACAACACCATGTTTTCTAGATGTATAGTATAGAAGTTAGCGCAATTTTATTTACAATGTGCAATGAAATGGCATACCAGCGACCACGCTATAGACTGATCTGTGTAGTTTGGTTCGGAACCTAATTGTGCGAGCCCGACTAGCCAATGGTCGGTTTTATTTTATTCATTTCCAGATAGTAGTAGTCCTGTAGTAGTAAGTATTAAGTTTGTCGAGTACCTTTCACTCGAGCGAAGGTGAGGATAGGCGAAGCTATGGAGGCGGGCGGCATGGCGTCGGGCGGGTAGCGCGCGCAGTGCGACGGCGTGGAGTAATGCACTGCAGTCTTAGGAGATACCATACGCCACCACTTGGCGCCCGCGCATTCTGTTGTAGCCTGCAAGTTCATTAGTATCGGGCATTAGGAAAAATCTGGGATTTGATTATAGATAGATAAACCATTTATTTAGTGCACACAGAACAATAATTCGCAAATAAAAATTTGCTATTAAAGATTAAAAAATCAGTAAGTTTTTCGAAATCTTCTAAAAAATCTGAATTTTGGTACCATTGGCAAGATATCTTAATGGAGTTGTCACGCAGTATTTCTAATATCTAAACAAAGATAATGCCTTTGATAAATCTTATCTAGGATTAATATACTTGGGTTACACTTTAAAAGAGTAACCATCAAATTTCTTGTCCATTTTTCTCCATAAACAACCTTTTGGAAGGGGGAATCAATTCTATTTTTTTTGTATGTTTTACATTCAGAAGTGGCTTTTACATGCCTAATTGAAATAAATGTTTTGACTTTGTTGTAGTTAATATTTACAAAATTGTTAACTTTTTGTAAGGATAAGTATAAGTAATTCAGTGTTGCTATCGTTACATAGGGAATATGCATGTATTTTGTATTTTGTACGTCGCAATTGTGGCGTGCCCAGCACTGGGTTGCGACAATCGTACTCTCCATGCCGCCATGAGATCCTGCCGGAGCTCTGTCCGCTGTGCCGCGATTTCTCGCGGCAGCGGAGTTACGCCCCGGCGCTTCATCTCCTCGCGCCACTCCCAGATGTGCGCGAGGACTTTCGCCTCCAGATCCCATGGCGGTAGTCCGGCAAGGAGGCTCGCCCCCTCACGGGAGACCGTGCGGTATCCCCGGGTCAGCCGAATGGCCATGACCCTTTGGGACGCGTTCAACCTGCCGGCTGGCCGCAGTCTAAGAGAACGCACCCACACCGGTGCCCCGTAAAGGGCCATGGACCGCACGACCCCCGCGTAGAGCCTCTGGCGGGAGGCGTTTGGCCCCCCAAGGTCAAGCCTGGGAGCCAAACGACGGAAGTGCTCCACGAAGTTCCACCGGCTGTCGAGGACGAGTCCTAGGTACTTCATCGATGTGAACCCCTCCTACCGTGATTTGGGAACCCGACAGTGGCGCGTTCCGAGGGCCATGAAAACACATGACCTCGGCTTTTAATACTTGCATATTCCCTATTATATAATTAAAACATCTATAATTATGTTGTCATTTAATTTGAACTAAAAATTCTGTTATTTAATTGGAATTTTAGATTATGTATTTTACTGATATATACGCCGTAATCGGCAACACATAGTGATCTCATCACATCGTATTACATATTTTATTTGCAAAACCTGTTTTTACACCCAGCTATGTTTTATAAATAAAAACGTTGGCTTTACCTCTATCTTTGAAGAGGAGGCTTCGTCCGGGGACTGTATGGGCTGCGCGACGATGAGCGTCAGGCACGTGTGGTTTTGTACTACGAACTGGGGACAAGGGTCGGGAGCCACTATCACCAACCAGCGGCCGTCCTGCTTCATCTGAGTCACCACAACTGGGATCTGAGGGTTAGGTTAAATACACTCGTGTAGGATTTGTTATTATTGGCTTTTTATCAAAATAACAAACTGTGACTTAGAAAAGTAGGAAGTACCAGATTGAAGATGCAGCAAACAAATTGAGGTGGAAAAATAAGGAACCTTTGAACATGTTTATTAATTTCGTTTGTTTAGCATTGACAGTCAAACATAGCAGACTTGTTGCTAAAGTTACATTAGTACTTGGTCACATTTGAACCCACAACCTCATACATGAGAGCCGAGGCTTTAACTACTGGGCCATCACAACATCTTCTCTTCTTTCTCCTGGCTATTATCCCAATTTATTTGGGTTCAGCCCTCCTAGTACTACTGCGCCACACCATACGGTTGTGGGTCGTACGCCATCACAACGCTTAAATCCTTACATATTATAAACAAAGTCCTCCGCCACGTCTGTCTGTCGTCCTGTACGCGATAAACTCAAAAACGACTGCACCGATTTTTATGCTGTTTTTATCAATAGATCGAATGGTTCTCGAGTAAGGTATAAGTATATAATTTGTCAAGTTTTTGTATACATTGGCTAAAATATCATGATATTTGATGGAGGTATCAGAAAAAAATAAGCCGTCTAGGAGCTTTCAACAAAAACGCCGCCTAAACCCTTTGAGATATAACAAATTGGTGTATGGTGGAATTGTATATTTTATATAGGTCTACTGAAAAGTCCGCGATGACATATGTCTATCTCTTAAGGATAACATACTATATCTGTGGCGGTATCTACATCGCCACAGCGAACTATGCATCAAAGACCTGACGTCAGACAGACGTCACATAAATCCTGCATCGCGCAATTAAAGTTTACCGTGCAGTGGACATATATACGAGAACCCAACATCAATCGTTGGGCAGTTGCCCGCCAGACACAACACCCGTCTGGTCGGAGGATCCTCCCTTTTCTATGGAGTATGAGTGAACTTTACTCCCTGTTCCTCATACCCCTAAATATCCATATTAATACTTTAAAAAATGAGCAATTATAAAGTGGTAATTGGAAACCTATTTAAATAAATACAGTATTAATCCTTATCATTTTAAATAAGTTAGAGGCTTTAAACATTACATGCACATTATTTTACTCTTTTACACCATATAATTTAAACGAATATCTTAGGATTAATCGCAAAAACATTACGGACGCGAGAATAAAATTCAAGCGCCTCGCTTCGCTGAAGAAGGGCGTATGCCTACTTTTCATCCTGGATCACAAACGAAGTTGCGTGCAATAATGTAAATGTAAATAAATAAAATACTAACAGATTTAAGTTTGGAGTCAATAAGTCCCACTGCTCTCCTCAACGGCGGCTGCCCGAGTCGTACGGGCACGGCGAGCCGCGACGGGTTCAAGCTCGCGGGCAGAGCTAGGCACAGGTACACTCGCAACTCGGCCGGGTCACCGCCGCGCCAGCGCCCGTGCAGCCAGAACTGACACAATGCTTGGCCGCAAGCATAGCTGGAAGTGTGGGGGTACGCAGTTACGCAAGACGAATAGAATACTCTTTATTATGTGCACCTTACGAATTGCAGATATAAATGTGGAAATTTTATAAAGGGTGAACTCAAAATCGGTTGAAGGGACTGTAAAAAAGGTTTGGAAAAATTTCTAATCTTATTTCGAATGGAGTTAACTAAAAGAAGAAAAATGGTGTTATGTGCAATACTGACCTACTGTCTTTATGTGGCGGGACTTCATCGAAGGTTTTAGGGCTCAGCGTGGTCCAATCCTGTAAGTCTTCCGGAACTACGACTGCTGACACCTGCCAAAACGTAGATTTCAAATATAAATAATAGTAGATAGTACAATAGTAAAGATTGATTGGGCGACTAATGTTCTTTAGGTAGTCAAATTACAACCGTGATACTAACTTATATATTAACTAGCTGCGTCCCGCGGTTTCACCCGCGTAAGTCTTGATCCCGTGCGAATATCGGGATAAAAAGTATCCTATGTCCTATTCCAGGTCATGGTCTACACATGAGCCAAATTTCATTTAAATTCGTTTAGCCGTTTTAACATGAAATCGTAACAGGATCCGAGGCTTATGCGAGTGAAACCGCGGGCCGCAGATAGTAAGTAAATAAAGTCCAATTTGATTCATACGTTTATTTAAATAATTTGGTAATGTTTCTGCATAGAATCTTTACATATTACAAAATGTGGCATTTTTTGTCTAGAACCACGTATGCGATTTTCATGATTTTACCATACGAGATAATCCTACTCCTAACTAATGTAATAAATGTGAAAGTGAGTATGTTTGTTCGTTACACTTTCACGCTAAAACTGCTGAATGGATTTGGATGTAATTTAGCACATTGGTACACTATGACCCGGAGGACATAGGCTTTTCATCCTGGATCGCAAACGAAATCGCGGGCAACACCTAAAGTTTAGTATAAAGCATAGTGCGGTGTTTAGTCCCTCCCTCAAAGTGGAAGAAGGAACAGCCGATCACACTGTGAAAAAAAATCTCACCGTGATTACTTCGGTGAAGTGAACTGACAAACCATCTCATGATAGGTATTGACACAATAGACTCAGTTCAGGCTCACTGTGAGCTCACTTCACATCAGTTACGAATCAGAATAGACCGGAGGTGTGAAGGTCGTGAGAATCCGCTGAATTTGAGAAGTATACAATAGGACCGGTCATTATGACGATGCTTGGGGAGACCTTTGTTCAGCAGTGGACGTCTTTCGGCTGAATGATGATGCTGATGATGGATAGCATACCAGTATGTCAGTGTCGAGCCTGTTGATGAGCACGTAGCACGACGACACGCCTAGCACGTTGATCTGCTCCTTGATCTCGTAGTACAGTATTAGAAGCGCCACCTAGGAAGCGATCAAGTCAGGGAATTGATTACGTACATAAATCGTACCGTGCATATACAAATCACAACTATCATTCTGTGACAGTTGTATGAAATGGCTATAACACGGGAAATTGACAATTTTTCTTTGACAAACTCCGTCTTTTTTAACCGACTTCTTCAAAAAGGAGGATTTTTTGTGTGTATGTTACGCGATTACTCCGTCAATTATGAATCGATTTTGATGATTCTTTTTTTGTTTGGTAGGTCATGCTTCAGAGGTGGTCCCATATAAATTTTATTAACTTTGCTTGCGTAGTTTTTGAGTTAGCTTCAATAATTACGTATTTTTCCCACTTAGTGTATGTAGACGATATATTGTTTGACTCCGTCACTGTTATTTACATAGCAGGTAGTGGTATTCGAATGTGTGTAGGGTAGGTACCACAACTAAAAAGTGAAAAAAAAAAACTTTTTACAAAAAAAAAAACAACCGACTTCCAAAAAAACACTAAAAAGGTGAAAAATAACTTTAATTTCGGAAGTCGGTGGCAAAAAACAAAAATTACTAACACGTAAAAATTACTAAAATTAAAAACACGTTTTTAGTGTTTTTTTTGGAAGTAGTAGGTGTTTTTTTTTTTTGTAAAAACTTTTTATTTGATTTGATCAAAATCTATTGAGTAGTTTAGAAGGAAATGGCGGCAGACAGACACGATGAGTGACTTTAATGTATAATATGTATAGATAGTGTTACCTTCTGGTGGCACAGTATGGCGAATTGGGCGGCGTGGTCTAGAGCCACGTGTCCGGGCGGCAGCGTGCCGTACCGGCCCGGGTCCTCTGTCGACAGCTTCAGTCGAGAGCTCACGAACGTCTCGCGACCCACCTCTATTGACATGAAGAATGGTTTCTGAAAAAGAACATAACATAAAACGTATAACATCATGCCTCTATTCTCCGACGGGATGAACAGAGGTGTACCTATAGTACACCCACATTTCATCAGTTGTATAAATGTGATTAGCTATGTGTTTTTCACCTGTGAATGTTTGTTTCTAATCCTGAATATACCTGTATAATGGCTGTAGGCGGTGATATGGCCATCCCGGGCTGCAGCTTGCAGAGCGGCGCGGCATCGAACGAGCGTAGCGTCATCGACACAGGTGAGGCGTTGCACAGCAACACCATGGGACACAGCTGGACTTCCAGGCTGCAACCACCACCGGCGCGCACGGCTGTGTAGCGAATCTGTAGGGAAATATTACATTTATAATTATGGATATTGGAGATTCCGTTTGCTGTCTAGTCACACATTGGTGTCAGGTGTCTGGAGTCAAATGATCAGATCAATAACAAGCCTTCGCACTTACAGTTACGTCGCACCGCGGCTGCAGAGCCGCAGGCTGCCACTCGCCGTGCCAATGCTTGCGCACTACCGAGTAAGGCCACGGTTTAGTTGCGTGTCGACCCGAGCGCTCCAACCTGCACACAGATATCGAACTCAAACAAAAAACATTTTATTCAAACCAATCACAAACACGTTAGGATATGATACGTATTTTAAAAAGCTGTTAATTAATTTAGAATAAAAAGTGTAAATTTGTATTAAATAACCATTCAATCAGTGTCAATACAAAATGAGATCACCCGTTTTTAAAATATGACTGACGTGTAAAAGTGTTCCTACAAACCAACTTACAGAAATAAAATCTAATTTACCTTTGTGGACTAAAGTCAGAATTCGTTTGAATCTTTAGAACCTGAGAGGCAATTCCCGTAATTTTTAAGAACGTTCGCATCTCATTCGCAATCTGTCAAAATTACTATAAATTAACCAACATTTTTAACAAATTTGAACGTTTTTTAAGCAAGAGAATTGGCCTGCAGGTTTAAAACATCAAGCCAATTAAGTATTTCGAATCTATTCCGACTGATTTAATCTGACGTTAAAGTTCTAATTGCAAAACTGACTTTAAAACCGAGTCTGTTATCTGTGTGTTGTTCATTTTGTATTATGATCTTTACTTCAGTCGCAATAAGGTTAAGAAGGCTGAATGCCTATATTTAACTCTAGCTAAGATGAATCAAGGTAAAATACCGAGAGGTTAGGAGATGGTCCAGCCACGCAGGTGACGGAATAACTGAAAGTTACGATCCTCAATAGTGGTGGATCTGAGCGGTCTACAAATTGACAACTTCGCAACTAACTGTTAAAAATGTTATACTGTATTGAAATTTGAAATCACTCTATTGTGCACAAAAATAATAATTATATTTTCCATAATAAGACTGAATTTGTTACAACACCTAGTTTTAACAATGTTAGGTGTAAAAAGGGTATTTGGAAACGCTTTTCTTACATCTAAAACAAAAAAAAATGAGTTACGATATTGATTATTACATTTCATAATCAATATTTTAGTGCACTATAGAGCGATATTTCATATTTCCATACAGTAATATTGTCAAAGTAATCAAAGCAGGAAAGTGTTTGACAGATATTTGCGACGTTGCCAACTTTCAGAATGCACATCCTTAAGGGGAGGAAAGCGCATCAGTGTCACAAGTAAATATCTTTTCATTGCTTTTTTCGTTCAAAAATCTATACTTTACAAAGGCTGACTAACCATTTCTGGATATCCTTGACGACGTCTTCGATGTTCGTGACGGGCGACCGTTTGTCGAACACAGACGTGTCCGTCACGCCATAGTGCATCGGGATCGCTTCGCGAGTCACCGGGCATTCTAAATTCCTGTGGACATAATCATCATTACATAAAAATTATATTGTAAACGAAAATCAATGACAAAAACCATATCATTTATTATTAGACCAGAACGACATAGAGCCAACTACACTGTTAAGATACTTTACATATGTATTTCACATTAGGTAGATACAAAATAACCTTTGATTAATTAACCCTTTCACCCACAAACAAACAAACAGACAGATTAGGGTCTGTCTGTGTGGATGTGTTATTATGTATATTTTTATTTTCTAAGAATATAAAATGTAATTTTTTTTTTGTTCCATTCCAGTACTAACCCCACAAGACTTCAACTATATCATCGAAGATTTTTATCATTCTAATTAAATTGTATGTCAATACACACTTGCGTTTACAACTTACTTTAGACATTGGCAGAGTGGTCGATATCGGCTGTGCTTGCCATAAAAAAGAATAGAACAGAATAGGAACCTTTCACCGAAGATAAATAAGATGTTTCCACTACGGAAGAAAACACAAACTAAATAATTTAATAGTTATTATTTAAAATCTTTCTGCAGAACGCGTTAAAGTGAGAGAGACAGCGTATACTTACGCTGACTTAAAATTGAGCTGTGTTCAGCAGTCAGTTACAATGTCAGTGTTAGTTATAATCAGTGATCGGAAATAGGTGAGCTAATCTACCGAAAAGTTCAAAGAGCAGAGACAAAAAAAGTGGAGACTTCCTTACGACTAAAATATTTTTTCGGAACCTATCATTGGTAAGTTTATGAATTTAACATGACTTTTAAGACATTATAAACATTAAACTATTCTTGATTAATTTTCCAGATTCAAACAATTTTATTCAACAAATTTTTGATTGAAATAGGGAATGAATTCGATAGTTGTTTTACTTTATTAATTTTGGTTATACTTAAGTAATGTTCGGAAACCCGGGACAATAGTCCCGAAAAAAAAATTGGCGTAAGGCGTCTCCACTTTGTCTCTGTTCTTTTTCGAACTTTAGAGGTATTTTAGCTCACCTATTTCCGATCACTGGTTATCAAATTGAGCTGTGTTCAGCTGTCAGTTACAATGTGAGTGTTAGTTATAATTACCCACAAGTCATGTTGGTCTCTTTGTGCAATATTAGCGCGGGATAACTTTAGCGGTTACTTATTAGTTAACTGGACCCAAACATTGAATAAAATTGCGTTTACATAAATCCACCTCCCTTGTTGTAGTTTAGAGACAATAACATATACATTTAATTTTTTAATAAGGCACTTACGTGGCTGATATGCTATAAAACATTAAGAAATATTAATCTAACATATTTTATAAGTTATTATTAAGGAAACAAGAGAAATACAGGTTGAATCTATTGTTATAATTGTTTGCTGATTGTACCACCATAATATTATATTCGAATGGGGCAAGTAATATAACACATAAATGGTCTAAGGAATGACCACAACTGATGAACAATGAACATGGGTTAATACCTATGATGGTCTTTTAAATTGTTATCGAAACAAGTTTTTGATCGCAGGTAAATAAACGAAACTGGTCGTACTAATTGTGTAGCTTACTGGTAGAGTATGTGTTTTTCATCAGAACATAATATGAATATAGCAAAATACCCGAACAAGGTCGATTTTGAACGTCACAATTACAAGCGCAGGTATAAATACCCGCGACTAGGTAAACTAATGAGTGTGCGACATATTTGCACCATTTTAAATCGTGCAAAAACGCACTCTTCGTGTGGTCAGTCTTTTTAGGAAAATGAGTGTCGGCACATCATTTTCATTTTTCAATTTTCATTTTTCAAAGTTCATTTTTGAACTTTATTCTAATGGAAATACGATATAACATCAATACAACCCTGACATGAACACCCACCTATATTGGAAGGACAGACTATGCCTAGCTGAGGTGGTGCCGAGCACCTGCAAATGGGTGCTGGTGCCACGACCCGGCGTCGTCTGCAGAAGCGGTGGCTTCAACGGCTTCGGCTGTAACTCCGACGTCGTCGGTTCCATACTCGTCATTTGAGTTTCAGTTGCTATCAGCACCTGGGGGAAGAAGCACGTGAGATTTGTGTCAGGAGCGACATTAAAACCTTTGTCAAAATTACGGACATTAAGAAGAGAAGAATATTAAATAATTTAATTAATTCTCTCTTAGCGTCTTTCCATTGACCAATTCTGAACAAAAACATAAGAATATAATATATTGAAAATAAATAAAATTGGTTTAATGTCACAGAAACATGTGCATATAAAAAAGTTTACTCGAATAAATGATACTTGCACCAAAAATCAAACAAAACTATTAACTGAAAGGGCGACTGTTTGGGTGTCACGTATCAGCATACAATATAGCTGTCTAAACGACAGGTAAAACTCATACATCGAGCGAGGTAGGACATATTGCTACATTATGAATAATACCACCTTGGTTTTAAGGTTCCGTAATGGAAGGGTGCCAAATGAAACCTTATTACAGTGGCTCCCCTGTCCGTCTGCTTGTCAGCGGGGTGTATCTGTATCATTAACTGTGATTTTTCGGCGATCTTAATACGGTGCGGAACCCTTCGTTTGTGAGTCCGACTCGCACATGGCGGGATTTTTTGTTCAATACATTTCACAAAACGAATTCACAAATATTTACCAACAGCGCCTCCTTGTCAACGTCATTTGACCGCGAAAGAACCTTGTACACTGCGTACTCACGTCTGTGTCGAGCGGCAGGTGCGAGTGTAGCACGTATAGCGGCCACATGGTTGCCAGGATGCGCCCGTCCACTTGCCCGCGCGTCACGCGGCACCACACTGACACGAAATGAGACTCGCCTTCCGTTGGCACTGAGATGTTTTAAACAATTAATCATTATACAAGGTGATGGTAAAATTTATATCATACATTTTCAGTGATAGCCCAGTGGGCTCCAAACCGATCAGACATCAGTTAGAAAACTGATTGAACCTATCGTGTTCAGCCAAAAATTTTATGGCAAGTACGAGACGATAATTAAACAGAAATATACTAACCAATAACCGTTAAACACGAGACTTTACTTTTGAAGCTACTTTACACCTAATTCAGTCACACAAAATGTTCGACGGGACCTAATAACTGAAGAAATTTGAACGCGTGAATCATTTGGGAAGCGAACGACTGGGCGCTTCTAGCGGTGCATAACTAACATGAATATTGGTTTTAAAGCCTTGTTTTAGAGACTTCTGTTTTTATTCTTCAGTATTCTCTTGTTTTGTGATGAAAAGGTGGCCCCAAGTGCTACATCAATCCCTAAATAGTAGTTAAATGGCCGATTCTACTGGTAGGAATCTAAAAGTGAGCTACTGAATTTTGAGGAGCTATTCTGATCATCACGCCGAAGATCCTTATCAAATCTGCACCCAATTTTAATGAGACCAACTTAAAGTTACTACCATTCAAATAAAAAAGTACTATCGAAGGCGGAGATGTCCAGTAGCCCCTTGTTGCCCCTTTTTGGAGGAAGTACCCTTCCAATCAAAAATCCCCGACGACAGAAAACTTTTATAAAGTCGTAAAACCTTAAATTTCGTCTAGATCGGTTGTAAAATACGACCTGGCAAATTTTGCCAGACTTGAAGCAGAGACCATTCGCTCGCTCAATCAATTATGTATTTTTTTAAGTCATAAAACTTGCGTACAAGTGGATGGTCTTACCTTTGACCAGCCATGGGACGTTCTCCTTGGGGCATTCCTTCAGCGGAATGTCGCCCGACCAGCACGTGTTGTGAGATCTGAACTTTATTCTGCAATTCCATATTCAATTCAGTGTAAATTAAGAGATTGTAATTAATCAGTAAACAGACGGATGGCAAAAATTACGAATTTTCATATAAACTTGCATCCTTTATTTAACCCCATTAGGACCTTCTTTATGAAAGAAACTTTTATACAAAATTTCAAACCTTTAGATCTAGCGGTTTAGGCTGTGCGATATCTGTTAGTGAATTTCAGCTTCTTTTATTAAATTTAATTCAAACTAAATACACCCATTTAATAAATCATAGTTTAAATTCAAATTAAGAGACACAGATTATTTATCTAGTCTTCTATGTATGACAGACACAAAGGCTGTTGCGCTGCAGTGGGGTAATAACAGACAGTGTATCTATAAATTGAAGTCGCTTTTCGTGTCCGTCTGTGTGACTGCATTGTTCTTCTAAACTACGCAACTGAACTAACAACAAACTTCTGAACTAACAACATGAAAATCATTTAGAGAATTTATTCCAAAAGGTTTATGTGTAATCTGCATGCTTTGTCAAGTCGTAAAAACATGGGCGTTAATTATTACAACAAAGTGATTACTTGAGCACCATCTCGCACTCGGCGCTGCAGACGACGCTGCGGCCGACGGACTCGGTCTGCAACTCGCCGGAGCTTACTGTGTACCACTGCGGCGTGTCAAAGCCGTGGGAGCGGACCTGCGCATAAATAACATTCATTGTAAAAAACAACACAAATACGTAGCCACAAGAATAAATACCTTACAGTGACGCAAAATACAAAAGCGTTTTGCTCGTGAAATAAAAATTGCTTTGAGAATAAACCTATTTCATAATTTTTATGGATTCAATAATACCATGTTCCTAAGACATCTATCGAAACTTTAGGAGAAAATCGCTTTTGAATCTTGCGTAAGTGTAAGGTATTTATGCCCGTCACAACATGTCCTGGAACTAACGCACACCACCAAACACCCCAATTAGAATATTATGTTATAATAATAATAAATACACAGAATTTTTATTATTATGTATAAAACATTGTTTCTTTTATTCATTGTTGAAATATGGGTGTTCTATTGGTACACCTTTGCCTAACCCTGCGGGGTATACAGGCGTGATGTGTGTATTGTTTATTTATAAATTAGTTATGCTGTTTGTAGTAGAAAAATTGTGGTCACATTACCAATGTACGCACGCACACAGTAGCACACGTTTATGGGTTTAGAGTAGTAGGTCCTTCGTCCATTTTGGTTTGTTTTGACTGTACAGTGGACATGTGACTGTAATTTACGTAGTTTTAATATTTTTGGGATAAAAATTACATATTAAAAAACTAAACTACTTTCATAATGTGCATTAATTCAGTTACACATTGTACTATAGCCACGCCATTTCCGATTGTTCTTACATTGCCTGTTTGAGCTATATTGAAATCAATGGTCTAGCCCAAGGCTGCTCAACCCCAGGCCCGACGTATTAGTACGCGACGTATTATTTACCAAAAAATTAACAAACCCTCCTTGGCGTTCGACATGGGTGCCGAACTTTTCTAAAACACGTCGTTCCATAAACACACGTGCAAGTCGTCACATCGTTGACACCCTTTTTCAGAACGTCTTTGTGTGTTTTGTATCAACAGTGATCGTTTTCTCTAACCTTAAACAGCAGGGTTGCCCTCAGCATGTTGGCTAGCACGAGCCTGCCAGAAAGATACATGTGCAGACTGGCGCCCGTCTCCTTGACCTTCACGTGTAGCAACGCGCCCATGGGGAACTGCTTGTCGATCTCCGTATCCTGAGTCACGAATTTCAGCCGATAGGTCCCCGCGACGAATGGTATACCTAAAACATAGTAAGTATTTGTTACTAAATGAACGGCTAATAAAAACGGTATTTACAAGGCAGATGTGTGTGGGAACGCCGGGAGGGGTCGCCCTAAAAGGAGATATAGTGACCTATTAGTGAAGTTCTTAAGAAACATCAGGGGGCCTAAAACATTAGCAATTCCTCTAAAAGCAATTCATTTCCTGAATTCCCAGCTGTCATTAGCAATTCCTCTAATTTGACACAAAAGCAATTCATAGTTTGTGGACCATTTTACGAATCTCCATAGAAAACTGTCGAACAGATGAATTATTTCGTAATATGAATTGCACGCAGATCATATTATTAATTCTCAGATTGTGACATTTCACTATGATTTATAATATTTTCCTATTATGGTTTTGCCAAAGTGGCCGTTTTAAGCCCCTAGGTGTGTAGTACGTGCAGCCGGCGTGTGTGTATGAGCAGATGTATGTACGTAAACGAAGCAAAAGTGTGTATGTGTCGCAGTAAGATGGTAAAGCCGTGATATAGTTATATCCCTAGAGATATAGCTATTTACCGTCATATAGCTATATGAATGCGGTTCATAACTGTCGGAGTGCCCTACTTTTGTTACTGCGAACATTTTCGACGTAGCCCTCGCCGGACGCTGCCGCTGCACTAGTTGGTCACAGTTCTAACCTAACCTATTTGGTCGGAGTGAGTATCACCTGTCACTGTCACCAATTTCTTTGCCAAACATATTCAATAATGTAATTCTTTAACAACGGTTAATTGTTGAGACATGTAATCAGGAAATCCAGGGGCAGATTTTTCCAGTGTCAGAGAGAGACGAAGCTATCTATGACCGAGAGCAGAATCCCTTTTTCGCAACGGAATCACGATGGCATTAATACTTCATAATACCGGCCCAGGTATTAAGAGCTAGTACTTACTGGATGACCACTTCCAATCTGCTGAGGTGCCGCCCAGAGCAAATCGCAGCCTTTTTTGAGCCGTTGGGTAGTACCATCTGTAATGCGAATTCATATTTAGAAAAACCAACATAAATTTATTTGCACATCAATCAGTTTTAATCAAAATCAAAAGTCATTTTTTCAAACTAGGCTGAGAATCAGCACTTTTCGAACGTCAAAATTATATAAGACAGTCCCCCGGTACGCCCGTCCTTCACCACTTCCTAGTGCTTTAGGTGGGAAGTGGCGAAACAAACTCCCCAGCATGTAATGTATTAGTCGTAATTATTTCTTTGTAATATGGTTTATAACTTAAAACATAATTCTGTCTCTATCATCTTCAAACGATTGACAGAAACAGAACGATATTTTAAATACGTTTAGCGCTAAAAGTATTTAGTGATTTGAGGCGCGAACGGGCCTAATTGTTTAACGGCTGCTGAGTTGTTCCTAATGAGTAGCCTCACCTGTAGGCGAGGCAGCCCCCGGACGCCAGCGACATCACCTCGTCCGTGTCGTCCTGGCCCAGGTTCAAGGCGATGGAGCAGCTGTTGTGTATCCACAGCGACACGCGGCCCTCTAACGCGTCGGCCGCCGCCTTCGCCACCTCTTGCGTACTCTTGTTGGTGGTATCAAATTCCTTCGTTTCGCATTTCGATGGTGTTTCGCGGATGTACTGCAACGAAAGGAAATAAGTAATTGACATCATATCAAGTCTGCATTCCTCGAAGGGTTAGCCAGAGTTGTGCCTATAGTACACCCATATTTCGCCAGTTTTGTTGAAGTCGGATGTAATAGGGGACGAGCCTATTGCCATCACTCGGGCACAAACCCAGGACCCGGGCTGCTCCAGACTGCCGGGAATTCCAGATGGTAAAACCCAATAACACTTTGCCCAGGAATCAAAGTCAAAGTCAAAGTCAAATAATTTATTTCAAATAGGCACATTAAAGGCACTTTTGAACGTCAAAAAAACACTAAGAAATAGAACTAATTCTAGTTGCCCCTTCCAAAAGGTAGTTTTCGTATGGAGAACAATGGGCAAGAAACTCCACAGCTACTCTTTTAAAAAAATGGTTTATAATATTTTGTATACATCAATTATAATTACATGTGAAAACGATGCACCTATAATACGATTACTTTACCACTAATTGTAAAAATAATTAAAAATGGAGCAATGACAAATAAATTGATTAATAAAATTATGTGATAGATACATGGTGCTCACACATTTACAAACATTGTAAAAGTAGTTCGAACCCAGGACCTCATGCTCAGCAGTAGCGCTTGCGACCACTAGGCCAAAGAGACAGTCTTAAATACATAATTCTCATGTAGAATACAAATATACCTACTGTCTTTCATTTGTTTAAGCGCTTGAGGTACAATACACCTGGCTCAATGACGTTTGTAACTCCCCCGTTTGTGGAAGTTTTGAGTTCCAAGCCAGGTGCCATGTTATTGCGCACGGGTTGTATTGACTAGATATCGTGTCCAAACTACTTTTTTTAAACGGTCCGAAAATGTTGGTCATACTTGACATGAACATTTTAATTGAAAGTTCATAATGTTCATCGTTTTCGAACTTGAGCTTGACCGGGTTAACAGACACGATTGTCGCGATCGATGGCGACAGCGTATTCGCGCGACGATCACTTTTTATTAGGACAACAGCGGGGTAATTGCTTAAAATGGCAATTCTTTTTATTTTGACAGTTCAAGAACATTCATTACGTTATTTGCTCATTATGTCATACGTATACGATCCATACTTCTTCTTACTGCTCTTGTCCCATGTTACTTGGGGTCGGCGTAACACCCTTTTCGTCCGTTCTCCACTATGAGACGGTACATCATTCACTCCTTTTATTCGATCCATATGTTCGAAACAACTTATGCTAGATTCACAGGGTGACTAAGAACTGACCTCGTCATAGGCAATTTTCCAGTCGGTGACAAGAGAATGCAGGGTCTGAAGCTTCGGCACCTGTATCGACATTTGTATTCCGGAGGTCACGAGACGAGAGCGCGCGGTCAACAACGAATCCTTGGCTGATATGCCGCTCTGCAGACGAAACTCTTCGATTATATCCTCCATAGTCCCCGTTGAACAGTCTACCATGTCGCAACTGAGGACAATGACAAATTGTTAATGCTGTGCATTCTGAAAGTTGGCAACGCCGCAAATAGCTGTCAAATATGTCGCTGTTTTAATTAAGTTGTTAAAATCACTGTATATTATATGCACTAAAATATTAAATATGAATAGTAACACTAGATTTAAAGTGTAGTAACAATTTTATGTGTAAAAAAGTATTTGGTAGCCCAAGTTGAGTTGAGAGTCTCCAAGACCTTAGATTACATCTAAAACTGAGTACTCAGTGTCACGATATTAGACACTGTAATTCATAATCAATATTTCAGTACACTACAGAGCGATATTTCATATTTTCATACAGTAATATTGATTAACTAATTAAAACAAGTATTTTACAGTTATTTGCGACGTTGTCAGCTTTCATGGTAAACAACCTTAAATCAATGAAGTGAAGGGTTGAGATAAAGTACGCAGTGAATGCGCGTCATGCATCAGCTAGGGTAGGGTAACAAGTAGAGTTCTGCTTTGTTTGAGTTGGTCCGTGCGATTGCAGCACATCTGCGCTGCCTCTGATATTACAGATAACTATACAGGGTGTAAGGGTAAATACCGTTGTCACTCAAACCATGGGTAGTTGACTTAAATGAAAAAAAAAGGTCCAAAGACAACATAAAAAAACGTTATTTTCATTAAAAGATTTAAAAAAGTTTCTATCCGACACCGTGCTTGCTACCGAAACAGCTGACTTACTGAGGGAGGGCTCGCGCTCGCGGCCGGTCAATTCACGTCCCGCACCCCCCACCCGTGTTGAGACGCAAGTTCGTTGCTCTAGCGCATAGGCCAACGAACTTGCGTCTCTTGCGGTAAAATGTAGATTTAAGAAAACAATGTTGTTATTTTCCATTGATTTTACGTTCTATAAATGAAACCAAACCACTGGTTGCAAGGATAACGGTGTTAACCCTAACACCCTGTAGTTGGTCGCGATCACTTACGATTAGGTAGGCTCCATACAATCATCATGATCTTTTTAATCATGGGATCCAACGATACCCCACACGCCCTATACGATACCAAACAACCACGAATCATTTTCTTCGTAATTTCCCCATTGTTTAGTGGCGCACAGAATACACTTTACCAATTTTCATCGATATTGAGAAAATAGTCTCCGAGTAAAATGGCTGTCTGACATCCGGACAGACGGACTTGACGAAATTATAAGGTTTTAGTTAGTGTAATTTGGGTACAGAACCCAAAAAAAGGACTATAATGATGATTCACTCACGATAGATTAGTATCCACAACGAATAGTTTCCCAGCGGGCGAGCCAACCAACGCATGCGCCGCAGTATTGCGCGCATTGAGGGTGAGCACGCGGTGAGTTCGCTTCAGCGGCTTGGACACGTAGTAGCCTTCTAAGTACGTCGCGTTGCTGAGAAACAGAAACAGATAATAAAAAAATACTTTATTTTTGGAAATAATCTATACTAATATTGTAAAACGCAAAAGTAACTCTGTCTGTCTGTTTACCTTTCCACGACTCCACATATTTGGTCTGGTCTATCAGCGTGCCAAATTTCATACAATTTTGTTTAGCCGTTAGAACCGACAGAGTACCTTTCTCATAGTATGGGGTAGTGAACGAATTTGCGAAAAGAATTATTAGTAACTAGCTTTTGCCCGCGGCTTCGCCCGCGTGGATTTCGGAAATTATCCCACGGGAATGTGTTACCGGGATAAAAGTATCCTATGTCCCATACATAGCCCATAACCCACGTGGTCTGTCTAGGCGACCTAGGCGTTACGGCGTAAAAGTAACAGACATGAGACAGCCAGTAACTTTATATATTAGTGATAGTCCATATTTATATTGTGGTGATAGTGTGGATAGTATGGACAGCCTACCTACTCTAGCTACCTACCTACCTACCTACCTACATACATACCTACATACAAACCTACCTATTTATCTACCGAGATATCTTCAAAAAAGCCATTGTATACTGAATGTATGAGCCGGTATTTTTTGGAGCTATACTTACATTTTTAAACTCGTGATGTCTTTCGAATAGAATGTCCGAATTGAATAATTCAAGAAGTAATATAAAGGTATTGAAACAGTCTTAAATATGAAGTAATTTATTTTGATAAGTATTAATACCAAGATACAAATTAAGAGCCTTTTCCAGCGGCGTCATTTAAATTATTTTTTCAAAATAAAAGAACACTTATTGTGGCATAACTATAATAGTTAGATATATGCTGTCCCGAGACTTTTTGTAAATAATGATGCGTTCTGCAAAGTCGTAGTACATCATTTTATTCTATCATCAATATTTTTCGCAGCGCACGCGATGTAAAGAATATTTTATGTCATTTTTTTACACCTTGGCTTACATTATTGGAGTTTTAGTAAGGATCCCTAATCTTTTCTAGCAATAAATATAGCCTATGTTACTCAGGGTGAATGAAGCTTTCTATTGGTGAAACAGTTTTTGAAATCGGCGCAGTAGTTTTTGAGTTTATTCATTACACACATACACACAAAAATACAAATCTTTCCTCTTTATAATATTAGTGTAGAACACAACAGATGTCTTGGGCTTGGGGAGTTTTGAGTTCAACATCAATACGTATTTTTTTAAATACGTATTATTGAAGCTAACTCAAAACACTACCCAAGCAAAGTTAATAAAATGTATATGGGACCACCACGCAAGCTTCTTCTACCAAATATATTTTTTTTTTAAATCGGTGTAAAATTGACGAAAATAAAACATACCTACAGAAGAACATAGAACCTCCTCCTTTTGGGAAGTCGGTTAAAAAGTAGTTGAATTTGAATACATCTCAAATATGTGTTCGTTCTATTGGAATAAAGTAAAGCCTAAGTACGCTATTTAGATCATTGTAAATCACCTGGTGAAAGTAGGCAGGGAGTTGTGCACGTGCACGTGTATAGCGGCGACGCGCACCACGGCCTTGGTGCGCGGCAGCAGGCGCGGTGCGAAGTACGAGTCTACGCGCAGCACGCCCGACAGCTGCTCCGCTGTCACTTCCGACGAGGCCTTCACGTTGTGGGGCTCTTGTGGCTCTTCATTCGCCTGTAAGTTACATGTTATGGGATCAAGCGTGTCCATGACAAGTAAAATGGAAAAATACTGTTTTGATCCGGCAAAAACAGAAAGAGCAAAAATATCTACATGCAGAAGTTGTGCTACTTATATTGCAACATACAACCCATCTACCCGACTGCGGCAAAGCCATATGAGGTTTGTGATTTTAACAGGCTAATATACAAGTATTTATTTTCTCTCATAACTCCTAACCTAATCGTAGTCGTCGTAGTTTGCCAAACGAGGTAACATGGCGGCTTATACAGCGTGAATCAGAAATAAACTTCTCTCTTCAAAGAAATTCCAGTACCTACTCGACCCAAATGTATGGGACGGCTGAATTATTTCTTCTTCACGATGGTGGATGGCTGATTCCATGGAGAAAGTGGTTCAGTTTGATGGTGTGCATACCCTTAAATTTAACCACACCTTTCTGATAAAACCGGAAGTAAGGTTAACGAAAAAAAAATTAAGATTATCATAACATAGTGTTTGGTATTTAATGAAAGGTCACTATACTATACATACATCTGAAAATATAATATGGTAATATATAAACTATAATTATGCATAAGTACATAAACCCCAAATACGAATGACACAATTATGTTTCATTCTGACTGTTTTAATGACCACTAATTACAATAGAACGAATGAAAAAAAAAAAAAAAAAAAAATTATTGATAAAAAATTCAACGTAAGTATATAGAATGATATACGTTGAATTTTCCCAAACCCAAGAAGTAGGTACTTACCCTCATTGATACCTAACCCCAAAATAAAGTTGTTTCCATAATTTATGGTAAGTTTTCCGGTCAAATGCCCGTGTCTCTAGCTGTGAAGTAGGTGTGGTAACAAACTTACCGACGGATCTTGTTTTGGCAAGAAAGTTTTTATGACGAACTCATACGGCGGCGGCACCGGGTCGGGGTCCAAGCACGCGCGGAATCGCCACAGTACCGCAAACACCGTCTCTGTTCACAGGTTATAAAGTTCAAATATACACTGCTACAAGGATTACTCAGTAACTGGGTTGTGGACTTTAGATAGGCAGTGGCTTCATGTAAAATACCGATATTCAGATTCATCCAGTTAGAGCGTTATAGTGTGATAATACTCTAACTGGATCTAGCTTTTGTCAGCGTTTTTTCATCGAGGCGATTTGTGAACCTGCTCTCCATGAGTGTGAAGCGAGCTAGCAGCGATCACGCGATGTGGTTCTCTGCGTTTTCACAATGTTTTACATTCGCTTGTCTCGTTTTCTCTTGTACACTCACGTCAATTGCTCTCGTTCCAAAAACGCTACGACACGCAACGAGCTTGTTAAATAATCGCCTCGCCGGTAACACACTGGTAGCTCGTCAGTGAGATATGGGCCAAAGACTCGAAGCCGATCCCGACATAGTTGGGAAAAGGCAGATGATGACTGCTTCGAGGATCTTATGGCGCTCGAATGACGTTGACAAGATGGCGCTGTTGGTAAACATTTAGAGCAATGGTATTGTGAAATGTATTGAAAAAACAAGATGGCGTTAGTTAAGGTTTTGGCCAAACGTCGAAAGATCCGTGCACTATGGGTAGTTATAAACTAAATTAACTGGTGAAACTATACGTATTTTCATCCTTTCTTTTCTTTGTAACTTCAGAGACCTAATGTTACGCCTGTGAAGTTTCTCTAATCAATTAATTTAACCGAGGCATTTCTTACCTGGCCTCCTCGCACACATAGGAGGCGTGTGCCCCAGCAGTGGGAACGTTAAATAATGATTTTGCTATGCTTTTTTTTACGTGGTCATCATTATACTGCCGTTATCCCAATTAATTTTGAGTCGGCGTAACATTTCATACTTCTCTATTACTCGTCATCTCAGTTGTCACCGTTCGAGCTCTAATTATCATGTTTCATACAGTCCATTCATCATTTTTTAACTCTTACAGCCATTCACACTCAAACTAAAGCTTTCCTCACGATATTTCCTCATTTCTCCGAATCACATGCCCATACTATTACAACAGATTCCCAATCAATTATTCAGTCACCCGAGCCACTTTCTTACCTGGTGGAGTGACAAAAAGCTGGTGTTCCCGCGGCTCGCCAACGGGCAGCTTGAAGTACGTGTGCGGCTCCCAGCGACCCAGCATCGAGCTGTACAGCTCCAACACGCAGTCTATCTCCTTGTCCTAAGCATTCACAAGGAAACAGAACTTTTTACAAATCAAAAGAAATTTATTAAAATTAGGCTGAGAATCACAGCACTTCTTGAACGTTAAAATTACTTAAGGCTGTCCTCCAAAACGCCCGCCCTTCACCACTTTCTAGTTTCTTTTGCTGGGAAGAATAAGTGGTGCAATAAACTATCCAGCAGCACAGCTGTCTGTTCTGTTAGAAGAACTTAATTCTATATAGGGTGACTGGTAATTAGTGACCGACACTTAAACACGTGACTTTATTCATCATTATGTACAAGTTTTACTATGGGACCAAAAAAGAAATCACGAATAAAAAATTTGCTGTTCTCTACATTTGTGTTCGCATAACTCGTCAAAATAATACAGGGAACATTTATTTTCACGATTTCTGGTTTGGTCCCATATTAAAAGTTGACACAAATTACCAGTCACCCTATATAATAGATAAGGTGTAAATACTATACAAAAATAGTAACGTGAAAGTATGCATTATTTTTCTTTTTATCTTTGGTCCACCCTCGGTCTTGCTCAGTCCGAAAGAAAAATGGCCTAGTTTTAAGGGAACGAACCGGCGCGCATGTATGACCAGAAGGATTTCGAACCTTCATAAAAATACGGGAATTGCCCTTTGATGTATGAACGTGGACGAAGCAAAAAGAGTAAGGATCGTAGCAGCTGGTGTTCTGTAGTTTATGCGTGCCCTTGTTACACCCCGTACGTATACTTCATAACTACCTGTCCAGGCAAGGGAAACGCGACGATCCGCGTGATGGCCCTCGGGTGCGGGTAGCGCCATGAAACCGCGTCACCATATAGCATCACCTGGTACGCCATCGGCAACTGACCTCCACTCAGGATCTTGAATGCACCGCTCCTACAATACATAAAGTGTTTATTATTGAAATTAAACTTATTTTGATACAAATAAGTTTAATTTACAATAATACACAACTCTTCATTTGTAAAGAATACAGAGATTTATAAAAATACCGTTTTTTTTTTGTCTTTTACCTACTCACAAACCAACAACATAACAGTTAGGGTTTCTTATTTCAACAAATAGTATTTAATACATTTGGATTAAAGGTCAGTTCACACCGAGCCGCGACGCGACACGCACTTTTTTATGATCCGATACAATATCGAATGTATTTACTACACAATAAGGTGCACACTATCAGACCACCTAGGAGATGGCGGGACGAGTGGATAGGTTCCATCAAAACTGGAAAGAAGACGCGCAGGCTCGCGAAAGATGGAAGGAGTGGAGGGAGGCCTTTGCCCAGGAGAGGGACAGCGTAGGATAGGAAAAAAAAAAAGGTACACGCGCTGCGCACCTCAGCGAACTTAGACACATGTCAACACTCGCACTGAGATTATACCTTTTCGTGAAGAAAATAAGTTCGATAATTGTTAAAAAGTGCGCGCAGCGTCGCGTCGCGTCGCTTCACGAGGCGGTCTGAACTGACCCTAAAGCAATTCGACTTTTGATAAGCTTCGGGATGATTTACAACTAAACTTTCGAACTTATTGCTGTTTAATAACAGTCAAGTAACAGACGAATTCACGCCTGTATGCCTCGTGGAACACCCCACAGTTTTAAGTTCGTAAGTTGACTCTGAAAAGCTCCATATTCATAACAAAATTAAGTAGGCGCAATTCGAATCCGCACCGTTTCCTTTCGAGAATATTCGACATCTACCGTGAAATCCCTGGTATCCTCATTTCCCTACGACATATATAATGCTAATGAACAGACAAATATAACCATTGAGGTGACGAACATATTTTGGATGAGATTGTACCTGAGATCGTCCTTATAGAAGTGGTCAGAATTGTCGATTTCCGACGCGATTAAGGGCGATGAGTATGTCGATTGAGGTGACGACCCTTGTAGCGACTCTTGTTGCGATTCTTGCTGCGATGTTTCAGCATCGAGGATCTCCAAAGGAAGGTCAAGGTCTGTCGCTGCGCTGGTGCATGGCTGGCGCTTCTTATACGCAGGTCCGAGGATGCCCTTAGGCATGGCGAACGAATGCTGGGAAAAGACCATACCGTTGGTTGTTATTACAAAACTACGGATGACATGTAAAATATTGTGTTTATAATAACACTAGCGACGCGCACCTGTTCCGAACGGTTTTTCCAACTTGACAAAATATCGAGATATGTAAGCAGATGTAGCATGTATGTATCTTTCGGAATAAATTGACTAAATGTTAGTGAACACCGCAACAAAATCCGTTTTGCTAGTTTAAAAAAATAACGCGGTCATACAGACAGACGCGAAATGCGACTTTAATTTATAAAATCAAAATCAGAAGTCATTTATTTAAACTAGGCTGAGAAGCAGCACCTTTGTAACGTCAAAATTACATGAGACAGTCCCCTAAAACGGGCCCTTCACCACCACAACGAACTGTCCAGCAGCACAGCTGTCTGTTCAGTTAGAAGAACTTGATTCTATAATTAGTATTTTAGTAGATACAATAATTAGTATGTATAAAAAACAAAACATTAAATTATTTGCCATATATCAGCTAGCACACGCCAATATACCAACAAAAACATTGAAAACTATACCACTCAAGCAGAAATCTGTGAGTCAAACATCGACCTCATCTAGTTTTTAGGGTTCCGTACCCAAAGGATAAAACGGGACCCTATTACTAAGGGTCCGCTGTCTGTCCGTCTGTCACCAGGCTGTATCTTATGAACCGTGATAGTTAGACAATTGAAAGGAGAATGGGCCCTGCTTATGGGGTTCTGCCCTGAAGCTCAATAAAAATAAGATATATACCAATGGAAAGAGCTTTTCAAGGGGAACCTTTCCTACTAACTTAACTTTTGCCAATTGATAGTCAGTTCGGAGTAAATGACCTAAGCAGGTGTGAATACTTGGGCATCGAAATTAAGGAATTTTCTTGATCCAATAGCCATAAGATATACATCAATGGCTTTAGCTTTTTGAGGGGAACCTTTTATACTAACATGACTATTGCCAATTGTTAGTCAGTTCGGAGTTAATAGCATAAATAGGTGACTACTGGGGCACCGAAGTTAAGGAATTTTGTTGGCCCAATAGCCATAAGATATACACCAATGAAAAGAGCTTTCCAAGGGTACCCTTTGCTACCAACACGATTTTTGCTAATTGTCAGTCAGTTTGGAGTTAATGACCTAAATAGGTGTTACTACTGGGACACCGAAGTTAACTAATTTTCTTGACCCAATAGCCATAAGATATACACCAATGAAAAGAGCTTTTCGAAGATAACCCTTGCTTCTAACATAATGTTGCCAATTGTTAGTCAGTTCGGAGATAATGACCTAAATAGGTAATAAATTGCGCACCGAAGTTAAGGAATTCTTGGCGTCCAATAGCCATAAGATAAATACCACTAAAAAGAGCTTTTCAGGGATAACCTTTGCTACAAACACGACTTTTACCTATTATTAGTCAGTTCAGAGTTAATGAAACAATAAAAAAACCTAAATAGATGATGAATTTCAATAATGCTTAATTACTCACCTTTAGAGCTCTGTAGCTCCTTTCGTACTAACAATCGAGAGAAACGTCATATCACGAAATATTTCCTTTGATGAGATCTTTCCATTGGCATACATTTTAACTCTATTGGAGGATGCGGCAAGCTTAACAAAGGCTTAACGATCTGTACGGCCGATCGACTCTTAAAAACATTGTTCCCAAAACGGCATCTAAGAGACCAACGTTTTAAAATGTCCGTTTATAGGTTTGCAAGATCATGTTTGTAAGGCTCAAAGTAAATAAAAGTTATTTAATTGTCTCAATACCTAAATTTCACTAATGTTTAATTACTCATATTTAGAGCTCTGTAGCTCCTTTCGTACTAACAATCGAGAGAAGCGTGATATCACAATTTATTAGCCTTGAAGAGATCTTCCCTTTGGCATATATCTCAACTCTATTGGGGTAACCCTCAGGCTTTACTATCCGTCCGGTCAACCAACTCTTAAAAACATTGTTCCTAAAATGGCATCTATTGGAGACCAATGTTTTAAAATGTTCGCTTATAGGCTTCAAAGATGATGTTTGCAGGGCACTGAATCATTAAAAGTTATTTAATTGACGAAATACCAGAATTCCAATCATATTTAATCACTCACATTTAAAGCTCTGTAGCTCCTTTCGTACTAACGATCAAGAGAAATCTTCAGAATAAAAAAGATTCTTCTTAATGAGATCTTTCCATTGGTATATATATTAACGCTATTGGGCTCCAGGGCAGAAACGCCCAATCTCCTTTTCATAGATGATGTATTTCTGTTGCCGCTATAACAACAAATACTAGAAAACAGAATAAAATAAATATTTAAGGGGGCTCCCATACAACAAACGCGATTTTTTTGCCGTTTTTTTATAGATAATGGTACGGAACCCTTCGCGCGCGAGTCCGACTCGCACTTGGCCGGTTTTTAAAATATTATTTACGAATACAAAGTTATATTAACCCTTCGTTTCGCTAACAGCTCTTTGCACCCGCTCCGCAACCGGTTCAAGGCGGCCAGCTCGGAGGGCCTCAGGTCGATGGTGACATCATCTAATTCGACGCTGATCTTCACGGTCGGCTCGCGCGCAGACAGACCACCCTCCGCGCGCCGCCACGCCTCCCAATATGCTTCGCCTTCCATGCTGCGATTAACAAAAGGTTTATACGGCAGATATGAGTGGAAACTCCATAAAAAAGGACATAACATAGTGTCCCTATTAGTAATACTCTTCAGAAAAGTCAGGTGCGTTGAACTCGCAACCGGCGTGCGTGTGTAACAATAACTTGAAGTTGATTTAAATTCCAATTAAATATTTAGTTTTTATTGCTCTAAATCAAACGGATCAAAGTGGGTTAGTCTAACTATAAAGAGAGCCAACGTGCCAATTCTGCGCACACCGTTACGCACGCTCTGTGTGAGTGAAATTTGCAAAGCATTAAGGTAAAATTCCGTAGACGACTGCAGGGAGCAGCAACAGGCGACAGACGTGACGCCGCGACACTACTGGTTTCAATTATTTCATAGAAATACTGTGTTGCTAGCTACGGAAGATAGTTAGGACCAGTAGTGTCGCGGCGACTCGTCGCCTGCTGCTGCCTGCAGTCGGCTAAAGAATTGTGCCTTCACCTAAACTTGACGTCTCGCGCTACACGACACATAAATGAATTATGTTATTAGATACATGGTGCTCACTATTTACTAATATTGCAACTGTAGATGATTTTTCCTAACATTTTGACAAATAATGAATCAGTGTGTAAGTTAAGGTAGTCACGAATGTAGAATTAATGTCATAATATGCTAAGAGTTAAGCATACCCCAGCATGAGCGGCTGCAACACCACATGTCGCGTGTCGCCGGGGGGGCCCGCAGTCACCAACAGCGCAGTGATGAGACACCTCCCGTCCAATCTCTGAGGCCTAGTGTTGGTACATATCTGGAGGGACAAACTGTCCCAGGCCAGAACGCCCTCCTGCCCGCACACGCTCATCTGACACGTCTGGATCGCTATATTTTCAACGCCTTCGCTTACTGTGAACATTTTTTTGTATTATTAACAGACATCCAGTCATCAGTCCATGAAGATGCTAATGAAGCGTTATCTGCTGATCTCCCTGAAGCGCAAACACATTGACATGTGTATCCTGTCCGTCCTAACCGCTCTGCGCTCAGACCTGGTTGCAAGTTCACCCAGTCGCAAGTTCCGCCTTGTAGTCTGACAAAGATCGAGTGAACGCAGCATCCTGGGCGTAAAAAAACGGGACAGAATTCGGCACACCACTGCGTTCCAGAACGGGTATAATGGACGTATTAAATAAGGCTGCCAGGCTCAAAGGGGATTGGGTGGGCCACATCAGCCGCATTCAGGATTACCCAGTGGCCGACCCCACGTGTAGAAGCTTTTGCCCAAAGCGTCGGCCCAGAAAGCGGTGGCGAGATGCTAGACGCTTGCTGTGAAGGCTGGTTTTATGAGGAGTGGGAAAAGAGTTCCAGCACGCGTAACATCACATAAAATGACAGATAAACAATCACAATCTGTCATTTTGTCTATTCTTCCGTAGACGAAACCCGTTTCTACGTTGGTTATGCTACGCGTGCTGGAAGGACTTGGGGGGAGGGATCTTTGCCCAGCAGTGGGACAGTATAAATAGGCTAAGAGAAAAAAAAATGGATTTAGACAAGTAACTCACTCAATTTGTTCTTCAATTGGTACAGGAAAGGGCTGGGAGGTTCCCGCGTCATCGTGTAAGGCGAGATAATGTTTCGCTTCAACTATAACAAACGATTACGAGCTTACACACAATTTTATTGTCTTAAATTTGATACACACTTCTCTATTAGTCTAGCCATATCAACTTACACACAGTTTATCCATCGTTTCTTTGTTCTTCCGTGGTTATTGTGAGGTATTTAATTAAACAATAAATAATGATATTCGTAACTTACAAGTCGGATAATGCTAATGAGTCTTATCAGCTTGTCAGTGGACATATTTAGTTGCACGGGTCGCTCGATGTCGAGGCGCATGGAGCCTCGCGGGCTCATGTTCGACGGCACGATGCCACCTGTATAAAATGATTGTAGTTTATTGTCATACACTCGTCGTAAAACGCTTACAAATATATTCTACAAAAAAAAAATGGTGTTTTAAATATTGTTTTCGTTGTATTCAATAAGCCATATTTGTTGTTCAATACGCCATTGTTTAGCGGTGCACAGAATATACCAATCCGCTTTCAAATTTTCGTCGATATACGTAGTGCTAATAGCTTCCAAATAGAATGGCTGTGTGATATGACGAAATTTTGTGAGTTTCGTTTGTACCACCTCACTACGGAACGCTGAAAATGACAACAGTAAAGTGATTTTATACTTTTTACATGCCGTGTGCCCAAAGGGATTAATTACGAATTTCCATATTTTCATCACCTATTTAAACCTTTTAAGAGATGAATTTTCAAAACTTATTCCTTAGTGTTCACCTTAGTTATAAAAGGAAGTCTTGTACAAAATGTCATGCTTCTAGACCTAGCGGTTTAGACAGTGCATTGTCAGTCAGTGCAGAACTTTAATATTTTTATGAAGTAGAAGATAACCTGCAGTGCTATTCTGTAAATATCTTACCACGAAAATTTAAGTGAAATGTCTTTAGTGTCAATCCCTAGCATATATTATGGTGGAATGACATCTCACTTCACCTATTTTTAGTTAGTAGATCGGTTGTAGTTTTAAATGTATTGAAGCCACTCACTGTTGGCAGGGGTGACGAGCTTGAAGGATGCGAGCGCGGGTGGGATGTCTGTGACGGGGTCGGGCTCACCCTTCGCCGTGGACAGTAGCACCGCGTGCCATTGCCCCTCCGCGGCCGTGCCGAGCGCCAGCCAGGCGTTGAACAAGGATAGCTGGGGAGGATGACATTATTTATTTATTTACTAGCTGACCCGACAGACGCTTTCATTAATTCATACAAAGTCCCATAGAAAACACCATTTTCAGTTTCTCCCTAATTTTCTGGCCAACATTTCCAATTTTTATTTGCCTTAAACTTTACTCGGACTATTACAAGAACAATCAATCTGCCTAGCCTTTACCCAACTATGTCGGGGTCAGCTTCCAGTCTAAACGGATGCAGCTGAATACCAGTATTTTACATGGAACGACTCCCTATCTGACCTCCACAACCCAGTAACATGGGAAACTTGATACCTCTTGGTAAGACTGGTTGTCAGACTTTCGGGCTTCTGACGACCCGTAACAACTGACAAAGATCCACGTATGCCCAACCGGGACCAACGGCTTAACGTGCTTTCCAAGTCACGGAGGAGTCTCGGATGTAAAGATGGTCATCTATCTACGGACCAACCCCGGCAAGCGTAGTTTAAGCGCACGAGCTCCTCAAACATTAAAAAAAAAATGCCAAGTCGTCGGTCCAGCTGTTCTCAAGTGATGCGCTTTTCAAGGAACCGCATCATCATCATTTTTATTTATATATATAATACATAATAATAAGTGTGAACAAGGCAAATTTTGCGTGGGACACGCACTAGGGCTTTAGGCTGACGAATTTGTGGTAATGGGCTCCATTAGAGGGTTTCTGTGCAAGCATATACAGGGCTAAAAGTTGATAGCTGAGTAGGTGCGGTATGATGAGAGAACACCGAAAATATATTTAAAAAGTTTCAAATACGAGCCCGTGGTCCCGTGACCTCGTATCTGAAACTTGCTTATTCGAAATAATTTATTCGCTATAAAGTATGTATGCAGATATTATGATGTTTTTTTTTCAGATAGGCTTAATATTTTTTTAAATTACGGCGTTACATATGACATCATCATAAAAATATTACAAGTATGAACGTTAATCTAAGCATAAAAAGAATCTATTACCCGTGGTTTATTTAAACAACATGCAAATCAAACTTGTTTCTGAATGTAATGGTGAAAATATGATATGCTATACCTGTAAAGATATGATATACCTGTAAAGATATGCTATACCTGTAAAGATATGATATACCTGTAAAGATATGCTATACCTGTAAAGTTTTCTGGGTCTTTCTCCTCCAAAAATAGACGTTGGGCTGAAGCAGGGTGATTTGCAGGAGCGGCAAGATATCTTCTGCCCGTTTTTTTGCCAGTACCTAAAACACATCATTATTATTTACTAGTTGAATCGACAGACCTTCGATTCGATCGAGTTATCCTGTCCAATAGGGCATACAAAAATCCCATAGAAAAAAAAAGGACTAAGTTTTTCCCATTTGTCCAATTTTCTGGGAAACTTAAAAATAAATCTTTCCCTAAAAACCTTATTCGGACTATTACAAACATTTTAATACAAAAAATTGCCAAATCGGTCCAGCCTTTCTCAAGTTCTAATTTTTATTTATGTTTTAAAAACTTCATAAAAGGGTGAAGATGTTGAACCGTGAGAAGTTATGTAAAGTGTACATCTTGTTCGTTGTACCGAGGATTTTAAAAGTGTGCGTGGATGCGGAATCGTTGAATCATTTTCTTTTACGCGACTGACATTAATTATCCAATTCATAATTTTTTTGGGGATTAAGAAGATTCCATAAATTTTTACTTAAGATTTTGGAGCGGTATGAAATTACTTTTTGTTTTTAACTTGCTGATGAAAAGAAGATTGTTTGAGCGAAATTCATTCGCTCAAACATGACTACAGTACATACAACAAATTGTCAGAATATAAGAGATATTAAAAAGAAAAAAAAACTATTTACATCAAAAAAAAAAAAAAAGACTTCCAAAAAAAAAAAAAAACCTCACAAAGACAACTTAATTTGCGGTATGTGCATTAGAGCTTAAATTACAAAAAAAAACATAACCGACTTCCAAAAAAAACACTCAAAACTGATAAATAACTTTAATTGCGGCAGTCGGTGTCTTAGCTTTTCAATTTTCGTTTTTTGCCACCGACTTCCGACATTATTAAGCTATAAAATTATGATGATTATGCTTTGACAGTATATTCCTAGAAGATGGAAGATTCCCGAAGCGCATACTTTTCTTTGGAAATCTGTATGGAAGTGTGTCTTACCTGCTCGTCCAGCTGTGTAAAATGTCCGTGGTCTGCATCGCGCTGCAACTCGGTGACGCTGCGGTTGCTCTCCTGCGACATGGAGCCGGCCTGGGCTTTCTCTTGCTTACGAGTTTTCACGGAATGATGCTTTTTCTGCGAACGTTACGAAGCGTTTATGATCAGGAGAGAGATATCAAATAATCCCAAGCATCGCGCCTTCGATCGGTTCTGTGCTTCTGGCTTCCAGCGGATTCCTGTGGACTTCGCCAGGTCGTTAGTCCAACTCGAAGGAGGTCTCCCAACGCTACGTCTTCCGGTACGCGGTGTCCAGTCTATTACGAGATCCGGCTGCGATTACTACGTTCACTTAGTTTTTAATCATAATCTTTGTTTTACATATATTTATGAATGTGGGAATATATTTTTACCATTTTGCCTACCAAAATGTAGCCGCTAGTATTTTTGATTAAAATAATAATAATTCATTTATTTTCAAGTGCCTTACATAGATTCCTGTGAAAGAAAGAAAGAATAATAGGTTTATTTGTCACAGAAACACGTGCATACAAAGAGATAACAGTAATCAACAATATTAAACAAAAAAAAATTGGTCTAAGTACAAATATGAGAACACGAGTATAAATATAAATAATTGGCACGTCATGACTGTGACAAGAAGGCTTCCACTCAGCATTATGCTGCGCTATGGGGACCCACAGCTCAGCGCTGATTTTCAGTGAAGTGAAGTGGATTATAGTTATTTAAAAAACAAGCGAATGTTTTTTTTTTTTTTTTTTTAGAAAAAACAAGTACTTAATATTATTTTTATTAAAAATACTAGCGGCCACATTTGTTTGCACTTCGGCAAAAATGTATTCCCCCATTCATAAATATATAATAATATATATTATGTATGTGTGTGTGTGTGTATGAATATTATGATATAAATATTTTAATTAAACACTAGAATTCACTAGATGAACGTAGTAATCTCGCAGACGGATCTTACAACTATTTCGGCCTCATTGACAATCTGTTCTGCTAGCAATGTGCCCTACCCACTGCCACTTTAGTTTAGCAATTCTTCGGGCTATCTACCTACCCGTGATGGCTCCTTAGTGGCCACCGGGGCCGGAGTCGGGGCCGGCGCGGAGGGCTGTGCCACATGCTTGGTGGGCGGGCGAAAATCCTCCATCTGGGGACTGCCGTCGTCCGCCATACACAGAGTCAGGTCGATCACGCCCATCGTCACGAACACCTCCAGGAATTGCGACGCGTCCCCCCTTTGAAACAAAATAACAATAAAAAACACCAGCCAAGTGCATGTCGAACCACGCACAATGAAGGGATCCGTAGTCGGGATGAGTTTATAATCCAACAAACTTAACATTGTAGTTGAAAAACTTGTTCTCCCATACAGAAGGTGAAGGAGAACATGTTTGCAACTGCAAATTTAAGTTGGTCGATTATTACTCGGCAACTTGTAGAGCCTACGTAGCGCTGATAGTTTTCTTTTAAATTCGTTATATATACTACTGCCGTGAGTTTTTTCACATATCCAAACAAACCATTTAGCTGGAGGAGGGGGGGGACACTTGACTCTAACAAAATTTAGCACTTTAAAGCTTAATATTTCGCAAACGGATCCCTGAATCCAAAAATGTTTTTCACAAACTCAAATTATTTTGAAACGACCTTCCCAACGATACCCCACAACATGGGATGACGAGAAAAAGAAACCATCCCCACTTTAGGAGTAGGGGAGGTACCGTAAAAAAAATGAAGTTATGTATACATATACATAACTTCATTTTTTGTGGCGGTATCTACATCGCCACATGCGAACTACGCATCAAGGACTTGACGTCACATAAATCCTGCATCGCGCAATTAAAGTTTACCGTGCAGTGGACATATATACAAGAACCCAACATCAATCGTTGGGCAGTTGCTCGCCAGACACAACACCCGTCTGGTTGGAGGATCCTCCCTTTTCTATGGTGGATGAGTGAACTTTACACCCTGTTCCATACCAAATTACAGCTTTCTAGTACCAACAGTGTTTGAGCTAAGCCGCGGACAGACAGACGGACATAGCCTTAGTAATAGGGTCTTGTTTTACCCTTTGGGAACGGAACCCTAAAAAAGTTACTAAAACCCGATTACGACTAAAACGCCAACTTAAAAAGTATAAAAAACACATCATAAAATAAAAATAACATCGGATAAACCGCGGTCACTGTCGAATTGCATAGAAAAGAAAGAGAAGCGCGATGACATAACGCTTGGAATTTATTGCAAAATATGAAGCAATTATCGATTTATTCAAAAATGAGTTGAAAAATTAAAAACAACCAAGTTCTACATTCAAATAAGACGTTCTTGTTATTAATTAAAACACCAACGAAGGTTGATATTTAATACAGATATTTTGGATTAAGACTCAAGGTAAAAGGTTAGTTTACCGTTAATTTGTGTCAAGTTTTTTTTTGCAAAACGCGTATATATGTTAAAGTTACACATTTTTTTTTCCGCTATCACAAACTATATAGATTTGGCAATTTTTTTGTTTAAGTTAAGCCTATTTTTACCGTTTGGCTGTTGTCAGCGCCTTAACCATAGAAATATAAAAAACAGGGGAAGTCTCATGGCGGGTCTGTGTCTGCGCGTCGAGATCGAGCTGCAATTTATGATCGTCACAACGCATATAGTGAAGTGGAGCTGATGGTGAAGTACCAGGAGAACTCCTCCACAATTAACGTCTCTGGATCGGGAAAAGCAATATTCAGTAATAGGTGATAAGCAGTTGACATTTGGCGTTCGTAACCTAGATAAACTACAAACTGACGCATTAAAAATCGAGAAATAAAAACTTAAAAAAAAAACAACGGACTTTCAAAAAGCACTACCAAGTGAAAAATACCTTAAATTTCGGAAGTCAGTGGCACGTGTGACTCCGGATTTTTAATTTGTCTGTCTGTGATGTCTTTTTTATACCTTTCTGGTTGGAAAAATTACAAATAAAACGTAGCCTACTAACCTAACCGTTTTAGTTGACTTTTTTGCCGTAGTTGGGTTTTAGTTTTATATTTTTAAGTATAACTTTTATTTTTATTCAATTGTCAATTGAGGTTAATTGTATAACTCCAATTACTGTTGGTGATTAATCAGTTATAATGTTATTATTACTGTTCGCCTGCATCATCCCAGTGCTGGACAAAGGTCTCCCCACATGACTTTTAACACTTTCTATATTGGGCTAATGTGAACGAATAATAATGTTATTCACACAACAATTGTTGAAAAAAGTGGTCAGATATAAAGTTGAAACCTTCTAAATACAAATTTGACTGATTGCGTAAGAGTTTTACCTACATAATCAGGGTTTGTTTACACTATCACGACATACATGGACAGACCAAACGTATGATTATTGTCACTCACGTTTCCACGAAGGCCACCGTCGATTTCCTCATGGGCAAGTCGTCCGTCAGCTTTGTCCTGGAGGAAGAGGCGACTGTCTCCACACCAGAATCGGACGCCATGTGACCCGAGTCCATGTTAGCATAGTCTGGAATCAATAATAATAATTTGATATCGCTGTCCCGCATGACGAGAATCTCGTGAAAGCTGAGAAAGATAAACAAATCGAGTATCTTGACTTAACACACGAGGTTGTCGACATGTGGGACGTGGACTCTGCAATCATTGTACCGATAATCGTTACGGTTAATAGCGGAGAGCCTCGACCAACACCTCAGGAGGCTCTCATTGCGCTCCTGGGTCAAGGGCTTGATTCAGAAAGCAGTACTCCTGGACACGGCACGCATAGTGAGGAGGTTCCTCTCTCTGGAGCCCTCAGCACCGGCAGCCTGGACCCTGATCCTGATGCCGATGGGTTACTATTTTTTAGGTTAGGTATTGCAGGCGGGGACAAACAAAAGTTACACCATACTTCAGGTTATTAGTTTGTCCCCGTCTGTAATACCTTACAAAAAAACAAAGTTCAATGCTTGTTTATCTCTTTTCGGTTATAGGTGTTTGCAGTCGGGTTTTTTGTTTTTAAATAATTTGTTTTATTTCAAGGATTTTAGTTTTATTAATATATATATTTGGAATTAACTCATTACTAGCTTTTATTTGATACCAATATTGTTATATTTAAAAAAAAAACCTTCCCTTCCGTTTTTTTTCTATTTGTAGATGAAATATATAAAAAAATATAGCCTATGTCACTCCCACAATTAAGACGAATTTAACGACACCTCGTATGTTAACATCCATCAAGCCGTTTAGGCTACAGAGCGTGCAAAAGAAATAGACATACATACATACAAACTCTCGAAAAACATTACCCTCCTTCTGGGGCAGTCGGGTAAAAAGTACAAATTTATTACCGATGACTGTCGATTCGTTGAGGCGACTGGACTCTGGCTGGATGAATATCGCGTACGGACACACGCCGTGCTTGTCGAAAGCGATCGGATCGCCACCGATGGTTGTATTCCACCTAACAACAAATAAATACATTTTTTGAGTAAAAGTAAAGTAATAGTAAGAGTAAAGTAATACTTAGTAGTAATTTAAAATAATTGTTTCTCGCGGATTCTCTTCTGTGTACTGAGTATTTGATGGATAAATAAATAGCTTGTGTCATATGTACACGTTTTTTCATAGTATGAATTGAAGATTTGTTGGTTGATTGAATTTATGTTGAACTTGACTGTCATGAAGGAAAAACATAGTGAGGAAACTGGACTTTTTCGCTTTAAACGTCTCTTAACTTTAATCATCGTTTATGAATATACCCCTTAGTCCCCACCCCCAAACATCACCACAGCGATTGGGACAGTATCCCCGCATGCCGTGGAGTCCTCCAAAAGGTCGTCAAAAGATTTATTGGCATCCATGCTACGAATCGATAAATTACGTCACACGAATTTCATGATTTTTGTGTCTCTCCCCTTAACATGTGACGTAATTTGTTGATGGCACCTTATAGACTCAACACTGAGATGGCCTGTTTAAGAACGTGTTCCTATAAGGTCTGTTCCAAAAGTATCTAATGAAAAGGTAAAAAATGGAGTGCTTTGAATCTTAAAAATGTTTTTCATTTGACATTTGAGGTTAATTTATTAACCTCAATTTTTGTCGGTGAATTTTTCAATTACAATTTAATAATGTTATTCAAATAATAATTGGTGGAAAACGTGTCTATTACTAATTCCCTTTTGATTGCGTAAGAATTTAACTTGAACAGATTTACGTTCCATTCTCCTTTTGGAATATTAGACAATGATGCCGATTCTGTTGTTCACAAATTAAACTAAATTTAATTTCAGTGCATCTTTTTCTTTCTATTTCATTGAGAATAGGGCAGTAGATAAATTTTAGTTTTGTCCTGTCAAATTAATCAGCGCCTGACGTAAATTTAGTAGGCAAGTTTTTAATCGCGTCTACAATTGTATGGAGTACTGACAGTTTGACAGGACTAAACTAAAATTTATCTTCTGTCCTTTTCTTAATGAAATAGAAAGAAAAAGATGCACTGAACTTAAATTTAGTTTAGTTTGTGAACAACAAAATCGGCACCATTGTGCGCTTTATAATTTCTAACGTGCCGTATTATCGTGGTAACGTCTACGTCACGGCATGACGATAACACAGGGGAGTAATATGTATGACAATATATGAAGACACTGTTAAATTTCCGACCACGATAACCTTATGACGTGCTCGTATCTCCATACATTTTATGGACGGGAAAGTGGACATCCACTATAATATCGTGACGTTAGAAATTAAGAAACCGCACATTAGGTTTATTGGCGCAGCCACTGCAACAGCAATTTTTTTAAATTAGTGTTTTGTGTTTCTCGAACTATTACTAAATAAATGTTATTCTTTCTTTCTAACCTGGGCTCGTCCATAGCCTCGAGGAAGTCGGCGCTCAGTTGTCTGAGCAGCTGGTACTGCGCTATGCTGAACTCAATGCTGCAGTCAGACACCAGGTTCAGTTCGACCACGGGGCCACAGGTCAGAACACCGCCTACGAACAACCCAGGCGCGAATATGCAGCTGAGTTCCACTCTGAAAATAAAGCGCAAGTATATATTATTATCTACTATTGACTTACAGTTGTTCATCGTTCATAAATAGGACGAGGTTTCAAAAACATTGCTAAATAATGGCCCAGAGCAACATACAGGCAATGGTGCCGATTCTGTTGTTCACAAACGAAACTAAATTGTGCATCTTTTTCTTTCTACTTCATTATGAAAAGGACAGAAGATACATTTTAATTTAGTCCTGTAAAATTAATCAGCGCCTGACGTAAATTGACGTAATTTTAGTAGGCAAGTTTTTAATCGCGTCTAAACTTGTAAGGTGTAGTGACAGTTTAACAGGACTAAACTAAAATTTATCTTCCGTCCTATTCTTAATGAAATAGAAAGAAAAAGATACACTGAACTTAAATTTACTTTAGTTTGTGAACAACAGAATCGGCACCAGTGTTGGGCTCAATCACTAAAAGCGATTATAGTCAAATTAAAAAAAAAATACAAATGTTTCACTAAATTAATAACTATTGAAAAATGTATTAACTTAATATTCAGTTACAAAGGACATCATTCATTTTAGGCTAAATTATGAAAGTCTTTCATAATTTCCAATATTGAAAAGTCCAATAGTGAAAAGTGAAGAGAATAACATGTTCTAACGGAATATAGCTTTTTTTTTTTTTGGAACTTTCACATTTATAGCCCAAAAATGTATGGACGGTGAATGATGTCCTTTTACTTTTAGTTAAAACTAAAACTAATTTTTCTTGTCGTAAAACGCCGGAAGATAACATAATGCAATTCATCGCCTACCCCAATAGGATTGCCTTACTTAAGTTTCAAATTAAGCACTTGGACTCAACCCACAAGAACTCTTTACTTCGTTCTAAAACACAAATAGCGGATGCTGGCCGCACAGCCGCTGGACAAAAGTGAAACTGAGCAGGCCACATCTGTCGCATGCTCTTACATCCTTTTTTTTTTAATGTGAATCTTATATATCATTAATTTTGTAGCAGTAGATTTGTTTTTGACAAAGCCGTGTTGCACACGAATTAAGTGTTACTGTATGATCAATCGTTAGTTCAACTTATTACGTTAGTTTTAGTTTTTAATCGTTAATCAAACTTCATTTTTGCCAACACTACACACGGTTAACCAAAAAAGACATGCGCTTCGGTAATCTTCGTGTTTCCGAATCAGCACCACAGAGTAAACTCCCCGCTGAGGTAAGGGTTCAAAGTGTTTACTGCCGCGCTATGTAACTGGGCACCTATCATTGCGCGTTCGCATTAAGTTTTTCTCTCTATCGGGTGACGATCTGAGATCCGATCTCAGATCGTCTATTGTCACTCCAAAGGTTTGAAAAGTTTTTTGGAATTGCATAGAGTTGTTAATCTATTATATTGTAAACATAGTAATACAAAATAGACAAATACTTCCATAGTTTTAACAGCTCTGTATTATTTAATCTGAAGGTCAATTCTCGTACTTAAAAAACGTTCACATCAAACTTGCAATCTGTCAAACTTGTCAAAAATGTTGGTAAATTGATTGTATTTTTGACGGATTCCGAATGAGATGCGAATGAGAACGTTCTTAAAAATTACGAGAACTGCCCCTTTAATCATCGTGCGTTCTTATTCCGAAGATATATAATGATTTCGGAAGCGCATACTTCTCTTTGTCTTTCAGACGATCTACTTACTAAAATAAACATTTCATTTCAAAAGAACACCCGTTTGCAAATAACATTTATGTGAATCCAATCCAACAAGGCTGAGAGGTTTCAATTTAACTGCTATAGAGGCCACGTTCATTTATGATAGGCTGTTGTTATTTTAGTAAAGAACAATCACAAGAAATACATATTGCTATATTGCTAGTACACTGATCAGAAACTTGTCTACCTTGAATAAAATCAAAGATTTAAGTCGTTAGATTCGCCCTACCGCGACCGCGTCCAAAGACAGAGTATTCGTAGTCTCGCTCACTCATACTAAAAATCGTATTAATCGTTCCACTCGGATGTGTGAGCTCACTATTCTGAGAATGGACACTTTTTCACGCGATCTACTTACGGTGAGAGCAAATGTAACGTTAAATAACAGTTTTCTGAAATACTTACGAATGTAATATGGGCACCATTAGAGGCATATCGGCTCTCTGGCTCCATTTCAAAGCCGGGTTCTCAGTACCGGTGGCCTTTTTGGACTCGGCGTTTGCCGCCTGTTGATATACAGAAATAATTTGTTTTTGTTAAGGATCAACACGACATAGTAACACATAGTACGCGGTGACGTCCTTACTACAAATCATATCAAATCATTTATTTCTTTGCAAACATGGGTATATATTTACCGTCCCGCGGGCATGCAAAGGTTTACAATTAAAAATAATAAATGGAATTTCAACAAAATAAATGTATTAAAAATGTCAGTGTGATAAAAAATTTAAAATAAAATTAAAAAATCAAGTCTGCGGAGTTTCGTTAGCTAAATTAATTTGACCCAGTATACCTTCTGACTTACCTCAGCGTGTGTAATTGACTTGAACCTGCTGGACTGGACCGACACGCTCTTGATGATGAACTCGTACTGACGGCCTTCGAAGCCAGCGCCAGTGGGCACCCAGCCACCTTCAGGGCTAGTGCTTATCGCATGCCTACGATTTTTTTTAATGCTTGGTTTTATTGTATTGTATTCATTTCATTTTAATATTTATTCATTGCATTTAAATTGTTTATTTTTATGTATTCTTAATTAAATTATATATTCAGAGCCACATAACATAACATAATCAGCCTATAATGTTCCCACTGCTGGGACACAGGCCCCCTCTCTGTGAGAGGGAGCGGGCCGTAATCTACCACGCGGGCCCAGTGCGGGTTGGTAGATGTCACATGTCTTCGAATTTTTGGATCTAGGACATGCCGGTTTCCTCACGATGTTTTCCTTCACCGTTTTTGAGAGCAGTGGCGATGAAATAATTTACACAAAGTAAAGCGCCTGTCAGTGTTCGAACCTACGACCTACGACTCGTAAGTCGTGGCCGTTACCACTGGGCCACCACATGCTCTACTCGATAATGTGTAAGCTTTGGTTAGCTGTAATTGAGCGCACATTACAAGATATTGTTTACTTTATAAGTTTTAAATGTATATGGTAATGGTAATGTATATCTCGTTGATAATCCTATACAAAAATAAAATCGTCAGTCTATAAGTGTAAGTGTTAGTACTGATGTGTTACTTGTATCAGACAGACTTGTATTATGTATAAATATTTTATGATAGGTACAGATTTATAAAGTTAAAGGATAACAACTTGGAAAAGAAACAAGGAGATACATACCGGCAAACAGGATTATCCGGATGTGGATTGATAGCTATTTTTCCGACCTGAAAAATATAATATTTTATCCTATCTCAGTTTTGTCTTATCTCTATTTCATCTCAGTTCCGAAAAAAACTTTCCACTTTTCGAACTTAATTGGTGAATAATTATGGGACCAGTTTGGCAGCAACACAAATGAGATTATTTTTAACTATACTCCAATTGAAATATGATTAGACATTTAAATAAACCTTTTTTACAGTCCGTTCAACCGATTTTGACTTCTATTGCGTTGGTGGCATGACAAATGGCAGCTGCAGTAGTCAGTTGGTATTGTGTAACCTTATTGCTTTTCATGCCATCCTTATGCCTACGGTATAGAAGTCAAAATCGGTATATGGGTAAAGAGATATAATTCCCTATACACACAAAATGACTGTAGTGAGCAGGCTGGCGCTCCACTATAGGCTTTACAGTATGAAAACATTTCATGATTGTTGGTGATGATGTTTAATTGGGTTCTGGATGACGTCTCTGAGTGTGGAAATTGTGACTACATTGTTGTATGTAGTACCTGTAAAAAACCAAAACTCATGGAAGTGATAAGAGTAAATAAATAAAAGCAATAGGCAAATTTATTTCGTGTCTTATTTTGATGATGGTTCATAGCCCAATGTTGTTTGTATTCTTTGTAAATATTATATTCTTAACCTAGTATTCGACAGAGTCAACGACACGAGGTAAAAAATTACATGAGTTGCCATGACATAGGGTCTACCGTGGTTGGTCCATGGTCTGTTCCAAAACTATATTATGATGAAAATGTTAACAAATGGATCACTTACAATAAAATTTAATAATATTATTCAAACAATAATTGTTGGAAACAGTGGTGAGATATATAAAGTTGAAACCTTCTAAATAAAGATGAACTAATTCCCTTTAGTGAGTGATGACGTAATAATTTATCCTCAACAGGGTTTGTTTCAGATACTATTAGAACTGACTATAGAGACGTTTAATTCACATACATTTCAACAGCTATATTTAAAGGTGTAGCTCGATTGCGGGCAATCGACGTCTCCCGTTGAAATCAACCTCTCAGATTCAGCCAATTTGGTGCATGGCAGCCGATTGCGATCATCGATCGACTGTCGATTGTTTATATTATGGTACACTTCTGAAGGCGACCGCTTCCGTCAAAGGCAGCGGCAACTACAACCCAAACACAATGGCAGACCGCAGCGCCACGACTGGTTTCTTTGAAGGTCTATGAAAACAATGGCAATGTCGCCATCTACGAAACCGTTTTTATAGAGTCGATTGAACGACGTTGCCGCAGCGATTTGCGGTTGCGGTCGTCTTCGGGAGAGCATCTATAAGGTGATCAATATCGACTGATCGGCGTCATCGATTAACCGCAATCTACTATCACCTATTGCCTAAAAGCAGGGAATACTTACAGAAAATATTATGGTGTCATCCAAAACAGTGTTTTTTTCCGTCTCCTCACCAATGACGAGCAATCGTAAGCCACCAGCGTTCAGGTAAATGTATGGCCATTGCCAGTCCGGTCCACTGCAACATTTACATGCAAGTTAATTTTATTTGTAAACGATAAAATTATTCATTTTTCAACAGTATGGATCAAAAGTGAAAGTAGAAAAACGACACTCGGAGGAGAGACCTTGAATAAATAAGAAAGACAAAAATGAAGTTATCGGAAAGTAGACAAAAATCCATTATTAATATTATGAATGAATTAAAAAAACTTATTCCAACAATTTTCGGTGTACGGCAACGTTCACTATGTTATTGACGGATAGCTTACGATACGCAAGGCATCAAATGAACAGAGCGCTGGAGCAATAAACACCAACTAACAGAATAACAGAAAGAATCGTGCTAGTTGTAGAGGTTCACTCTACAACTAGCACGATTCTTTAGAACTACCCTGAGCGTATTAAGTGAAAACAAATACCTGGGAATCTTTTTGGACAAACTCTTCTAACAATTTTTTTTTTGTTGCTCCTTATTTCTGCAAACCATAACTACATCACCACAAAAGCCCGCATATCCCTGTGGCAGTGCAAGCGACTGCTCGGCAGGAATTTGGGGTTAGCCCCAAAGTCACTTACTGGCTATACACCACAATCATCCGACCAATCGCTTCGCCTGTATAGCAATCACTAGCAGTATGAGATAGACACCCACTGCCCACCTACAGGCAATGCTAGGAATGCCACCTCTACACCTCATTGTGCGGGAGGAGGTGGTTGGAATAACCACTGACGGCCGCCATGTCCCACGTACAATGGTCCACCTGAAGGACTAAGTACGGAAACCAAACCCTATAATATAGAACAGAGCTTACCTGTTGTTTACCTCGCTACTCAGCGGGCAGGACGATCGCGGCGCCATTTCTCTGATCAGAGACATCAGACTGTCTACGATGTTCGGCTGAACGACGGCTTCCAACGGGGCCAGCGTTGCGAACACCTCCCACATGAAGTCTACGCCCTAAAATTAATATGAGGGAAATATTTAATTAATCGTCTAAAAACTTATAGATTCATTGCTTCTTACTTCTTATTACAATTAGGCCGCCTTCACACGGGAACCGTCATTGTCGATTCGTAAAAAAAGTTATTAAAAGAAGTTATGTGATTTAAGACGATTCCGTTCTTTTTGATACGGGCATTTATTTATATTTTTGACTCGTGATAAAAGACGATTTGTCAAAAAACACTAATCGTCCTCGTGTGAACGAACCGTAAGGTTGCTGCCACTGCAAATTTTCTCAAAATCACAGTGATCTTTTTTCTTGTTACAATAAGGTTGCTCTTGGTTTGCTACTGTCAGAGGTAAAATAACTATGGACAGTACTCGCTAGCCGGAGCGTATGAAAATGCATCGAAGCGCAGTGATCAGGGGACGACGATAAATATTCCATGGTCACAGCTAGCTATTTGTTCGTCTTATCTGATTTGACCCTAAAAAAAAGACTGGCGAAATTACCAAGTCTTAGTTAAAAAAAAATTATAATATAAGTAAATCCTTAGAGACCTTCTCGGACTATAATTAATTATATTCTTGTAATGAGACGAACTAAGTTATAAAATGGGGCAGACTGACAGACACAACTATCGAAAATCAAGAATAGGATATTCAAATTTAGTAAATAAGTGATATCGACAGAACAAAGTATAAAACTTTTCCACGTAACTTACAGGGGACTTTTCCAGTAATTTTGGGTGTAGCTCTTCTTTCCAGCTCGGAGGCAAGTCAGATACACTTAAAAGAACAAACAATTAGTAATTATACTCAAGTATAAGCTTTCTTCTATAAGTCGACCGCTTAACAGAGTCCTTTCCGGAGGTAGCTGCGCGGTGCGGGGGTGGGGGTGACAGTTGTCACAAGTTGACGTGTTTCTGTGGCAAATAAACCTATTTTTCTTTCTAATCACTGAGCTCTCGCATCCCGACACCATACCCCTCCCCCACCGCGCACCTATCTCAGGAACGGACTCAGTTAAGCGGTCGTCCTATAGACTATAAGCCTGCTTAAAGTAACTAAAAAAAACGCCAGTCGGACTCGCGAACGGGTTCCCACGAAGGGTTCCGTAACATGATCTATAAAAACGGCAAAAAAAAATCACGTTTCTTGTATGGGAGCCCCCTTAAATATTTATTTTATCCTGTTTTTTAGTGTTTGTTGTTATAGCGGCAACAGATCACATCATCTCTGAAAATTTCAACTGTCTGGGTATCACGGTTCATGAGATACAGCCTGATGACAGACGGACAGACAGACAGACAGACAGACGAACGGACAGCGGAGTCTTAGTAATAGTGTCCTGTTTATATCCTTTGGATACGGAACCCAAAACACCTCGTAGAATCAATACGTTCACAGTATCGGATACTATCTTGCTGAGTCGTTATAAATGATTATACCACGACTACAGGTGTATTTTTATAATTCCTGATTCACAACAAAATTATATTTATATTTTTTATATATATTATATTATTATTTTTATATATATATCTAAGAAGAAAAAAAAAAGGAATTTGTTACAAATAGTCACTGAAACATCAACTTAGAAATTAAAATGCTAAAGTCGATAGTTGCTTAAGTGGCAATACATGTAAATTATCCAAGACAAGACATGTAGTTATTGAGGAACTTTTGTGCAAAATTGTATGCTTTTAGATCCATCTGTTTAGGCTGTGCATTGTCTGTCAGTGAATTTAAGATTTTTATTAAGTATATATTGTGTGTTCAAGTTTAGACTGTTAGCCACAAACTCACTGCGCCTGCGTGATGGTGATGGACAGGAAGTGCGCGTCTTCCTTTGAGTTGCTCGGCTCACGCGCCTCCAGTACGCGCCCGCCCATCACGCCGGCCGTCCACTCGTCGTCGACGTCCCTGAGAACAATGTTACTTACAATACTCGCCCGCTAGCTATCGATTATGTTCTCGCTCAAGAAACGTACAATAGATATAGGCGTGTCAGTAAAAGACAAAGAGATACATAATTATATTAATAGTTGATCGCTGACTGCTCACACTGCCGGCGAGAACTCTCGTTCCGTTAGTTTTTCGCAGCGACAGCTGTCTTTTCTGGCTGGCTTTTGTTTCACCTCTGATTTGTATCGGTGTTTCTTCTCGGAGTAGTCGGACAAGAAACACCGATCTCATCTAGTTTCTAAAATATTATTGACGAAAAAGCTACTTACAGAAATAAACTTCATTTATCGTTACCGTTTAAAATATTTGATAGACGCGGAGGCCAGTTTGATCTTGAACTGGTTGTACTCAGTCTGAATGTCCACGGTGCCGATGACGTCATCGATTTCCAGCGCCAGTTTCACGGTCTCCGAGGCCACTACCAGCGTCACGTGACTCACCACCCATTGGAACCAGAAGAACGTCTTCAGCTCACGCTCTGGGAATTATATTTGATTACAATAGTAGCTGACTTGACAGACATTGTCCTGTCCAAGTTTTTATAGTTCATTCAAGAATCCCATAGAAAACACCATCATCACATCATCTGCCTAGCCTTTTCCCAACTATGTTAGGGTCGGCTTGCAGTCTAACCGGATGCAGCTGAATACCAGTATTTTACATGGAGCGACTGCCGGATAGGCAGATTTTTTTTACAATCTGTGAAGATGAAGTGACGTGAGTCTGTGAAGTTATCACAAAAAAAACTGATTCTTTAAACTGATATTTCAGTGACTACAGTAACAAACCAAAGTGTTTGATCATGTTTAGATAGATACTTTGATTTGGCGCGGCATTGTCAACAAAAAAAAATCTGTGTGTCGGGCATTTTCAAAAATAACAACTTTGTTCAGTATTGATGTTATCAAACGGCTGCGCACAATGCTCGCCTGCTCGGATATCGATACTTGCACGGACACACACACTCGTATATAATAGAAAGAGAAAGTCGCATGGAGGGGCCATAACGTTTTTCCTTACGTGACGATTTCCACTAGTCAACTCCTAGCGCAAGCCGCGTTAAGGAACTTCGCCGCAAACAATGCTGAACAATTGGTTTGCGGTCGGGTAATATACAGGGTGTTAGGGTAGACACCGTTATCCTTGAAACTAGTGGTTTGGTGTCATCTATACTTTTTCTATGGGACCAAACTTGAAATCGCGAAAAAATAAATCTGCTGTTCCATACATTTGTGTTCACTTAAATCGACAAAATATATGGAACAGCTGATTTTTTTTTTGCGATTTCAAAGTTGGTCCCATAGTAAAAGTATAATAATAAAAAAACGGTATTTCTCACGGTTCTTTATCGTGCGATCGAATATCGTCATCAGTTCAGAGTGCTCGCTCGTGTCCTCTGATGTAGATGGTATTTCTTCCATTTCCGAAACTGACCTGAAATCGAACACCAATTATTATAAGAATCAACTGAAATCTGTCACATACCGTAACATATTAACATAACTGATTGCATAAAAAAAAGAGTTAAATAGTAAAACCTGACTACGCCAAGAACGCCAACTACAAAGCTATAAATAAACAAGACATGACAGGCGGACAAATTAAATAAAATCGGTTTGTCGTATAACCGCAGTCACACGTAATCTGTACGCGATTTATGCTTTATTACATGACATTTCAGTAATTGACCTACATAAACAGCCTGTTAAAATCATAACCCTCCTCTGTGTTTGCTATAGTCATGTAAAAAGCATCCTACGTCACTCGGGAATAATGTAGCTTTCTTTAGGTGAAAGAATTTTTGTAATCGGATAATAATTCTTTGGCCACTGGCAAGAAATAACAAAATATCAAACAAAACAGGTTTTTATATTTTTTCCTTCCTCGGAATAATACTCTCTCAACCAAAACATAATCATCAAAATCAGTTAACAATTGGCAAAGATATCGGTGAGCATACATACAAAAACATTTAGTCGAATTGATAACCTCCTCCTTTTTGAAGACGGTTAAAATGAACAATGCAATTACATACCGGATGAGCGATCGACTAGAGCCGCCCATGGAGGTGGAGGAAATGTTTGTCTTTGGAGGCACCATCAGCGGGCGGTTGAGCAAGGTAACGATGTGAGTGAAGCAGTGTATCGCTGCGTCCACAGTGAGGACCTGGAAACACAGTAATTATTATTATCTATCATCTGATTTAATTTGATAGAATTACTTTAGTTTTCGGCCGTACTAAGCTAACAGTTGGTAGCACACGGGTACTACACGCATGTTCATTTCGGCAGTATTTGTTCGAACCAATCCGAAGCAATTACTGTACATTTTCGGTTTTCATTCTGCTCGTGCCGATCGGCAAATTTTGATCGGCATCTACCCTCGCTTGATCATGTTCGTGTCGGCTCGGCAGAATTCAAGCTCAAATATCTACATAAATATTCGATTTTGCCGCTCAGCTGTGCTAAATCATGCGGAGCCGAACAAGTGCCACCTTGCATTATCTATAACCTGATATAATTAAAAAGAAACAAATCTTGATTTAAATTGGTTTTGTTTTCGGCCTGGCCTGTATCCTAGCAGCGGGAACTTTATAGGCTGATTATGATGATGATTCTATTTTTCTTTTTTTCTTATAAAACAAAGTCTCGGTGAGATCTCAGTGGCGTGTGTGGCGTGTGTGGCGTGTGATCGTATGTTTTACGTTTACGTTTTATGAAAATACGATTTCTAAAAATAAAACAACAATTAAAATTGACATATCAGATAAGGTTTTTTTATTACAAAACTCAAAAGCTTATTTTATTCTCTTTCGCGTAAAACATAGACAATAAAAGTAACCATAACTGTAAGCAAGTATTTGTCTCGTTTCGTGATCGCAAGATAGCTTTAAAAATTATGAACTTTGTCATACATCATTTCGCAGAATACCATACGCCTGCGGACAATCAAAGGAGAGATGCATTAGAATATGCCCCATTCGGGAAACTGAATGGTTAGTATTTGCATTATAATCGTCGGAGTACCTCGAATGATATCGGTCACTCACTGCTCAAGCGTTCGGGAAGGAAGACAAGTCTAGAGCGAACGCGAGATTGATAATAAGCGGGCTGCTCGCAGGCGCACTTGCCAACTGCAAACGAAATACACAAACGTTACCACTTGTCTTCCTTTCTGCTAACGAAATAACATAACATCGTGCCCCCCGAAGGGTTGGGCAGGGCTTTGTTATAGGGAGGGGTTGGCTATAGGTGCTAACCAAATATGGTAAACTATCAGCCATTAAGGTGAATTTTGGGACCTGGAGAAAAGTTAGGGTAAAATAATCATACCTACCGGGGGTAAGCAAGATTGCGCGAGCGGTCCAGCCCCCAGTCGAGGTTAATTGGAGAAATTTCGTGTGATTTGTCAGTAAGAGGATCACAGACTCCTCCACACGGCGGTAAAATAAGAGCTTAAAGAATGATAAAGCATTTCGAGAACGGAATTACAAACTAGCGCCGTCATCTTATTTTTTCATTACGATTTCACAAATGTTTCCCAAGAACGCCCGCTCAATGTCATGCAGGCGTCAAAAGATCCTCGCGACAAAGTTCAAAAATTGTTTGTTATTTCACACATCATTTTTTTATTTTATTATAACATAAATATTTATTTCTGTATCTATCAGTGACATCACAGTGGGCCCTATCAGAATACTAGCGCTGCGACACTTATTTTTAAAAGTCTCAGAACCATCCTGAGGTAGGAGCCTTTTGGCCTCGTACAGGACTTTGTTTTTATTTTCATTTGAAGTTGTTTTTCTAGTTCTATGAGTGTGTTTAGTTCGGTTTAAAGACATTTATTTCTAAAAAAAAAAAAGAACATTACATTTTACTTAACATATTGAGAAAAGTAAGATTAAAAATAAAATTAAGTGCGATGCTCTGTGTTCACAATAAGAAAATTAAAAGTTAAAGGTGACAATCGGTATTGCTAAACTTGCGACAATCTAAGAAGCCCGTTTTGACGTTTCTCATCATACATGCCGCGATAACTTTGTATGAACGTCTACGTAAGAGATCGAAAAATCAAATTCATAATCCTAATTAATTACTATGTTATCCATACACTATAACAATGAGTATCATTCGAAAGCACCAAGTTTCACTTTATATTGGAAAAATGCACTCAAAAAACACGAATTTATCGTTTTTAATATTCTGTTAAGACGTTATCACAATGTCATGTCTTTGGGTTCGTTGCTATGGCAACGGTAGTGTTGTGTGTGAAGATTTTTACCCGTTTTTTGACTGAATAAAATCGATGATCGAATCGATCGATTTAGAAAAGAGAGTAACATAACAAATAAAATCTGATCACATAGATTTTTTAGCTTTCTTTTGATATATAATATGTCATTAAAGGAAATGGTTAAAGGTTATTGTTAAATTTTCTGACTCTGCTATTATGCGATTTTTGTGTTATCGTGTAAACTCGTCAACATGTCTAAAAGAGGAGCGACGATCTTCGCAGGGTGTTTGGTAGCAGCTGGATGAGTTACCGAGAATCGAGCAGAATGCCGTGCAATTGGAGAGGTCCAGTAGTAGACTGCTGTAGGCTGATGATGATACTGACGTGTAATAAAACGATATGACTCGAGAATCAGTTTGAAGTAATGTAGATTAATTGTCGATTACAAACTCTAAGTATGGTAAATCGATATGTCTCGAGAATCGGTTTTTAAAACAACCGATTTTTTTCCCCATCACTATTAACAGTATTGTGATAGGTGTCAAAGCGGGCTTCTTAGATTGTCGCGAGATTAGTGTTGTTTTCTAACGTATTCTTCTAGGGCGTTTTTAAATGTATTTATGGTGTCACTATTGGTTACATCATCAGGTAGTTTGTTATACAGTTTAATTAATGATCTGAATGAGTCTCAATAAATAGTTTTTCTTTCTTCCCGTAAGGTAAGGTACATTACCTGATCCCGTTCGAGACGTATCACGATCGGTGGAGTGTCAGCGTGGAGGTGGATGCCTAGAGACACCATTGGCCCCTCCGTGATGTTGACCTGTTCGGGGGTTTTCTCTTTTGGCCCCGGGGCCGACGAAACACCAGGCTCCTGTACACACATTATACTGATATCAAAGTTTGGGATGTATGGTTTTTAAACAATAGTAATATAAACTTTATTCAAATCTGTGTCGAGGAGACTAGTCTCCTTCCTCTTACAAGTTTATGAGATAGAGGGTAGGCATGACATCGGTCGGTAAGATTTTCTTTTTAGTTTCTCGATTTTGTTCAAATAATCACTTTATGATACTCGGATTAAACTTTTAAGTTTGTAAAAACTAGGCTTTTGTTTTAACCAATCTAAGATACATTTTAATTCCATCATTTGAAGGAATTGCAGGTATCAATGTTATTAGCCTATCTTCAGACCTTTATCTGGGCAAGAATTATATTATATAGGAATAAATTCAGAATTTAAAAATATTTATTCAAGTAATACTAAAAATCAACACGATTCGTAGTTAGTTAGGTTAAAATACTTACATCAGGGGATTTATTCATTCTGAAACAGAAAATGTTACATTTATTATTAACTAGATTCTGCCCGCGAGATATACAAAAAAAAACATTTATTTGCTTATAAGGTACAGAAGGTTCGTAAGATAAATATATTGATCTCTTATTATGCCTTTAGTATCGGCGTGTCATCATAAAACATATTCTAAGGCACTTGGCACTAGTGTTATAGTTGAGTAGTGTTATTATAGCTTCTTATCAGCACAGGTCTACTACGAACAAACAATTTGACCTCGTTGTAGTACACATAGTTATAGTTGAACTAATGTGCCAACTTCAAGAAAGTAATGATCGAATTTCGGATTTATCTTTTCATAAAAAATACTATGCTTCTAGTAAAAAATAAATATTTGGACACATATTTTAGAGTGGTCAGTGTAACCTGCCATCATATCTTCTGCTAAATATTTTCAATATAATGAATAACCAGTACCTGACAGACGGACCACGTACAAATTCTTTTAATGTTGTCGGCTTGAAGTCCATTCCAGTTGTAAAGTACTTCTCTTTCTGTTGAAAGACGAATAAGGCATTATTAACATTTTAAAACACTAGTTTGAATAAATCCTAAAATAGGAAATATTTACTTCTTAAAAACAAGTTTTTGTACACCAAATATCAAGATGATCCCCGAACCCTTAAAGATTTATCTCGTGTGGAAACGATCCTGGCTGCAACATCAATCAATTAAACATTTCGTAAAGATGACTTCCTTACCAAATGTTTCATAACATGCCTCACTGTGGGACACAGGCCTCATCTCTTTGAGTTGGAATGGGCCGAAATTCATCTCGCGGGCCCAGTTGGTGAATGCCACATGTCTTCAAATTTGGTTCTAGTATCTGCTGGTTTGCTCACGATGTTTTTGTTCGCCGTTTTTTGAGAGCAGTGCTGATGAAAGTAATATTACACAAAGAGTGCGGGCGCCTGGGTTCGAATCCACGGCCTACAAATCGTAAGTCGGAGCCGTTACCACTGGCTCAAAGCTTCTCTCAAATGACTACATGTATTATCATCTAAACGGAATGAGCAAATTATACAGTTTTAACTTAAAAGGCAAATAACCTTATCTTCAGCGGTTAATTTTGTTTTCTGCGCTCGCTGATCCGTCTTGGACACTGTCTTGTACTGCAGCGACTTGGTGACCACGGACACCGTGATGGTGGTGCTGACTAGCTCCAGCACAGTCCTCGGAGTGGCAAGCTTGAAGTAAAAGAATGAAAACTGGTTTATAAAAATAATAAAAAATAAGTATTTTGACTTGAGCACACGAGGTTGTCGATATGTGGGACGTGGACTCTGCAATCGTTGTACCGATAATAGTTACGGTTAATAGCGGAGAGACTCGACCAACACCTCAGGAAGCTCTCATTGCACGTCTGGGTCAAGGGCTTGATTCAGAAAGCAGTACTCCTGGACACGGCACGCATAGTGAGGAGGTTCCTCTCTCTAGAGCCCCCACCACCGGCAGTTTAGACCCTGTTCCTGATGCCGATGGGCTACTACTTTTTAATATTTTAAAATGTTTTTTATAAACATATTTATTATTTAATATTGCTTCCGGGAGCAATTCGAAAAATATAAATAGAGTTTTGCAAACTGTACTGTGTGATACAACAAATTAAAGGTATTTTTGTGAGGATCTCTATAATTTTTTTTTTTCATAATTTTAATAAAAATTGGATCTGAACTCCTACCATAGGTATCTTGAGCTTAGACTTGAGCCCACGGGACGCGCCCGAATGCTCCGCCTCCATCAAGTGACTGGCGGTCACGCGCAGCTCCAGCGTGTAGCACGACACGTCCTCCAGCCTGATCTTCCACGGAAACGAGTCCTCTTTCAGCTCTGAAATTAGAACAGTCAAATTCAAAGTCAACATATTTTATTTCATATAAGCCTGTATGGGCACTCATGAAACGTTAGAAGCTAGATGCACGGTACCAATTGGTTATTTCCTATGGAGAAGAGCAGGCAAGAAACTCCACGATTACTCTTTAAAAATAATTGGCTTTTTCAATGGTTTCAAATTACACTGAAAATAGATCAGTGATTGCAAAGAGGTTGTGTGGCCTGGTGAAAATTATTATGCCTAGTCATTGATGACTATGATGAATGATTCAATTTCTGTTACAGTTTATAGTAATAGTTACTTCAATAAAAGTTAAATAATTGATAAGGTACGATTTTGGCATATCGTTATGGATAAAAAAAATAAAAAGTAATTCGTTTAGTCCAATTATCAGATGCATGAAAAACGTGTTGTATTACTATCTTAGAAGAAAGAATAATTGCACTCACTCTCAACGACGAATGTGGGTCCGTCTTGTCGCAGCTGCGCCCACAGCTCCTTTATCATAAAGTTCGATTTGACTGACAGGCGACCGAGGCTGAAAACCAGAAGTTCTTTACAAACAGTGGAAAATATTATGATCAGTTTACGGATTTACTTTCGGCACATCATTCTTTTGCCCTTGTCCTATTTATTCGGAGTAAGGGCCAGACGTCATCTCGGTAGTCACCCCCTTTCTAGCCATATCATCTTTCACACAGCCTCCATCGTTTCTTTGGATGTCCCTTATTTTTATAGCTATTAATGGGCTCAGTCGGACTTTTACGCGCAAATATGATGCGCCGACAGCCGGCAGCAGGAAAGTTTGAGTATGAATGTGGATAATAAATTCATACTCAAAATATTCCTCACGATATTTTCCTCAGTCCATTTAAAAAAAAAAACTAAAAAAAAATTTATTTCTTGTCGTCTTAAGCAGAAGAGAATAAGATAAGGCTGTAATCCACCACGCGGGCGTAGTGCAGGTTGGTATTCGAATTTTTGATTCATGGACATGCCGGCTTCCCCACGATGATTTAACCTAACCTTTACCTTTTGAGAGCAGTGGTGTTGAAATAATTTACACAAAGTAAAGCGCATATGGTTTCGAACCTACTACCTATAACTCATATGTCACGGCCGTTACCACTGGGCCAACTCTGATCCTTACATTGCTCCCTGACCTTACATTCGCGGAATGCCGTCGGATGGCTGCCTGCCTCCGCGTAGCGTCGTATAGATTGTGATAGGCGGGTTTTTGGGTGTTGTCCTATATGTAATGTGCAAAAGTGCTTATTTACAGTCAAAAGGCAACGACCAAAATATAAGGAGTAATGGTGCCTTTTTGTCTTGGATGCCATTAAAGCAACTTTATAAATTATATTATAGATTTATAAGCTTTGTCGCCATACGAAATTTCGTTTTATGTTATTTAATTTTTAAAGTTATATTAATTGCCGCCATGAAAAAAGGCACCAATTTTCGTCATTGGCTTTTGAATATACCAATACCCGACACGACGATTTTCATTGAATGACGTGACAGGCAAAGGTCGCGTATACATATCTCGTGCGTGTATGAGTGTGGTTCGTACCAGATGCCAAGCACGCGGTGCGAGCCGGCAGCGTGGCGCTCCATGGCGTCGCGCAGCGTGGCGCAGTCGATGGCGCTCGCTGAGCTCATGGTCACATACAGAAGCGCCAAGCCCAGCTCCACGTTGATCAGCATACTGCGCAGCCGGTGGTGCAGAGCAGTCAGCCGCTCGGCAGACAGCCACGTGTTCCGCGGCTGTTGTGGCTGTTGATTATTTTAGCTCATTAATCTTAAGGCCCAAGCGCCAGGGTAGCAGCTAAATTCAAAATTTCTTACGTTTTTTGCAAATTGTGGCGCTGTTTTACTTTGTATAACGATAAAAATAATGTTTCTCGAACGTAATATATTTATAGTTACAGAATTATGACCATTAAAATCACGAATGCATCTCTCAAAATTCAAAAGACCTTATTGAATGACTATTTCATGGTATCATGACATTTGAGGCTAATTCTAACTTGAGTTGTATTGATGATGCTACCTTAGCGCATCACCTTTAAGCTTAGAGCATATCACACCGGTGAAAGGCATAAGCTCAATATTTCGATGAAAAAAGTCTGTCACTTTTGTCGGGTGACGCGGTAGCTACTACAATCCGTACCATATATATTTTTTTAAATATAGATATTCAGTTGTTATTTTGCTCAAATCCATGAAAACAGCCGATGCATAAAATAGTTAAATTTTGAAGAAATTAAGAAGAAAGAAAAACCTGCAATTAAATATAAAAACATTTTACAAAAAAAAAACAACCTACTTCCAAGAAAAACACAAAAAAAACGTAAAAAATAACTTTAATTTCGGAAGTCGATGTCTTTGCTTTTCATTCAATTTTCTTTTCTTGCCACCGACTTCTGAAATTAAAGTTATTTTTCACTTGTTTGTGTTTTTTTTTGTAAATAGTGTTTATTTTTTGTTGTGGTACCTACCCCACACAAATTCGAATACCACTACCTGCTATGTAAATAACAGTGATGGAGTCAAACAATATATCGTCTACATGCACTAAGTGGGAAAAAATACGTAATATTGAAGCTAACTCAAAAACTACGCAAGCAAAGTTAATAAAAATGATATGGGACCATATATGAAGCATGACCTACCAAACAAAAAAAGAATCATCAAAATCGATTCATAATTGTCGGAGCAATCGAGTAACATACATACAAAAAATACAAAAAGAAACATACAGACGAATTGAGAACCTCCTCCTTTTGGAAGAAGTCGGTTAAAAAGTACCTATTAACATTTGTAATAATCTCAATAAAAAAATCTATAAATCTCAATCAAATCTGCTTCGAGGATTTTGTATGACGACAGTGTGATGCGTAGTCTGCATGAGGCGTTCTAGATCATAAAAAAATATAAACTCATAATTTCAAGTAACTACTCTACCAGCGGTCGTTGACCCCGTAGTCAGATGTGGTACTTGAAATCATCATCTGCCTAGTCTTTTCCCAACTATGTTGGACTCGGCTTCCAGTCTAACCGGATGCAGCTGAATACCAGTATTTTACATGGAGCGACTGCCTATCTGACCTTGGTAAGACTGGTTGTCAGACTTTCGAGCTTCTGACGACCTGTAACGACTGTCAAAGATCCACAAATGACAGCCGGGACCAACGGCTTAACGTGCTTTCCGAGGCACGGAGGAGTCTCGGTATGTATAAGATGGTCACCCATCCACGGACCAACCCCGACAAGCGTAGCTTAACCTGATGTATCGACCCGTGCGGCTGTTATTATTTAGCCACGACCTCCTTCCGTGTTACTTGAAATAAAGAGTTAATTTTTTCTTTTATTAATAAAGAGTTATTTTCTTGTTTTATCATAATCACGACCTGTCTTGAGCAAGCGTGGTAATCAATGCTCATGGCTTCTCTGTATGAGCAGAGGTCACGTGGGTAGTATTCGCAACCAGCGAGCGTGTAATACAATTTGTAAAGTGTAATTGTAAAGTATAGGCTACAATTTTACAAGTTTCTGTTTAATAAAAATAAAAAGTTACGAAGGACATCATTCACCGACCATACATTTTTGGGCTATAATTGTGAAAGCCAAACAAAAAAGAAAGGTAAATTCCGAAAGAGTAGGATTTTCTATTCAATTTTTATTACTCCAAGATATTACTTTTATTCGATGACTATTAATTATTTTAACTGTACTATACTGAAAATAGTATTTTTCAAAATCGTATAACTGCACAGGCAATTGCCCTACAGATTTGCTCTAATAGTGAAAAGTGACGAGAATAACATGTTCTAACGGAATATATCATTATATTTGTTTGGTACTTGCGGCACTTTCATTATTTAGCCCAAAATGAATGATCTTCTTTGTCATGGCGGAAAATTATCATCATTTATTTCTATTTAATTAACATTTTCACTTTACAAGTGTAAGTTTACATATTTGTAGGGAAAACTACTTTATTAACCGACTTCTTCAAAAAGGAGGAGGTTCTCAATTCGTCTGTATGTTTTTTTTTTTTTTTTTTGTGTATGTTACGCGATTACTCCGCCAATTATGGATCGATTTCGATGATTCTTTTTTTGTTTGGTAGGTCATGCTTCAGAGGTGGTCCCATATAAATTTTATTAACTTTGCTTGCGTAGTTTTTGAGTTAGCTTCAATAATTATATATTTTTCCCACTTAGTGTATGTAGACGATATATTGTTTGACTCCTTCACTGTTATTTACATACCAGGTAGTGGTATTCGAATTTGTGTGGAGTAGGTACCACAACTAAAAAGTGAAAAATAAAAACTTTTTACAAAAAAAAAAAAACAACCGACTTCCAAAAAAACACTAAAAACGTGAAAGATAACTTTAATTTCGGAAGCCGGTGTCTTTGCTTTTCAATTTTCGTGTTTTGCCACCGACTTCCGAAATTAAAGTTATTTTTCACGTTTTTAGTGTTTTTTTGGAAGTCGGTTTTTTTTTTGTAAACAGTTTTTATTGAACACATAATTGTAAATACAAGTTTACATATTTTGTAAATTGTAGTTTATTTCTGGCAGGTGGACTCACTGTGTGTGAAAACTTTACAATGTTGTGCCTCAAATCTTAGAGTATATAACACTGGAGAACGCATAAGCGCAATATTCGGAACAAAAAAGTCTGTCACTTTTGTCGGAATGGCGGGGGGCGCGGTAGCTTCTAGGAAAAATAAACAATAGACTGCTCGCCCGGTAAGAGAAGTCGGTACCATCGATTTTTGTTTTTATCGATATCGATATTCATTCGGAATTTCGCTTACATCCATGAAATAAAACAGCTGATGCTTAAAATAGTTAGTTACATTTTAATAAGAAGAAAATATAACTAGGTACAATTGAATCAAATTAACTAAACTTGTAATAATCTCAATATTAAAAAAGGGTTAAGTAAAAAAAAACAAATTATAAAAATAAAACTATTTGAAAGGAAATATAAAACATTGCAGGTTTAAAAAAAATAAAAAATAAAAAATACATATTATGAAATTATCGACATGTCAATTTTGGTTTCCAACATGACCTCAAACCTACGTTAGTCTCGCTATCATTTTTACTAAAAGACATAATTGCTTGTCAAGTTCATGTAAATTTTGCTGATTTGTGACGTCATAAAAGCAATGCGTGAAAAATACTCGATTCATGCCATATTTTATGTTGAATCGAATGAAAAATCGAAATGTATTATGAGGTTAGGATTTTGAATTTCAATAAAAACATGACTAAAAGTTATAAAAAAATACTTAGATATGGAACGTTATTCAGTTATTTACGTAAGTTTTACGTATTTGAACACTTTTTATAGAATTTAACAGCACAGTCAGACATTTTCACGGAGCTCCGCGCGTCTCGAAAACGATTAACGCTGTGCGTTAGAATCGATTTGAAAGTAGTTTTTATGACCGTGCTGGACCACTTTTTTTGGTCTTTTACAGAGGGGAAGTGTTCTTAAGGCTTCTCCAGCGATATATACTCTAAGGCCTCAAATAGATGTTTTCTAAATAAATGTAAATGTTTATTAAACAGCATTTACAATTGTGATAATTGTAAATTACTTACTTGTAACTTTCTTACATATATGTAAGGTTTATTAAAACTTAACAAATATGTGACTTTTTTTACAAAATTGTAGGATTGTAACGTTTATTAAATAGGGCCTAGATGTAAGAGCGTAAACGAGGCAAAAGTAGTATGTAAGGATCGTAGCAGGTGGTATTCTGTAGTTTCTGCCTACCCCTATGAGAAGAAGGCGTGAGTTGATGTATGTCTATGTGTGTGTATCTATTGTATATATATACCCACCACGTACATGGTTTAACTGGATAATTTAATTTGACCTTGTACCTGAGGCATGGGATGCATTTTGACCTCCTTCTTGTCGCTGGGTTCGCTGCTGGAGCCGTGGCTGCGCGCGCGCAAGTGCACGAGCTCGGTGCCTGGAACAGCCGAGCGAGAACCGCCGCGCCCGCTCGACGACTGCGGGGGATGTACGCTTATATTTATAGTAGGCAGTGACGTTAAAACATTATTACTTTTTTTTTTCACTTTTGTTGTACGGCGGACTCCAAACAAATTCGTTAGCACTACTTGCTATGTAAACAACAGTGAGAGGTAAGTACTTATAATAATAACATCATCAATATACACAAAGCTGATTCATTTCACTACATATCACTACATATTATAAAACACCTGTTCGTCTGTCTGTCTGAACGCGATAAACTCAAAAACTAACGAACGGATTTTACGCCTAACATGACATGACATGACATCACTGAACGTCACTGTCACTGACGAGTATAAGGTCACACGTGAATGTATGTCATTATTATCTGGTGCGAAAGAGACAAGCATAAGATTCTTCAGTTGAGGCCAGCGCGACATCTGCGACTGTCCGATAGCCGATAATCGCTTTAAGACGATTCACTAAGGTTCGATTCGACACGGATTCGTATCGAATGGTCGTGAATGCATCTACAATTCTACGTTTAGAATTATATTTCAAAGATGCTTATTTATGATGCAAATCGTCATACTGTATTATGCAAAATTGTAGTAAAAGAAACAGTTTAGTTAACTGACCGGTGTTGTGGAGCGGCGTCGAAAGTTTATTTGCTCTGAAGAAATGCCTTTCAGTGGACCAGCCTGATAAAACAGGGCTGTGGAAGAACAATACAATGTATACAACACATATATTAATATCATGATGTACTTATATGATGCCCGTAGCTCGTACACACTCAAACTCAATAATAGAAGTGTAACTTCTCCATAATTACACCGATTTTATTTTATTTTTCACAACTCGTGATTTTTTGTAACATCTAGTTTTAATTAACAACAACAATCAACATAAGTATTGTAATAATAAAACCAGCCTATTATTGTACCACTGCAGGGCAACGGCCTCTTCTCATTCACAGAAGGCACGAGCATTGATCATCATTCATCATCCTTGAATTCATGTATATTTTTGATAGTTGTCAAATACTATATTACCTTGTCGACTTTCAAAGTAGGACAACTTCATAGTAGGCTTGTAGGCGAGCCAGGATATGAGTAGCGGGTCCACAGACATAGCCAGCGGCTCTGTCCATATGCCACAGTAGTCGAACGAGGTATCTATGGGTTCTGTGCACCATTGGATCGCCATGCGGAGGTAAGGGCTGGAAGTTTGAGGTCGACTTGTGAAAACCTTAACCGTACTTGTCGTAGAGTGGTACTAGGTTCTTCTGGCGCCTGTGGCGGGTGTCGCTGGTAAATATTTGTGAAATTTACACTGAAATTGTGTTGGAAAAAGAGGGATGGCAGCGTTACTTCCGCTTTTGATCGCGCGCCAAAAGATCCTTGAGCCGTTGTAGAAGTTTGTCAAATTATAAAAACTTTGCTTTTTTTAAATAATTTGACAAAGTTCTAAAACGGCCAAAAAAAAAATCATTTGGAAACAACGCTTATTTTACACCTATACATTCAGTGTTACGTCAAAGTCAAATAATTTATTTCAAATAGGCACATCAAAGGCACTTTTGAACGTCAAAAACAAAGAAATAGAACGGATTCTAGTTGCCCCTTACAAAAGGTAGTTTTCGTATGGAGAAGAATGGGCAAGAACCTCCACCGTTACTCTTAAAAAAAATGTTGAACAACATTTTGTATACATCAATTATATAATTAAATGTGAATACGATGCACCTAGAATACCATTACTGTACCACAATAGGTAAAAAGAATTAAAAATGGAGCAATGACAAATAAATAAATTAATTATGAGATAGATACATGGTGCTCACATAATTTACAAACATTGTAAAAGTATACAATATCACAATATTCCTATTTTTTTTACAAGTAATACTAATAGGACAGTTTAAATAATCAGAAAATCTGTAAAAATCTATGATATACAAATAAATTAAATTATACAACTAGATTAGCAACCAGTTCGATTTTGTCCAGACTCGAATATTGTGCTAGGGAGTGGACCTGCATGTTTCCAAGCATTCTAATCTTGGATATAATCTTCTAATTTGTAATAGGCTTGTTTACAAAGTGTACTTTATTATGAGTTTTAAATTTTCTTTAATTTAATTGCAATATATCACAAGGTGTTTTGTTATAGCATTTAACGCAGTACCCTATAAAAGAGGTTTGTACTTTAGCTAATCTGAAAAATGGTTGATCTATTTTATTTCTAGTAGTAAAATTATGTCTATCACTTATTTTATTAAAAAGATTTTGATTTTTTTCGATATTGATTATTACAATCTATTCAAAATTTTTGTGCACTACAAAACGATATTTCATAAATTCATTAGGTTAAAATAAGTAATAAATTTATTTAACACTAATAAATGAATCAAAACAGCTATTAGCGACAGTGTCAACTTTCTGATTGCACCCTCTTAATATAACATAGCGTGGAGCTTTAGAAAGTGTCCCACGAGTATGAGTGGCAGACACACGGATCTACAAAAGCAAACGGTTTCCTAAAACTCAATGTGCACTATTTTCGGCCGGGTATACTGTATTTATTTACTGAGAATTGAGGGATACTGAACACCCCCAAGCGTAATAACAATAAAACTTTTATTGTGTCACGTTCAGTGTCTTTCAACCGATTAACATCCTATTTCGTAGTCTATACATAACCATACTTTTTTACATCTACCTAACCCTCCATTATTCCAAAAGATTGCCTATTTTGCTAAAATTTATATTGGGGTATAATATTTGTAGTGTTATATTGTTGTTATTTGCTACTTACGTGTTTGTAGGCTCGTCAGGAGCTGATAAGAGCCACGCCTGTCTAATTTCACCATCAACTGTAATTTATTTCAGTTAATTCAATACACGTATTAAGGACATCGCTCATTATAACAGCACCGCTCCGACACGGCAAATAACTTGTTATTCAAGTTAGGATTTTAAACCAAATGCATTAAGTAAAGTCATTTCATACCAAAAATAATAGTAATTTAAATAGCAATAATTTTTGCCCTATGTTACTTAGTTTGATGTAAAGAATACGTAGATACAATCCGTTATCTTGATAGGCCTTGTTACACCCTGTGTTTGAGTTGATGACGGAGACAAAACACTTACTCGGCTCGTGTAGCGCGGTGACCTTAGCTGACTTCATCGACACCACGTGCGTGTTCACATTGTCGGTGACCCAGCCGTGCATGCTGAAGTCTTCCAGGTTTACGTCTATGGCTACTGAATCTGTAAATCAGAAATGTACCTAATTGGTTGTAAGATTTTTTTTTGGTTTAAATCGGGATATACTTTGAATAAGACTGACGCAAATTAAAAAATAACTAATTATAGAGGCGTGGAGGTCGGAAATTATCTTACGGAAACGTACTACCGCGATGAAAAGTATCCTATGCCCTAAACCAGGTCATGGTCTTAGAAACTTGGCGAATAGCAAGTAGCCCTGATATGAATCCAATAGAGCACTTATTACACGCTTCTTCAGCTCATACCGAGCTGAAGAAGCGTGTTCGAGCTAATCCACCAGCTCCAGAAACTTTGCAGGAGCTGAAAACTGCCATCCGGGAAGCATGGGAGAAATGAGAAAGATACAGAGACCTGTCAACAAAAAATATGCAGGGTAGCTCGATTCAGGTGTCCGGGAATGTATATATTGTGAGGCTACAGTCAGAATATTTATTTATTTTAATTTTTCGAAGGGAATCTCTTGGACCTAGGTTGTAAATGGGTCGAACTACCTTTTCTGTAAAACAAAGAAAGTATTAATGCCCACACAAGTTTCCCAGAGAAGGATCCCATTATGGCATGAGATCCTGCAGATCTCTTGCCATTAACATCAACCCTCTGAATTCTATTGTTCAGATAAGATCAGAAGGTGGAGAGCGCTGTGGTACAGTTTTCTGATGAGTGTGGCATAATGTACGCGCAATTTGCATATCTTTAAAATAACAATTTGGGCAGATGTGTGTCGCTAAACTTACCCTCATCGTTGAGCGCGTCCTGGCGCAGCGTGGTATGTTTGAGCGGGAGAGAGCGCCGATGGCTAAGCAACGATACCGGCACTTCCAGGGCAGCCTGCAGCCGCGCCGACGACCCGCATATACTCATCTCCGCTGAACACATATCACTCAACTATTAACACCTTATTCATTGAAAGCTTTTTGGAAAACCCCTACAATTTCCGGTACTTTTACAACATGACGGGCATTTATAGAAACTGAAATGGACTAAATGTTGCACAAAGTAGCACTCACGTGGTGTTAATAATTTGTTTTAAAGTACCTAATGCCATTCATTAACTAGGTACGTCACACGAATATCATGATTTCATGAAAAGTGGCTTCAACTTACTAATCTTCAAACGATACGCGAACTCAATCGAGTTCCTTTTCTCGAAGAAGGCCTTATGGAGAAGCTCGTGCGTGACGAGTTTGATGTCTGCCCGGGCACAGGGGCGGGTCTCAGTACCGTCGCTATTGGCGAGGCGGACTTGCACAGCATTGGTGTTGATTGAGACGTGGCGCCGCGCGCACTGCCACATCGAGCCAGAGTCAGTCGGCAGTTGACAAGCGGCGGAACACACTCTGTTGAATGATGAACAGGCTTTATGCAGCTTTCCAAAGAAAAGTTTTCGCTTCTGGAGTCATCGTCTATCTTCCGATATACGAACGCGCGATGATCAGATCTAATATGGAGCTGTTGCATTGAAGTACTTACCTATTTTTATGTATTACTATGTTTTAACATAATTATTTTGTATTACTATGTTTACAAAAGTATAGACTAACAATGCAATGCCAAAAATGCGAATTATGCAATTCCAAAAACTTTTGAATGACGATCTGAGATCGGAGTAAGTAACCCGACGGAGAGAAAACTTCATACAAACGTGCACTACTTCAAAGCGCGGCAGTACAAAAACTAGAAGATTTTCCTCTGTACTCTATAGGCCAAGTTAATTTTTCCGGGATTTGAAATAAACAGGTCCTAAATAAAGGTTGTATGTAATGAAACTATGAACTTTTTCATATATTACGTTGACTTTATTGTTCCAAAATATAATAACTAAGATTTCTAAGATTTTGAATTGAAGAATAGTTTGGGCAACGATCGTATTTTAGAGCTGAGCCAGAGATATCTCGAGTTCGCATTTTCCCGTTACTCTATCCCTTTCTGCTGCTCAGAAACACAGTTCACTAGTAGGTAATCTCTGGAAGTACTGCATAGCGAATGGTGTTAGCGTTGCTGAGTTCTGAATTTTAAATAATATTTGCCATCGACACGCTATGAACAAGACTGCATAGCTGTTCACAACCATTCGATACGCTTCTGTGCGGAATCGAACATCAATCAATGTTATCAAGAATATAATCAAGAACCCGAAATTATTGTCAGTTTAAATCAAACAGACGACATAGCCTCTATTCTTCCGAAAGTAGTCAAGTCACTGTAATCATTGTACTATATTAAGATTATACTATGTATAATAAGTATAATACAGGGTGTAAGGGAAAGCCCTCCGCAGACTGATGGGATGAATTCAGCTTATCATACTTACTAATACATACATATAAGTACTACCGGTACATGAAATTATTTCAGGAAAGTTATGGCAATCCAATAAACCTGATTTGTTTCATTACATCGCGCGCAATGTATCGTTACCGTGGCAAAACGCACGTAGCGCGCTCACGCCACGTTATTTATTAATGTAAATTCTGAGGTTCACGCGTTGCTCGGTATAGTATTTTAACATCCATTGGTGTTTTATTTTTATTTTAGCTGTTTGATTTATAAATTGAGTGCTGCGTATAGAGAATGTAATTTTACATTGAAATGAAGGAATAGTAACTGAAAAAACGATGAAAAACAATGAAAACTTTTCTGAGAAAATTTCCGGTGGAATATGATTCAAAATAAGGAGCTGCATGCGTGTTAATTTGCGAAGGTTGTCCCTTACACCCTGTATATAAGTATTTTCCTGTTGCCGCTGGCTGCCATTACATCAAGCACAGCTTCAAAATCTGGTATGATTTGGAAACAAAGCCTAAATAAACTTACCTATGAGGGTACATGGGTGACGTAATAACGGCATTACTGTTCGGCAGTTCTACCTCCAACACCAATAAGGGCGGCGTGGGCCGCTCCGATAGCGAGTGGCTCCACGGGAGCAGGCGCACGCGCAAGTTTCTCACGTCCAGCTTTATCCGCCTCTGTGGCAGGTTCTCGTTTAAAGAATCGTTTTCTTCCACCGTCAGAGTACGCTTGGGTAGGTCTGTACAATAAATTGATACATTTCATAATCTAAGATAATTTACATTCTATAGGGTTATGAGGAACAGGGAGGAAAGCTCCCCATCCTCCATAGAATCCTCCTACCAGAGGGGCGTTGCCTCTGGTCCGCTACTGCCCGACGGTTGATGTCGGGATGTTAATCGCGCGAATAAATTGCTTGCGCGATGCAGGACTTGTGTGAAGTCTGGTTTATGATGCGTAGTCCGCATGTTGCACTATAGATGTCGCCACAATTCTAACGCCACACACCAGACCATGTATAATAAAATGGAACCTCCGTCTTGGGCAGAATGAAGAATATGTGAGACGCGCTGTAAACTCATGGGTTCTTAAGCCTGTATAACGTATGTGCAAGTGTTACCTGGTGTTTGAGGCGCCTGCTCCTTGTAGATGTTCGTCAGAGCCATCAGCCGGTGTATCAGGCCCATGCACACTCTTACATTCACCGGCTCCACCACTATCGACATGATGCATTCTTCTACCCAGTCACTGCGCAAAAATACACAATGTTACACGATCTTTCAATTTTTACAGTCACATCCAAAATATGTTTGTCACCTAAAGGGATATTTTTTACTGCTCATTGCACGTTGCACGATAGAATCTGCTTTATCTACTCAGCATAAATTATATATTGCGTCGTAATATCAATACCGCAGAATGACACTCAGCCAGCTTTACATTCTCTTATATTTTTAATTAATGGCCAAAGCCGGTTTCCACTATTCTACCAATGTCTAACGTGAGTTGGGATACATGTATAGTCTGACCGAATAAACTATGAGACACTGACAGACAAGGACAATAGCGCCATCTAGTTTTATTGACGTGTTACAATTAAAATATCTACTTAAAGAAATAAACATTTCAATAAAATGAAATAACAAAAATAATTATTATCCTTACTAATATTATAAATGCGAAAGTAAGTCTGTTTGTCGCGCTTTTAAATTTAAATAAAATTTGGTACACTCTAAAGCCTGAGAAAGTACATAGTTTACTTTTATCGACATAACACGCGGGCGAAGCCGCGGACGGAAGCTAGTTCATAATATGGCCAGGCCAGCGTACGATGAGGACGTCAACTTGGCATTGGTTGATAGTGTATGCTACTTTGATCTTCGTTATGAAGTAATTTAATATAATTTTCTATGCAATAGTATGCTCAGTTGCCATAGCTTCAAAAGGTATTATGTGTCCTGACTGCATATTCATTGGGAAACCAAGCAGAGTAACATTGTTTCAGCAACATGTTTTAGTGTTGCAGAAAACAATGTTGTTGGCTAATAGTACTGCAACGCTCCGTGGGTTTCAGTGTTGCTGGCAACATGCTATTGTAGTTATGGTAAACAAAAGAACATCTCGCAACACCAAATAGCGGGGCATTCAATACTACGTTACACGAGTTTTATGATTTTTGGATGACTTGTCCCCCTAGTCACATGATGTCTCACTTTGTTGACCCCCCTGAACGTGTTACGTTATTTATGATTGGCCCCGTATAGTTGGCAAAAATGTAGCGCAATTGTTGCGAAACATTTTTTTCCAATAAATGCGGGGCACAATATATTTGCTCACCTATACTCGAAGTCTTTAGGCGGGTTATCATAGGGGTTGGTCAGCGGATTAGGCGCCGATCGTTCGTGCACGTAGTCTACGTACACAAGCGGTGCCATGTTGGCCCAAAGTTCATCGACGTCGTCTCTGTCCGGCTGCTCGGGTATTTGTTTCTCAAACATTGTACTTTCTGTAGTAGACTGTCCAGTGTCGCCTACGGGAGCCTGATATGGTGGAGATGCAAGTTCACTATTAACATATTATAAAAGGATAGTTTTTCTACATATCAGTGTATTCATATTAAAGTATAAGTGCGATATGCATATATGAGAGGTAAGAGGCAATCAAAGTTCAAGACAGCACTTGTTTTTGGCAAGTTGAGAGTAATGCACTACCTCAAACGCTTCGCGCAATGTAGTTAGCAGATACAATTGAAACTTTCTAAAATGAAATACATATGCATGTGCTCCCTTTAGTGATTGCGTAAGACTTTAAACTGAACAAGGTTAGTTTACACTTTCATTAGACACGTTTGGAACAGACATTGAGCACTCACAGAGGACTGCGCGGGCGTCTGTTCCGTTGACGTGGCCGTGGTGTTCTCTTCCACGGCTACCCCGGTCTCGACCACCTTTTCATTGAGAAATTCTTCGGGCCACGTCCACGGCTCTTCCTCGGATGTCTCCGGTTTCGAAGCCTTTTGCAGGAACACAGTCGGCTGGAACTTGGACTGTGATGGAAAAAAATTGTGTGATTAGTACTTAGTCGCCTGTAGTGGGACAATACGGGCTCACACTAAAAGCGTTTTTATTTGTTTAATTCTACCATTTAACAAAATATACACTATAAAAATAAACGAAATAATAATAGTATAAATAGTAGGTGAAAGGGCCTTGGTATATTAAAGACAATGGCGATCATAGATGAAATAAAATAAAATAAAACGTTTTAAAATAAATTCATCAATAAAAAAATAAATTTTAATTCGGAAGTTTAAATAAATACATCAATAAAAAATTTGTATCATTCAAAATTAAATTTTAATTCGGAAGTTTAAATTTAAGAGTTTTATATAAACGTTTTAAGATAAGAGGTATAACAAAAACAGATAATTATAATAAAGCTGAAGAATTTGTTTGTTCGAACGCGCTAATCTCTGCAACTACCAGTCAGCATTGAAAAAATATTTTCGCATTTGATAGCTTAATTGTTGAGGAAAGTTATAAGCAGTGATCGGAATAGGTACCTAGAGCTAATCTACCTAAAGTTCTAAAAAGAACAGAGACAAAGTGGAGACGCCTTACGATAAAATATTTTTTCGGGCCTAATGTCCCGGGTTTCGGAACATTACTTAAGTACAACCAAAATTAATAAAGCAAAACAACTATCGAATTCATTTCCTGTTTCTGTTTAAAAAAAAAGAGTATGCACAAATTTTATTGTTTAAAATAATAAAGGTAATCTCCTAATCTTCGTTTGAACGATGTAAGTAAGCGCGGAAACTAATGTTATTTACATAACAGTTTTAATAATTATATAACTAACAAGGTAAAGGTAAAAAAAATACATATTCTTGATTAACAATTTTATTCAACAATTTTATGGAATTTTATTCAAACAATTGAATAAAATTGTTTGAATATGGAAAATTAATCAAGAATAGTTTAATGTTTAGAATGTCTTAAAAGTCATGTAAAATTCAGAAACTTACCAAGCAGTTTGATTACCAGAGCAAATGCCACTGGTGCCGATTCTCTTTTACTTACACCGAACTAAACTATCACTAAAATTCCTTACTTTTTACTATGAGAATCTTAAAGCTCTAAATTTAAAAACGATTGACACAACTAAAATTGAATTTGACAATCGCGAATCCACTTGGTACCTGCTTGTTTGCCCTAACCCGTGTTTTTTTTTTTTTGCCTGAAACGCACTGTGTTTGCCCCGTCGACGTGTTTTATAAGGATTTTTTTAATTTTTGTATCAAAATATGAAAAAAAATTACCTAAATGTTAAGTATTAGGGGTTTATGGGTTACATATAGGGGCCGAAATTTTCATTATTTTTGCGATAGGACATACCATTTTCGAGATATAAGCAAAAGACAAAACATAAAACGATAAAACCTCAAACAGCGCAAATATAACAACCTTATTGGGAGCTATATGTTTGAGCTAGGAGTGGGCGTTGCGACGACGAACCGTTTCCAAAGACCGTTTTATGTTCTGCGACGATGGAACCGTTTTACGTCCTGGGTTCAAACAGTCTTCGTTGCACAAACCAGTCTTCGAATTATTCAGTGCGATTCTTTATTTTACGTCTTTGAAACTACAGTCGAGAACGCAATGATAAATGATTCAACGAACGGAACAACACGAGTAGACGAGTCGTCGTCTTCGAACGACCGAACGGAACGCGACAAGTAGTAGACGGACGGACGACGAGTCACTCGTCGTTGACTCGTCGTCCACACATCACATAAATACCCTTGATGTTAAAACTATTTATTTGAATAAGAATTAATATTATGTTCATAAAACTCCTTCGCAAATAATGCATTTTTCGAACAAATTTGAACACCATAAAAAAAGGTTATAGTGACTCAATCTTAAAAGATAGACATATGCTGTCGCGGATTTTTTTTTTTTTACTTTTGAGGAACAATTCCGTCATACATGATATTTGCGTAACTTAAACCGTTTACGCAGCGCACGCAACGGAAGCTCGCAAAAATGAATAATTTTTTCACCACACAAGCTCGGAAAGATTCTGTTTGTCATTCGAAATCTGCGTGGAAAAGAGCATTTTCCCCGCTAGCTTGGAAAGAGTTTTTAAAATTCGAACCTTTCTATTCAACAATTTTATATACCGGTCGACTGATAATGCATCAATACTTATTTTATGTCAGAGCGCCAACCTCATTTCTGGAATAATCGCACTGGCCAACAAGAAAAAAAAATCCCTCAACGCGCATAAAGAAGTTTCCACATTAAAAAAACTTTATATAATTTTCTTCTGTATATTCAATTCACTTTCCACCATTTGGGTTTGTTTAGCAGTGCAGAGTTAGTGCAAGCGGTACATAATGCTGAATTGAGCTTTCTTCCGGAAAAGTACATAAAAGACACCTAGCATTTTCTTCGCTGTAGTGAGGTGAAAAGTTGTGTGTTTCGCTCGGCAGCAAAGTTTTTCTGGGTCTCGTACCTTTGAAACCCCCGCAATGCTCAGGATTCAATACAGGTACTCGCGCGAAAAAACAACTTTGCAGCCTTGCATAACAAATAACTATTCCCGTTTTTGCAACATTTGTCATTTATGCTCCGCTCCTATTGGTCGTAGCGTGATGTTATATAGCTTATAACCTTCCTCGATAAATGGACTATCCAACACAAACCTTTTTCAATTCAAACCAGTAGTTCCTGAGATTAGCGCGTTCAAACAAACAAACAAACTCTTCAGCTTTATAATATTAGTATAGATATTGTGAACACATCTTACGACTTCCGTGCGAACGAAGTCGCGGGCAGAAACTAGTGAACTTTAGTTTCGCTGAGAATGAAAATTCGGCATTTCTGTATATTTAAGATAATGTCAACTCGCATTTTTGCTGTTTTGATTTTATTGTTTTCCTAATGGCTGATGTACACCATATCACCATGTGATACTTACTATTGTGTAGTAATACATCAATGACAATATACGCAATGACACGCATAACCAATCACTATGTATCATATCATAACCAATCTCAATTAGTGAGATCAGGATTCTCGTGTACATCAGCCATAGCCATTAGGAACGGTTTCCATGGTTATTAAAAAATATTATTAAAATATAAACATATAAAAAAGTATTTGTGAAGGGATCACAAATACTTTTTTAAATAGGATTCACATAAATCTATAGATAATCCTGCGCACAATTGTTTACACAGCATTTAATGTAGCCCAGTTTAAATCGACACAAAAAAGGCAAACGTCGCAAACGCACATGTAATTACAATTTTTTATTATGTGATTAGGTCACTTGAAAGTAGTTTATAGCCTAGTTTGCAACCCTGATAATCTTATGCTACTCCCATGGTGCCCCAAAAACTGCGAAATTCTGGCACTTGTTTCAAAAATATACCGTCAGCGCGCGTTTTAAGTACCATTTCTACAATCTGAGCCCAACCCAAGCTCTCTACGTCAGTTGGTTGCGAAGATACAGCTAGTCAAAGATGGGCATTTTTTCCAAAAAGTGAAAAAAAATCGATTTATTATAATTTAGTGCAAAATGCTTTAGGAAAGATGTGTTTTTGATTGAAAAATCTTTCTTTATTTTTCATCTAACGTCACCTACAATACTCACCGTATTATAGTTAACATAGCCGCAGACGCACTTCCCAGTCGAGCGCACAGTAAGCTCTCTGGCGCCGAAGCGAAAGCGCTGGTAGGTGGGGCTGCAGACTGACGACTTGAGCGCCGCGTACATCGCGCACACCTCCAGTACACAGCGCGGGCGCTTGCGGCTGGCGCCCTCGATCTCCATCACCTGGACAGTAATCATGTTATGTACAGTCACGGCTAAAATATGACAAAAAGAAAGGAAAGTAATAAAGAAAAACGAATGAAAGGCAGCTCCATGCAGCTAAGATGAGAATACTAATAATTTTCTGGTTTAACTGTACGTGTATTATGACTGAATGTTACCTTAAACACCAGCGACACATCATCGAGGTAGGCGTTGAAGCAGACGGGCAGCGGCGTGGCGGGCACGGGCGCCTCTTCCACGCCCCTCTCGCGGTCTGCAAGCGACGGCAGCCACGACCACGCCCACTCCGTCCAGCTCTCCGAGCGCGTCGGCTCTGCTGAGTTCGCTGACGACGTATCTGTAATAAAATGAAATCATGTTTATTTCTGTAAACTAGTAAGTACATCGTTTTAAAAACTTTTAGACGAACATTTTTTGGTCGATATTTTAAAACTATAAATGGGCTCAATGCTTAATAATAATAACAGCCGTACGGATCGATCGTAGGTTAAGCTACTCTTGCCGCGGTTGATTCCTGCATGGGTGTCGATCCATTACAATTATATCGAGACCCCTCCGTGCCTCGGAAAGTATCGTGTTACCCAGTAATTGGGTTGTGGAGGTCCGATAGGAAGCCACTCCATGTAAAAGAATAGTATTCAGCTGCATCGTGCAGAAGTGTTCCTTCAGCAGTCTGAGCAATGAGATCAGCTGTTCAATGTAACAACAGCTGGTAGTAACTAGTACTTACGTGGAGGAGCCGGGGAAACGGTCTGCTTGGGCGGAGCCGGCGCATTGCTGGTCATCGGCCGTTCCTTCAGTAGTCTGAGCAGTAAGACCACCTGTTCGTTGCTTACACTCCACGCTAGCTTGCCAGATCTCAGCTGGACGTCCAAGCTGGTCGCGCGACGAGTGTTGGCTGATATCAGCCGAGTCAGCACTCTGGAAATGTAAGAGGGAAATATTAAGAGACACGTGACTTTAATGCACTTAATCGTTCTGTTTCTGTCAATACTTTGAAGATGATAGAGACAGAACGATGTTTTAAATTAGTTTAGCATTAAACGTATTTAATTATTTGTGATGCAATTGGGCCTAAGATTATGAAGATTATATCAGTGAAACATGTTCTGAGGGCTTTAAAATAGGTTTAACTAAGCTCTGAATATTTGAATGAAATCTAATATGATTTTGGTTCAACTTTGTTTCGGTTATTTGTTTTCGTTATTTCACTGTTCACCCATCTTTTGCAACACGGTTATCAATGTGATGACTGCAGTTTATTAACATTTGAAAAACGTCTGATTTCTGTTTCTTATAAATGATAAAACTTGAAGAAGCTGCCTGTACGATGCTTGTTTCCTTTGCTCTATAGATTCGATGAAACTTTAATAGATATTCATCAGACCTGTCTTTTGGGGTGGGCACATACTAGACACAGAACTAGACTGAGTAAAGATTGACCAGTTGGATTTTTCAAGTAGATGGACGATCTTTGCTTTTTTGTCCCGTCTATCATAAGTATAATAAAATTAAATATCTGTGGTTTTACCTGAGATCAAGCTGGCACCTGTACAGCAGAGGTTCCTGAAAGAACCGTATCTTGCCGTCTGCGTCAGACTTGTCGAGACACAGCGTCAGGTCATCGAGGCGCACCAGCCTTCTGATCAGCGGGTGAACCTGGTCGATGTCTGGAAGGCGGATTAGAGGCCATCCATTAACAATTTAAGTTTTTTATTAATAGCCTTTAAATACTGTGTACACGATTTAATATCCATTTTGTATTTAATATCCATTGCGATGCGAGCTGTTTGCTGAAAACCATCCTTAATTTTTTTAAATGTTTATCGTCTACGCTCACCATATTATCATTCTGATACTTACATAAATCTTTGAAATTCTGCACTTTTCTTTTAAAAATTATATCTACAGTGATTGATTCTTGACACCCTACATAAATTGCATTTCAATGTCCCCCAGAGATCAGTTAGATTTAATCCGCCTATCTCCATTCCTTTTTCCTTTCCTAAGTACAGGCAAAACTCATACATAATGCGAGCGAGTTAGGAAATATACGATAAACCTTTTGTACACTTTTTTTTACACAGTTGTGTGCAGTGCAGCAAAATTGTGTATTAGTGTTTATTGTATATTTCTTATTACTTTTTATTTTTATCGTGCTTGTTAGTGTTCTTATGATTTCCATTACTTTTTATGTTTTTACCCGTGCGGACCTCTAATTGGCTCTGTGTTATCTACACAACAGTTATCCTTCTATTATTCAGGCTGGTTGGTTCTCCTGTACTTAAAATAAATATACAAACAATATTTTAGTGCAACACAAAGCGATCTTTCATGATTTCATAATATGTAATATAGATTAATTGGTCAAAACAGGAAAATATTTGACAGCGATTTGCGGCGTTGCCGACTTTCAGAATGCGCAGCCTTAAAATACGGAGAAGAAATTAACCTCCAGGTAACTTTAAAACCTGTCTGATCCGTTGTATCATTTCATACCTGCAAAAGTCGGTTCCCAGTTGACTCCAGCGCTATCTACGGCCAGATGTTTGACGTTAAGCGAGAGCACGATGTCGTCCTGCACGTACTTGACGATGAGGTGATGTACTCTCAGCGCGATGTTGCTGACTATGCGCCGCACTAACGCCTGCATGTACCCGGGCGGTGCTTCCACCACTTGGGCACTGCGGCTGTTTTATAATAGAAAGGAATTATATAAGGTATATCTTTTCATACGCGAAAACACTTAAGGGGTCATAGTACTAATCATAATGAACAACTTTCACTATGGGACCAAACCTGTAACCGCGAAAAAACACGTTCGCATAGCTCGTCAAAATGTAGGGAACAGCTGTTTTTCTTTTCGCGATCGAGATCCTTATATCGTTCACAGCATAATAATAGGAGAGAGGAAGCTTTAAAAACTTAACTAATCAGTCGTAACTTATCTAATGGTATTAGGGATTTTTTTCTACCTTGGTGGCGACGACGGCGACGGCGGGGTACCATCGGTTGGGGCAGGTGGATTCAGGCTTAGGACACATTCTGCAAATAAACAGCACGTTTTATAAGCAAAGCACCACTCGAAAGTGATCACATTGGTAAATCAGAGTGCGTATGCGTTCGGCTGAAAACCATGATCATACGCAACTTATTTAAGATGCAAATGGAAATGACGTGTGAAGGACGTACTACAGAAGCGATTATGGTCTGTTCCAAAAGTATATGATGAGAATGTAACCAAATGTATCAGAAAACGTACCTGTGGAGGTCAATTTGTTGTGTCACGTAGAAATCGTATGCTTTAATTTGATTATTTGAATACCGAAAACCGAAATTCTAATTTAAAAAGACAAATATGTTTTTAATTTGATTATTGTGGTTAATTTACGTCGACTATTTTGCAATTCCAATTTAATAATGTTATTCAAACAATAATTTGTTGGTAAAAGTGATGAGATATAAAGTTGAAACGTTTTTAATACCGATGAATGTGGTGTGACCATAGATATCCGGAGATATGCCTTCTATCTATATTTGTTCAAGTTCAAGTGTCGCCACTTTTTCCCCACTCCCGAAACTCACACAAAAGCAAAATAAATAGATACGCACGCACACAACTAAATATGCTTCACACATTTGTTGCTACTTATTGCACACATGCTCAAAAGGGGCGGGCATTAGAAAGTATAGATACAGCGACTGTACAAGTACTGCACACAAGCAACTCTAGCCTCAACTAAGGATGAGGGGTTGATATAAATATTTGATCGATAAAAATATCGATGAAAACAGGATATCTATGATGAAAACCGACTGCAAAAAAGAGAAGTATTTTTGGGCGTATTTTGACGTAATTAAAACCAAATTAAATAAAATCTAATTTATAATTCAAAAGTCATTTAAAACTGAAATAAAATGCATAAAAATAACATCTCTACAAAAAAAAAACGGCTGAAATAATTAGATCGAAGTGCAAAATATGTACTATGTTTTTTCAAAAATTTTATCCGTGTTATTTACCAATAAAACAAGTGTCACGCTTCTATAAATTTCTCCCCTCATAAAATTTCCATACTGGGGGCCTTATATGAAAATCGATTCTTAAGGAGTAAACAAACTCCAATAATATTATTTTATACTAGCTGAGCTCCGCAGTTTCACCCGCGTAGGTCGATCACGGTCCCGTGGGAATATGGGGATAAAACGTATCCCATGTCCTATTCCAGGTCATGGTCTACTCGAGTGCCCATTCTCTCCTCTCTAGAGTAGGGAAAGTCGCGGCGGCGGGGCGGCGGCGGCGCCCGGCGCGCGTCGAACGGTTCGCGTATTGCATTTTTATACTCGTGATAACTTCAAAATTAAATGACCGATTCGAATGAATTAAAAAGTATTTTACTGATACATAAAAACCCTTGATGTTAAAACCACTACTTATTTGAATAAGAGTTAATATATTATTATATTGATAAAACTCCTTCGGAAATAAAGCATTAATTTCGAACAAATTTGATTAGCATAAAAAAGGTTATAGTGAGTCAATCTTAAAAGATACGTGCTGTCGCGGATTTTTTTTGAGAACTTTTAAAGAGGAACAATCCCATCATACGTAATATTTGCGTAACTTAAACTGTTTACGTAGCGTACGCAACTGAAGCTCTCAAAAAGGTTTTCTCCCATTTTTGCAACTTTTTCATGTATGTATGTATGCTCCGGTCCTATTGGTCGTAGGGTAGCGTGATGTTATATAGCCTATTACCTTCCTCGTTAAATGGACTATCTAACAATAAAAAGATTTTTTCAATGCCAACCAGTAGTTCCTGAGATTAGCGCGTTGAAACAAACAAACAAATAAACTCTTCAGCTTTATAATAATATAAATAATATATAAAATTAATTAATTTAGATTAATTAGCAAATGTTAGTATATTATATAAATCCGTAAGAACAACTAAAAATTATCGATATCCATATCTCAGCGCTGACCACCACTAACGCATCGTTTTAAAATGTCACAATTAAATATTTATAAAATCATTAAATATTATATAATGAATGCTTTGATTTTTTACCTATCCACTTGTCTTAAGGTTTGTTTTAATTGTCCTATTTTTGCAAATAAGCACGGAACAATTCGGCATTTTGTAAAAATACGAAATGACAGTGACACGTTTCGATGGAAACATAGAATACACGATGCGCACCGTCGTCAGGCGCATATACACCCAGGTTGGCCAAGATCAGGCGACATGTACCACGCCTCCAAGCCATATCCCTCGATATCCGTGGGTGTGACTGTCGTACTACCAAGTCATAGATCTCAAGTTCGAACCCAAGCCACGCACATCTGACTTTTCGGATTCATGTGCGTATTGTATAATTATCACTTGCTTTAAAAACGGTGAAGGAAAATATCGTGACGACACCCGCAAGTCAGGGAGATATTTCTAGACGGCATGTGAAGCCAAGTCAGAGGCCCTTGGGCGGCTTTAAAACTCTGACACTAGCTTAGTAACACTAACCACACGAAAAGAAGATTTTTTATTATTATTAAAAATGTAACTGGGCTTGTTTACACTTTCAGATACTTACTTTTGGGACAGATTATAGACAGCTGCATACGTATTCACAAATAGGTAAGTACCAAGTTCAATATGACAAAGTCCAAGAGTTTTCAACCCGTTCGCAAGATACCTACCTATAGTATCGATGGTGACGACGATCGGCTCGGACATAATCTTGGTCCAGGGCACCTGTATAAGAAGCTCGTGGATGCGGCCGGAGACCAGCGTGAAGGGTAGCGCCACCTCCTGCTGCAGCACATCCGCCTTGATCACCAGGTTGTGGAGCGCCACGCCACCGCCCCATAGTGACACCTGTGGAGCATTGTGCAAGTTAGACCATGCTTCATCATTATTTCAACGAAAGACGTTCACTGCTGGACGTAGGCCTCCCCCAAGCGTCGCCACATCGACCGGTCCTGTGCTTTTCGCTTGCAGGTCATCGGTCCACCTTGTAGAAGACCTTCTTTCACCACGATTTAGAGAATTTATTCCGGGAGACTTATACAGGGTGGCCGGAACATTGACGTCCAAAAGTAAAATTCAGGTCCCTCATATCGTGGAGTATCCGAATCACCCCCATGTATGTTCCGCGATTTTTCATAGCTTCGAGTTATGATTTTTTTTCAGAAATTTTGAGAATTTTCCACCTGACCAATTTATAAATAATCTAAAAAGAAAAGTAGAATGCTTTGTCGAACATTTTTTTTTATAGTCGTATTTAGATTTTTAATTTGTAGATGAAAATTAGAGTCATAATTTACCGAATGTACGTTTTTCACTTAAGACCAACATTTTCATAACTTTCATCACAGTTACGAAGCTGATTATTTTATGCATAAAAGCACAAGTCACGAAGATTCAGTTAAAAAAAAAATGTTCGACAAAGCCTTCTACTTTTCTCTTTAGGTTATTTTTAAATTGGTCCGGTCGAAAATTCTCAAAAAACTGAAAAAAAATCGTAACTCGAAAGCTATAAAAAATCGCGGATCATACATGGGGGTAATTCGGATAACCCACGATACGAGGGACCTGAATTTTATTTTTGGACTTCAATGTTCCGGCCACCCTGTATGTATACATTAATATTAAACTAAAATATAATAAGGAAATCTCGAGGTTTTGTCAAATCGTAACACCCGTGTGAAGCAGGGTCAGGACTGACTAATCCGTTGTGACTCATGGCCTTTCACATGGCAGGAATTCTCGAAAAACATGTGTGACACTACTACAAAGTAGAAATACATTGAACTTGCAGAAACAACATGTGTGGTTTAAACGATATACTCGTATCGATTGACTCGAGATATAATCGGCTAGTGCAGTTGTTGCTAATACCTAGGTCATAAAAGGCCTTGGTTCTATGGATCATGATAATGGTACTTGTTTGACACATTGCATGTTATCGAATCATGTTATCTACAAAATGTACATATACATACAATATGTGCGTAAGGACTAGACTTCAAGTACAGCACAGTAAAAATTAAATTTAATTGCATTTAGATATTATAATAGTAAGAACATCGACTTTCGGTAGCGGCCTTTGCTTTAACCTTGCCCTAGAAAAATAGACAAGTGAGTAAAATAAATTCAAGACTTTGTTCGGTGAATCATAGGCATAAATTAAATTCTAAATAATTCGAAGTAAGCTATTTTATCTTGATAAAATTATTATCTACAAGCGACCCGTCCCTGTCGGACGGTTTTTATGACTAGACAAAACATTGAGATTTCTTATTTATATAATATAGGTATGTAAATTTAATAAAACATATTATACATTTAAACCTTCCAGAATAAATTGTCTAAACAATGGTAAAAACCACATCAAAACCTATTGCGTGGTTTAGAAAAACAACGCGGACATACAGACAAAAACGAAAAGCGACTTTAATTTATAATATGTACAGATATAGATGTGTGTTATAAATATTATAATGGTGATATCTACAGACTGATATGTACTTGTTGTTGCCGTTGAACGAGTTAGCACCATGCATTCAGTGAAATAATTCGAATATCGATAAATAAAGATCTGGTTACCAAATCTACTAATGACGAAGGCTAAAGATGATGACTCATTGATTGTTGTGTTAGACGATATTTCCCTTGAAGTATTTGCTGCATCAACTCTCTGTAGCACTCTCAGTTCTCACTTTCACATTTATAATATTAGTTAGGATTAGGATTACTTATCAGCTCTTGTTCACTGACATATACCTAGTATGTATTTAATTATTTATAATTGTTTATGAATTACTGTTATTTGTGAATCTATATTTTTCATACGACCAAACGACGACTGGTGGTGAGAAACAGCAAAAGCGTCACCTGGACGTGATTGAAACTAAACACATTACCACGGCGTCGTCGAAACGTATGCACTGGATGAACGCATACGCTAAAATTGCAAAAAGTGCCATATTATCTAAAAATCTTAAATTTATTTATGCTAGCTACGGCTACATTGTCGCGATAAGGCGAACTAAACTTCGTGCGCTCTCCTTCACACACCCATAGTTTACGTTATCGCGACAATGTAGCCCCAGCGTCACCGAGACGTCGAGTCGAGCTTTGTATGAGAGAGAGCGCGTGAAGTGTACTTCACCTTATCGTGGCCCCAGCATTATTGACAGATTTGAAAATTTACCCAATAAAGGTGCTAAATAGCGGATAAAACTTTTTATAGAAAATCGCGATTTTTTGCGAATGAGAAATCCTGTCAGACAAAAGGCTTGTATTGTTATAATAGATCATTACCTGGGCATCAGCGGGTTTGAAGTCCCGCACATACTTGTCCACATAGCTCAGCAGGATAGGTGTTACATACGATTCTATTTTAAACATCTTTCAAGGCGGCTGCTAAGCTTTTGTACTCCGCATCATGGAACTGAAACTGATAATAAAAAAATACAATAAATATAATGAGGTAATCAATGTATGGTTTGTAATCAATGCCTCTTGAATGAATCACTTTTTGATAAAAACACATACAAATTATGCCCATTCTTGGCACTACATAGAAATAAATGAATATTTTAGTAAGTAGATGCTGTTTCACAGACAGTGCCCCAGACAAAACAGTTTTCACCTGCACTAGCTCCAAAACTATACATCAGAATGACGTAGTGTCAAGGATAAAAATGATCTCAACTATATGATTAACGTAAGTATCGTTTTTTATTTGAAAGTACGTACTTAAGTTTTGCTTTTGGTAAAATGGTAGCCGTTATAACTGTTCCATGACTGAAGGGACAAAAAATTATATCTTAGTGAGTACCTCTACACTCACTAAGATATAATTTTTTGTCACTTCAGTCACACTTCATATGCCAAAGGCTAGGTAGATGAATCTCAATCATCTCAGTGTAGAGGTACTAAATAAATCAATATTCAGAACCAAGGTAGAGTTTCAGTCAAGAGTTTGGGGTTATTTTGTAAGGTAATGGGCAACAGTTAATCACAGGCCCCACTAGGAATGAAGCAAAACAAAGCTAAGTTTGTTTTGATTTCTTCTGTGTCCTTTTATACTTCTGTTCACACCATGTACTAAGGGAAACAAAAACGGTAGTAATAAAAGACATGGAGGAAAGCTAAATTAACTTAGCTTCATTTTGATCCGTACCCAGTATGGCCCGCACTTTAGTCCCATAATACTAAAGTGTGTTTAAGATATGTGCACCACATTGACAGGAGTCCAGGGTGGAATATTTCCCATTAGTCTGCTTGTGTCCTTTGCCCCTTCTGTTTTGTAATAACTCACTTTACTCTTACGTCACCAAGGCCGAAAACAAAGTTCATTTGAAAGAAAACAAATAGTTTATACAGTATTGTTTCCATTTTAGAACCAGTTACAATATGACCAGTGGTTCTGTGGAGCAAAACTTTCTTATTCAGTTTGCTTCATAGTTGGTTAAAATTGCGAAACGTTACAAAAAGTTAAATGTTCATAGATAGCCATTCTGATAAGGAACCTATGTAAAGAACTATTCAAAACTCGAAAAGAACTTCAACATAAACCACCGTGGTACGTGGATAAATAAATAAACACACAAATTTTGCCGGAAGTAATTCACAAACTAGTTAGCCTTACCTATTAAATGCCATAAAGTTTCGCGAGGAAGACGCTATTGGATTATTACTTTTAACATTACTTTCACAGAAATTTAACTACAATTTCGAGTAATGTGTTGATAAAATAGGAAAAAGCAAAATAAACACCGCACTTCAGTTTTTCTATCTGTGGTGAACTTCAAATTTCACGTCAATATGTCAAACGGACAATGCTACCTCATGCTACTGCCAACTGGATTTCGTTCAGAAATATTACGAAAATTCTATGGAATTAGAATGTTAGCTCACATAATTGAGTTTCTTTTGGCATTACGGGCCCGAGCACAAAATAATCACATTGTGGACTGAAAGTCCAAAGAAACTATAGTTCAAAAAAGTAAAAAATAAGTGAAAGGTTGTGGTAAAAGGGTAGGTAGGGTAGGTAGGGTAGGTAGGGTAGGTAGGGTAGGTAGGGTAGGTAGGGTAGGTAGGGTAGGTAGGGTAGGTAGGGTAGGTAGGGTAGGTAGGGTAGGTAGGGTAGGTAGGGTAGGTAGGGTAGGTAGGGTAGGTAGGGTAGGTAGGGTAGGTAGGGTAGGTAGGGTAGGTAGGGTAGGTAGGGTAGGTAGGGTAGGTAGGGTAGGTAGGGTAGGTAGGGTAGGTAGGGTAGGTAGGGTAGGTAGGGTAGGTAGGGTAGGTAGGGTAGGTAGGGTAGGTAGGGTAGGTAGGGTAGGTAGGGTAGGTAGGGTAGGTAGGGTAGGTAGGGTAGGTAGGGTAGGTAGGGTAGAGGTATTTGAAAGAGCATACCTTCAGTGTGGGCTCACATTAATTTAGTGAGGATCGATTCTTCGGAGATAAAGTAGAGAACTCACTTCCGCACAGTCGATCATCCCGTATTTAGCCCCCATAAGAGTGAACTTTCTAGAAATGAAAGAAACACAAATTAATGATTAATTCATTTTAGTTCGACATTTGTATATTGTGTTCTATATCTCATTTCCTACGAAATGTATGAGTTTTTTTTTGTGATTTCTGACTTTTCTAGTACTGAAACCAGTCCAACACGATTTTTTGAACCTTAAGTATAAGAAACAGGGTCAATTAGTATCAAAAATAGTTAAGGTCCCTGTCCCATTTCAAAAATCCACCTGTATAATTATTATGTCATGTTTGATTGACTGTTTAGCTCCATGAATGTATAGCGTGACAATCATTACAAGGTCAAATCTGAAACTATCAGCAACATTTTAACGTTTTAGCTCGTCTTTTTATAATTTGTGGTAAACTATGGAAGATAAGGAACAAATTGCAATCGTATTGCTCATCCCCCATATCAAATAGCGTGATATTTTATTGCCTAAACTGAACTGACCTGCTTGGTCTAATTGCCTAACTTATTTTCGTAACCGATTACGACTAATTTGTTTCATTTTGACAGTTCAACAACATTCATTGCGTTTATTACGTTGTTGAGTAGATTTTATTTCGAACATAGGTAGCAATGGGTTAGAAATTTGTTTCAAACCGATTCCAATTGATTGATCGTGTACGAAATTAGAGTGTACCTATTACGATATTATCTATCTATGCAAAATTATAATAAAATCTATCCGGTAGTATTTGTGTCATGATGGAACATACATTCAGACAAACAAACAAACATTCTAAAAACTATTATTTTCGGCAATAGAATCAGTTTTGACTTCGCTATGATTTAAACTGCCAATATTGCAAGAGAAATAACTGAGCGAGCAGCTATGACTGATCACTGTGATCAGATAATCCAACACAATAACACATGCATGTCTGTCCAATAGCAAAAATTGCAAGTCACTTGAACCTCGTGATAATATTATATACTCTGTGCCGACTGATTGACATGAATTTCCGAACTCGATAGATCGATTTCGTGCTGTTGTCCTTGTCTTGATGACAGCCAGTTGACAGATGAGAGACACGATACGAAAGGTCGATGGGTCAGTAAAAAATGTATTTTTACAGTAGATTTTAGATGTCCGTCATGGTTTTTGCTCTTTGCCATTAAATGCTAAATGCTATGGTTTTGTTTGTATGCATGTAAGTTACTTTTGTTCTCATTAAAAATATTCGGACTAGGTTATAATATGTTGTCATTGTTGCAATGTTTTGTCGCATTTCCAACGATTTGTTTTTCTGTTGTATTTGACGAAATAAAGTTATATAATAGATAAATGCGCTGTTGGCTACATGAAAATATTTTAAATGACTATTTAACGATGTTTGGTCAGGAATAAATTATGTTTCGAACAATGGCTGTGTGTCGATTTTTTTAAGCTTTACCTTGTGTTTTATTCGTAAAGTGTTATCTTACGAACGAAACTTAGACTAGAATATATTTTTTCATAGTTTTAATAATGTTTTTTCGCTTGTTATTTATTACGAAACAAAGATTTTTGTTTTGTTATGATACTTGTTTACTACATCACAGTTGGGCCATAGCTTCTTTTCTATCATTATCGAGAACTGGTAGATATTTCTATTCCTTGTTGTATGAAGCAGTCACTTAGCTTTAAAAGTAGGGCCCTGTATGAAAAGAAAGATTATACACATAGGTATCACATTGTGGAAAACATGATCAGTTCTTCAGATGTTCAAATAAACATCAAACTTGACAAATCCCTATATAACATGTCCATTCAATAAGATTTTAGTCAGGGCGAATACATGTAATCCTAAAAGCTGGCAAAAAAAAAATTACATTTACAGTTTCATGTACTTAGTACAAACCCAAATTCAACAAATGAAGTTGGGAGATTTGTTTCATATAGGTATGACATAATATTTAATCTTTTTGGGAGAAAATGCATAGTAAATAAAGCTTCTGTAAATTGAAATAGTCATTCAGAAATATAACTAAAATTGCGGAAATATTTCTCGTTTACTTAACAATCAATCTTAAAAAATAACTTATGAGTCCCATAGACTAGTAGATTTTAGTAACTAAATTCAAAATATCCTATTAGATAAATTTCGGGGATTTGATAGTAAGACAGCAAGTATATGTATAAAATACTTTTACATATGAAATTTTATAGATTTCTGCTACAGCTAAATTTTGCTGCTCACTATAATAGACATCCTTGTTTTATTAGATTGATCACCACCATCTTCTTGGTCCTATCATAATTATTTACTTATTTACTTGTGGTTGGTGCTGCTAGTAATTTTCTCTTATACTCCTTTATCAGCAGTTGTCTCTCTTTTGCATTCCATCTTTCACAAAATTCATTCAATGCTTTCTTTGTTCCCTTCGTATTTTCTTATAGCCATTCACAATCAAGTTCAAACCCTTTCCCACAGGCATTTGTTTTTCCTCAACCTCACAATATGTAATACCTATTTGTTAGATCCAATACAATAGTTATAATTTGTATCAATAGTCTTTGGACTAGTCCTGGGATAAGTTTTTATTGTACATAGGTACATGTGCCAAGAGATGTGTAATTAATACATTGATTTAATATGGCAATGGTTGCTTTTTTTATATTCTATGGTGTTTTCATCATCAGTGATGTAAAAGATTTCCTACTTGTCTCGTTCCACACATGACTGATTGAAACTTCCATGTGATCAACCTTGAGAAAGTATGATTACTAGTACCATGATGAACATGAGAACATCATCAACATGGGTACTGTTTATAAAGTACCTATTATTGAATCAACTCACAAAGAAACTAAGTATTCATTGAATAAAAAAAATAATGTGAGATCAGAAAGGGATATTTCAACCACATCAAAAAAAAAACACGTTTACGCCACAGTAATCAAATAGAAATCAGTTTACTGTCGTATATGAAATAAAAGGAAAAGCCCTATTTTTAATCAACAATTTTTTTTAAAGAACCCCACTTATCTACCACAACTGTGAGCTCAAGAACGCTAGTCTCGGTCTTAAGAATGTTAATTGTTTTAAATAAATATCATGCAATAAGTTAATATGTATGATAGTTCCTTTCAAAGTTTCCTAGGTAACAAGTTTCTAAGTAGATAAATAAATATATTATTTTGGATCAACTAAATTATATTTAAAAAAACTTATGATCAACAATCAGCAACAATTCTTTGTTTAATTTTTTAGAATAAAAACAGCTGAAGCATTTGTATAACCCTTGCAGTAATATAAACAAAACAGTACTTATAGATTTATTATTCTCATGAAGGACACAAATTGTTTGCATGAAGTTAGCTTTAAAATAATTGTGTATGTCTATTGAGAGTGATTTTAATTTAAATGTTGTAAAACTACATCTTAGTTGGCAGATTTTCATTTGCTTTCTGGATTATTCGATCATTGCATTATTTGATATTTTGCATGTCAAACAGCTATAAATGTGGCAACATATTCATATTTTTGTAAAATTTATTATTTAATCAGTTTTTACCATCTGTAAGCTGACATTTGGGGGAACATTTAAAACTATAAAATATTTCAACTTATAATGATTTTGTTTCAGGATGCAAAACTAACAACAGAGCAAATTTCATGTCAACAATAATAATAAAATATATTAAGCATAATAATAGCGCGTCAAGGATATTAGTAATGCATGTACAGAACACTCTTAGGAAACTTTATGTAGCTAGGCTAGTTTGAAAATTTAAATATGATTCATAATATAAATGTAAGACATATCCATAGAAAGCTATGCTGAAATTGACAAATAGTTTTTACAGATATTTAGTGTTTACATGTGAGAAGGTTAACAAGGCACATGTGAGGAGATTCTCGCATTTGAATTGTGATCGGAAGACATGTGGTACGGAGCGTGTGGACATAAAACTAACTGCACAGTTCCATTCGAGCCAACAGTTGCGACAACACGGTCACGGGAAGAAGCGGTTGAAGATCAAAATACCGCCGTTGAATTCCAATGAGTGCAAGAAACATAAGCCAATGAGTGATCCGCTGCAACCATCTATTAATCATGCAAGCTATGGAGGACAATTTGATGTGTAAGTCATTACAATACTATATTTTTTAATTAGCATATATGCCTACATCAGTCGGCGTGATTTTTTTCGACATCTTCAACAATCATCGTCATATTTCAGCCAATTTTTCACCTAAACCTATTATACACCTAAACCTATTATTATACACCTAAACCTTCGGCATTTGGTGAAATCCGTATGAAAATCCGTTCGGTAGTTCTTGAGTTTATCGCGTTCAGACTGTCTGAAACAGACGCGGCGAGCAGTTTTTGGGTTCCCGACGGACGCCCGGATGTACGGACGGACGGATGGACGGACTGACGGAAGTACGGAAGGAAGGACGGACGGACGGACGGACGGACGGACGGACAGACGGACAGACGGGCAGACAGACAGACAGACAGACAGACGGACGGTCATAGCCTTAGTAATAGGGTCTCGTTTTAACCTTGGGGTACGGAATCCTAAAAAGAAGCTCTGTGATTTTTTGGGATCCGACCGATTCCGACCTTACTAAGCAAATTTTTTTTATTAAATTGCTTGTCATAAAAACTCTTGCCCTATATTTTTTTTATTGACTGACATCATTGATTTGTCAATGACTGACACTGGTAACTGTCTGACAGATCTTAAATCTGGTTGTGGATGAATTAAAATTATTTTCAATTTTACTGATGTGATTTGGGCTTTGTTTACGGATAAACGTTTAACTGGCATTATTACGGCAATAGCAGCCCGATAGATTGGTAAGTATGGTTTTTCAACTATCTAATTATGTAATAATTGATTTTCTCTACAATAATCATTGACAATATAAGGTATATTGTCAATGAGTATTCCGACATCTGAGTAGTCATCTCTTACGAAAGAATACGAAGGGGTACCGTATAATAGGCAGAGGTTAAAGACACTCACATTTCTTTAATGTTATTGGCAATCTTTTGGCCACTAACCGGGGTCGAGTCCAGACATCGAAATGGAAACACCCCATTTTTCGACCCCGGTCGAATATAGAACCCGACACGTTTTAGAAGTCGTGCTTCCTGTCTACTACCATATTGTTGCATGTTGTAATAAAGTGTTTTTTACAGGTTTAAGATGATACGAGGCTACCATGAATGCGGGGCATCAGATAATAAAGGCATTGAGTGTACCGTTCGAACAGAGAACTTGCAAACACCTGATGTTTGTGTCACTAATGTGGTCAATCTGCGAGTCTGATTACTGAAGTCTGCGGAACACATTTGTTATGTTATCGAATAAATGAAAACAATCTTGACGAGTGTTTCATTTAGTTTAATTTAATTTGTTTTTTAGGAATAATAAATCCATAGTTATTCTGCGCAGCCTTGAAAACGAACATTCATGTCAAAGCTTTCTCTTGAATTATTTTATATTTCAGAGCAACAACTTGTATCGAAACCTTTTCCTGTTAAAACCAACTTATTGCCGTAAACATTTTCTCCTAGGTTCTTGATGAATCAAACGATCTTATTTGAAATTGAGATCATGGTAATTATTACTATGGTTAAAAAAATGGCACTATTTTCCGTACACAAAAGAAACATTTCTGAGCCTGACGCACAGAGGAAACCCGCCTTTAGAATGAAGATATTGATATTGTGTATTACTAAAAAATATGATGTTTAATTACATTTTCTAATCATTTGTTTTTTTGTTTAGTACGGCGAGTAATAATGAGGAGTGGCTGCAGCAGACGGAAGAGATGGCATCGTCGGGCGAGAGTCGAAGGACCTCACTTAATATACCATCTGACTTCAGGGTGTGGGAGACTGTAGGAGGCGGCCGAGATAATAGGCACGGTGTGTATTTTATTTATTCCTTTTAAATATTACTACAGTCCGACTTTTTGATTAAGAGAGAGTAAATGATTTTACTATAATGATAATGTTCCGCTACAGGGATTGGGCCGTAATCCACGACGGGGGCAAAGTGTGGTTTGGTAAAAGTCACAAATTTTTCGTTCTTATTATTCTCAAATGTGTTTTTCTAGTATAAGTTGTCCCTGTACACACAGTAGAAATTTTCTGAAACTGCACAGTCACCGCTTACCGACGGTCTGGCTTCCGCAGGTCCGTCGCTGAAGTTCAAGGTGCTGTCGTACAACTTGCTGGCTCAGTACCTGCTGGAGTGCCACCCCTACTTGTACACAGACTGCTCGCCGCGCGACCTCAAGTGGAAATCCAGGGCTGCACGACTCTTCGATGAAATCACCAGTTTATCACCTGATGTATGTTCTTATTTACAATCTTTTTTATAAGAGTTGTGATGATATGGTCAAATCTTGCACGCTAATTTTGGAACACTTTCTCTTGGGGTATCAAGTAGAAAAAATTTAGAGTCATTCAGTTACAATGCTGCAGTCAGGATAGAAACCGCCATGTTGCGATCGTTTTTGATCCTTACTTTGAACACCCTAAAATCGCTGATCAGAGAGAAATAACTTGAATACTCATGTGTTTCAGATACTATGTTTACAAGAAGTACAATCTTCGCACTTAGAAAGTTTCTTCGCGAAGTTCGAACAGATCGGCTACACCAAGATATTCAAGAAGAAGACTGGGCACCGGCATGATGGATGCGCCATCTATTTCAGGAACTCTATGTTCGAACTGAAGGGGCATGTCGGTGTAAGTACAAGCATTCAATCAACTCAACCTGTCGCATTACACTGCTGGACATAGGCCTCTCCCAAGTCGCACCGTATCTCGTTTCTCCAGTGTATCTCAGCTCCTTTTTTAAGATCTTTGCACATATGTAACAAATAAAATGTATGTACGGTGTAAAAGGCGGTACAAAGGGTGCGCTTATGAGAAGAAATTAATAATATAAAATATGAAAAGGTTTTACTGCAGGAACAACTCGTGAGTCAATAAATAATGATCAGCACTGTGATGTGACATTGTAAAAGCTACGCTAGTAGTACCAAAATAACAGGAATCATTTTCAAATAAACGTAATTTCATACTTAAAAAATCGTTTTTAAGACCTAACTTTCGGGAAAGTTAATATTTGTTAGTACTTCAAACTGTGCGTCACTCCGTCAATTAGCTACTTACTCGGGGAACTGTTTTATGTAAAGATATGAGATAAGATTAGTATCTCCAGTATCCATGCTGTGCGCTCTATTATTAGTGTGAACATCTCCAGTATCCATGCTGTGCGCTCTATTATTCCAATACTCGTGGTCACCTAGGTCATTAGGAAACTGGGGCTCCTTTGTGTGTACATTTTCTTCAAAATCTTGACTGCCAAAATTGACAATGCAGACTGCAGGGATATAGCTCGACCTTTCTATTCAGCTGCGACCTTGTCCGATACACTCGCGGAGATAACTAGTTCAGCTGTCAGTTGATTTATAGCACCATTGTCACCAAGTCGCGAGTTCATATTATCAACGCGGCACATTCATTGTTTATCTGTCGCTGTATCTAATAGTACTTATTATACGCACACGAGGATTTAAATGTGAATGTAATCTTTATCTATGGATAAATTTAAGCTATTGTGTGTTATGCTCAGCTGTTATCTGATACTCGTGTCGTTTCGTTTGATTGGTAAACACTGAGGTCTTTCTGTCTCGGATTCTATTACGCTGATGCTTTGGTGTTGGAACTCATCTTGCTATGGGTAGCGATTGAAGCAATGCTGGTGCCAGGCGATAGTATATGTCCCTGCGAAAAACCTAACCTTTGAGATTGTTTGCTCTCGAGTGCCTGCCATGTCTGCATTTTGCTGGCAACAAATATTAAGGTTATTTTTTAGGAGCAGGAACTCTGAATAACCTTCGATTTTGATAGTGATTGGTCATCAGCAGGTCTATTTGTCAATGCAGCTTTTTTACTGCTACGTCAGAAATAAAAAAGCTTTCAAGATGTACCAATCAGTTCTAAGCTACAGGGCCATTTCCCTTCTCGGAGAAAAACTGAATATACAATAATATCACACGCCAACATCACGCGATCATGATACATCACACGCCAACTGCGTGCTTGCTATTTTAGACCATAAGTTAATATACTTCAAAAATATAAATATACATAAAATACTTCAAAGTGAAAGTCATTAAGGTATAAATGCAGTTTCTAATCGCTTGATTAGGAAATAATTTGCATTATCGTTGCTCCGCGATTAAATTTATCGTTACTAGAAATGTAATGTGGTTTTAAACTACCATTAAAAAGTAACTGATAGGTAAATTCTACAGTTATTTAATCAGTACATTACAGCCGCATCGAGCCGCAGCGCATCGCATTTCAGACACATACAAGTGCGGTGCGGCCCGCCTGCATAAGCGATGGTTATACAAAATGTGTCCTAATGTGCGGCAGCTTTTATATAGTGACATAAATAAGTATGAATAGCGTTACTCCGTGGCGATTGTTCATTTGCATGAATTGCGTACGATTTAAGCATGGCTAATTGTAAAAAACAAGTATGGCTAAAGATCTATCCACAGCTCGACTTCCCCACTGCTGGGCCTCTCCATGCTTATGCCAATCTCCACGCTCCTGTGCCTCATCATAAAATCATTCAGATACTATACAACGCCACTGCGTTAAACTTAGAGTGCTACAAGCATCTGTTTCCGCCTGAATTACATTGACAATCTGGCGGCAAAAGAATAGCTATTGATTTAAGATTTTTGTGAAATTCGCGAGAAATTTTAGTAACAAAACAAGATGGTGTAGTTTCAATTATAGGTTCCAATTTTGACCACGCGCCAAAAGAACCTTTTAGCGTTATAAAATACTCCTTTTGTTTCGTCTGTATTCAGATATTGAATTATACACGTGCGCCTATTACGAGTACTAAGCACCAGATTGGTGAAACTAACTCACAAAACTTGTCCTTCTGCAGGTGGAATTCAACCAGCCCGAGCTTCCAATCCTAAACCGGGACAACATCGGTGTAATGGTGAAGTTGGCGCCCTACGAAGTTCCCGGCTCGCCAGTGGTGGTAGCCACCACGCATCTGCTGTATAACCCGAAGAGGACCGACGTGAGGCTGGCCCAGATGCAGGTCTTCCTAGCTGAAATCGACCGCTTCGCTTTCTATGATAATGGGAGAGAGTAAGTTAACACTTACTCCAATCCACTCCTGGGCAATAAAAGGTGCCAATACTAGCCTGTTATTGTTCCATTACAAGACACGAGATTTAATTACGACCCATGCTCAAGATATAATGGCCAGGTTCTAGGTATTTTCACGATTTTTTCTTTTACCGATGGCAATAATGTCCAAGATAAACTCAGAAAGAGTAATCTTTATTAACATTTTAAATAAAATATACAATCTAAGTTTAGCAATATGTACAAAGGGAAAAAATTATATATAAAGGAAGGGCTCATAGGGCGTCAAAAAATTCTTCCGCATCGCTGTCAGTGGGAAAAGTACCCAAAAGGCTGGCAGCATTGCCACGTTGGATGGCAATGCCGATTCTTTGACCTAGAAATTGGCCAGCCCTCTGGTCACGTGAAGAGTCGACCAACCGCTGGGCGATGTCCCGAAATATTCGATGAGCACTGGGACCCCACGGCCCTAGTGTTTCAACCCCAAACGGCTCAAAAATATAGCTACCAATAAGGTTGTTATATTTGCGCCGTTTGAGGTTCAATCACTCAGAAAGTAAATAATTATGAATTGAAAATGTCACATTGGCACTTACCTGGATTTGAACCCACAATCTCGTGTTGCTTTAGATAAATTTAATGGATTGTTTGGATGTTTATGTTTATGATTTGTTGGAGGCTTATGATACGTTGGACGAAAGATTGTAACCCGTGGTCCAGTACAGTTCCGTCCAGACCTAAATTCGACCAATACCTGAGGCGCTAGCACGAACGCGCGCCGTATACGTAACGTAAATTCCGAAGATTTTTGTATCCAAAATACAACAGATCCTAGTGTTGGTTTAAATGTTTGCGTCAAGCACAATTAGCATCACATATAGTGTTAAAAATAAGTAAATATTTTGTACAAAACGAGTGTTTTTGACTTGAAAATCGTTCGAATTTACGTTACTTTTAGTCCATGCTAGGCCCACTAGTATCACAAAATAGTTGTAAACGTGACATTGATGACGCCTAGGTACTAGTGCTTAGCATTTTACCAACCCCCTTGGTTATTATCAAATTACGAAGTGGTTGGTGGGTTGGTTAGTTCATCCGAAGCGACACGTTTCTCACTTGTTATTATATTAGTACGTTTTCTATTGTTTTCAGATCGGGACACCTTCCTATAATATTGACGGGTGATTTCAATTCCACACCCGACAGCGCTGTTATAAAACTGTTAGATAGAGGACTTGTTAGGTATGTCATATTTCTATGTATTGTAATATTCACTGAATAGGATGTGGATATCTATTACCACATACGAACGATCTGATGATCGATATCTGAGGTCACACAAATCCCAAATGGCGCAAGCAGCGTTTTCCGCGAGATTATGATAAAGCCTGACAAAATCAATCTGGCAGTGGTCCTCCAAACATAATACTCGCCTGGTCGGACGATTCTCCCTATTAATAAAGGATAAGGAACTTTCCACCCTGTTCCTACACCCGAGGGTATAGGAACAGGAGGTTATAATGGCCGATTTTTTAATCTTCAGATAACGTGTAACTGAGGAATAAACGTTGCAGTTGGACAGCTTTTATATAGAAAATGTGTGAAATCACCATATTCTTCAAATAAAAGTTATCTCGCGATTGAAAATTCGGCCCCAAAAGGAAAATAAAATTGAGTTACAATTGATAAAAATAACGAGTTCCTTTCTATTTAAAAATATATAAACGTTGTAAATTTCTGAACTTTTTAAAATTGCGCTTATATTTCATCGCAACGAACACGGAAGGGAGAACTAATGGACTAATTTACTTGAAACCACAGTGCAGGCCCATACCGGGACAGTTCAGATTGGAGGCGGATAGGCGTGACTGACAACTGTCAGCACCTGTCAGTAATCCTGGACAGACAGCAGGGCCGCGACACTAACTTCGCTGAACTTAAGGTGAGCCACACATACGTTGAATAATAATATTTCTGTGTTTCATTTTTAAAACAACTCTTGTATTCGCGGGGGGCGAAGTCGCCGTTAAAGTCACGGGGTGTCGCAGCACTTCTCTAACCATAGCACAAACAACAAGAAGGTAAATGACAAATAAACACTAATTCGCGGGAATCCATGAAAAACATATTTAGTAGACTAGGTGAGTTGTGACAGGCAGACTTAAACTGTATTGGACGGCATTCTCCTTTATCTCATAAGTGGCCAATAAATCGGCAAACCACTGGGTGAGGTGCTACATATAATAAAACAATAATAAGCATCGTTATGGCCGCGCTTCCCTCGACCTTCACGAATTGATCGATCTTATTTTTAACTATGTCATAATGATGTATTCCTTAGCTATATAACTCTGAGGACTGCACCGACGCGCCGCCGAGCGGGCAGAGCGCCGCGCTAGTGGACCAGTTCGGCACGATGTTCAATAGCAGCACCATCTGCCACTCGCTCAAGCTCGGCTCGGTATACGACAGCCGCTGCGGCGCCACCACCTTCCAGGACTATTGGGTCACCGTTGATTATATTTATTTTAGGTAAGTTGTGTAATGTCAATCGTGTCTGTACCAAAAGTATCGGAAGTAGGTATAGTGCATAGGTCCGCTAGGACCGATGTCCTGGCAGGGTTGCGGGAAAGTCCGAAAGGATACCGGGACCTTGGCAACAGGCAAACGAAGGAACACGAAGGGTTTTAGTCAGTAAAAGTCTGACACGCCCTCCCGCTCCACCCAGAGTGGGACAAGTAATCTGATGAATTGACAAACTCAAAAAAAAAGGAGGTAAGTACAATATCAGGTTAAAACCTGTTCCAACTTTTCCGACAGTTATTATCATCAGTGATCGGATATTCAGTGCATATTTACCTAAAGTTTATGTGTTAACCAGTATGGAGAGCGCTTCAGTACGGGAAAAGTCTCGGTTTCCGAGAACGACTAATTTTGCTTTCAGATTAAAAAAAAGGATGTGTGGGATTTGTCAATAAATTTCTTGCCTAGTTTTACATATACTAGAAATAGTTATTGTGCTTAGGAATACCCTCTGCGTTATTTATGAAATAACCGCGAAACCCGGGAAAAAAAGAAGCCGCTTTTCAGTCAGTCATGCTAGCGTGATGGTGACTGTTCAGGATTATATCGTTCAGCGTAACATAAACAACCCTATGTTTCAGTTGCTGCAGTCCGTTACGACTGGTGGAACGTTTGCGGCTACCTACGCAGACGGAATGCGAGGTACTGGGCCGCCTGCCCAACCATATCTATGGCTCCGACCACCTCGCGCTCGCGGCCGCATTCGAGATCAAGCAATACCGCTCGACCTTATAACGGACACACTAACTTTCTGTGACACTGCGGTACATTTCACACTTATAATAGATGGTGTATGCAGCCAATGATTGGCATTATCAACTGTATTAACAACGTAGCTCAGCGAATTTAATACTAAAGGCGCGCGGCAGACGGCGGACATTTTGAGAGAGTTTTATCCTCCGTGTGCGTTATAGATGTCCATGCGTTCTATCGTCGCGGACGATTTGTCCTCGAACAAATTATCTATCGTCTGCAAAGCGCTTGTTTTGATAATAAGAGCTCGTACAGGTAGCGTTTAGAGTAAGACATTTTAGCTGGAACAAGATACTTAAATAGTTTAATTAATGGCTCGCCATTTTGATGCCGTTGCGAACACTTACGACTTTATTAAACCAGTTCCCTGTTCTGTGGCTTAAACACACAGTGACACTTCAGCTATGAGTCTTCACACACAACAAGTTACGCTAACGGATGTATAAAAGTAATTTATTGTCCAATTTCGTATGTAATTTATTTTCCGTCTTCAAATACCTAGTTACTTATCTAAGTAGTACAGGATTTAATTCAAAATAAAGTGCAGGATTTAATTTAAAAAAGAACTCTATTTTACACAATAATAATAATAGTTCGTTGATATACTTTAAAAAACTACAGATCTTGTGAAATCAGCAGCGCGCGTGGTGTTACTTGTATGATCTACGTGTTCATGTACATTGTGATAGAATGCGCGAGCTCGCACTGTTTTCGTATCCAGTGCCCCGGTCATATACACATTGACACACATACATAATGGGCAACTTTACCAGAACCGTATCATAAATTAGTAGCACAATATCTCGGCAGTGACCTTGACATAATTAGTAGATAAACCTTACACGTTCGTGCGTAGCTGCCGCTCTAGATACTGTTGCGTACTGAGATTTCGAAGTACGTCGTGTAGATAGAATACTGAACTTATTTATACTGTGCCAGAAGCAAACGCCACGCGCGCTCCTGCAATAAATGATCTATGAGCCATGTTTGTAAGCTGTGCTTCAACTAATTAATGTAACGGTAATAAAATAGATTTCGCTCATACAAGGGACTGCCGGTTTCTTTAGAGTTAATACGTATATGTCATATGTATGTAATAATCAAAATCAATATAATAATCAAAATAATATGTCATAATCAAAATCTATTGTAAATTTTAAACTTTGAACCGTTTACTAGATATCGTATTTTTGTAGTATTCTAGTAGTGTCACGGAGTAAAATGTGGTAAGTATAATATATTGCATCTCTATGCTCGTGAAAATAATTGTAAATGTCGATACCAAGGCTCATAGTTTGATGTCATGCAAGGGAGCGACAGTAATTACTATTCAAATAAAATGGGCATAATTAGTTATGTTACAGAGAATTCTTAATATTCAGGTTTAATTTATATTTTGAATGAATAATATTGAATGATGTTTAATATTTTAAATAAAAATTGAAACTTTGATATATGACTGTCGTAAATTCAAACAAAAATGGCAAAATCAGTCCGCATAAAACAACTACAATATTATGATAATAGGCGGATAAGACGAAAATAAAGAAATCAATGTTTTATTAATATTGTAATATAATGTATAGTAAGAACAGAACTTGCGGTCATGCCTCTTACCTCTCTATAAGGGGAGCCGCGTCTTTCGTTTGTACATTTATGATAAATAATATTCGGACTTTTCTATAAAACAAAAAACAATATGGGTTTCTTCACATGACATTTGTTCAGATTACGTACACTCTTCGGTGTTTATAGCTAAGGTTTCCTAGAAGAGCTATTTAATTAAGTATGAGCTCACTCTTCTCAGTATCCAACAATACGACGAGGGCAAATCTAGCGATTTAAATCTTTGGGCAGCGGGGTTTGACTCTATGGTGCCAAAAACGCTCTCTATGAAAATACACCAACTTACTTTCATAAACAACGTTTCAGTGACGTCATTCGCCCGTAAATTGCGGACACTGGGTTTTAGAGCCGCCCCCTCCCTTCTTCATAAAATAGTTGCAACACCTGAAACTAAAATTGTGTAATAAGCCCATCACAGACGTAGCTATAATATAATAGTAGTTCTGCGAACGAACCCCGAACCTCGCGAGCACAAACTTTTTTGCAAAATTAATATACCACTAAAGGTATTGAAAACATGGTAAGGATCCCGATATATAACTTTAGTAGTGAAAATAACCATGTTAGCTTAAAATCCAATAAAATATACCTATTCTGAAAATTATTAGGTGGTCCCACCCTGGTGCTCCATCAATCCCTACATAGTAGTTAAAAGGCCGATTCCACTGGTTGAAAACTAAAAGTGAGCAATTTTCTGCATTTTCAGGAGCTATTCTGCTCATCACGCCGAAACATAATTTCATTAATAGTCGGTCATACTATAATATTGATCAATAAGCAATAATATAAATTATGTACAGTGTAGGTTGGTGACGTCACCGATCTACAATATTTAATTTATATTTATATATTTTATAGCTACGTCTGTGATGTTCTATATTGTCCATTCTTTTGTATTCTTCTCACTTCATGGTCATGAAAATGCTATAGAAATAGTAGTATTTATGAAACCTTTAGGTATAAATGTCGTGTAGTTTCAAATAAAGGGGCAATCATGTGCATACTGTACATAACCACTTAAATAGGTGTTATAGCTTCTCTGTATTATAATGTTGGACGTAAACTAACACGTGACGAATAATAATAAGAGGTGCGCGTGCGCGAAGAACCTCGTTCGTATAATTTGCTCTGTCTTTTTATGAAGCCGTGTTCACGTAATTGTTGTAATATATTTTGTTTTAATTTATAGATTTTTAATGTGACGGAAAGAATAAATGGTTATTTTATAACATGAGGCTTTTATTGGACAGTTTTGCTTGTATTTGATTTGAACATCTGGATAACAAGCCGACGGGGTGATGGTAAGAGGTCATCGTAGACTGCTGCCTATGAACACCTCGAATTTAACGATTGATGAGAATGTGTGCTCGCTTCGTTCTCCAGCGTTCATTCCCCGTGACGATACTAAATTTGACACCAAATGGCAGGAATCACTATTCCCCGTGACACCACCGACTATTATATAGTGAGTGATGGTGAGCTTTTCGCCTTCCAGACATATGCTTTAGTTTAGAGCAGCAGAAGAAACAAGCGAGCATCGATCTGCGGTCTTTACTTACAAACTGCAACTAAACTAGCAGGGCGATAAGGTAGTCTTCGGCGTCGAGGTTTAAATTTTGTATTCGTCGACAGATATCCACCAATCATACTATACTGGGATGTGTACATTCTATCCTTCTAGTTTTGGCTCACTCTTATAGGTATCTACGAGGCTCTTGACTTACGTTCCTCCGTTTCTAGTTGACACTATTAGTGATGTGCGCACAGCGAGCTCATATTCACAACTCCAGCATATCTATTAATATTAGCATTTTAGTATTTGTTCGTTGCACAGCATGACAGTACAGATTTATTATGAAAAATCGCTTTTGGCTAGGCAGTAGGATTTCTAAAATGAAACATCGATGTTCGTTTTATTTAGTCATTTATACAATTTGGATTCACAACTTATATGAAAAAGAAAATCATTCTTACAGTACAGCTTAGCACTGCCACGTTACAACTTAAGTACAAAAATTGGAAAAAGCTCCAGACATACCATGGAATTTTTCGAAACGGGTTTTTTTACCAATATAGTTTCGTGTTGAAGTGTTTGGACACGTAGACGTTATTGAAATCAGGTCTGATTGGTTGATTGTTTCTTGATAAACTTCGTGAGCTGGTTTATTAGCTAAACTCTGTTTCCGAGTTACAAATCCGTTCCATCGACTCTGTCTGGGCCACACTAAACGTAGCGGGGTCTAAATACGGGTTCTTCTTACAATCAAACAGACGCAATACAGTTACAAACGTTTATTAGAGGTACAAGTGCGGGCGTTTTTATCCAAGTCTGTCAACAGGTTTACAGAACACAAGTATTACTTACTTGGAGATATTACGTTCAACATACTAGTATCAGTCGACTGCTATAAAAACGCGTAAGGTATTGAAGCCAGTGGAAAAAAGGATCTACCTAAACACCACTGTTGTTGCTATGGGTACGTATTGCGGTATAGTGTTCATACATTCCCGAAGTGACAATAAGGTCTATAGTCCAAACTAGCCTTCCACAAAGTTATCAGAAAGATTATTTTACTTCCGCATCATTCAGAAACATTGCTCTGTTTCATAATAGTATGTATATCTACCCATCGACAAAAAGATGGCTGCTTTGTGAGCATATCTGAGTAATACAGTTGGCTCCATAAAAGCATTAAATTACAATTTATCCGTATTAACTATACCAATGAGCCTTCGCTTCGCATGCCAGATGCAGTTAACAACCACCACATTGGAATAAAACGATCACTGGCCGCAGTGCCTTCCAATATATGCACGTCGTGGCGAAAGTGATCTAGAGTTAAATAAATTACGTGTTCAATGTACAGTGTATGTATTCCAGCTGGTGGATGACGTCACTGATGACGTCGTTGTGCTGTCGTATCGTGGACGCGTCGCCGACTACGTATTAGCGATCACAGCGTTACCCTTCGACGGGTGCCGCACAAATAAGGAGACAGCAACGTGGTGCAATACTTCTCTCTGTACTCAAATGACTTAGTAAATTAATTTCTTAAACAATTCGTTACTGTTCTTGTCGCCGTATTTCCTTATTTGTGCGTCTGGGGCGTTAGAGGCATGTATTTCAAAGTATATCATAGGGTAGCATCCCATTTAGGTCATCGCTAATCCGTATTAGGTGCTAAACACGTTAACCGTCATCTTTGTTCTGTCCAAATTCTTTATCGTCCACGATAGCAGCACAACGGTGATCTTTACATTCGCATTTCCACTAACTCTACTTAAAAATAAAACCGTGATTTACAAATTAATATATTTCGACTTTACAGGACTATGATAAGGAATCGCTCGTTACATTTACCAAATATTTTTGCACGTACGCTTGATGAACTCCGAAACAGACTCATGAACGCGAATTATAGTAACTTTTGAACGGACAGAAGTTCCTTAAAATGACGAACTTCAGTAGAGCATCCAGCGATGGCTTCTTCGATCCTTTAATCAGCACTTAACATTGCACCTTTGGTTTTAATATTTCAAGTTATTATCATCCCAATAGAGGATATAAATTTTAATATATTCAAGTCACGATAACAATCCTTGCTCTTTTATCAAAGTCGATAAATGACAAGCCAGTTATTAGTTAAGAGTATAATAATGACGAAATAGATTTCATCATTACGAATATTTATCAACTTCGGTAAAATCAAAATATATAACCACCCTAGATTAATACAATATAACAAACATTTCCAAATTTTATTTGATATTAACTCTAGGAGGGTATTGTGCCAATGACATGACAAGGGAGCAATGTGAAGTTCTTTCGTTCTGACGTTGTTTTAATGAAACACTTACAATTTAGAATTTCATGTTTATACAATACAGGTTACTGTGTGTTTATCAAAACAACATCGACGACCTACCTATACTTATATGTATATATTACTTGTTTCACGAGCGATGGGACCGAGACAAACCAAAAATATTTTATTCGGAAAATTTGTACTTAATTAAGAATTATCTGTTGGCCAATTACTGAACCTATGTTACATTAACTATAGGAGCTAGAAAATGGCAATTTTTCACCATTACAACTATTTATCTAATAATACTGGATGGATATTAAATATAATAAATTATCGCGAAAAATTCAGATTATTTCATAAGATCTCATTTTTTTTGTAAGTATACTAATCGAAAAGCTCTTAATATTATAAATCCTTAATGTTATGTATTGTAAGAGGATAATGTAATTATGTAACTAGAGAATTCGCTCCAATTTAACTTACATTAGGTGATGTAAAATACAAGAAGTTATTACATATCATTTAAATTGAAATAATAAGTTAAGCTCGTAGCTAGCGTAATCCGAATTATTGTTTATGATATATAGGCGACCAAATCAACTCAACAAACTATTATCAAATATTGTAGACACGTGAAACAATTATTTTGAAAAAATATTTTGTAACGTGTACTTTAGTATAATTAATTTATCTTTAAATAACGCCAATCATGAGTGATCATTTTATATAAATAAATTATGTAAATATTTCATCGATGCTTGTATACGATATCCAATTTGAAATTTGTGATTTTATATCCAATATATGAACACGCTTTGACCTGGACGGAGAGGGGGCCGGTGAATAAGGAAAATTATAGCTACAAGATAGTGTATACGACTCCTGCGCCTGTCACACTCCTCGCGAGTCTTTCGTACCGGAGAAAACAATGAAATGCGCAGTGTGAGCAGCGTGACAAGCCCTAGACATTATATTAACATTAAGTTTCAGCACTGCGATGACTATATATTGGAACGTTAAGCGCAATAACACGCGTAAAGGCATCTATCAAGAAGTAAAACTGGCACATTTTTATTAAATCCGCAACACATACAGCGGGGTCCCATCGTACGTTTCGGAATCCATGCAAACAACGGCCACGCTCGTCCCTCAGCCGAAACAATCCAAGCAAAAAATATCAAATAACCTTTAAAAAAGAACAAATTTATAGATATACCACACACTGCTAAAAGTTTGCAGATATCACCTAACTATAAATCTTAAATTAAATTCAATTTAATTTACAGATAAAATTACTGATTACAGTTGTTTCCTAAAGACCATATTACATATAGTCTGTCATAACGGACATTTCAGACTTCTTAATAAATTTAAAATTTTTCCAACTCCTTCCTAACTACGAGATTGATATTAAGTAGTACTCAAGTAAATAGAAAATTGTGATTTCTCCTGTGAAATCTATGTGGTTTTACTATCTACGATAATTTAATATTTTTCGTCTCGTTAACATAATAATTAGAGAATGTTTTACGAAGTGTGATGGTTGAGAAATTAATCATTCTGCTTGCACCGGGCCCGTGTTAGCCGCCTCTGTATACATACACTACGTACGAAATATCAACTAATAATACTGAGCGAAAATTATAATACGCCTATTTTAACTGGCGTAACTACAATTTTGGCCAACTTGAGTAATTCACAATTTACCACTATTCTGTTTCTTGTATATGAGAGTCGACCACACAGGTCTTCACGATCCTTTACACGCGAACGTTGCCAGGACAAGGCAAACGTCTGAGGCCGCCTCCTGTGCCTTTAACACGCGTAAACGCGGTTTGTACTCATTTCTACATTTCCGGATACTAGTGCTGGACGTTAACATACCGGTACACGTGTTTAGGGCACAGAGCTAGGCCGAAGACGTCGACACCATCTCAATAAGACATACCACTTGTGACGTCAGTGCGCAACAACGCAGCAATATTTAAACTGCAGACAAGAATAGACTATCGACTGATGGGCGCGCTTGTCTCAAATGTGAACGTACAATAAATCTGATAAAAGTATATAGGTAACAATCGACCAAGACTCATTTACACCATATTTCTAATCTACGACGTACGTTCTGAAGCGCGAGGAGTCTAAGCTGAAGATTGTGTCATATCTCTGTAATTGGAGACTGATGACTAAATGCGGGAATTTACTAGACATTAATTTGCTATGATTAAACAGACACACATAATGTAAATGAGATTTAGTCACATCTTCACATCACACCGTTACTGCAACACAACTGATACACGAACACCAAGTTTAAAATTAAGCGCAAGTCGTCATTATCACGTTAGATGTTATTATAACACTTTTAATAAAATCATATTAATATCTGGTCATTGGCAAATAACACTGCGAATTCAATGTAGAATTGGACGTTTTCCACTAACATTTACAGACTTTGGCCTAATCAGCTATAGTGTGGAATTATTCGGAGGCACCGGTATTTGCAGATTACCGAGTCTGCTGGGAGACAGAGAACATTTTGACCGAAAAGCATGTAGCGGCACTGCTGAGAGCTCATTGGCATAGCTTGCACTGGAAACCTTAATTAGCAGTGAGCTGTATGAGTATGTTGGGTGAGAGTTGAAGTTGGGGAAGCCCAACTTCTGTGCCATTCTGTTGGCAGGACACTCCACCCATTTCAGAATTTCTGTCACTGCTTAGATCAGTAATCAGCATTCAATTCCAGAATTTTCGTTCTCATTCTGAAAACTGGAACAACTGAGAAACGGCTGTCAATCGGGTTGCAAGCGCCGAGGATAATTTTGTCAATACTTGCTTGGGATTGGGACGTTGGCGTTAATGAGTGGACATTTGCTGACACGTGCTAGAAATTTTACCGTCATAAATGTTACCCATGGATGACCGGTGAATGAATTTTAAAGTTTTATCAAAACTATTGAGCAAAAGCAATTGGTAGTCAGTTTTTAGAATGTCGAAGAAAACATTTATGTTTGTCTGTCTCTTTCTTAAGAGTTGAGTAATGAGTAAAGCTTCAAACAATTCTACCATGCTGGCTGGCTGTTCCGGTAGATTGAGATGTCGGAACAAAGCCAAGGTTAATGACGCTAGAGCAAAGTTTGCCTCGGTGTTGTGAGTCGATGTACTAATCTGGGTGTTCGCGTATCGTGGCGAGTTGGTCAGTCATTGCCGCGTTGCAGCTTCCTTCACAAGTTCAAAAACAGGACCCGTGTGCTATCCGATTACATAAACTATAATATAACATAACGTGCTTTCTACACTTTATACTTGGTACATTAAACATTGATTGACATTTAATATATTCGTCGCAACAGCCTCGGCGTTTACGTATATGTCGTAACATGTAGTATACACTGTCTACTAACTCCGCACATTTAACACAAATCGAATATATTGACAAATGAAGTGACCATATGATAGTCTTTACATATTGATTATCTGTAATATGTACTAGACAATGACTGAATCCTTTGACGATGCGTTGCTTTCAGGGGTACTGGTCTTAACGTCCGGTATGATAAGCAACATTACAGTAAAGTATTAGGAAAAGTCGTAACTTGTTGCTGTATCGGGCTGCAACGTTGCTCATGATATTAGTGCTTCCATTTCCAATAGATCATTTCTATACTAGACGGTACAATCAAGACTATCATAATAAATTAATTTGCCAAACAATTCGAATCTAATTGACAGACATTATTGATAATCATTACAACGAAGACACTCAAAATATTATAATGTACTCAGTTACCATGCTTGCCCAGCATATAATTATCATTGTCCAAGCCGGTAGTTGACTGACTTTACTTGTCATGGCCGAGGTTTGAGCTTGAGTTCTTTTGCGTAATTTTCTTAGCGAGTAAGTTGTAACAGTGACTGTCGACGAGTTCGTCCTGCTATTGCTTGCTCTCGCCAGTATATATATACAAAAGGAGAATTATAGTAGGTAGCACATCTTTCAATAATTTATATTGCTTTACTTCTGTAAAAATCTCTTATGTCATCTATCATGTCTCATTCTTTGCTTGCGATGCATCTCACGTGAGCCTCAGTCACTGTTACTGAACCGCATCATCAATAGTTATTATAATATTTAACCGAAATAGTTATGATATTATTATTAAACACCAATTGACACTGAAACATTGATATCTGAACAAATTTACTATTATTCACAACATTGAATTTTCTGTTAGAAGGAATGATAGGGGTGGAAGACCAACTAAAGATTGGCAGCTCGCTAGAAGCTCGTTCGGTGAGCTCAAGCATGACGGTGCGATGTACGCAGCGGACATTCTCAATCGTTCACTCGCTAAATCTGTTTCCAGCAAAAAGTCCGTTTAAGTTGCGTGATGTAGCTGCGTGAAGGACTATGAATGCTCGATGCTACGAAGCGATCAGCTGAATCAAGTTGTAATCTTAACTTTGGCCTTATTGCAATAGACGGACAATAAGTGGGTCGAGAGATATTATATACCCAGTATAAGGGCAGCACTTACTACTATCAATATCTACTAAACTACACTAGACTATAATATAGGGCGTAAATATGTCTTTTCACCTAGATGTTTAAACGCTATGAAATGTGTAATGATATGATGAAATAATTATTTCGGGTGTATCTATACCTAATAATTAATTGTCTTCTTTACAACTCAAGTCTAAACAAGTCCATGGACAGACAGACGGAACTGTGAAAATAATCAGAAATACTATCCAGCACTCCTGGCAGTTGTTGATGCGAGGCTCGGAAGTTATTTAGACAATCGAAAACGTTGCTCATGAAATAACCGAAGATACAGCAAAAAAGGTGACAACAATTTTTTCTTTTTGTATATTTTATCCTTCCCAGACATTCGCGAAACTTATTTGACTGTCGCGGAAAGCCGTTAACTCAACGAACGGAAAACGGCTATTTATATTTTTTAAACGAGGAGGGCGTTCTCTTGGCGAAATGGAAAGTCCTTGTTAGGTGAGTAAACAGCCAGGTTACACAAAAACAAGTATTAAGTATTTAAAAATTCCATCAAATTTGGCCAGGTCACAATTGTAACAGATCCGCCATCAACAACTGAGGTTCAATTCATCAGTAACTACGTTGTGTCAACGCTCCTGAAGTTAAAATAATCAAGTAGAGGAGGTCTGCTGTTCTGAGCCATGCTGTGTCGGTCGAGTCGCGTCTGTCGCCTGCCTTACTTACGAACATATATTAATAAATTCACTTCTTTCTAGATATGTTTAAACTGTATAAGCTAATACAATCGTTATGATTTCGTAAACGACCGAAAATATAACCGTCCTTGTATACGACCTAGCGCTAGCGGCGCACGCGCAGCCTACGCGCCCCGCGTGCCGGCGAGTCTCGCGTGGCGTTATCGCAGGCCGCTGTGCGCGCGCACAACCACCCTCTGCTCTACATACAAACAATTAACATCAATAAATTATCAACAACATAACAACAATGATGACAGACAAGTACGTTGCCGTCACAATACACCTATTACATTAAATAATTATAATATAGCCGAGACTGTTGCGCGACGTGACAGGGCACGGGGCCCAGGGCAGGGACATCGAGGGGTGAACGTGTACATCACTGTTATACTGGAATATTATACTGATATTGTTCCACGCACGACGATATAACAACAACATAAATTTTAATATACGGTAACTTATTCTAAGATTCCTGGTTTCACGAACTTCCTGCACATGATTGTGGTAAATGCTTGAACAGTTCTGAGTTGTGAGCTGGGCGTTAGTCAGCGGCAGTGGGCGCGGAGTGACCGGCCTCGCGACCGTCTGCGGTCAGGGGCCTGGGGGCCAGGAGCCAGTGAGTGTACGATGTGCGCATGTCCGTGGGTCTTGTCCAGGGAGTCGTCTGTCCGAGAGTGCGGATTGCGGCGCGCGCATCCCGCCCTTTACAACTATTTACAAACTATGGTCAAGCGCAAGCGACACTTGATAAAATGTCCTCCGCGAACGGAATTTCTATAGGCCTATTCTGATTATTTTATTTGTCACAAAGAACCTAATTATTTATTACACAGTGTTGATAATGTAGAAAGTGTATACAAGCTTTTATAAGCATCTTGATTATTATTTACAATTGGAGCCGATGGCCGCAGCGGATCAGACTCACTGTAAGCATATTTAAAATAATTTTTTTATTGTTTTTTTAATGATTTTTTTTTGAAAATTTGTTCTTCCTAACATTAATATGAGTAATCTAATTGGTTTTCAGATTGATTGAAGCAGTTATTTGTGTAGTTCACAGTTTGGTTATGGTGTCGGGTTAGTCGGCGGGATCGTGTGTGTCGGAGGGTGTGTGTGGGCGGGGGGGCGCGATGGGCGCGGGGAGCGCGGGGGGCGGCGGAGTCAGGCGCTTTTCAAACGTGGCAGGGTGGCGGGGAGCGCGCCGGCAGTCGGCCGCGCCACACTGCCGCCGCGTCGTAGCGCCGGCTCGCCACGTCTGGAATCAATGTGGGGTTCTATTTAAAACATGGGAATCAAGTTCATCACAACAAACCGATAATTATCAGCCAGGCCATCAGTGTTTGGAAACACAGGGGCGTATCTACGACGGGATATAACATCACAGGACAAAACAAACTAAACACGAGCGGACAAACATCACGGGGTTTAGGAGCAGTGAGTGCTGACGCCTCCCTAAATTACAGAGAGACTTGTTTTGGTTTATAGACCTCCCGACGTACCTAATTAAAAAAAAAATACATCATTAAAAAAATACTTTTTTAATGATGTAAAATTAAAAAAAACAATTAATTGCAAGTAAAAATATATTTCCACTCAAGGCCACCGACAGCCTTTGTTTGTTTTTAGGGTTCCGTAGTCAACAAGGAACCCTTATAGTTTCGCCATGTCCGTCTGTCCGTCTGTCCGCGGCTTAGCTCAGTGACCATTGGTACTAGAAAGCTGTAATTTGGTATGAATATACATATAAACAACGCCGACAAAGTAGTAAAAAAAAAATCGTAAAAAATATTTTTTTCACACGTAAAGTGGGGGTGTTTTTTTTTTCTCGTCAATCCCATGGTGTGGGGTATCGTTGGAAAGGTCGTTTAAAAATAATGTGAGTGTGTTAAAACTATTTTTGGTTTCAGGGATCCATTTGCGGAATATTAACCTTTGGTATCTGGAACGTGGATCTCGTTGAGAAACAATGGATTTTTAATTGTGTCTGTAATTACGGCATACGACGGGTTAAGCTTTAAAGTGCTAATTTTTGTTAGACCCAAGTGTCCCCCCCCCTGCCAGCTAAATGGTTGGATTTGGCTAGTGTGAAAAAATTCACGGCAGTAGTATATATAACGAAATTAACAGGAAAACTATCATTACTACGTAGGGTCCACAAGTTACCGAGTAATAATCGACCAACTTACATACATTCTGTGTCGGAGAGCAAGTTTTTCAACTACAATGTTAAGTTTGTTTTATAAATTCATCCCAACTACGGAACCCTTCATTTTGCATGGTACGACATGCACTTGGCCGGTTTTTTTTATAGTAGGTACTTATTTATGTTTTTATTTAATTACAATATATACAATACAAGCTAACACTAACACTAAAATATATAAATTATCTACAAGTATACAAAGGAAGAAAATAAAAATAAATAAAGGATCATTGGGCATCAAAAAATTCCAATTTATTATTTTTCACCTCGTCAAGTTATTGCCTCTATGTTTTTTCAGTATATCTCAATACTTAATTGATTAATTTCAATCCGTCCGTTTGATCATAATAAGCGATCAATATGCCAAGTAGGTACTTAATTATTGTTTCAGGAAAGGTTCGATTTGCCATAAGTACATTCCAAGAGTTAACCAGGCAAACTTATGATTGTTTAATACCTGTCTGCTGAACAACATTAATCTTATATTTGAACTGTTAAAAGGTACGTTACCTAAATTGAATCTCGTTTCAAAATAATCCGAAAACGAACGAAAATAATTTCAAAATATTTCTCGTAACTTTCAAAACTGATCGTTCAATATTAAATTAGCTAACAATTAAAGAAAGAAAAGCGATCAAAACGGTTGCGTCACTGTCTACATCAGAAGTTACAAAAAGGCGCAGCGGCTTATTTACTACTATCACGTCCGGTTGTTGTCGGTGGCTGATAACGACAGGGCCTACAGTTGCTGTGTGGCATGCTGCGAACACTTGCGTGTGGACAATGACGTCACGGACTGCCGCGGACTGGTGCAGGGTCCTTGCGGCGGCTTGAATGGACCAGCTATCTAGATCGATAGCTGGTCCATTCAAGCCGCGCAAGGACCCTGCACCTTTGCATGGTGCCATTCACTCAACAGTTCACCATCGTTCATAAAACTTGTAACGACTTCTGGGTGGGGGCTACCCTCCCACCCCCACCTCCAACTTCAAGCTCGTTAATTATATCGGTGATTATAAAAGGCCCAGTGCTGGGAATAGTACGTGTTTACCTACACGTTTTACATACTAGTAGATTAATGTCTAATTTAATTATTAAAGTGGCTTGAATTGGTCTGGTCCTGTATGTTGACGGAATGACTGGAATATTAGATTAATTAGTTATTACCGTTATTGATTAATTAGTTGACAAAAAGGGAAGTTCGACTTGAGAAGAGTGCTACAAATTATTTTATTAAGAGGTAGCCCACGGCTAAATATCAAGCTATACATTTCCAGTATAGTTAAGCTGATCTCGCATTGTATGGGATTTCCGTACAATGAGATGTGATGTACCTACAAGATGCAGGTAACTCTCTGACGTTACAGTGCGGTTGGGAGCAGGATCTTTGCAAATCTTGAGAAATGGAATACAAATTGAATTTGGTTTCTATGTTCTATGTTAGGGAGTTGGTTTCCGCACTCAGTCCTTACCTAAGGTGAATCATAGCGCGTGGGCCACGGCGGCCGTCGGTGGTTATTCCAACCAGCCCACCTCCCTCCAGAACTTAATTAAATCTCCTGGTCTGATTGAATTTGGTTTATAATAATTAAAGGTCAAAACTTAGATGCACTTGTCCCAATTTCGAGACCAAGTCCTGAATTAAATGTACTTTTAAATCTGGTCAACCTTGATGTAATGAAACTGCAAAGTTACTTCAGTTTAGCTAAAACCCGCCGTGTCGAAGAAAATTGTAGGTTCATTATGGTACTTAGTTTACTTTTTTAAATCGACTCAGTAGATCAAACGTCACTTCTTCGTCATGAGAGACTGAAGTAACTACTTAAGAATATACGTGTCGATCGTCAAAAATCGAGCAAATCCAACTCAGCAAGTCAACAAAAAGCGCCTAATCATGTAGCAATTTCGATCATCGGAGTCAACAGATGTATATGGCAAATCATGTATCAAAAGTCAGTGAGGAAACCTAACAATTTCGTTGTTCTGAGGAAAAATCATTTTCTAGCTAGCCATCTCATATCCGGCCATTGTCTGCATTTACTGCGCGGTGAAATGGAGGAACCCTTAATTTCCTGCTTACGATTGTTGACGGTTCCCCTCATAAGCATGTCACCTTAAAGACCTAATTCGAAATTGTATTGTGTACTGGAAAGGTAATCAGTGTCCGTATTAAAGAGATGAAAGTATGGATCTACGTTAACGTTACGTATAAGATTTTACGTTACGAATATATTTTATGGCCGTATAGGGTGGTGTAAATCCTACTATAGGAACTTTTTTTTCAACTTTCTACAAATATTATTTATTACTAAATAGGTAAGTATTGGATGTCATATGGCAATGTTATATTTCCTAAAACTACAAAATTCGATAGCTACGCGAAATATTCGGGTATTGTCGATGTTATAAGTTCGATTTCTTTACTTCCTATTCAACTCTTCAATCATTTGGATTTATTTCACAATGTTCTTAGAGACTAGGCACATAGGTACCCACGGGTTATAAAATTACAATTATTAGGTATACAGAAAATATCTGTCTTTTGAAAAAGATAAATAAAGTTTTGTGTGTTTGTACCAATTTATTTAACTTGTATTGTAGATTTGGAACTAATTTAGTTTTAACTCCGCAATGTCACTAAAAATCTAAAAAAATATTATTTCTTTAAACAAAAATTGGCGGATCTGAAAGTAGGTAAAACATCTTCAAATTCATTATCAAAATATTTACTTATGTTAAAAAATAAGTAGGTATACAATTTTAAAACCCTGATAGGTACTCCCTCACCTTACAAGTAATATCGTCAATAATTATTTACACTAGAAATTGATAAAATACAAAAGCTTTGGCATAATTCGCCAGCATGATGCAAAAATTTTGTATAAAGCGAAAATATTTGTGATTAATGTTACGCAGCGTATCGTGTGAGAACACGACGTCGAACGCAACGTGTGCGGTATGAAACATGGGGCGATGTGCTACAGTGTGTCGACGAAAATGTGCTTAGTGGCTGATTCAAGCTATATTATCAGCTGCTCTTTGATAAAAACCTCCTGATTATTTTGGCTTTTTTATACAAGCCAAACTAAATCGATTGCTAACTTGTTAGCGATTTTCTGCCTCAAAATTTAAATGAGAAATATATTGTCAACTAGGGATCGAAAATGATACGATAATATTGATAATAAATACTTAAATATACGGAATAATAAATTGAATAATATAAAAATATGCTCTATTTCTACAAAAGTCTCTCTGTATGCTAACATCATTATCTACTTCATTGTTTTGGGTGAAGACTGTTCATCGCTACGATGTCTACAATGTATGTTCTCTTTCTATTGGCAATCAACTAAATAGCTTAAACTGGAGTTTAAGGAGCGGATGGGCGTTAGGTATGGTATAGGGGTCAATAGTTAACTCCTTTACCAAGCAAGGGCGTACAATTGCTTTGCACACCCTCATAAGGGCACTTCGATTCTTGAAAATTAAAAAGCTTTACTTGAAATGTGATAAAATTGTAGGTATTATAAAAAAGAAGAAAAGCGAAGCTTGCTGCATATATTCTTTACTTAAAACGGTTGGCAGCTGGGACCAGAACCTTATGAGGGTTGCCCAGTAAAGCGTTAAATGTGTGCTGGTGAGGAAATGATGACCTGGCTGAATGTGGTGGATACTACCGACCTGATAGTCAGACGTCAGTCTCAATAGCCTCTGCGGCGTGCAGGTTGTTGACGCGCACGGTGCAGGTGGCGCGGCGGCGCGCGGTCTGGTCGCGGCGGCCGTGCGCGTGGCCGTGCGCGTGGCTGTGCGAGTGGCCGTGCCCATGCGCGTGCGCCTGCTCACCAAGCGCCAGCGCCTGCGCGCGCAGCAGCCGCTGCGCAATCATCGCCTGCTGCTTCTGTAGCTCAGCTTGCCGCAGCTGTAGATTGTTCAGGCAATACCGTTTTATAACACGTTTACACACTCATATTGATACGTTGAACAAATGAATTCAGAGGCAATGTACATCGTCATAGGCTTCGGTTGCTGCTTGTATCGTCATCATTATAAAAGGAGTGTAAAGGTTTTTTAATTATGAAGCAACGTTACGTTTTGTATGTAGCTGACATTCATATCGCAATTACGTTGCCTCGTTTAATTATAAAAATAAAAGGTGGATTCAAACCGGAAAAAAAAAACTATAACAAAAAAAAACCGAGTTTACAAATTGCGACCCCTTTTCCTCACATTGTTTGGTCTCAACAGTTTCTACGTCGAAAGAAGAAACTTTCAAAGTCCCGAACAGCAGTATTTTGTTCATAAAATATTTTTTCAAGTTCTAATGTCATTACTTGTTACGAGGTCGAGTCGTGAACTTTCGAAGGAAGACATAGAAAGTCCGAAAGTAGTCACGCGCGGTTAAGATTGATATATTTTTGCTGTTTCGCAAGTAGGTAAAAGGTTTCCAGGTTTCACAATTTTTGGCGAACGTTACGAAGAACAAGATTTTATTAATAAAGACTAATAGCTCTTTAATAATCTTATGTTTTACGGTTAACTATGCGACTTACAAGTGTCGTTCATAGGAAACCATTATACATTTTAACCCGACTACGGCGAAGCAAAAAGGAGAGTTAAGATTTTGACCGGTATGTATGTATTGTATGGAATTCAAAGTTAGGTCTAGATAATTTTTTTATTAAATAATGTACATTAGTTATGACATGTTTATAAATACAGAAATCTAATATTATACAGGTCTAGATTGATTTTCTACAAACTCAACATTAAGACAGGGAAGCAAGATTACATCGTTTCTGGCCCGTTCTGCTCCTTAGGAACCTAACCTACTATACGCTTTGGAATGGGCACCTAGTTTCATCTTTCTGACCGACGGCGAAGGGCTCATTTGACTATTCAAAACTGCCTGTTACTTTGAGTTTGCATCGCCTATTATATATCCCAAGTGACACAAACATGCCCTTTAGCAGCTGACTTGTGGTTCACCACATGGATACAATAAACTTTACAAATTTGCTGTTTAGTAGAAGTATAGCTAACTATACAGCTGCTATGGTACAGCAACAGCATTAAGTTCATATTAGTATGTTTTACAAGAGAATTATAATACATTTATAAAGGGTAGGTAACTATATAGGCATTACAAGAGCATCAGTATGAGCTTTTTATGAGGGTACGAGTTACCTGTTAAACATACTAGTGATGTAAGTGGCCTATTGCAACTCTGCTCAAAAACATTTAGTTCACAAGTAGACACAATTCATGCAATTTAATAATTAATTCGTTTTATATAGGTACTTAATGGTGCGCGCTTCGTAGTGTAAATCTCTGTGTTGTGGTCTGTGAACTTTTTTTGGGTAAATAAAGTGTATTTTATTTACTGTAGGTAGTGTATGAAGTGTTACTGCGGACGCAGTTTTCCTGACAATAATACAATAAGTACCCATATGCGGTAGGTATTAAATTTTCATGCGCCCCTTGATAAACGTATTTTTAACTTTTAATTATGCTGAAATAATGAGGACTGAAAAAAATTCACGAACTTAGTTTGTTTGATAAGGGTACATAAAGATAGAATACATTCAAGGACATTGATACGTAGGATATACTCGACACTCCAACAAAGCTACAACTTACATGGTTCAGCCGCAGCGCGTCCTGATGCTCAAGGGCGGCGATGTCATCACAACCGCTGGCCTCCATAGTGGTCTGCTGCTCCAGCAGGACCCTCTCCTCCTCCTGCAGGCGACGAAGATTCTGCTCCAGGTGAGGGTCGGCCACCAGCGAGCCATCGTCCAGCTCCATCATGTCCGAGGATGAGTCGTCGCTCACCGAAGACTTCTTATGAATAGGCCCTGAAACTGTAGCCGATGTATTGTATCCTGTAATGTGGTGGAAGGCGAAGAATTATACTTGGTGTTAAGTAACTTTTAATTAATTTACGGTTTAATTGTGAAAGGGCTAGGTTGTATTAGTTACTTTTGTTAGTCCATCGGATTAGATCTATTGGAGATTTGCGGTTACATATTTATAATGGTGCAGTTGATTAGTTAGTTAAATGTGATAAAAGTTGATAATGAGGCCCCACGATTTGCCGTACCTACCTACATATACCTACGTCCTTTACTACGCACCGAGGTATGCGGCTCTAATATCGATGATCGAATTGACGACGCATGGGATGATGAAATAGATTGTAAATGAACGCAATTTTATTTGAATAAAAAAATTATGAACTGAATAAAAATTATAGCTAAAAAAAAAATATTTCCCTTTTTTTTTGTAGACCATTTTCTGACATGTAACTGCTACGAAACTACGAAAGTTTGTCCTTAAAAAGTTTTTCTAAACATTTTTATTATTCTTCATACACAGACTTCATATTGTACCAAGTAACTTCAAATAAATCGTGATAATAAAGCGATTGGATAAAACTTATGGTACAAACACTATAAAATGTATTTTTCTTGCCAGAATGATAAATATTGTTTATCTTTGTTAACAGATGAACTTCAATACCAGCTGAGATACTGAATACTTCAAACAAATTAAAAATCTCGTACTTAGTTTTTTTTATTTTAGTTTAACATGATAAACTGTGTAAACGTAATTATTTTTATTGGCAACACCAATTACTTTTAATTTGAGTTTAGAACATAATGTTTTAATGGTTTTTGATGATAATAGTGTTGTAGCTCTCGAGGAATCAAACTTTTTGGATTCGTTGAAAGAATCGAGAAGTTACTTTGAAAATTGTATCAGTTTTATTTATGTAGAATTGAATCAGTTTAATGGAAGTAGTAGGAAACTGGTACTAGCCAATACTACAAATACAAACAAAATATTGGAGTCCATCGAGCGTGTAGTCTGGCGGGCTGCCATCACACACGACTTCGGCCGCCGTTGATTTACAACTTAATTGTAACTAACACTACGCGGTTTATATGCGCGCACGCAGCGTTCCAATATTATGACGTATGTGTTATAGGTACTCATTTGATTTTGACTGCACACGATTTTTGATTTGTTACTTGTTTTGACCCGGAAATCTTTAACCTATTCGATTTTGATTTTATAAAATTATATATTTTTATTGAGTGATTCAGTGATCAGTGGGTTTAGTAAGAAATGTTTTATCAGGATTTTAAAATAAAGCATAATCTTAATTTTAGTTTGTCAAAATAGTTGGATGATTTTTTATGCAAACTACCAATTTAAACCGTGTTAAGTTATTTCTAGCTGTTAGTACTGATAGATATGAAAAAATTAGTCTATGAACCAATCTATAATGTTAATTAAATAAAAGTGTTACATGTTTTAGCTCAAATAGACAACAACGAAAATTAAAATTACCTACGTTACCCACAAATACTCTAAAATAACTGCAAAACTACTCTCACGAATATTGTCAAATAAAAGAAATCCGGCAATTCATTCAATCCGGGAATTCTTTAAAAATACGACGTCACTGAAGCACTGGCACAAAATAAAAAGAAAAAGAAAGAAACATAGGTACTTACGTTAAAAAGCGAACGTAGTTTCACATATAAATAGAGAAAAAGAAATCGAAAATAAGCCAGCCAGTTATTTCGGTACGCTTGTTTATCTAGTCATAAGGGCCATTCACATGCCAGCATGCCAGCGAGCCGACCTATTGAATGGACAGCTTGGATGTGAATGCCAACATAACAGCTATAAAGGGGTTGCTCGTACTTAATGAGGTCAGTAGGATAGACATCGAACAGTGATGTCTGACACAATTCGTTTCAGTTCTTTGTTTTGTGTTTAGTAGGTATTTGAGAGTGCAAGAATCAGCTGATTGTGCGTGAGTCAGCCGAAGAATTTGGCGCGGAACGTTGAGTTTCAGTAGTGTTGTGTAAATAAGTACGTGTGTATACATCCATCTAAACGTCTTCTTCGCGTGAATTTCTCAAAATGGTTCCCTAAAATATTTAAATATAAATAAATCCTATCTTCAGATGTAACACAAAACATGAGATCGCAAAAAATAAACACGTTATAAATGTTGACAGCGTGCACGCACGTATTGTTTGTGTATGTTTGCTCGATATGTGCGTGGCACATGTCCGTTTGAGTTTCAGAGCTCACACACAACACAGCGCAGATCGGCCATCAGACAGCTCGACAGATGAAACGTCACCGGTTCAATTCTCGTATCAATACGTTGTAAAAGTTTTCATTATTGGAGCAGCCGCGACCCCTACGATCCCCGCGACATTTTTTTTTGACACTACTTATGCACTCGCGGAAAATATAAGACAAAAGAAAATAAAACATTGAAACCAAAAGGAAACTCGAACATAACTAAAAGAAAATAAATAACATTTTTTATTTCAATTATTTTTTACATGGCTTACCAACTAAAAATATTTACACAAAAAAAAAACAAAAACAGTGCACTCGTTTGTCCCTTACGCGGTAATATCACGGATATCGTCTCTGGCGATTACTTAAGTCCTCATAATACAAATATAAACAACAACACTGTCATACAGTCATTGGTCACTGCAAACCTCGTCCTTTTCATCGTCCTTCCCACCTGAAATTACCGAAAATCAACATAAAAGAAACGAATAACAACAAAACAAAAATTAAAAAGTAAAACCAAAGCATGCTGTCAAAAATCATATTGGAAATCTACGCATGCAGTGAATGAAAATAAAAAAACACGTTTATAAAGGGACTATCACAATTATTGAACGAAAACGGTTGGTACTTAGTAGTTTATTACAGTTGTCAACATTCGCAGCGTGTAGCAGAGCACAATAGAATGTTGGAAACAGTAACAATTGTGAAGTGATGATGAAGAAACGTGAAGAACTTACTAAGATAGGGCTCGCCCATAGTTCCAGGCAGGTACGGACAGCTGGTGACGTGGTTGAAGTTCTGAGACTGCATCTCCTCCTGGTCAGTCTCGCGATGATAGAAGTAGTTGAAGTTCGACACGATGACGGGAACGGGCAGAGCGATGGTGAGCACACCGGCGATGGCGCACAGGGAACCGACAATCTTTCCCCATACTCCAACCGGCCTATACCATAAAAACATTTCATTAAAACACCTACTCGCTGTCCTCACCCAGCTAATACAAAATAAAAATAAACTAATGATCGAACTAAAGAATATTTTGTTAATAAACATAAACGCGACTGATGATGTTCATGCGTTAATATTTTCAATACGTACCGTTGTAGAACAACTAAATAATAGTAGAAATAAACAAAACTTTTGGGATTCTATTAAACATGTGAAATAATAAAGTAAACGTGAAGTGAGATGGATAGTAGTTTTAAATTGGCAAGACCAATCGCTCGGCAAAATTAAGGGCGCAGGCAATACAATATCATTCTTCCCCACACATACTCGCCAGCAAGTTACAGGGTCACTGTAACGTCAGTATGTCATTGCAATGCAGTTATTTTAACGCTAGCAAGTAAGTCCAAATGAAAAACTGAATCGCCGAACACGAGGACGTATTAAGGTATATCATTTGATTCTCAGCTAAATATCGCTAAAAACTGAAGACATTCCCCAAAACATCTCCAGTCAACGATCACGTTTATCAAAGGACGTCAAGGTTCAAAGAAAATAATGTCAACGGAAAAAAACGGAACCTAAATAGACATATAATTCTAAAACATCGATTACGAGTATTGTTCTCAGACCTACAGAACGACTTCACAGACATGCACTTGGACGTTTTACGGCTAAACATAAATACAAATACTTCTCTATCGAAAATGGTGTGTGAAAGCTAATGATTGGAAGCCAATGATATAAACAAGCAATGAATCATTCTGAACATCAATTTTGCATAGTAGCATTCATGTGTAAAATTTACCATCGGAGACAGGTTTGCAGGGCATTCCAACAACTAGACAGAGAGAGATAGTGGCGATGATAGTTGGAACACGGGGTGCAGAAGCGATGCTATAGATTTCTACTGCACACTATGAAGAAGAAGTACACGACGTGATGTCAACGTGTGCGTCTGAGATGGATCACCATTTTCGATATGTTTACGTTGGTAACATTCGTATAGCCACAACACCGACACAGGACACATCGGACGGTACACATCTAGCGAAAGCGATACAGAGGAGTAAACATTCGACAGTGGACAAGTATTCGGTACACAACGAGTCACTTCAAGTGCTGAGAGCGTGCGCTCGAGCTGGTGCCGGTAGCGACACATCGCCACACTTGAAGTGTACAACTAAAGCTGTTCTCTCTCATAATCATAGAATACGCTTTGGGAGGGGCGATAGTCACACGGACGACGGGGCCTGTGGTACACTAGCACCCTATGTGTACATGTCTTGTCAATGAAAAATTTTACAACTGAGCTTCCATGTAAAATTGTAAAGGTTCAGGACAGAAATGATGACACAAACATTTTATAAAAAAAATAAAAGAAACAAGACAATAAGAAACGTTCTCGAACGTGCAAGAGTCTCAGTATAAAGGTGAATAAAACGTGTAATCGGTTAAGTTCTAAGCGAACCGACGATCAAATCAAACTGAAGCATAGTTACATGAATGTGGCGAAAGAATATCACAATAGTGTTAAATATACCAATGTAAGGGTTGGGGGTAAAATGAAATGACGAGAAGGCAAAGATGAAACTTAGGGTGAAGTCGCTGTATCATACGTCATATCTCCGTATCCTACGGTCGTCATTGTCACGACCGCCCACCAAAACGCATCTGGTATGGATTTGAAGAAGCTGTTCTCACTTCCCGCCTCAGCGAAGTACACCGCGGATGAAAACAGCACCACACCTTGAAGAACAAGCACACACCAACGGAGAATACAGTGCGACATACAGTGGTGGGGATGGCTTGCGAGCGGCGGGGCGGGGAAGGCGGGGCGGGGTGGCGGCGCGACACAGGTTACCTCATATCTCCATAGCCGACTGTGGTCATCGTAATTACTGCCCACCAGAAGGCATCAGGAATGCTATCGAAATTAGTGTCATGGCAGTCTTTGTCAGCAAAAAAGACAGCACTGGAAAAAACCACGACACCTGCGAACGCAAAATAACATGTGAACGCACCGTCATGATGTGGCCGCGCTAGAGTTGAGGATTAATTACTTTAGGAATAAATAAATTGATTATATATACTGTTATAGGATTCAACATTGGAAAAGATTTTACTGAATAAATGGAATTGGAATTGAAGTAACCGGCACCGCGCTCGCCGCTCGCGCCACCCAACCGGCCCGTCTGCTGCGCCGCAATACTCATCCCGAGATCTTCTCTCCGTATCTCAAATACTCCTTGAGGACACGCTTTGTCTTACTAGGTCAAGTATGCATATTAGATCAGCTATAATACTATTTGAACTCTATTGTTATAAATAAGATAATACTAGTACGTACTTGTTGACTCGATTATTCAAATTCTCTGGCCAAATAATGTTTGTGATTAAAATTATTTAAGAATAGACTAACATGTTTAAGAACGCATATAAGTCGTACATCACTATTGAATGCAACGTGATACTTACCAATGAACAAGAAAAATATCAATAAGCCAAGTTCCCTCATCGAAGCCTTCAACGTTCGTCCCAGAATCTGTAAGCCTTTGGAGTGTCGTGATAATTTGAAGATACGGAACACGCGCACCAGTCGGATCACCCGCAGTATCGCAAGACTCATGGCTTGGTTGGTGGACTTGTCTTGCGGAGATACGGGCGCGCGTGGTAGGTTCAGAGTGTCTTCCTCCTCCGCCACGACTGTCGCCAATGTGATGAAGTAGGGGATGATGGCGATGATGTCGATAATGTTCATCACATCCCGGAAGAAGTTGAACTTGTTCGGACAGGCCAGAAACCGTACTATCAACTCGAACGTAAACCATATTATACAGAGGGTCTCTATCAAGAAGAACGGGTCGGTGATGTCAGGGACTTCGTCTTCTTCGATCTTAGTGCCGTTGGTTGTTGTATTGAAGACCTTGTAGTGCTTGAACTCCGGGAGAGTTTCCAGGCAGAAGATCACGATGGACAGCAAGATGACAAATACTGAGATGATAGCTACGACGCGTGCGGCCTGGGAGCTCTCGGGATATTCGAAGAGCAGCCAGATTTTACGCTGGCGCTCGTTGGAGGGAAGTGGTTTCTCCTCCTCCTTGATGAAGCCCTCATCCTCACTGAAAGGATTTTAATAGGTTACAACTTATATCTGTAGCTAGTAGACTTGTAGAGGCGTTTGTGGCGCATGTGCTTGAACTCACCGGAATTTGTTGGTGGCCTGTTCTCCGAGTTCGTAGAACTTAATCTCCTCGGAGAAGACATCTAGGGGTACGTTTACTGGGCGCCGCAGGCGGCCGCCGCTTTGGTAGTAATACAGGATTGCGTCGAATGAGGGGCGGTTCCGGTCGAAAAAATATTCGTTCCTGTTGGCAAATTACGCGAGTGTCAGAATACGGACGGTGTTAGTCACTGAGTCAACCGAGACACGCCTATCTTCAATGAATGCTTCACCTTAATGACTGGTAATAATGGACTCTATAAATTATTTATTGTTACTTGCTTTGCCTTAACTCTATAATACTGACCTCAAGGGATCGAAGTAGCGTATTCTCCGGGCTGGATCCCCCAGAAGGGTTTCCGGGAATTGGTTGAGTGTACGTAGTTGTGTCTCGAACTTCAGGCCGCTTACCTACGAATAAAGAAAAAAAACACTTAATAAGCCCTGAAGTACCTAGACAGAACTCAATGTTTACAGTTGAATTACTGACAATGTTATGAAAGCATTCATGATCAAAACTAATTTCAGGTTTGCATCACCTTTTTAAAAACCCTTGAAACAAAAGGATATGAGGGATAAATATTTCTTGAATTACCTAATGATCAACCTAACCAATATTCAGGGAAAAGTTTGAAACGTAATATTGTTTGTAGCCGAGACCTTCAACCTTGCGGCCGGGAATAATAGTATTAATTGACCACCTTGTTAACGTGATTAGCGCTGAAACTGTAAACTAGCTTCTAGCAGAAATAGCTCTTTGATTAGCAAACAAGATAATTTCTCAATTATGTACAATAATTGTATGTTGGATTGTATAGCTCGTGGCTAAGTAATAACAGCTGCACGGGTCGATCCATCAGGTTAAGCTACGCTTGCCGGGGTTGGTTCGTGGATGGGTGACCATCTTTACATATCGAGACTCCTCCTTGCCTCGGAAAGCACGCTAAGCCGGTGGTCCTGGCTGTCATTCATGGATCTTTGACAGTTGTTACGGGTCGTCAGATAAGCCTGAAAGTCTGACAACCGGTCTTACCAAGGTGTATCGTATTACCCAGTTACTGGGTTGTGGTGGTCAGATAGGCAGTCGCTCCATATAAAATACTGGTATTCAGCTGCATCCGGTTAGACTGGAAGTCGACCCCAACATAGTTGGGAACAGGCTAGGCAGATGATGAATTGTATGTTGTGGGAATGACAGACAGTTCTGATATTAGACCTGCTCGAATAACAGTGTACGTACATAATTCCGGCCTAGAAACCTTGACCGTACTTAGAATCCAAAACATGAGACCACATAAAAAAAAAATAGGTAACATTCTAAAATCCATGACAAAATATTTTATTTTGTTCCATGACCTTACTAATTTGTTTTACTTCGCCGATATATTATCTGGCAATAAAAACTTTGAAAAAACAATTGCCTTACTAACAAAAGAATTGATTACATAAAGAAACCGTTGATGGGATATAAACAACACGCTCAGCATGTCAAAACCCTTAACACTCCCACAGTGTGATCAAACATGCGCTCTCATGCAGTGGCAGTAGCGTCCACTCTATAATTGTAACACCCTTGAACTTTTTATTTGCGTGTACCACGTGGATGTGGCTTCCAGTGTCGCTTGAACTATTTGTCAAACTACATGTGGGGGAATGACTGCTAAGCGACTCACCTACTTAGTAATTTAAATAATTTACTACACAGAAAACATTTATTACTGTGTTACTTCAATAGCTGTATGATGGCTTGTGACGTTTGCTAAATGTGAGTAAACAAATGGGTAACTATATTGTTAGTATATCGCAATAATGACGTCAACGCTGGAACTGTAATGTAATTTGTAAGCTGTCACAAGCGCCATCATGCACTGCAGCAGGTATAGTTCTCATTTATCATAATCTTATTGACAGATTAGTTGGAAGTGCTACCTTCCTATTTGAACCTACCTATAAGGAATTTGAATACCTAGGTGTTAAGCTAGACGTAGCTCGGCTAGTGCATTCACATGAAGCTACCTACAAGTCGTGCGTGACACGTTCAGACTCCATATCATCGTATATTAGTCGTTGGCAGTCACTCCCAACTGCTTCAAATTCTCTAGTATTAAGGCCATTAATGGTGCCGATTATGTTGTTCACAAACTAAACTAAATTTAAGTTCAGTGCATCTTTTTCTTTCTATTTCATTAAGAAACAGAAGATACATTTTAGTTTAGTCCTGTCAAACTGTCACTACTCCGTAAAAGTTTAGACGCGATTAAAAACTTGCCTACTAAAATTACGTCAATTTACGTCAGGCGCTGATTAATTTGACAGAACTAAACTAAAATTTATCTTCTGTCTTTTTCATAATGAAATAGAAAGAAAAAGATGCACTGAACTTAAATTTAGTTTAGTTTGTGAACAACAGCATCGGGACCATTTTAATGTTCAATTTTAGGAATAGGATTGTTGTATTATCGAATGTTTCTCTACAATAAATAAATAATCCATTTCTCTAATACTGGTTCAGTCATGAACATATTGAGAGGAACGAAATATGTCTGTGACCTAACAGTTTGTCTATAACATGAAATGAAGCTGAAACGAATTAACTGTATCACAGTAACATGTTGACAGCAGACAGCGTCGAGCTAAAACATTTTCGACACATTATAAGTGAGTTCACAAAATAGGCAGCGAATATCTACCACAATGAAGCAAAAGCAAATATTAATTGGACTATTTTCAGCACTGACAGTTGCAGTTTCAATTAATTGTATCAATTATGAATTATGTGCATTAAAGCCACCTGTCTATATTTTTGGAAAAAGGATCCATCACACATTTCAGATAAATATACCGCAGGCTTGATTACTAAATGGATGGACAGCGATGATTAAAGTGCATTAGTATCAGACGTGGCTTAGTTTTAATGCATGAATATTGGTTAGGTTAGCTTCGCTATATATTCGCCATTATTGAAAGAGTGGTTTTGTTTTTCAAGGGAAGACCTTTATTGTGTTAAATGAACATAATTGTATTAAATGTAACTCCTTTCTGTGGGACCAAATGAATGGTCTTCACCAGTAAATAATGAAAGTAGATCACAGATGTTGAATATTTGTAGCAAATCAAGGTTTCCGAAGTATGATTTTGTGTCTACAAATAGTTGCTGCCAATCCGCCCAATATAATCCCTTAGTTGCTCCGCGCCCACGGGAAGATGAAGTGGCTTATTTGCAGTCGGAGACCACAGTATACACCAGCTAAATACCATTATATAGTTGTATGCGTAGCTATGTTGTGTCGACACAGGAAAACGTGACTTGTATTTATATATCAGACCTTCTTGCGTTTGACCTTACGGTCAAACGCAAGAAGGTCTGGGAGAACTCGAAAGTTCAAAAAACGGACTCTATGTTTTTGAATGTCAAGAACTTACGGAGAACTGCCTTCTCTATACTAGACGTATTGTTTCTCTATAATAGAAGATGTATCGGCAGAGTGCAGTCGCATTACACAATAGAAGTTGTGAAAAGTAGTTGCACTATATACCTACCTCTACTCACCTCTTCATGGCACACAATCGTGATGTTGTTTATGTTATCTATTTTGAAGCGAGAACATTCCAGTGCATTTTCGTTGAACCTAAGTACAAGGTGAGAACACTTTCAAGGCGTTTGACCGGTTTTGTGGAAGCCGATGGAAAGGCAACAGGTGTCAGAAATATTGGAATATTTTATAGACTTTTACCCTCACTTATATGTTTGTGTCAAGGTTTCAACATTTCAGCGTAAACGTTCCAAATATTTGAACTCGAACGTGAAATTAAAGGTTTTACTATATGTGCCATGCGTGGTATGATGACTGTTCTGAATTGAATTTATAGTTGTTATTGTGGGAATGAGGGTTCTTCGTATTCATCCTCTTCTCTCTGATTATGATTATGAGTACTCCCACCGGATAGAAAAGGGATGGTAAGGACATCTGCGGACAGTACAGTACCAAGATTACGAACTTATCACCATCAAATCAAGAACTATACCAGTACAGTGTTGTATGTATTTAGAACCTAGCAGTCACTAGGACAACCGCTTACAGATCGACATTAGCGAAGGCAAAGTTTAATGTGACAACGTTATGTGAGTGTCAACTAAACACGTTAAAATAAGATTTATAGATTATATCCGTGCTCCCGCTAATATGTATACCTTAGGTACGTCATATGTTAAGCGTTAACAAGATACTTTCTACCTTTAAATGCTCCACAACACGTGAAGTGGACGCTCAGTAATGGTCTTGTTAGCGATAAAAATAAACTTAATGGCAACGTCCTAGTAACGATAGTTTTATTCCCATGTTTATATTTGTTGTATGAAACGGTACGCAAATAAAATGTAATAAATAATGTATGAATGTATTTTTTATGTTTATCCGAACACAAAATAAAAACGGAGTCATCTTGTGGTGGGAAGCTGCGGTTTAGTGTTGTGCCTACACATGTGTTGGGCAGGCAATGTGATGGTTTTAACCGTGGCAAGTTGTCCCAATTCTATAGGTATTGGATTAGGGGACTATCGGCAAGTTAGGACAGCATTTAAAAATCTATGCACATTAATTTCAGTTATGATCTCGATGTCTGTGTTAAGAGTACATATAGACGTGATGAAATAAACACTTTATTTTTAATGTGTACACAAATAAAGCGTGAGACCCCTATTCCGGTTCAAAGCGGTTCAAACAGCGGCGTTGCGTGGCGACGCACGTAAGAATAGCAGCGCACGCGGCGCGGTGGACGCGGCCAATCGACGCGCCGCCAAATTAATCAAATCAATATTTACAAGCAAACGCGCGTACATTCACTCTCCGCGGACGCAAAGTTTCACACAATATTTCTTTCAGCACGGATGTACCTCCGCGGCTGGCAATGGGCGTATCCAAAAATACATTTTATTGTGTGTTCCCCAAGGGCGGAGCGAGTTGTACGTCGTACTGCAGCGAGCTTTTATGAAGAGATTTTAATTAATTTTCCGTTGTAAACGCTAACCGCGAATGGTTCCATGTTTTAAGGTCGGGTTTCTTTTTATAAGCCGTGGGAGACGCGCGGTGGCGAGACTGTGCCGCGAGTTTCAGCGCCCGCGCCGCCGCACTATGGAAAATGGTAGAACAAGCGCATATCAAAAATGCTTTTTACGAATATCATAATTTGGTTAATATGGCTATTCTTTTAGGTTTTCTAATAGTCAAATTATAATATTCATTACGATTTTTTTTCTTAATACGCGAAATTATTATTTTTTTCTTAGATAGAAATACATAGAAGACAGAAGTGCCAAACTCAAGTCTTTGCGTATACATGTTTCAATACCATATTGTGAAAAAAATACTTGGTACAGATATGCAGTATTATACATTTTTAGAAAGGTTATTTTATGCTTTTTGCGATACAGCTTAATGATTTTAAAAGTAAAGAAAAATATTTCAGTAATTACTTAAAAAGTGACATACCTTTTTTTTCACTTGTATGTTTTTTCGTCGAAGGTTTTCAGTATTACCCACGTTTGCCCAAGCGCTACTTTTTGTGTCGACTAGTAGTCTAACTATTCATAAATAGAATGCAAAAAAAATCAGCTGCGGATATTTGCGGTTTTAGAAGATATGAGAAAAAAACTGATAAAAGTCAGAACCCGAAAATTAGTATCTTTTGCGGTTTACCACTGACACCATTCACATGAACAATATAGAACTTTTTGGATATTTTCTTCTGACTTGGTCTGCTTCAACTGAGGAAAATAAGAGATTAAAAAAAGAAAAGAAAGAAGTTGTTCAAAAACGTTTCAGGGAGGAGTTGGGATTAATCGTCGACAAACCTCGGCAAGTTAGCGGGAATACGAACGATGGCAATACCGCACGAAGATTCTTCTATAATAGCACTTGTTCATCGGAAATAACAGGTGTAGATGAGGCATTGATTAAACGCCTATACATTATCTTGCAAGTTATTTCTTCTGGAATGATGATCGACCCTGAAAAATTTGGGGAATATGCAATAGAAACTGCAAGAATCTATGTAAGTAATTACGATTGGTATTATATGCCATCCTCCGTTCATAAAATACTCATACACGGGCAAAACGTTATCAAACATTTTGCGGTGCTTCCTATTGGACAGCTATCGGAAGACGCACAAGAGTCTCGCAACAAAGACTACAGAAACATACGACTTCATCATGCCAGAAAATGTTCCCGATCTGCTACAAATGAAGATGTCTTTAAAACGCTTTTATACACGTCAGATCCATATATAACAAGTTTGAGAAAACCGTACGTAAGAAATGTGAAAGAACTTGAAGAAGAGGCACTAAGTCTTTTAAACGTGGCACCTGAAAGTGAACCCACATTTACTGACCCTGATCCTGAAGTGGTATAAGTTAAAAATAATATTTATATTTAGTTATTACTTATATTTGTACCTAGCTACATCATTTCCTGAAGCCAGAGTATAGGATATACCTATTAGTAATATGATTTTAATTTAGTATTTTTTTTTCATATATATATATTTTGTTTACTTTGCTTGTTGTAATTAACCATGGTTTAATCTTTTTAGTCATTATAAACTTGTATTCCACTTGAAATAAATTTTTAACTATTTTTTTCGTGATTTTTTCCCATTTCTTTCATTATATGCAAAAAAACATACATAGATATACAAGAAAACCCTATAAACTACACATCGTTCGAATCTCCGAACCTTGCTGCATATTTGTGCCAAATTTCATCACGATACAACAAAAATTCATGAAGTTACAGATTTTTGATCCGATACCGACCTATATTTTCCATAGTGCGCCGGTCCACGTGAGCGAGCGCACAACAAACGTACGTCGACAGTGACGCTTCTATAATGATCGTGTCAACTCATATTATTCAACTAAAAAATAATTAAAACTTCGTCTACTCCGGTTAATATTCCATAAAGCTAACATTCTCATACTAACATCGCCGTCACTAATTACACAGTCACAGTTTTATTACATCGAAACCCAATTCACATATTCTTAGAACGCCAATTACTATTTTAAAATAGCATTCATTTATAACTATCGTCATCTCGGCTCGATTCACCGAATCATTTCGAGCCTCTACAATTTAGCAACAGTGTGCACTAAGCGGAAATTGGAATGTAAACCTAAAGGCAATAAGTCACGGACTGAAAATTTTCTATAAACGTTAGTGCGGCACTCAACTCCCACGCGCGGGTAACGTGCTGCACTTACATAGGCGATTTGTCAAAACCGTGTAATGTGACTGCCCCGCGTTTACTATTATAGCTTACCGCGCTCCGCTAATTAAAGGATAAGGCATATATACCCGAACAGACTAAACCTAAATAGTTCTCTCGTCTGATAATTCTACTTAAAGTACTCCCGGTCTGCTGTTAATTAGTCACAGAAGATATTTGAAGTAGCACTTGGCACATTGATAGAGCTAACGAAAAGCGAAAGTCACAATTATTATTGCCGATTGCATAACACTTACTTCGTTTTTGACGTAATGCAGGAATAGTAAAATGTTAACTGCCCATTCGGCACTGACGAAACTGCGGACGTTGAGTGCCTTTTTGCTTTGAAGGAGTTTCACAAAGTTCAAAGCGATATTTACTAACAAGGCAGTGAAATCGTGATATATCAACAGGTAGGCATAATTACGAGTCGTTGACCAATGGCCGGTGAGAAAATTAGTGTGGATTGACACGCGACTGAGCTTTGCGTAATGGGGAAAATCGATAACAGGTGAAGCAAGTCGCCGAATGGTACGTCCCAAAAAATAAACAAGACCAGACGTTACATTGTTTTAATTTATTTGGAGTTGCTTTGTCATTTCCAAATTATCATTAGAATTGGACGATTCCTCGTAATCCAGAGTCAGCCAAAACTTCAACACAGTCACAACAGAAATCAACAGAGAGTTGTACGAACGCGTCGGACCTACCATTAGTCAGCTGTGATAACCCACTAGAAAAACGTGCGGTTTAAAAATAGTTGTTTCGATTAAATACCGGTCGTAACCCTGACACATTGTAAACCATTCAATCGGGTTCGTTGGGAAGATTAATGGATCTAACATTATTGGAGAAACCAATTAACTGCAACGTATATTGGAGTTTAATCCCGTTTTCTTTACAAAACATGCTGGTCTCGGATGCTTGGAGCTATGTATTAGGGTTTATTGGAGGGTAGTTAATAAATTGAACAACTATTAAATTCAAGATAAACGGGAGATGTAACTGAAGTTTTTTAGTATACGTCATCTAAATATGGCTAATGACACATCAGTAATTGGTGAGAGAACTGGCTCGATCAGAGTGTCAGTGCATACTAAAAAGAACCAACCTCAAGTCACGTTCTGGTATATCACGTTGAAAAGATTATGTTGAAACAAATTACTCTGGAAGGAGTGGCGCGTGTCACCAAGGACCTTGAAGATCAAGTCAACGTCGGACGGCAACGCAGTGCCCTTATGGATGTAACGTTTTACCATTTACTACAAGTCTAATGTAATATCCCTTGCACACTCTTTGCGCTCAGTGCTCTCTTCGACGCTAAGTCTGACTGTGATGTGCTCGCGGACGAATGGAAGAAGATTTTGTCAGTATGTCTGGAGTATTGTGAGGTGAGACTGTCGTGTATACTTTACTTTACTGACCGTTTTATTTTAAATAATTAAATAAGTAATATGGCGGTTAAGGTGATATTGGTTACTGCTGACTATTAACAAATAATCTTCAGGGCGGTATGTGAGTGAATTAGAAGGTAAAGCATTGAAGAGTTCAATTTAAACTAATGTGTTCAGTTCATGATGCAGTTGGTTTATCCGCAATGATTACAAACGAGTGAACCGAGGATTTGGACGCCGTTGTGTGTTGTAACTACAGTGAAACATGTTTTTTAAAATAATTTTTTTTTATCATTTTTTAACGTCTTATACGTTCTATATGTAGTAACGCTTAATGTGTGTTATAGAAAAGTTTGAAAAAATCCAAAAGTTAGGTTTTTAAAATCTTCTAATCTCGAAGCTCTATTCCATATTCAAAACTTATTCTCCATGACAATCCCATCCTAATGCCACCTCCACACTGCATCGCTCCTGGCTCGAATCGTTAAACGTATGTTTGGTGCTTTCCGCGGCCAGTAAACACCTTAGCGTTGATCGCTACCTGAGTGCCGCTGAACGCTACATTTCATCATTCTTAATTATTTATTTATTTAAACAACAATTTACGATGATCGCACTAAACTTGGACGCAGCTCGTTATTCTCTGTTCCAGAGATGTTAGTTTGTTTGCCAGAAGGTTTTGATTTCCTCTGTTGTAGGAGTTTGACTCTTTATTGGCTTACATGGAGTAATTGAGAATGGTTAACAGTGAATATCAAACTTTTTCTAAGAATTTCTTTGCTGTTTTAGTCTCGGGGTATTGTCAGTTCTATATTCATTATATATCATCTTACCATATAAAAGGCGCGCAAAAAAATTCGATAGAAATTAAAAAAAAAAATTAATGAACTAACTTTTAATTAAGACTGTTCTTAAAGACTAAGCTATACCCACCTAGGACTTCAAACTGAGTGGCAATCCTAACGATGCACTTTTTGTAAAGATCCCTCATTGTTAAGTTCCATATTTAAAAAAAAAACAATCGGCTTCCTAAAAACAAAACACTTTCGCAACAAACACAACAATAATTTCGGAAATCGGTGCAGCCAAAAAACGAAAATACAAAAACAAAGACAAGGACTTCCAAAATGAAAGTTATTTTTCACATTGTAGTGTTTTTGGAAGTAGGCAAATTTTTTTTTTTTCGTAAAATCCCTTTTCATATTTCACTTTTTAGTTATTGTACCTACCCCACACAAATTCGTATACCACTACTTGATATGTAAATATCAGTGACAGGAACCTTCTTGAAACGTAAATAGTTAGTTAGATTTATAATTTCTTTGAATTATTAATACTCAAAGTAATGAAGTCTGACACAAACATGACCATGATTAAATTAATTATTAGTTCCTTGTTTTGCTGTTGTAGGTAAGTCGATGCTGAGCTGCATCTAATAACGAAGCTCCCACAAAGGATGCTTGTGTAGGGGCGGCTCAACGTCAGATATTTTAGACGTATAAAAGAAAAATAAACGAATAGATAACACAGCTGCATTCTCAGGCAAAAGATGGTGGCGGCCTTCATATTGCAGCTGAATGTCAAGGGTAAGTCCTGGCGGAGTACGGGGATATATCGTAAAATGAAATACCAAGCCCCGGCAGGGCTCAGCGTTGAGAAAGCTTCGCCGCTCAAACTGACATCTTTTGTGCGCGCCTCCTGTGTATATTAAATTGAAGCCTGCGCTGCGGGCTGAGCGAGAGTTGCTACTTTTTCTCGTATTACATCCGTATTCATATATTTGAATCTGAGACCGTGTAATAAAATAATTTGTCTGTTTCTCGTAATCAATACGTGATAGAGCACGTTAATAAAATATCAGCTCTAGTGCAGCGGAGACGTTTACAAGAGCAGCTATTATTAGAGAAACTCGTTAGAGTCCATCAGCCTCCGTTCTAAACACTTCCCAATAAAGATGCCCACTGAGACGCTGTTCACAATATTCAGTTCCGTTTATGTCGATTACATAAGCAAAGAACCATAAAGAAAGAATATGAACATAGGATTTAACTTTGTTGTCATATTTCTAACCCACTGAAGTATGAGGAACTTATCGGCTGTCTCAAACAGAATTGTGAAAGCTTTTGTTGGGATTTTATTTTGAACCCGGAGTTTGTTTTGAACTGTTTATGTCACGTGAGGTTCCATTTTATGGAAATGCATCCAAAAGGAAGTAAAATCATAAAATGGCACGAAATAAAGTAAAGACGCTTCGAAACCAGAATAAACATTTTAAGTGGTGAGCATTATGTTACAAGGTCGCTTTTATTTTCATTCATGAGTGGACATTATAATTAGTGGTTTAGCCTCGTACACAGTTTTACCTTCATGTTTAGCGTCGCTAGCTGTGTGAGCATTGCTTTTAAGAGGGAGCAGATTAGAACAATGGCCACAGATAACATCCTTCCGGAGTATTTTGGCCGTATATGTGTAAGAGTATGTGTACCTTGTACCGTCTGTATGTTTGTGTGCGTTATTTATAGAGGGATGCCAACTGAATTATGTAGTCTGATTATTATTATCATGAAAACGTTAAGTATGTGTATGAATATATCGTTATATTCTGGTAGGTACACAGTTATTATTTACTTGTACGGTAGATTATTTATTTCAGGGGTCGCAGGCTTGTTGGCTTGGCTTGGATTGTAGCATTCGTGTTACTTACCTGGTGACACAGTTCTCAGTCGAGCTAATAAAAGCTTGTTAAAAAAGAGAAATATAGGCCAAAACATGTTCAGTGTGAGATTTCTGTGTGTGAATAGTAATGATAAGTGGTGAATGGAAAGATGTGTGTGTGTGCATGATTAATATGGCTGCGTGTTTACGTTACAGTTGTAATGTTAGATTTACAATTTCTTATTCCTGGCGGATCATTCTTTTGTACGAGAAAATATTCAAATCGAGGAGCGATTCTTGTAGAAAAATGGAATCAAGTTTTGGTAGCTCACTAGTTTCAAATTACTATTCATTCACCTAATTTAACTCCTGATTTCAGTACTTACAAAAAATATCTTTTTGGTTATTTGTTTTTAACTATTTTTCAGAGAGTAGTGATAACGTCGTTGCTATTCAAATACCTATCCTAAAAATGTAGACAACGTTGTATCGAGGTGCATCAAAATATTGCTAGATTAGTATAGTCATACGTTCGGTGATTGACACATTGGCAAAGATCGGAATGTGAAGAGAAACAACAACAGTAAGTTCAGTAGCCTTCCACACAGAACATAATAGATGAGGCTACTGACGAGTTTGGTAAAAAGGGTGATTTTTATGGACACTTGAATAGTTCTAGAATTTGTAAAGATAGTGACATTGATTAAAAAACGATACTGATGGTATTGGTATTCTGAATTTTGATAGAGGTGATTTTATAGTTGGTCATATATCTCTGGTGGTTATGTGACTGACGATAGTGTTTGTCACGTTATTGACCATTTAATTAAAGGTGGTGATCAAAGTTATATGCTGCTATATAAGCTATAATCTTATCTAAGCTAATCTATATAAGGTAAAATCTTTTGTTGTTAAGGATAGCTCAGTCAACATTATTTTAGAAGGTGATAAATACTACAAATAATAAAACTTGGGTTCTCTTTTTCATATTTTTGAAGATCGATTCCGTGATAATCTCCATCTGATTTTCCATGTTTATAATGACAACGAATATGATGGAGCGACCATGGAGTTTCTTGCCGGCTCTTCTCCATTGGAAACGACGAATTGGAACCCTGCGCCTAGCTTCTGACGTTTTAATGGCTATATATAGGTTTATGTGAAAGATTTTTTTTTACTTTTGATGACTTAGATGATGACAAAAGTGATGCTAAGCTATGTACTTACGTTGATAACAACTCTCTCGCAGAAGTCGTGGTCGTGTTGTATGGGTTCGAACGTCACCACCCCTCCCTGGGGTGGGCGTCCAGGCTCTTCTTCCTGGTTGCACAATTTCGGCAGTGACCTGCGGAAGAATGTTATGGTTAGAAAGATGTTTCGTACAGAATATGCTTGGGCTAAGCTGATGGTAGAGAATTTGACGGGACATCCCAGAATTGAGAGATAGCTTATAATAACACTAATGAACAGGAAATAAATAATACATTAATAAAATAAAATCATTTTAATTAGGACAACTAAGAGATCCATAAATTGTTAGTAACAGGCACTTAAAACAATATTGTTAGTAACTTAAACTAAAGACGAATTTGTGAGAAGACCCTATTACTAGACAACGAGAAATGGAAACTAGGGTATAAGTCTTTTCACAAATTGCCTTATTATGGCGGAGGAAGTATCTGCCGCCACAGCCTTCAGGATGCTATTGTCGCCTCTTATTCTGCTCAGGAGTGAGGCCGTCTTTTTGCGGATGATGGCATGAAATTCATCGGTATGGTTTACCGCGGACATTTATGAGGCACTGCATTATCGGCAAATGAAGAAATAATTAAGTTTGTGTTCCAAGCGAAACAATTATTTTTTGGGCAATAAAGCCTTAGACGATAGAAGTTTCTTACCTGTAGCATACAATAAAGTTGAAGTAACAAATGACTTGCTTCATCTTAACATTGTTTAGAAAGTGCAACTTTTATTGTTGGATCAAAGATTAAATCGAGAAACCACTTTTTATTTGTATCCATGCGTCAGGTACTACTTACAAACTACCACTTCGCCCATTCACGACCCTTCAAGGCTGCCTACGACACCGTATGATACCCGGCTTCACCCAGCCAAACGTGCTCAAACATGCCACTCATGTCCTCTTAATAGCCCCAGTTTGGCTGCGAAAGCTGCCAGCTTCAACTACAGCCTGCAGGGTTGACGGGTACATACTCAGGAATATTAAGAGTAATCGAAGATAAGATCAAGTTTTTGTTTTGTTATGTGTAGCCGTATGTGTTACAGAAATTATTGAAGCATACTCTTAAAAGAACGTAACGAACGTAACGTTAACGTAGACTGACGTATTAGATCTTCTGCAAAATAGGTTCAGGAGTGGTATCAGAGAATCAAGGACTCTTTCTATAATTGCTTTGTCAAAATAGATAACCTACAAGACATTAGTAGGTAGGTATGTCATTTCTGATCACTTAAATATGCAAGTATCATTCAAATCAAAGCGATAACCCTAAAGTGGAGAGGTGCTGTAAAACCGCTGCGTGGTTCGTCGTCAGCAGGCACTTGGCGCCGAGAGCCGATTGGCATTGTTTTTCTAAAACGCTCCCTTATCCGATCGCTCTCCAGTCGGCTTCAGAACCTCTCCACACGAGATGGCTTGACGACGGCGCTACAAATGTGCCGATTACAGGCACACTTGACACTGCCACGCCATTTTATTACCCTTTTTATTTAGTTGGTTTTCGTTTTTTTTGTGATGATGATGCGATAGGTTATACAGCCTGTCATTACACAGGTTCACCTCTGCTTAACCCTTCGGCGATTACAGGTATGATGTTAAGTTTTCTTTTATTGTAAACCAATAGTTGTACAACTCAAATACTTACGAACGTTTCTAGAAGATAAACTGGCTGTAGGAAGAACTCGGCTGTCTGTCTACCTTTTTCTTCACAAACATCTAGAAAAAACGTAGTAAAACCGATACAATATTTAAAAGAAATGATTAAATTAAGTTTGAAACTGCCTCGAGTAAGTCAAGGTCTTTCTAAGTCTTCATCGGCATACAATATCGAGTGGAAGAAATTGGCTGCAATTGGAAAAGGAAAAGGTGTATGTAAGGATCGTAGCAGGTGGAGTTCTGTAGTTTCCTTCCGCCAACCCTCATCGGGAGACCTACAATCTTCCCGTCACAGGAAACTAAGATCTTGAACTTGTCAGTGTGCATAGCAACTTGTGAATAGCAAAATAAGACAGTGCCAGGAATAAATTGGACTAGGTACTGTGAGACAATCAAAAGCTAAGTTTTCAATAGTGTAAACAATACATTATTGCGAATTTGTTTTTCATTTCTATTGTTAACTTTTTTGCGCGACGCAATTTAATAATTGTGTGAAACTAGCTTCGTCCGCATGGACTTTAGAATTGGGTCCAGGGAGAGAGAGAGAGAAGGTAGTAATTGAGAACAGTCGATAAGCTATGTAATTTAAATCAAAGACAAATCTATCCTACGTGTCAATCCAAGTTATAAACTATCTGCATCCGAATCCGTTCAACCGTTTTTGCGTGATTGAGAAACAAATATCCAAACATACAAACTTTCACATTTATAATATTATGTTGGCTTAGTAAAATGAGTGTTTGTTAGCTAAATGATTGAAATATTAATTATGTTTTCATTTCAGTTTTAAACATATAATGATGTTTGTGCTGACATATTTAAATGATTAAATTCAGCTTATCATGTATTGACGCAATTCCAAAATATATTCATTAGTTAAATCGCAAATGGTTTAATTAAAACGAACAGAATAAAATCATTATTTCAGTACCTAATAAGTAACGAGTTTCAAGTCCTATTATCAATACTAGCAGATTAATTTATTAATCATAAATCAAATTCGAGAAAGCTTAAAGTTGTTTACTTTACCGATCTATGCGTGTCTCTTAAAAGTGACTCGATGTTTCACATTTGAAGATTAAGAAGTTCTGTTCTTAATTAGAACATACGTTTTCGACTGTAATTTAATAAAACGCAATATTTTTCTGTTCATAAGTGAGCAAACTAAAGAAATGGCTCTATAATAATGTATTCTACACTATAAGTGAATTCTTAAATTATAAGCATAGTTCCAAATATAATCTCACTAGTAATATAATTTAATTTCAAAGATTTCTTTGAGGTTTTTTTTTCAATCTTAGTAGTAATATTAACCGTATTCTATTCCATTCTATTCAAATAATTCGGATTACAATTTTCCGGTTTACGAGTTTATTTTTGTTAATTCATAGTACTATCTTGCTAGGAACGGAAGCGAAAAACTTAAAATTTCGTAGGTACATCTAGCAGACGGGAAATTAAAATGATTAATTTAAACATTACTTATGTGACCTTTAAACTAAATTGGATTGGAACAGCTCAGTCTAGAGAAGACTGGATATCTTTGGAGGAGGCCTTCACCTGTAGCCGGGTTCTTGCAGAATAAATAATATAATATAATCTATAGAAATATTATAGCAAATAGCTTAGAAATTAAATAATATAGACACACTTTAACTAGAATAACTAACCTCCCGACTTTTTATTTTATTATTTTTATATCAGCTTTACAATCTCCGAGTAGGTTAAACAATAAGTGCAATTTACTTGTTTTCTAATTGAATCAAAACACCGGAAAATTACTAAATCCTTGTCAATTGCTTTCCTAACACATCGTTATCTATAAAGTAATACTTGACAGTGATTACCGGTACTGATAATAACTGAGATATAACTAAGTGGAGGTTAAGAAAATTATCAATTACACAAACATTTGAAGTCAGTACGATGACTGGGCCATTGAAAAATACGATTATGTTATGAACGTAGATTTTAATTGTGGTTGGCGCAAATGTAAGTATTGAAAGTGACGGAAGAAGAAGAGTCAAGATATGAAAACAAGATGGTCAGCGCCCTTTGCTCTCTGCGTTGGCGTATGGGCAAGCACTTTAGGATCGACCGATGCGCAGAGAATCGGCGTAAAGATCATGTCTTTACGCCGATTGAAGACAAATGTTTATTTGTATAACTCTTATGTTAAGAGGACGACTGTGTGTGTACTTTATGAGAGTTAAATTCTTTAAACCGATAATTGAACAAAGCTCGGAATGGAAAACGAATACCGACAGTTTATTTTATTTCGAAACTCTTGAAATACGCAACGTATTTTGTAATTAAAGCCTGGAAAATACACTAGGTAGGTACTGAAATGTTAATCAATTATTTCCACGACGATGAATTCAGTTTGCAGAACGATTAAATGCTTCGTTTTAATTGATCACTCATGGATTGAGGTTTCCATGTAATAAAGTATTTACACTAAACTAAAATATTAAATAGGTACCTTAACAAAAATTTTATGCTCGGAATATTTTGTTCGCAGAATTTCAGCAGATTTATATTTCGGAAATATTGGTGCAAACTGATTCTCAGAAAAATAATTACGTTATACCTACATTTCCATTTTCCTTTCTGTTTAATCTTTTTCCTATGTAAAACCGTTTTAATCTAGAAGTCAGTCATTTAATTTAATACATAGTGTAAATAGTTACTCGTGTTAAATATTGTAATTTTTACAGATTATACTTGATGTAATAAAAATCTAGAAGCGACAAAAAAGATATAATAGTATAAAAAGATCTAATTTTAAACAAATTCACTGTCATAATATGTCACCTGTTAAAAAAAGTTAAAGGTTTTTAAAATTATTTAATTATTATAACTAGAAAACCCCACAAAAGTGTAATTATTGAAAACTAAAACCGTTTATTTCCACCATATACTAACGAAGAAAAGAAAATAAAACAATAAAATAAAAACAATATTTAATTACAAAACCAAAAACAAAATAAAAGTAAACTATTTGATAAAATGATAACACTCTATAAACTCACTGGCGTTCAACCTCGGAGTCGTCTTTGTCGTCGGCTTGCGGGTCCCGACCGCGAATGAGCCGCAAGTACGGCTCCATCTCCATCATAATCGGGCCGGTGTGTTAACTTGCGGAGTGATCGCGATGAACTAACAGAACTGCCCTGGAGTACCGAGAGCGTTGCATCCACCCCGACCCCCGGCTGCCTGCGAGCCGCCCGCGGTGCAAGCTGACCACTTAAACTACCACCTCCTAACAATGTCAACTTTTCTATAAATTAGCCAATCATTTCCAATTTCGATAATAGACGTTATAGCCTTATAGGCTATCAAGCGAACTTATGATTTTTTCTTTTATGATATTACATTTTTACTTCCCGTCATTTTTTCATCCATCGTCCTACACAAGTTATACTTATATACTCGTACGCATGTCTCACACGCGTAACTTGAAATGAATTTTCCTTCGATTATCTATAAGTATTACTAGCATTTGGGCGCGGCTTCACCCGCGTGGATGTCAGAAAATTTCTCATGGGAACGTACTACCGTGATTCAAATTTCCCTATGTGTTAATCCAGGTAAACGTTTTCCGTTTTCATATAACTCGGTTTCCGCGGCGCGCGCTAGTAAAGCTCCCAGTCGGAATATTTTTTTCCGACACCTTCAATAATCACTTCATATTTCAGCCAATTTACACAAAACCTTAATGAATTAATAATACACCTAAACCTTCCTCATGAATATCTCATCTCCGCTCACTCGTGAAACCGTGTGAAAATCCGTTCGGCAGTTTCTGAGTGTATCGCGTTCAGATAGGCAGACGCGGTGGGGGACTTTGTTTTCTTATAATATTAACTGATTACTGGGGAAACAAAGATACTATTTATAAATTTTAACTCTGATCTAACTATGGTATTTAATTTTTATTACATGATTGCCCAAAAAAGGAGGGTTTTTCAGGGATCATGTATGTATGTCAGTTTTTTATGGTACTATAATTTTTAAATGCCTGAACATATTTCGTTGTATGGGGTATCGTTAGAATCCTTATATCATCCCGAGTGACCCTGGCTATAATATTTTTAACAAAAAAATCAAAATGGCGACATAGCGCTCCATTATTAAATGTGGAAAAAAAAAACATATATTATTAGGTACAATAAGGGTAGTTTGATGAGTAAATTCCAACTACGTATATTATCTATATAAATAAAAAAATAAAAAATTACATGCTAAACAAATATTTCATTCTCACGCCATCGACGCCTCGCCTCGCCTCGCCGTGAGAGTTTAAAAACCACCTTTAGTCCTTAAGGTGGATGCGCTAGGGTGGCCCGCGAAATTCAAATTTTATTACGTTTTTTGCAATTTGCAGGTCAGTATCAGGTTGTATGTTGATCTCAATATTATTAGCGGCCGTAACAAATATGGATTTACAGAATTATAAACATTAGAATCAGCAATACAACTCTCTAAGTTCATGTAAGTGTATTGAATGAATTCGCGGGCCACCCTAGCGCATCACCCTTAAAAAGTAAAGCCAGCATATGTTTTAAAATAAAACTTGTCACTAAAATGTATAAAATAAAATATATTATCATTAAAAAATACAACTGCCCTGCCAAAAAACGAACTAACAAGTAAAAGTAAAGTAAAGTCGTAAGACTCCGCTGTCCGTCCGTCCGTCTGTCACCAGGTTGTATCTCATGAACCGTGATAGTTAGACAGCAGATGATGTATTTGTGTTGCCGTATAACAACAAATACTAAAAAACAGAATAAAATAAATATTTAAGGGGGCTCCCATACATCGAGCCGCGTGTTGATCGTAGCGTTTCTCGTAATATAATATAAAATTTAAAAAGCAGGAAATAAAAGTTAAAAAGCCCCCGACAAAAACAAAGCGTTTAAAAAGTAAAAAAATAATATGTATTGGCCCTTTAAGTTTAATATAAAAGTTGTAGGTAATATTTTGATCCAAGCGTCGTGGCGTCGTGGCGTCGTGGCGTCGTGGCGTCGTGGCGTCGGGGGAAGGATTTGAAATTATATTCTACGTTTGAAATAAAAATAATAGTATTTAATAAAACCTGGTTTTAATTATGCTGCCGCATAGGTGACTAGCATTATAAAAAATGCCCGGTCAATTTGATTATTTCAATAGTTGTTATCACACTGCCCTCTCATTTTCGGCATATTTCAAACTGCCCGGGCATTTTTTATAATGTCCTAATAATCACTTGGTCCATAACATATACATTTACGATGCGCGGTTTGCAAAACACGATATTTTTGTATTTATCTAATGTGTTTTGTAAAATGTACTGTAACACAGTTTCATTAGAAAATTAGGTACCTGCCCGTTAAACAATGGAAAAACTTGTAGTTTCGCGACTGAAACCGAAATATTGTGCGAAAAAATTGGCACAGTCCATTTCAACGCGGTTTTGTTGGATGCTGTAAAACATATAAAATGTTTTTTTTAGTACACACACTGTTTGTGAATGAATGTGATGGCTTGGAGTGGATTGGAGTGCAAATTCCGGGGATTAAAAACCTGTTAGATGCGTGGGCCAGGGTTCAACTATTTCGTGTAATTGAAAAGGTATTAAATATGCAATTCATTTTTTAAAGTGCATATTTGACAGGTATGTGTAAAATTGAGGGTTTGAATACATAGGATTGTTTCAAAACTCTTATGCGTGGATGTGCCAGTGCACAGTGCAGAGGATTTATAGGTTATGCAATGGTTTGTTTTGGAATGTAAGTAAATAGGTTATGCAATGGTTTGTTTTGGAATGTAAGTAAAGAGAATACCTAATAGTAGTAGAAACAAAAGTCATACAGCATAATTATGGATCAAACGTTCGCCAGTAGAAGTGAGTGGTGTGTTTGTTCAGCGGCAATTTGTCACACGTTATGAACAATAGTGATCATTACACGTTTCAGAGGGCAATTTAATAGAGCAATAAATAGCAGTACAAGTGTAGCGTTGTTTGAGGCGTAAACTTCGATCGGAACAACAGTTTGCTCGCATAGCGCTCCGTACACAAACATCGTTCGGCGCAATTTAGCGTATTGGCCGCGGGCTAATTAGTATATGCACTTCATTAGCAAGAACTGGGTTTTTAGGAGAGATTGCTCTGTGGCACCTTTCTTACCCCACATACTATGATACTAAGGCCAGTTCTGACATTAACATGTTGACGAATAAACATGTAAACATCTACGTATATCTGTATACGTTATGCAATCTCAGGAATGTATTAAAACGCGCTGTTTAAAATACTCTCACGTCTAAAAATAGGTGATATATTCAAAATTCCGACGACATAATATCGTGTGAAGACCAGTATTTCCCACTTAACGTGTGTTATTGTGCGTTTGCGCATTTACAGAGTTTCCAGCCAGCCTCTACAATAAGGTTGTGCTAATAATAGGTGAGTGTTGAGCGTACGCTTTGGTAAATCATAATAAATAGAAACACACGCATATGCAACGGCTACAGTGACAAAGCTTACAGAGCTTACTGTGTACGGAACTCTTTTAGTCTTCGATCAAGAACTTTCAGTACATGTCAAAGATCTGGCAGTTGTTACAATCTTTTCAAAGAAATCGAAAGAGGTCTGGGTCACAGGTCTAGGTCATAAAGATGGTTGCAATAATCGGTTTGACATGAGAATACTTAAGGGACTTCCTGGCTACATAGAAGTAAGTAAAAACTACGTGACACAATATAATATCGAGCGATACTTTCAGGGTTAAACACATTTATTCAGTGAAGTCTAAACTTGAGGCGCACTTGTGTGATTTTAGTCGACTGTAATACTCTATCCGAGTGTGATGCTGTCAGCACATCAACAAGATGCATGGGGAACGTTCACACACTTACGAACATTTGCATTTAGTACATACAAAACATATACGGAGTATATAAGTGTGTTTCGTGTTTGGATAGTACAGCAAATGGAATATCTGGTACATTTTGATAGGGATAGACTAGGATAGGTTTCAATGTAAACAGTTTAACAAAAAAACTAATTTCGCTGTGCAGAGTTAGTACTGTAAATATTATAGAAATTGCAACCTATTACCAAATGAGATATATTTTGTATGGCATATTAGCAGCTTCCTTATTCGAATAAAAAAATGACTTTATCGAAGGATTCGCATAGACAGCACAGCGTAAAAAAATACTAGAATTAATATTAGAATTGGTATTCAATTCCTCACTCGTATTTTTTGGAGTCAAATCGTACGAATAACAAATCATTGCTATGTTAAAATATGAGTAAGATTGAACATAGTGGAAAGTTCAGAATTAGGGCGCTGTTTAGTTTCCCAAGATCAGTATACATTGCTCTCTTACGTGCCAGTTAATTTGGGAGTGCAGTGTGTGACGAGCATTCTTCGCGACACATTTAGATTACACGCTTGCGCGCTTTTGTTCAATGTCGGTCGGGCACCCGGCATGTTTTCAAGGTTTCATTAAAATCATTTCAGTTGTTTCGGAGATTAGCTCCTAAATATAAACGTAATATGTTAATTGTGTAGTTTAGTTTGTTTGTATTCGCTTGGCGGATGTCACAATGTGATGATATTGTTATAGGAATGGGTTGCACAATTCTTGATAATAATTGTTATGTTATGACTTATTATGATTTAGTTTAAGGAGAGCAGTGGGGGCCCAGTGGCTACTTACGAGTAATAAGTAAAATAGGTCGTAAGTTTGAACCCTGACAGGCGTTTTACTTTGTGTAAATTATTTCATCACCACTGCTGTGAAAAAAACGGTGAAGGAAAATATCGTGAGGAAACCGGTATGTCCTAGAACAAGAATTCCAAGACACGTGACATCTACCAACCCGCACTGGGCCCGCGTGGTAGATTACGGCCCGCTCCCTCTCACCGAGAGGAGGCCTGCGTCCCAGCAGTGGGAACGTTATAGGCTGATTATGATTATGATGATAATTTAGGTAGTTAACTTGAATTCTTGAATGAAGCTCGACCACAGCCTAGTTTAGATTATCATAAAAATATGCCTTACTTACTACTGTCTTACCAGCACCTGTACCATACATGTACTTGTATTAGAAACATGTATCCAACTCTTCCCATAACTATTCTTTAACGATCTTCCACGAACATATTCAAATCTCAGCTGAGACACAAACAAACATATCACGCGTAAATCTGCGATCTTTAGGAACGCCATTTTAAATTAGTCGTATTGACGTGGTCTGTCAGCCTAACGTCACGCTATATCCTACTGAAAACACTGTCAATAATTTTATTTTTGAAAGATGACGACACGAGTGATTTCTCATTTCCTTTATAACTTTAATGTGTTGTTTCAAGTTTAGAAAAAGTTATAACCTTAAAATATATCTCTTGGGGTAAAGTTTTGTGAAGATGGATGAACTTGTACTTGAAAATTTTCTCACCTGAAGGTAGGAAGCGTTAGGAAATGATGTTATTGTGATTGATTATTGTTGTGGACAGTACCTTGGAACTGAATGTCAATGTCAAAGCTTTTAGAGACCGGTCATAACGCGTTTGAGAAGAGAAAGTTATCAAAATGAAAAGGTAGTAGAAATTCTAAAATTTTGTGCGATCTGCGAAATTGATCTTGAAGTTTTCCTCCCGTGACAGAACTAGGAATTGTTCTTATTATGATTTTGTGAAGGCAGTACCTTATAGTTAATGTTTTAGTTATCTATAAAAGATGTTACCCATGGTACCCTGAGAGCAGTGACAAAAAGTTAACAAAATTAAAAGATAAAGCAGAATTTACTACCTTTTAAAAAAATAGTTTCTCAGGGTGTAATAAACCGACACCTAAGTAGATCTTAAATGGGAGTCATTTAAAATTTCGTTATGACGTTTTACTACTCGGACATCCACCAGCTCAAATATGATAGAAATAATTATGAAGAATCTCTCTAGGGTATGAGCGTCAGAAATCAGAAACGAAATAAAATGTTACACCATTGCTCTGTTTTTTTTAATGAAAGACTTTTAATCCGTAACTAATATTAACTTTAAAAGCAAATGAGTTAGTTTTTTTTTTAAATCTATTATGTCCCACTGCTGGCCAAAGGTCTCCTTTATATTTTTCAATTTTCTTTATGCTGTGCCTTCTTCGGCTAATCGGTTAGGAACGAGTCCAAATCGTCACGCCAGCATTTTTTAGGCCTGTCTTGGTAGATTTTCCGAATACAGAACATACATAATCCCAAATAAATATCAATATTGAAGACCAGCGATTTGTTGTTTTCTGGGCTTTTCCTAAAGGGAATTTTCCTAACTAATGCTGGCAGGGAAATTGGAAACATTAAGCTTTACTTGTAAGCATTACAAAGAGAATTGTCAATTCTTCACTGTGAGAGAGAGAACCTATTTTTCGCAGAAAATACAGGGTTATTATATTGTTTCATCCCGGCAAAGGAGTTGTAGAACCGTTGATTGTAGGTAGGTACTGATCACACAGTGTAGGCAAGTCGTGACAGTTCGTGAGCAGCGGGTCTTAGTACTCGTACACTGCCGGAATCTCCTAAGCTGTCGTATAAGCGGACTTATGACGCAAATATACTATGTAACGGGATTTATATATCTGTATTAATAAATGATTTTTTATCTCGGGCTTATAAATTTTTAGCAGAATTTTAGATACGTGCTAAAGCTCATAGGAGTAGCTATGTGTTCGTGTTTTACTAGCAGTTAATGGTAAATTTTTCGTCACTGTCGAAGTGTACTTTTTATTGCTTAGTTAAGCGGGCTCTTTCATCTTTTACAGCTCCAGATTTTTTTCTAAGAATCGGTTAGGCGTTCCTAAAACTTACTTTTGGTTAGACAGACAGACAAATATCGATTTCAATACCATCAACCATGATCACTTCATCTCAAACATGATATCAAAGCATCAGACATTTTATTAATACATATCGAAGACATGAAATTCATGATGTTAATATGGTCAAAGTTCAAACTCCACAATCCTCAAAGTAGAATGCAATATCCCTACGTTTTCAGCCACAAATTTGTAATTTCACGGTTGTAATAGCTAATCTTGCAGGTGCTAATGACGTACGGCCTTATTCATTAAGCAGAGGAGGTCGGAATGTTGGGACAACGCGAGGGGAGAACTGACACGATCGACCCATTTCTAATTAAAGCAGGTAGTATCTTCAGGAGACGGGTCAGTGACGCAAGCGGCCGACATGGTTAGAGTTTTCTTTAACAGATAGTGTTAAAAGTTGTTAGGGTTTTTTGTTCACGTTTGAGATAGGGGCGGGAGAATTGTGATGTATAACGACGTTTTGTCATGATGGTTCTTTAAATAAGCCGTGACATAGGCTTTTTGTTTGAAATATAAGTAAATCATAAAGTTTTTGAAGTGAAAACTTCTTTAGGCGCGTTTGGCGATTTTTGGTGGGGGAAATCTTAACACCGATAACGACCAGACATTGTAATGTTAACATTATCTGTAGCTATGAGTATGACGTCTTGCGTTTGGGCAGCAGTGAAAGCATGTTTTACGTTTAAATTTTCAATTCTGTCCTCAATCCCTAGGTTTAAAAAAGAAAATTGTAAAATGTTGTTTAGTTTCAACGCTTTTATTAAGCTTTGTGGATTCTAGCAAGCTGGCTATGGTTAACTTCCTCTTGAACTGTCAAGTGTAAAGTTTGCGTACTCGCCTATTACGGTGACAATTAATTTGTTTGGTAGAGAGATGACCTGGTTTTGCAGCCAACTTTAACGGTTTGTGGTATTGTCTTAAACTTTAGTAACTTTGAGATAGGATTTTGGTTATCTGTGGTTAGCGTAGACATATATATCATCACGCCTGTATTGCCTGAAGGGTTGGGCAGATGTGTCATTTCGCCAGTTATGTTTAAGTCCCATGCAATGAGGCGAGCTTGTTGCCATGCCGACCACAAATCCAGACTGCTAATGCATATAAAATACAGGTTCGTGATTTAGTCACCTGCATATGCTTACCGGATTCCTAAAAAAAACTTTTCCCACAAGTTGTATTAAAAAGAATTTCAGCATAATATTAATTTATTTAACCGTTTTCTGAAACAGGTTCTGCAATAGTTCTTTATTCATAAAGGCTGTAGTCTTATCGCATCTTAGCTAAGCGACAGGGGGTTGGGCGGCGGCAAAGCCCGCTGATCGGCTAATCTGTTTACAGTGGCTTGAGTTCCCTATTACCTATCTCGTGCCGGCACAAGATGAGATTAATGTAGGTAACCTTTAACAAGGTGGCTTCTTGTTTGAGTTATTCATTTACAAAGTTGTTCCAGGTCGTCGCCCGGTCAGTACCTATCGATTAGATTCTTCTAGAACTGTGGATGTTGTTTTGCTTATTTTATTATTGATTCTAGTTTTACTAGGTGCTAGAGGACTATAGGTAACATATTGCTATACAAATCTACAGCCGAATATACTTATTCATTGATAGTTTCACGTGTAAACAATGTCTAAATACTTATTTATTTGTGTGTTGATCGACACCTAAGTGTCCTTTTGTTTTTGTATTTATTTGTATAGTTAGTGTAAATAGTTAGTTGGGCTATATAAATATTGTAAATAAGTATTTCAATGTATAATGTGAAATAAATAAAATAAACATGAATGTATTGGTAGGTACTACATAGTTAGATTCAATTGTTTGATCGTGTTGTTTTATCGTAAGCTCCATGAGTAGGCGAGAATGCAGAGCGAGACACTTTGAACGATCAGAAACACGTTCCTGATCGTTCAAACGTGAACAGGTTCTTATTTCTATTTAACAGGAAATACCTTTTATTGTGTTCCGAACTGCATTTGTGTTACATAGCAGATCTAAAAGCACTTGCAGGCCCAAGACGTATTTCCACCTACAGGTGGAAATACGTTAAATTACTATGTAAAAATTTGGTTAAGACAGATAAATTAATTATGTTTATGGATACATGCTCACTATTTGGAAATATTGCAACCTTAGGCGATTTTTCCTAACATTTTGAAAAATAATAAATCAGTGTGTGAATTATGGAATTTTGTTTTTAAAACAATAACATGTATTGTTACAAGGTGTAGGCCCCGCTCGCCCCTTGGATCTTGCCCCTTTCATTAAAATGCCCCACTCGCTCCGTTTTTTAATATTTTTGATGTACCGACTCGCCCCTTACGAAGGGGCGAGTGCAAAATTGTCATTTAAATAATTATTTTGATGCACCGTCTCGTCCCTTGCGGTATTTCCTTTGAAATTTAACCAAAAAAGGTACAGTCAGACAGAAAAATGCACACATTATGAATAACGCTATGTTTGATTACTTTAATAATTCTATCTGTAATCTCACCACCTCATGACACTTATGATAGTTTTTGCTACCTAGCTTACTTATAAGTAATAACAAAAGAAACCTTTTTCATAGGACCATTAAACAAACCGTTTGGTAAAATATGTTACCCGTTGAGAAAATCAAATCGGATTAGAGTCGAATATAATAATGAATGCTTTCTTTTTCGATGTTTGTATTATAATGTGGAAGGTATGCGTTTTGCGATATTTGCTAATTACTTTAATACTTATCTCCAAGTGTAACTAAACGTCAACTAACGCAACCCTAACTACCAGTAGCTTGGACCCTGCTCCCGACACCGGCGGACCTCTATTCTTTATATTTTTAAATGTTTTATATAATATTTTTATAAAAATATTTAAAAATATAAATAGATAAGAAAGAAAATAAATAAACGAAATTGTAATACTATCTTGAATTCATACAAGCCTAGTACTTTTGGTTAGTTATAAATTAGTTTTGTCCCTTTCATCCAAATCTTAATATTGCGATAATACTAATGGTTGTAATACTGTCTTGAATTCATGCAAGCCTAGTACTTTTTGTTAGGTTTTGATTGAAGTTTTAAGAAAACAATATTTATTTTAATATTTAAAAACTTAGAGTGCTGACTTTACTTTTAACCTACTAACAATCGGGGGCGAGCGGGGCCATCTAATATTCAAAGGGGCAAGTGGGTACACTTAGGTAATTAGGGGCAAGATTCAAGGGGTGAGCGGGGCCTACACCTGTTACAATGTGACTGCGACCTTCAACATAATAATACCTTCAATGCAGTAACAGCGTTCGCCTACCGCCACCGACGTGCGGTGTCACGCGGCCAGAATAAATGTATGTATCTCTACTTCGGTGCCGTCATCTCGTTCTCGTTGACGTCCCGTTAACGTGATGGTGGACAAATGGCTATAGTTAGTTCTTTCAACGTCCCTTCATATGTAAATTAAAAATGTTTTTACATTTCGACAATGCATTTCTCTCTTTATTAAAAACCCTCCCAAGCGTGATAATGAAGAGCGAACGCCGACTGAGATTTATATTTATATTTTAACTCCCGCGAATTGAAATTGTATTAAGGATTTAAAACACAGTTTCCGCTTTACTGCAAACTCAAATGTAGCCGCGTCTACTGGCGCAGTCGGAACAAATTAAATCAAAATCTCCAGTGCCGCCATTACTTATTTATCTTGTAGTTCGCTCCAGAACGGTAGTGCTATAATTTACTCAGCTATCCTCTTCCGAAGGGGCCAGTGAAATTTTTCTTCTTAAAAAATAAATGGGAACTCTCACGACTCAAGTTGAGATGATGCAAATATTTGACGCTAGAATAGGTATAGTGGGTATGAAAACGACGAAACCATGGCATATTTATATCAACATACATAAGTAGAACAAACTTTAGCGGATGGTCCCCAAAGAGAAAAGTTAGACAACGCTTCGTGAAGATGCCAGAGTGATGTTGAAGGGTGGAAGAAAATATACAACGGACTCAAAATATATGGAGCTCAAGTCGCAATTTATGCGAACATTTGTAAGAAAAACAAACAAAAGCTCACAAATGAATGAGAGCACACGATCCGGCTCTCACGGTTGAGCCGCGCCGCGCCGCTCTCGGGCCGGTGTCGTGCCGGAGCGCATTCACTTTTTATAGACTTGCAAATATAATAACAACGTACTTCAATCGCTAAGTATATAGGTAACTTAACTAACAGGTTCATCGTAGATTGCATTATAAGCGGTCTTGTTCCTTCCGAAAGCGGCGACCAAGCGATTGTTCAAACGAAATCGAGTTAAAAAGAGCAAACTCGATTACGTTGGCACATTTACTACATCGTTGGATGCGGAACAATGCGGAGAGTTAGATAATATCTAGGATGGTTAGAATTTCGCAAAATGAGGCTTTAAGGCAATGATGTAGAGTTGTGCATAGTGCTCATTGTTGCCACGACTTGTTTGTTCAGTTCAAGCGATTTTGAGAACAGTCGAATTTGTGTCGAATCTAAACGTGTTTACTGACTGAATTATTGACTCAAAGCGAACGTTTGAACCTTTGTTCCCTCGTCTGGGCCAATGTTTTGGCCAAAATCTCCTGATTTTATTGATAGACTATGTGGTTTCCGTCTCTCTTCAGTTTTGTCTGAAAGATTTATGCATTTCTTTTCGGTCTCTCGATATCAAGTCGGGGTCTACATCATGACGTTCGTTCCGACAGTTCAGACGTAGCGTATACCTTAATCATAACAAATGCGTAAACTGTTTATATGTTAGTCACTTCAGAGCAGTGGCAAAATGAAACAAAAGTTCGCAGAGAGGGTTCCATGTCATGCAAGTACTTTTATATGGGTTTAGACAGGCTTTCTTTGTCTTGTAATTCTCATGGGACGGAATGTCGTTCCCTTTCGTGATTTTACTATCTCGTGAAAGATCAATACTTTTGTTCTGTGCATCTGCGGATGGAACTGGTTCAGAAAGTCCAGTTTCAAACTCTGATGGTTCGAACTATGCGCAGATGCGCGAAACTGGGTTTTAATGCAAAATTTTCAGGGGTGAGGGATGACGGCGATAGGCCCAGCATCTATTAATTATTATTAATTGATGGCGACTCGGAACGAGCAAATAAACGGCACGTAATGGATTCAACGACTGTTCGCTCTTATTACGCTCATTTGTGTAATTAACTTAATTTGATAAAACATTATCGTTTTGATAAATGAGTGTTAGTGACTTATACCTAGTTTAACTTGATACGGTTATAATGACTAGTTAGTGACGGTTGTTAGTTCCACGGAAAACATCATTATTTTAAATAATTATTTCCATATCGATGAAAACCTTCTGCAGTCTGGACACTTGATTGTCATATAGTAAACATAAATATGGTCAAGTTAAGCACTGAATTGAGTAAGTAGGCAAGCATATCGTGCGTCTTGCACTGGAGTGAGCTTTTAATGATCTCTTTCCCTTAATCAAATTAACTGCCACTTCATAAAGATATAACAATAAAAGCGTTTGTAACATACTGTTAGCGAGTTATAGCAATATACACAGTATCAATCAACATATTTTGAAACGTTTACGTTACTCTTCATATTACTCTCCGCATGTTATCCTCAATATCACAGAACACTCTTTAAGCTTCATAATAACTTCCATCAACAAAATAACGGAAGCTTCGAAATTCGGCAAATCATCTCGCGTTCCGCGTCGATAGAACATCAATCTTTTTCCAAAACACATGGTATCGAGGCCATATACAATCAATGCGTATGAAATAGTAGTGACTACTGCTGCTAGTGAAGATGTTATAATAATAAATGCAAGGACAGCCGCAGTGGCTGACGATCGTAAGACCTGCGATGAAGTCAGCTGTAAAATGGAATCAAAAGAAGTAGTGAGCGAAGCGAGCGGAGAGCGGAGTATCTACGAGCGGTAATCCGGAGCAAAGCATGCAGCCGAGGAGATACTGCCGCTGAGCCTGCCCGGCGCCGCCCGCAGGCTTGAAACGCCACTCCAACAATTTATTGGCTTTAACGGATAGAAGCAAGACGGGTTATAAACTGGATAAGCTCAAATAATTTGCTTTTACCTCCTGCAGTTCGCGATGCTTCAAAGTTATCAAATGGAGCGCTCGTAAAATGAGTATCGACAATTAAAGATTAATTGATAAATATATGTGCGACTTCACTATAAAGTAATCCACATACATATATCAATTTGATTGAAAAATTTATTGTCTACTAAACCTATTTTATGACCTAATATTTCAATGTCTGCGTTTAGCCGCCTGTTGGAGCTTCGAGATTGTTTTATCCACAACAAATGTACTATATTATAAAATGTTGTTAGTGTATAGCGCGTCCCGTGGTCGCGCCTACTCGCGCGCTGGAGCTAGTGCGACATCAACAAATAATCACAGTAATGCATGGCGCATTAACTCAATCATTTCCGATGACTGGCTCATAATACGTGGCGTAGTGCTCGTGACTCATGCTTGTTATTATAATATCTTTATTGATCCCGATTGAGAGCTGTAATTCGAACGTAATCCCACAGAGTGTGGCCGGTCTGCAGCATCCAGCGCGTTACGTTTACGACCTCAATCATCGATATTTTTACAGCTCCCGGTCGTCGAAACGATCTGTTGTTGTCTCGTTGTTTGCCCAGCGAGCAATGCCGCAGTGAGAACACCCATCAATACAAACATCGCCTGGAATTGAACTATGTACAGAAATAAGAGGAAAGCGAACGAAGTGTCTCAGGTACTACGACGGTGTAGCCACGACCATGTAACCGTCTTGAGGCAGCCGGAGATGAACGGCTTTTGTGACGGAGATGTATGAATAATGCGAAAACGCCGCCGAAATATAGGTCGGACGTGAGATATGATGCGGACATTAACAGAATTCCTAAGACGGCACTCACCGGATGTCAGGTCGCAAGTGTTAGGTGTTAGTAGCGCCGTCTACTGCAGCCTCCGACTCACCAGCACATGTCGAAGTAGTCCATCGCTCGGAGCAGCGCGTGCGGCGAGCAGCACGCGCGCGTGTGTACCACCGGCGCAATACCGCACATGTATTGTGACGTCAGCGGGACACATCCTCACCACAAACCACTTTACGACCGATGAATAGCTGCCGCCCCCGTAGCTGCCTCGCGACTCTAGGCCGATGATGCTGTGACTCTATGCTACTGGCGATACGTACCTTTGGTCTCCACCTTCCTCTGGGGCCCGGGGGCATTCCTGCCTCGGCCTGAGGACAGGCGTCAGCCCCCATTTCTCGACCAACTCTATGCGAGCAATGGTGGCTGCTCAACGACAATGTGTCATCGGCTCGGAGCTGGTGCGCTGCAGCGGGGACGCGGCGGAGAGGCCGGCTGGCCCGCGGCGCCGCCCGGCCGGCTCGTGGCGCGCGCCGCCCCCGCCACCTCACGAGCGCGCCATGCCAAGCCTCGCTCCTGGCTTGCCGCGCTACGCTCGATCCTGGCCCGCAACGCTCCTCATAATGTGCTCAGAGCGGTGCGCGGGTCCGCGGTCGCATCGCGCCGCCCGCGACACTGCGGCACGCCCGACGGCCGGGCCGCCTCACGCACCGCGCACTACTCGCGACCTGCGCAACTTTACCGCCGAATTCTGACCGCCCCGAGCGCGCGTTCTGCCGCGCGAAGTTTTATCGCTGTCGATGGACGACTAACGTTAACTAGTATTACGATGATTATGTGAGAACGATTCGATATATATTTTGGATATGTGTGGTATGGCGACCGCCGGTGGCGGAGCGTCGTCGGCGACGGTTCCTTACGTAATGCGTAATCGGGACGCGTGCGGAGGCGCCTCACCGGGTGCGGCGAGTCATGTCTCGGCGGAGATCCGCGTGGCGGTCGCAAGGCACGGGCCGACGAGTGTATCGTCGCGGCGCGACGGCAGAGTACTGGAGCGGGCGCGCGTGCGTGCTCCCGGGCGCCCCGCGCTCCCGGCCCTCCCTCACCCCGCGCGCAGCACCCGCGCCCCGCGCTCCGCGCCGCACGCGTATCGACACCGGCCGCCAACCGCCGCAGCGCACGGCGCGGCCCGCGCCTGCCACGCGCGCGTCACGTCGCGCCGCTGCACGCCCGCACCGCCGCACCGCCGCACCGTCACACGCAACCCCCTACATACCACTTCCTAGGAAAACATTCGCTTTCCTTGCCCTTATTATTACGGGCTGGAATTTAATTCACTTTCCGATGTTTGTCGTCGACGAGGCTCCGCGCAAACGATATAATGACGCGCTTCGGGTTTGACGATGTATGAGATTACTTATTAGGTACAGCAATAAGCATGATTCGTATTAGAGATGGTAAAGCTTGAGTAGTTATATAAGGGGGGTTTACATGGGCTGCAGATTCTGTACGTGTTGTGAGTAGCGTCCGGCGCGGCGCGGCGTGGCGAGGCCGCAGTGTGTCCACTGCACGTACTATCACAAGTGGTGCACGACGTGGCAGAGCAGACTGGGTGCCGCCGGTTCACTCACTAATCTAGATCAAAGGTTGCAGCGGCTCGGGAGTGCAACTTGAGCCAAGTAGCCCGGCCTTCATGTGGAGCGAACAACATTTAATCAGATCGTTACGATAGGTATACGTTGGGTAGTACAAGAATACCTTAGCTTAAATGCAACGACTGTAGACTGCATTTCTAGTAAACAGACGTGGAAGGCGAGGCAGATCGAATATGCAAATGTTGGAGAAAGTATAAATAATAAAGACAATTTGCTCGTTTGCCAGCTGCATAAGAAAGTCGTTAAGGAGCTCTCTTGTTATATTTTCATGGAGGAAATAAACTCGAGATTTAAGCACTGTGTATAGTGTCATTTTAATTCTGTGCTTTATGCGAGTAAGTATAATGTATATGATGCAGGTAGTAGGCAGTCAGATTCGAGGTGACATAACGCGACCCTGCGGGGTCATACTCCGCTGCGCTGGATGCAATTTGGGAAATTAATCAAGCAACCCGACCCTGCCTTAGTGGACAGTTATCTATACTACACGTGAAGTACAGACCCCTTGGTCCTTGCTACGACGGAATCATGTGGAGATTTCACACGGCTTCATCAGACGGAACGTGATAAACATTTTTGACTTTAAGTGAACAGTAGAACTAAATGAAATGTAACAAGTATAATATGTTATACTTAAATCGCTACACAATATAACACCTTTGTCAAAGACATTGCACGAAGTCTACTGCAAAATTGCATCAAAATATTCCACAATAGAAAACATACAAGAAAACCGATCCCTTTCAACAAATAATTCAGCTCCACGTGATGCCACCTGACCTTTACAACCGACGCATGTAATATCACCCTTTCTATCGTCGACCAATACCTTATGACGACGTCTCGGGCGCGCCTCACCTCTCATTTATTTCCATCATGTACGCAGCATAGAAAATTCAAAGGTGAGATGCAAGGTATACTAAGCCTATATATTGACCGCTGCGGAATTCAAAATATGCGCTCATATCATTGCGCGTGCGCGATGCACAAAACGCGAGGAGAATGGACTAATGGAATGCCATTTTCACCTGAATGCTTATTATAATTGCGTCCATGATAAATCTAAGTAATAGAAAATACTGCATTAACAAGAAAAGTTGTTAATGACGTATCTTCATTGAAAGTATATGGCAGTTGTATTTTCCCTCCTTACGGCTAAGTAGGGCAGCGGGGCCACCGACACCGGGCTGGACTCAAGTGTGTCAGTGCCACTCGGGATTACGCAGGATCGAATCGATGCTTTTGTTCGTGGAGATATTGCATTCCCTATCGAGGCAGACCTTGGGAACATATTTCCTTCATTAAGTTTTGTTGTTTACAGCTGATGTTGTCTAACATTCACCTTGATTTTAGAAAAATAGAAGCGATGAGTTAAACCTTAATCCACAGATTTATTTAAAGATACCATTTAGTTCTGAACGAGTGCTTTCGGGAATACGTAACAACCACCGCAGATATTCAAATCTAAAGCGAGTCAACATTTTCCCAAACTCCTTGTAACATAAAATATTACTTTATATACTGCCCCTCCCCCAAACAGCTGACACTCAACGACTACTTCAATCAAATATAGTTCTTTAGTCGTCAGTAACTGCGACGGGGAGACTTGGAAATATTTTTAGATGTTCTATGACCTCGTATGGATCCATTGAGTAAGTTGTGGACAGAAATAGGGCTGTTTGTTGTTGGTGGTGTAAAGATGGTGTGTGACGGGCCGCACGGGGGCCGCTCGGGGGCAGCACTCACCGCAGCCGGGGGTGCCGCCGCGCTGCGATTTCGCAGGACTTGCGTATTGCGGATTGACCCGACTGAAATGTATCTGTTCGAGCAAAAGCTTTTTGTATTGAATTTATTTTGCTGATAAAATATTATGCTTTTTCTCTTTGGTTGCGGATACTAGGCATCGACTTTGAAATTGTTATTTATTGTATTATCATAATTTTGTAATGCCTGGTTCGTATTATTAGATCGAGGATTATCTGGATAATCTTTTTGTCCGTAGAAGGTACGAGTAAACGGTAATGGCAATGTTGTACCTATTTTGGGTACAAACCCATGATTCAAGTATAAAAATCTCCTCTTACAAACTGAACTTAAGACAAAAGCTTGACTCAAGTAGGCAAGTCCTTCAAAGTTCTATGAAAACTGTGAAACATAAACCGACAATTTTAAAGAAATAGGTCGAAACCGTACTCCGCATAGTTGAGTCAATGAAAACTTCTAACAAATGTCGATTGCACCGCGGGTAAGGGAAGCCAATACTGTCGATCAACTGACTGCATATCGGACTTGTCTCTCGCATGTCGGCTTGCTGTGATGGCAGCTGAATACCTCATTTGTCGTACCGCAAACAGCGCTGACACCGCTTCACTCAGCGCGTTCCAGCTTCACTTCTAAGCTAAACATTTTGCAAAATTATCTTTCATATATTACCTTACTATTCCGTAAGATATTTTTTTCGGAACCTGAAGCTATCAAACGGGCACAAGTTTCCGCATGATATAAAACGCGACACCCGAATACACAGATGCACTAATGGTGACATCAAACCCTCAGAGAATGCCGAATTCCGACTAATTGGGTTTCAGAAATTCATAGTATTATTCTAGGATTGTGTCGCCAATCATTGTGTTTCACCGACAATGCAGGAGAGGATTCCTAGGAGGTGAATGTTTCCGGTACTCCAGTGCTCCGGAATTCATCGAGCGCCTGTGGTAGTGCATCCGTAGAACATCGTCGTAACATACATAACTTATATCGTATGGAGATTAATCGCTTTTGCATTCTGGAGCGAGGAAGCTGATTCCAATCGCATAGGAAGGGATCGTAATATTACATACATAGCCAATTGAAATATGAGATAGTACGGAAATTGGATTTGTGTCTGAGCTAAAGTGTAGCATTTTATTTATGGATAGGAAACTAGCACTTTGTTTGAATTCGTGAGATTTTTTTTAGTTCTGTAAGAGAAACCCTGCGATCTTTACGAGATGGCAATAGCCATACCTATTGTAAACAAAATGGAAACAAACAAAACAAAAATTAAACATTGCATGTTCAAACTTCAAACTACCGTATTTTCAAATATATACTTGATTTGAAACTACCCACGACACGCCGCAACAACATTGCAGCATGCAATCTGCGCGCGGAGAGTCTTTGAGGCCTTTTATCGAACGAGGGTAGTGCAAACACGGCCTTTATGAGGCCGCATAGTGGCGGCCATCCACCGCTTGTTACGGCCCTCCGCGACACTATCTGTGCTATCACAGCCTTATGAAAGACTATCATTGTGGGGACACTACTCACGACAGCCTCCCATTTATCGCTAGATTTCATTTTATGATTGTTAAAAAAATATTCGAATGTGTGCTTATCTAGTTATTAAATATTTTCATACTTATAGGCTGGAAGCATTGTGCTGTGTGCACCATGAGAACAGTTACGGCGGTATCTTACTGTTCGTACCTACAAAAGTAGGTATATAGATGGTAGTCAACAATCCGTAATGTCCGGATGACACTTTCTAGAAAAATGCTCAATTTTCAGTAATTACTACAAAACACATCAGAGTTTTCTTCAAGATAGCGTAATCGGAAACCAGCATGTCCCAGAACGAAAAATTCGACGACATGTGACATCCACCAACCCGCACTGGGCCCGCGTGGTGGATTACGGCCCACTTCCTCTCACAGATAGAGGAGGTCTGTGTCCCAGCAGTGGGATCATTATAGGCTGATTATGTTGCGTGATCGCCGCTTAGGTTTGTTTATGACAGGTCTATCTGTTTATTTATTTTGCAGTGATGCACAAGAAAATAAATAAATACAACGCATCTGAGTCGTAATAACGTAACCTACACAATTGCAATTTCTTGTATATAATATTATAATGAATATTTCTCTTTATTGTCCAGTGTCAAGGCTTGGATATAAGCTGTAGATTAGTTTCAAGGACCAAGTACCAGGTAACCTACCAATCAGCCTTATTAGTTGTTACAAGGCTGCAAGTGCAACCTGACCTTTTTCCTGGAGCGTGGCCTCATTATAAATAAGCCCTACAGGATTATTTTGCATCTGGGCCAGCACAATTATTTTATGGCATTGTGAAATCGTTCAAATATTCTCAGGAGAGCATTGGAATGGTGTTTGGACCCTGTTCCTGATAAAAATAGGCCACAATTTTTATTAGAAAAAATTAAGGGCGTTTTTTTTAATATTTGTTGAAGATCTTTTACATTTTAATTAAATGTAACCATATTTGGATAATAGAAACTAAAGTAACACCTTCTAAATATAATTAAAATCTATCAACCCAAAAGAAATTATTTTACCCAAATAGTCGTTTACAGAAAATCACTAATTTAAAGGGGATTGAACTGCCGCGTTGTCTGCTTGGCCGCGGCGCTGTACTGCAGGTTGGATGACGTCACGGCGCGGTGGGATGCCCTATTTTCGGTCGAAAAATGGGCCTCTGTCCTCTTTGCACGGCCACGGGGCCTCCCTAGTAATGAAGGGCCACTACGGGCCGTGTTTAGCGACTCAGTTTTAAATGTCAGCTCGAAATATGCACGCCGTGTTCTTCCAACTGCGGTTCTTGGCATTTTGTAAGGTCGAAGTTTAATTTAAATACTTAGGTAACGGCAGATATAGTAGAGCTCTATTCTTGTAGAAGACAGATACCTATCCTCCACATATATATACGGTTCCGCTCTGTTCCTTGCGAAAAGTTATGTAGTGACACGATATCTCTTACCAACATGGACGTTATGATACTTCCTACAGTTTTATTTTCACAGCTATTTATTTAATTATGTTTTACTTTAAACAACTTGTCATATTGCGTGATAACGTCACCTGACGATACCGTTGTATTGGTTCAGCATTATTTCAGACCGACGAACCTACTCAGAATTACAGCATTCGATACAACGATTAATCTCGTGATTAACTATATCAGTTGCATAGCTTTGTTGACTATAAATATAATACGGAGTTTCCACTTTAGCAACCAAAACAATTAAGAAGTGAACATAAATGAATAGACAGTAATGTATTATGGTAATTTTGATCCGGATACATGAAGATGCTGCGCTCCAGTGAACACAGAGGACCATTAACGTTTGCCAAATTCGATCTTTCCACCCCCATACTATTTATCAACCTCACAAAGTAAATCAACAGTGTTTTTAATCTTCATCTAATACAAAACGTGAGGTAAAACATCGTTATCTAGATCGAATAAACTCGAAGCAACCTAATGTTTGTTCCTTTTTTCCATTCAGCCGCGTCGGCGTCGGAGACCAACTAATGAAACTGCAGTGAACAGCTGATGAAACTGAGGTAGGTATGTACTTATATATTTCATTTTAATGATAAATGTTATCTCTGTGGGTTTTATTCAGGCCTGTCGGATGATTGAGAAGAATCAGAAGGGGTGAAGAACTACGGTGGATTTTGTTGTGTTTCTGATACAGTCAGGGAAATGAACTATTTAGAAATTTGAGACCCTATGTCAATTTTCTGTGTTGGCATAGCCATTTTATACAACTGTCAATGAATGACAGTCTGTTGTGATTTAAATATACGGACAATTTTAGTTGGTAGTCAATTTACTTAGCAATTATATAATTTCCCTGACTTTGTTTATGAAATGGAAAATCTTTTATTAACTATTAACAAACTTTCAGTTATGTGAAGGTTTTGTGAATTTATTGAATGGTCAAATCATGAAAAATATGCTATTTTTTAAAGTTAAATTAAATTAAATCTTTAGTGGATGACATTTTAGTTTTAAACACTATAAAAATGCTATCGACCTATTTTTTTCTATTTGCAAACGATTTACAAGAGAAAAGATAACACTATTTCAGAGGTCGTACTCAAGCTGGGCCTTCACAAAGTGCGTCAGCAGAACCGAGACGTGATGCCAAGTAAGCATACTCGATGCGGTTATTAGGTTTTTGGCAGAGGAGTGTTCCAGTAATACCAGTATAACATTATTCGACTAATATTTATCGATTATGTATCAGATTTTCATGTATAAATAATAATGGTTGGGATATTTTAGTAGAATGCTACGCGAGTAGACTTTATCAGTGACAAATAAACAGTAACATGAATATCTGTCTGTTAAAGACGACCGATAGCGATAATGTTTCGTTATTTAACAAACAAATTAATTTAATGTCCTGGTAACCGGAAATAATGGAACGTTAATCTTTGAATTGGATGATACTTTAAAAAAAATAATGAAATGTATACAGATGGATATGTCCGGCAAGGCTTCGGCAGGCTTGAGCGCTAAATATCCGGCTGCCGGATACCCGCAAGTTGACCGCGTTGCAAGTCACAACCTGTCATTTACTGCGCGGGCGCAAAACATTTCATACCGAATACTGTTGTCAGTATTCGGGTTGTTTACTAAAAGTGTTATTTTACAGCTTAATTTGGCTTATCGAATCAAATCAAATCAATCATTTATTGGCCTGAATATGGACTAACAACAACTAATTCTCGAAGTAAAAATGTATATTTGTGACATAACAACAAGCATCAATAAATCATGAAAATAGGGAGTTAAACAATAATCAATTATTGTAAGTGTAGTAATACATATCTGTAATTTAGCCATGCTAGTCTTTTGTATCTCATACAATCTTCTCTTGGTAAATGGGATTAGCAATCTTAGTACCTATTAGCGCTAGAAGGTACTATTTTACACACAAAAATATTGGTATGTCTAATCTCCCTTTCTTGTTAAAGATCGGCGCCCACAACTTATACTTATTTGTATACCTAAGCAAATTCTGAATCTGTTCAAATATTCATGTATGCTAAACAGCGTGTTTTCATAAAGTTAATAACCATTACAAACTAACATAAAGTTCCCATCCATACACACGATTAAATCGCTGGCATCGTTATCATCCTGCCCCTGTAAGGAGGATCCCTACTGACCCACAAAGCGGGTCGCACTGGCGTCGCGGCGTCTGCCCTCTCCCTGTGACGGCGTCGCACTGCTGTATCATTCCCGGAGTCGCGGGGTGGGTCCCCGGTCCCCCCACTACTTGCGCCCCCAACCTTGGCAGGCGAGGCGCCACGCTGCCTACAACTCCAGCTAAGCTCGAATTATTTTGCGCTCCGTGACGCGGTTTTGATCCTGTGCGGCATTGCTGGCATTCAATCGGTTTCCTTGGAAGTTTGAAAGCAGTCATGTGCAATGAAAATTGTTGGTATTGATTTTGTTAAAATAATTGTATTACGTAGAGATATAACGCTTCTTATGTGTCAAGAATGTGGCAATTATCGTGGGAGGCCCACACCCATCATTGATAGTCAGGTCGATTTGATTTCTAAAAAGATTGCGGTGCATGTGATTTATCATGTTGTCGTGACGTTTACATAAATATTAATGGATAAGGTGTTTCATCAAAGAAGGAGTTAATGCAGTATTTGGAGAGAAGGCGTGGCCAATCGATGGGTACAAGCACGGACAGATTTGGCCGACTGAACAAAGGATAGCGTTAAAAGCAAAAAGTTCTATTTTATCAATGGGCAGTAATAACGGATGGTATGAATGGACTTATGATTGAAGTAGTAGTTATATGAATGCGATTTAACAATTTCAATATGATTATAATTCTTGGAAATCAAGTCAACTTCCAAATTATAAGATTGCAATAATTTATTTTTTATGGTATCATAATAAATGATTTTTGCGTGATTACCCAAATCCTGTATGGTAAACAAAAAAAATCTTTTGTCATATTTCTTTTTATGTTTGAAATCTTCCTACTTTGTATCTGGGTTACACACATAAGACATTATTCCCCCTACAACCACTGCGCCAAAAAGAAGCGCAAGATGGTTGAAACGCTACCTTTGCATCATTGGTACAGTATCTTTTGTTACGGAATATTTAATTTGTACAACTTTTCTTTGATATTTATTAGTTTTGATATATGTGTACATATGAGCATTCCAATCTTTATTAATAAATCAATCCACTATATTTTTATTTGTTTATTCATTTATAAAGGCAAACGGCTGCTTAAAAATTGTTAACTATACTTAAGATATATTGTATACATAAAGTATTTATACAACGTTATTTTTTCTTTATGCTAAACCCGAAAAGAGGTCATTGTACTCATCATTTTGAACAACTTTTTCTATGGGACCAACATTAAAATCGCAAAAAAAAAATCAGCTGTTCCATACATTTGTGTTCACTTAAATCGACAAAATGTATGGAAAAGCTGATTTTTTTTTCGCGATTTCAATGTTGGTCCCACAGAAAAAGTTGTTCAAAATGATGAGTACAATGACCCCTTTTCGGGTTTAGCATAAAGAAAAAATAACGTTGTATAATATATCTTACATATAGGTAGCTAGCATTCTCAAAATAAGTTATAACAAAGGAAATAAACAAAAAAGCAGTTGCTCTAGGTTTGATTTCATTTCTTCTTTTCGATTTCTTTATATTAAAAAAAAAAAACCTTAAGAAAACTTAACAATAAAAAAGTTAAGTTTCATAAGTTTTATTTTTAGCTCTGCATGCAGCGGACGACAGAATATAATTTCTCGTCAACGATGCCATTTCCTAACTAGTTAATCAAATAAAAACAGTGAAAGGACTCTTTTGCAGGAAGTTAGTGGGTAACTCGATTACTTGCTACGAGCTACGCCGTAGCGCTTCCGTAGCACACGTTTCCTGGCTAACCGTAGGCTCGTAGCGAAAAGTTGGTTGCGTCAATGTATTATGAAACCGTATTATATCCTTTCATGCTTTTGTTTATTTTTGCCTAGTCTGTCTATTTTAAAGAGTAAACTAAGCTCTAGTTTACTGTTTTTTCTTTCCTAACAAAAGTATATTTTTTTTTACTTTTTCTGGCTGTTTTAGTACTCAAGCGTCAGTTAGACCAATATAATTTTTGATCCTTATAAGAAAGAGGATTGCTGGCCATAAAAAAAAGTTTTTGTGAAAACTGCTCATTTTCTTGCTGAAAGTATTTTTTTTAAATATTTGTATCCAGATCAAAATATCTGGAAAAATTAAGGATAGTCTTATAATATCGTTTTCCTGTAGCTACAACGGTTAAGGCAAAGGTCCCTTGCCGCACCATCTCTAAAATCCACCCTGTATTATAATACCAGTTTATTATTGTCCCACTGGTCTATTCTCATACGTAGAACGGGGTACAAGCATTGATCAACATGCTTTCTCAAGAAGGGTTGGCGATTAAAAAAAAATTGTACTATAAAGTTTTTCTTTAGCGATGTCAGTAATTTCCAAGAGAAACTCAGAACGTGCATAGGAATTATAAAAGTAACATTGGTACATACCCGGATGTCCTATTATAGGTTTATTAAATGTTAAGGTTTCCTAACCTATAATAGGACACCGAATAACTTTTATTCGCCTCGAATTTTGAAAATGTGTAAATTATGCTATTACGTAAAGCACAAGTTTTAAATCATGAACTGGAAAAACTATGTAGATATATTTTGGACCTAATAAATAAAGTAGGTACAACTTCACACTAAAATATAGCTACTAACCTGTACCAGCTCATTAAAAGATAATTATAAAGATAACTCAACTAACGCAATGCCTCCATGCATATTCACATCCTACCAAGTCTTATCCTATCTTGGTTGAGGAGGTTGACCTGTACCGCATATGTAGATCGCGACAACATGAGAGAAAATCTCGATTTATGAATTTATAATATTGCGGGTAGAACTTGTTTCCCGCTGGCTATACGAGCGCCATCTAGACTGCATACATGGTACGATTCGAACAGCGCCATCTAGCGGCAGTTACAACATCTAACCGTGGATCTTAGTGTAGCAACATCGTAGTATTCCGATTTTCCGCTAGAGTGCAATACCCAGAGGCACTGGCGATCGTAGCGAAAACTGAGCGATTTTGTCAGTTTTACCAATCGCCGCTAGATGACGTGCTAACAAGTTTTCATTCAAGATTCAAGGTTCAGACTTCGTTCAAGGTATTATTGAATAATTTAGAAGTTTTTTGAGCCTGTCTTACATACTGAAAATATTATTCATATATATTATGACAGTGGCATAAATCCAAGCTGTAAATTTATGAAGCCCTTTTTCCCCTTTGTACATTATATTATATTATGTTAGTGTTAGATTGTATATTTTATATAAATATGTCAAAAAAAAAACCTTTCAGAAAAGTTAAATAGAAGGCTGAAAATTATAATGATATTTTAGTGAATCGTTCCGTTGTAAGTTATTTTTTTATACTTTGCATTTATCTTGAAAAAATAAAACGGAATAGTTGATTGTGTTGTGTTATTTGTTACAGAATAATCAACAAAAAGGATTTTAAGACAGCGCTTTATCGGTGGTTTTTCTACTTTTGGTTGGTGGGCTGAAGCCGGTATTGAATCAAAAAATGCTCTTCCTTTCATAATTTTTAATGGAATAAATGGAATTACTTTCATAATTATATTAGGGCTTTTTTTTTTTTGTGGTTGGGAAATCTTCAAATGACTTCTCCCGCTCTGGGCGGAGCGGAAGGGCGTTTCAGACTTTTACTGACTAAAACCCACCCATGTTCCTTCAGTTGCCTGTTGCCAGGGTCCCGGTATCGCTTTCGGACTATTCCGCAACCCTGGCAGGCATCGGTCCTAACGGACCCCGTCAGGTGTGATCTCTTTGAGGCACGCGTGGAACACGACGCGCCATCGACCCGGGCCTGGTCCTTATCGGACGGCGAGCTACCCATTCCTCGCTTTCCGCAAGCCCGCGCCTATGGTGGCCGGGAATCCGCCTGGGATTCTCGACGCCCAGGGTGTCTCCAGTGGCGGAGGTTAGGGGCGTGAGGGCGCAAACTTTGCCTCTCCCTCACGCGTTCCGCCTCCTCCTTCGCGAGTATTACTGCTTCACAGAAGGAGGTGACCGCTTCCCATGCCCTCTCGCTCCGTACCAAGGCCTGGACCAGGGCCGGACGCGAGAGGTCATTGCCGCCGATCGCCTCCACGAGGACACGGCGGTGCTCCGTACAAGCAGGGCACACCTCCACCGTATGCTCCACCGTGTCCTCCGGACGATCCGCACAGTGGTGATACCCGGGCGTTTCCTCCCGCCTAATCCTACACAGGTACCTCCCAAAGCTGCCATGTCCGGTGAGGACCTGCGTCGCCTCTCCAGCTACTCCTCAAAGAGGGGACTTATCGCCGCAATTGTGGCGTGCCCAGCACTGGGTTGCGACAATCGCACTCTCCATGCCGTCATGAGATCCTGCCGGAGCTCTGTCCGCTGTGCCGCGATTTCTCGCGGCAGCGGAGTTACGCCCCGGCGCTTCATCTCCTCGCGCCACTCCCAGATGTGCGCGAGGACCTTCGCCTCCAGATCCCATGGCGGTAATCCGGCAAGGAGGCTCGCCGCCTCACGAGAGACCGTGCGGTATCCCCGGGCCAGCCGTATGGCAATTATGTTAGGGCTGTGACTTTATTAACCGACTTCTTCAAAAAGGAGGAGGTTCTCAATTCGTCTGTATGTTTTTTTTTTTTTTTTTTTTTTTGTATGTTTTTTACGCGATTACTCCGCCAATTATGAATCGATTTTGATGATTTTTTTTTGTTTGGTAGGTCATGCTTCCGAGGTGGTCCCATATAAATTTTATTAACTTTGCTTGCGTAATTTTTGAGTTAGCTTCAATATTACGTATTTTTCCCACTTAGTTTATCTAGACGATATCCTGTTTGACTCCTTCACTGTTATTTACATAGCAGGTAGTTGTATTCGGATTTGTGTGGGGTAGGTACCACAACTAAAACGTGAAAAATAAAAACTTTTTACAACAAAAAAAAAACAACCGACTTCCAAAAAAAACACAAAAAATGTGAAAAATAACTTTAATTTCGGAAGTCGGTGGCAAAAAACGGATATTGAAAAGCAAAGACACCGACTTCCGAAATTAAAGTTATTTTTCACATTTTTAGTGTTTTTTTTGGAAGTCGGTTGTTTTTTTTTTTGTAAAAAGTTTTTTTCAGTAAAGTAGATGAGTACGTACTGCAACGTAACATTTTCCAGATCTTAATTCATAAACAAAGCTGTCAAAAAATGAGCTTAGTATCGTTTACGACAGCTTTCTAAAAGCACTATGCTATTTATAGCGCAGTGCTATTTATAATGCTGCGCTATTTATAGCTCTGCGCTATTTATACGACGCTATGAACCAAACCTCTTGAGTTAAACGAGTGCATATTTAAGAGCGGCCGCAGTACGGATGCAGCATCTTTTGTGAGACATCGGCATTTAAATTTCTGTGCACAGAACCTGTGCTATCTGTGAGAGGAATTCGTTTTCAGTGTGCAAATTCTCCGTATTGATTTGTGCGAATGAATAGAAAAACAATACAGGGTTGAAATAATGTAAGTTAGTTTTTATTACTATTAAAATTGACCACTTACATCCATAAACTCACGCCTTCTCTTCACGGGGGTAGGGAGAAACTATTAAACGCTTCCTGCTGCAATCCTTACATCCTCCTTTTGGTTCGTTCATACATCTCGTCATACACGCACGACAGTTGCGAGTACCAGATCTTTCTGAAGAACATCACCAGTAAGGTCACTTGATGTCCTTAACTATTATTAATGACTTGTGTTTAAAAATAACCTTAATTATACCACAGATTGTCCAGTCACTATGTCGTCGACGAATTTTTCGGCTGATTTTTTGGGTTTTTGCAATTTATATTTTCCTAAACCACCCCTGTATTGAGGCGAACAAAACAAAAAACGCCATTTTCGAGTTTTTGCGAGACTAACGGCAATTGATTTTTATTTAAATTTATATAGATAAAATATTGTGGATAGGTGATAAATACCAAGTAGAAGTTGGTGTGTACCTATGCAAGTGTGCAGTGGTAACAAGGCGTGTTTGATTTTACTTCTGTAATAACTTTATTTTACGCTATCACGATTTCATGAATGAATTCGTAAGCGAGGTACTAAAACATGTGCGACGCGCGTCGTTGCAGGCATTTTATGTTCACCGTATTCAATGAGTACTTTTCTGCATCCATGCGGGTACTTGTTACTTGTATGTAGTTGTAAACCTTACTGAATGGAACTAGCACTTTCTTGATAAACTCTCTCATGTTTAAAAGAAGAGTTTTAACAGTAACTGCATTTTGTTTTTCTTAAGCAAATGCTGCAAATACATAATAGATGCTGCTCCCCTTAATTTTATCTTTTTAATATTGTTATATAATTGTACATACATAACGTGTTTGTATAGTTAATTTTAATTAAGATATAATTAGTTAAATGTATAATAATTATATTGTTTTTAAAGTGAACAAACATAAATGCTGTAAATATGTATATTGCATTGACTGCTACAAGATAAGCCAGTCCCGAGAAGGCTTTTTTCAAACGTAAACTAACAAATATAACATAATCACGCCTGTTTTCCCCGAAGTGTTAAACAGAGGTGAGGCTAGAGGTATGTGAGGAGAGTAAACAAAAAACATATTAAAAAACGCGGTCCTTATAGGCTTCACAAACTTTCTTCCATTTAAGCGAAAGAATAGCTTCATTGCTACTAGATCCTACGTCTAATTAATTAAACAGATGCAATTAGGAAGCAGACTTCACACCTCCACTCCCGGGCGGCTGAACATACGGTAAACGGTTTAATTCCAAGTATCTACTACCGACTGATTGCAGGGCCAAGGTTATATAGAAACGATTCCACTCGGGAATTGTAACGCGACCCGAATTGATACTTAACTCAATTGCAGATGGATCATTTTGCTTTGATCATGTATGTTTCCTGGTAATTACAAATTATTGGGACAACGTCATCATCACATGCAAATAAATAACGATAGATGTGTAATTATGTGAACTACGGCAAAGTAACTATTGGGAGGCTTTGTGGGTCTCAAACTGAAACGAAACCCGCGGGATGACAATACTAACTTGTATCGAGATGTTGAAACTTGCGCTAATAGTCGCGTAACTTCCTAATCATTAAAACAATCGACCCCCGCAGTCGCATCCCGCGTCCCGTGCGGGATGTGCCCCAGTGTGGGCTGAGCTTTATATTAAGATAATAGGCCTTTCGGGCCTCAGACAGGTTTGTTCTTTGTACTAATGGTTTCTTTTGTTCGTTCATTTTTAATTTTCTGTTAAAGTCAACACAGTTTCCTTTTTTTACCCGACTACGGCGAAGAAAAAAGGAGGGTTATGATTTTGACCGGTATGTATGTATGTATGTATGTATGTTCATCTGTTCCCTCATATCTTCTAAACGACTCATCATAATTTGACAAATGCGGTATCGTTGGAAGCGTCTTGATCGTCCGCTAGTTATAGGCTATGTGACGTCACATTAAATTAAAAATGACAAATTAAAGATCCGGAGTCACACGTTATCTGTTTGATTTATGCCCTAACACGTGTGACTCCGGATTTTTAATTTGTGTGTCTGTGGTGTCTTGTTTATACCTTTTTAGTTGTAGTTGGGTTTTAGTTTTTATTACTTTTTTTTATTCTTATACTTATTATAAATTAAAGCGGCTTTTCGTGTCTGTCCGTGTGACCGCGTTGTTCTTCTAAACTACGCAACAGATTTTGATGCGGTTTTCACCATAATTCAGAGAATTTATTCTGCAAGGTTTATGAGCATAATACATTAATTTTAAACTTACATATTATACAGAAATCTCTATGTAGTGTCTAGTCGCTAAAACTGCGCGAAGCAGGGGCGGGTCACTAGTTTTATAATATTCTGATGAATGGTTCAGTATTTATATGAAACCTTTCAACGCTGCCGAGCTGTTATGTTACTATCATCTGCCAATTTATTGGGGCCTTGAGAAGCCTCTCACATTTTATTGGTCACAAAAACAAGAAGCCAGAGAACTTTAGTACAAGTTTAGTTACGAAATGCCCGTTAATCTATACAAATAAAAACAGAGATTTTTTCAAAAATTTGGAAGTAGATATAGTTCTATCTCGAATAAAATATTTAAGACTGTAATCAATCAGAAAGACAAATGGTATTCTGAAAAGTCTTGGAATATTTAAAACTTTTAAAATTGATTGATAGAATAACTCCCTCATATTCCTAAAAGGCTAGGGGTCAATCAAACATTACAAATGGATAGACTAGAGTGATTAAACCCGTGCTATAAATGGTCAAAAGAGCACTTTTTGTTTATTGAATGTCCTCAAGTGTATTAATAATTACTACAGTTATTCTATTTACTAAAGAGAACAAAAACAACTTACTCACATAAATGTACAGAAACATAAGGTTAACAGTCGCAAATGAACCAATTCCAGTCGCAAATAGGCGCCGCACTGTCTAAGCACGGTTACGCGTAGGCGTTCGTAGCAATCGTGCCTACAGCTACGGTGATAGCCTACGAAGGCTACGAAATCTACAAACGGGTAATAGATTTATTATTCATAAAACAGTTATATCATAAAACCCAATTTATACTTAGATAATGTAATAAAACAATAGGTTAATATCCGAAACAACACCGACCCTCCGTAGACTGTCTACGACGCCGCGCTGTCTACGCTTTTCGCGTAGGCGTTCGTAGCACACCTACGCGGCGTAGCGCCTACGAATTCTATGTTAGGAAGTCACTTTGATAGTGTCAAGCGGTTTATTGGTGCTTATGACCCGGGACTAGGATTGTTTTTATAGTGGGTAGTAACTTTTGGCTGTTCTTCTCATTTTGGTCTGTATTTGTGGTGATAATTAAGTTTATTTTTCTTTAAGTTTATTGTCAGTTACAAAACATTTTTGTAATAAATTTGGTCTAATCGTTGTGAATGTTTTAGGGGCAATACTTATACACTCAAGATGCTGAGTTTGTACTCGTATCTTAAATATTAAATAGAATAGAGTCAGGCATATTATATTTACACTTCCCTATGTGAGGTATAAAGGAAGATTTATGATACCTTTAATAACTAGCGCTACTGAAACAAAATGTTCAAAGTTTTAATTGCCAAACATAGCGGAGCTAGATTACACATAATACTTGAAGGCACTTAGTTTCGCAAGATTAATTTAATTGTTTTTTGTGGTATAAGTACGTATAATATAGCCCAGAAATATTACTTTTTTTGACATAATAATTATTATTAGGTCCGAAAATGTTTAGATAGGAAAAAGTTCGGTATACTTACCTCTCTGGCAATGGCTAAAACAAAATACAATATATTATAAACCCTCAGCTGCTCTTGGGTTTAAAAGAAAAGGCTCGTTAAGCTACGATATAAAAATAAATAATTGTTTTGTCAATCTATGGCTACACGTTGATACAAAATTGTCGAAATAAGATGTTCTCATCTTTTCGAGGCTGAGTGTATGTGTCGAGCCCCGGCTGTCCCGGCACGGCGTGGTTACGTAAGGCCCCAAGGTCAAGGCACCGCGGTAATGAATGTGGCGCCGACAATTACGCCCCACTGCCCCCGCTTGTCTGTTTAGGGTTAGCCCTTTTGAAGCTCGCAGAGAGACGGCGACGTAAAAATATTCAGTGCCGAGACTTTTATAGAAGGTCTGAAGGGGGGTGAAATAAGTATGGATAATTTTTTGTATGTTTCTAGCGTTTGAATTGGGTTTAATACTTTGAAATGTAATGTTTAAAAAAATAAGAACAAGCTTTTTCAACGCCTTAATATTTATCAAAAACTAGCTTTTGGCGTTCAGCCGTTTTCGAAATAAACAAACAAACTCACTTTCGCATTTATAGTTAAGATTTAGGATTGGGATTTGGGATTTAGGATTTAGGATTTAGGATTAAGAATTAGGATCTAGGATTAGGATTTAGGATTTAGGATTTAGAATTTAGGATTAGGATTTAGGATAAGGATTACAATTAGGATTAGGATTCGATTTAGGATTAGGATTTAAGATAAGGATTTGGGATTAGGATTTAGGATAAGGATTACAATTAGGATTAGGATTCGATTTAGGATTAGGATTTAAGATAAGGATTTGGGATTAGGATGTAGGATTAGGAATTTAGGATTGTATCCAACGAACCCCAATAGTCTGTCTCTATAGTAGCCATAACACCAAAAACACAATTGATTAAAGAAGCTGCTTTACAGATAAAAAAATCAAAAAAACACGCATCTCATTTTTATAAACTTAATCGCAATATTTAACCTATCTAAAAATAAAAATAACTTTTATGCAACAATCCCTCTACAAATATTAAAAGAGCTGGCAACTCATAAAGTTAAACATAAACCGAATACAACAATAAAGTTGAAAATGTGGGGACCACACACTGTTTATAAATACCTCATACATTATTTAAATACATTCATAATTTAAATACATTAAAATAAAAAGATTCTTCAACTAACGACTCTTTCGGGAAATCGAAATGTTAATTGCGAAGGGCGCGGAGGTAACCTCTCCATTCAAATTGATTCTCTATAAAATCACGTGTCTCTTTCTGTCGCGTTAGATAAAGATGTGTGCAAGTGAAACAGAGTAAAGATTTCGAGGTCACCGGGAGTATTAATACACTAGATCTTGTTAGGAAGTTTTCGTTTGAGTTTGGTATGGAGCGGCGAGATGAGCTGTAACTTTGAATTTACGTTGCTACCTTCTTTATTTAATCCCCGTTTCGTTTGTGTTAGAAATTCTATTCCATTTAATTTATGATGATGGATACTATAATGACACATGCTAAAGTCGCGCGAATACGCGATTGGTCGCATGTATATGCCAGTTTTGATTGTGATGTGGAAAAAATATTAGCCGGTCAGCAAGGCAGCGGTATCGAGGCTGACTGTCGAGGGTGCAGCGGTCGGTTATTTATACAATTCGCCACTCGATGAGGCTTTGTAGGGGGTCCGTATCCTCTCTAAAAATCTTGTTTCTCGTTGACGTCTCATTGACGTTGTGCGGTGAACAAAGGGTGTAAGGGTATAAATAGGACCCTGTTACTAAAGCTCCGCTGTCCGTCCATTCGTCTGTCTGTCACAGGGCTGTATCTTTTGAACCGTAACAGGTAGACATTTGAAATTTTCACAGAGTGTGTACTACTCCTTTCGTGGGCACTTGGCCGCTTTTTAATGCATCTTTATTTTCACTCAATGGATTTTAATGTTAGCTTCACTAACTTGTTACAGTTCTATTACTTACTGACCAATGGCACATTTTGCGGCTACCGTTAAAAACAAATTAAATTAATTCTAACCAAAATTACTGACTAGATAATAACGTTCAAATCCACACGACGTTACTCAATTCTGTGAAATTTCCACTAGTTTTAAATAATTTAACGGATACTAGAAGCGCTTTGACCAGCTTACCGCAATGCAGGCATCAAATTATTATTGCAGAAACCGGTTTTATAATATTAGGTACCTGTACAAATCAGAGATTGATTTGTTTTGCGTATGTTCACCGAATTTCAGTGGTAATACTTACACTACGAAAACAGTTCTTACTGCTACGCCATAAAGGCGCTATCAATGTCCGAATGTTACCGCCGAGTTGCGGTTGACTGCACTAGAAAGTAGCTCGTAAATCTTGTCCTTTTTATTAAAAAGTTTCAAATAACATTTGACAGCAAAATTCTCACTTTCCTACTTCCAAAAGAACACCAAATATCCATCAAAGTACAAGTCTGACATTTGAGAGTACATTCCGAGCAACGTTGTAAAATCACCCTTAATGACAATAGTAATTGTTTATAACATCACTCCTATATTCCCCGTTAGGGTTAGGTAGAAGTGTATCTATCGTACACCCACATTTTGCCAGTTATGTTAAAGTCCCATGTAATATGTGCGAGCCTATTGCCTTCAACCAGGCACAAATCCAGACTGAGAAATTTTAGATGGAAAACCCCAATGTTATTGGGGTTTACGGTAGCATCCCAAGATCTGGGAATCGAACCCAGGACCTCATGCTCAGTAGTGGCGCTTGTCACCACTAGACCGACGAGGTCTTATTCACAGTTCTTTGAATTGTTTTTACAAACTCAAAGAAGGAAGTCGTAAGCGCCAAAGCTTTTACGGTAAAAGTATTGTTCCACCTAATTTGGGAGGAAAGTTACAAGTTTAGTATAATGTTTGGACAACTTTTGGATACAAGTAGTCTTAAACTACGTCGTATGTAAGACTAACTTGTTTAAATTCTACAATAAGCACTGGTCTAATTAAAACGATGGAATCTCAATTGTAATTAATATTGGGGATTCTTGATTAATTTGACAAATAAAGAATTTATAGAATTTTCGTTTCAAATGCACCCTGCATTCAGAAATAATTTAGAAATATTCGCAATCCTTTTTTTGTACTTAAAACTCAATATTTAGTGTTACGATATCAATTATTGCAGTTCCAAATCATTGAGCGATACCTATTTATTTATTATCACTCAGTAATATTAATTAATTAATTAAAACAGCGAAATATTTGACAGCGACGCTGCCTTCTTTCTGAAGTTCTTATTCTTATATCTATAATGGGATGCATTATTAATGTATTACAATAGATACAAAGAAACATACATGAATTTGTAACCCTAGCGATTATTTTTACTGTTATGTATCCAATAGCTAATCTGTGAACAGTTTTGTGGGCTGGAATATCGTCTATAAGTTTTGAGTATTTCTTATTTCTATGTTCCTTTTTGTCTTATTATTGGTTTTTAAACGCATCGCTATGATGATGATGGATGGATGGATGGGTCGTGATCAACCGAAAATAGTAGCTATTAAGAGAAGAGCAGCAGACAATATACATAATTTTATAGAAAAATCTCACTGTTGCTGTTGAACACAATTAAAATGTTGGTAGAATGATAAAGGAACAAATGAATGCTTACGCGAAGACAGCCGGCAAAAAGCCTGCGGTCAAGTTTTGTTTAAAACAGCCGTTTTAAATTCACAAAATGCTAATAGTTGCCGGGTGTTTTTTATCCTCATTTTCTTTTAAACCGCAACTATCTGTACTTTTGGGTGTACTTTTTTCTGGAAGTTAACGAAATTACGAACGTTTGTGAATAGTTTAAGGGCAAGCACTAGTTGGGATGTCTTGACCTGGCAAAGTGACAAACAAGTGGAACAGACTCAACTACGTCACAAGAAAAAAATAAAAAAGCAAAAAGCAACTAATTTCATACGAGCTTTGATAATAATATTATGAATGAGTAGGTATAAAAAAGGGTAAGAGTGAGTCGGCCATCAAAAAATTCGTAATTATCGCTGACAACGGGGAAAAGTGCCCAAAAGGCTGGCAATATTGCCACGTCGAATGGCAATGCTGATCCTTCTAGGCTTCTTAATAAGTTTCATCAAACAAATAGACACTGTGTTTATCATACAAATAAAAAGTGTTATACCTACGCGATCATGTATGGAACATCTGTTTAAAAAAAAAAAATATGCTAAATATTTCACCGCTCGTGGGTCTAGAATCATGTACTGAATGGTAACAGTTTGTGCGTCGATGTATCTTAACACCCTATATTTTAATCATTGAGATAGATTTCGTGTAGAGAGACGTAAGCTGTACAAGCAGAGCTTAGCTTTACTCAAGTATCGAGTTAACGAAAGTATCGACTTAACTAAACAGTCAGGCCTGTGAGTCGTCACGTTAGGAAACCTCTTGGATTAACAGAAGTGTCAGCCGCTTACCGGACTCAATACGTTGGAAGGGAGACAGCTTCGTGCCGATGAATTTTGTAGTAGTAATTTTGGATTAAATATGTAGATCCGTATTTATACATTTTAAAATATGTCGACTAATAGAGAAGTATATACGCAAACTAGGTACATGTTGCTCCGGGTCGGATAAATTGGGATAAGGTTATGATGATGATGATAATGATATAAGCTAGAATTTTTAAATAATTTATTACTTCGTCAAACTAAACAATTTTAGATCTGTTCGACAGACAACCCACTAAAAAGAGATAGTTTAAAAAATGCTTACTCCTAAAATGTTTTACTGACTCGTCAACAACGGTTAATAAAAAAAATAGTTTTAATCACTTTAGTAGGTAAGTGATATTTGGGCTTCGGTGAATTCAATACTATTCGGTGTTTTCCGGCATAATGCACGAGATTTACTATATACGGTAAGGTAATTTAATATATTATAATGCGTATAATATGTTTTAGCACTAATTATTTAGTGTCATCTAGTAGTATTACCTACAACAAATCGTTCAATGCAGTTACCGCAGATCGAATCGACAGAAATCCAATAAAATCACAGAGAGGCGCAGTGGCACCGGAATTCGCCGTCGGAATTAAAACGTCATGTTAAATCTGAAATGAACTTGCTGCTCATTAGTGGGTACGCTAACTGTATTACCTCTGACCGGAGATTATTTGGCTATGAGATTACTGTGATTTGATTGAGTTTGCCCTTATTTTTTGGGGCTGTGATTGCATTTGTCGTTTTTAGACTTTAGGCTTCCACTGAACTTGTCTTTGTTATGTACTTAGACTCGTGTCGGTGACTGAAAAGTTATGCGGAAATCGGTTGTCATGTGATGCGGAGGAATGCGGAAAATGTCGTGAGGAATGTTTTGAGTGTGAATGTGAATGGCTTTATGAGTAGGGGAAGACCAAAGAAACGATGAATGGACTGTGTGAAGGATGATATGTCTAGAAAGGGGGTGACTACAGTTGTAATGGGCAATCATGTCATTTGGTTTAAATAGGTTTTTGTTTTTAGTATAATCTTTTATATAGATTCTTTTCTATCTTGACGTTGTAGGCTTAGTGCACTGTAGATTTTTTTGAACTTTTTCTATTTTTTTAAGTACCTTCCTGATACTAGTTGAAAGGCCTACGCTGTCCTCCCTTAACTATTAACACTGTAATTCAAAAATATTGTAAACGCCAATTATTTTTTTAAAGAGTAACCGTGGAGTTTCTTGCCGGCTCTTCTCCATAGGAAACGACCATTCGGAACCGTGCACCTAGCTCTGACGTTTCATAAATGCCCATGTAGGTTTATGTGAAATAAAATATATTGTTTTTTTTTTATTTTAGATGACGACTAATAGAGAAGTATGGAAGACAGAAACTTGTTGTACCGACCACAAATATATTGGGGTAAGGGCAATGGTGAAGAAGCACTTAAAGTCAAAAAGTTTATTGTTAAATAAGTGTACAAATATTGGTCCTATAATATGTTGGTATGATTTAGAAAATCCACATTTTGAACCATAAATAACTAAGGGCGAATTTCACGATTGCCAACAACAAGTGATCGAAATAAAAGAAATAACGAAAACGTTCGCTCCGACGACGACGACACACGACCAACTGCGCTGCCACCAACCAGGAACATGATGTTAGAGCTATAGGGAAGGTACTTACGCCTCAGTGTTGTCATCTCTGGACTCGGAGCGCTCCGCATTGGCCTGGCCGCGGCGGTGCCGCGCGCGCTGCTCGTCTCCCAACCCGTACAGGCCGGCGACGGCCGCCATGCTGCTCCGACGCACCTCGCCACTCTCACATACTCAACCAACACAAGCAAGTCAAACTCATCTTGAAACGTCAAACTGTCATCACACAATACACTCAGCTCAGCTCAGCTCAGCTGGCACACACTTTTAAATACCTAATTATCCTACAAGAAAAATTTGGACGCATAATTTGGTACAGTACATAAATTTTTCTTTTTCTAATTAAATTTTTAATCACAATTTGTATTATTGTATCTCGTCATAAGTCGGATTGATAGCTAGGCTACATTTGTTTTTGTATTTATTGTTATCGTTGCCGTTGCGAGTCGGTGTGCGTACTCGGCTTTATATCCGTGATCCGCTGCATCTGTTGGTGTGAAGGGATCTTTAATATATGCCTTGTTTTGCCGCCTTCGGGACCGCAAAGAGCGAGGTGTCTGAGTTTACGGTGCACGAGAGGTAAATAATTTAGGATCCAAATTTTGTTTAGAATGCGCAAGGATGTGTGGGTTTAGGTAGGGGACAGGAAGTATGTGACAGAAAAAGGAAAATCATTTGATTATTTACATAGATCAACTATTCGTCAACAATCCATAATTTAAATGCTACACACGCGTGCTGTAACTGTCCGATTATTTGTCTATCCAATTCACAAAAAACTGTTGTTGTTCTAGTAATCCATCAAAAGTAACATTTGATACAACAACTTAATCAAACCGTTTCCAATTCGTTCTGTGGGCATCTCCTAGTTCGACCTGCGTCTAGTTTCCCAGCCTACTCGGCGTAGTAAAAACTTGGGGCCCGGTCAAGTGGCAATTGATAGCGGCTCGGAGCGCCATCGTCATACATATTTATGTAGCCAGCTTGCTGAGGGCTCTATTTAAATCCTGAGGGGCGAGGGGTGATGAATTGTTTCAGAGCCGATGCGTCAGGGGGTGAAAATAGTACGTAGAGGGTTATTTTTAAGGCTGAGAAATACAGAATATAGGTTTTGCTGATTTTAAAATCTTTGTGTTAGCAAAAGCTAGAATTGTTTTAAAATTAGAATAGTATTATATGATATCATTGGCAAAATAGCTCTTTCAGTTATTAACGTGAAAATAAATATTTACAAAATCTGCGACACAGCAAGAGAAAAATAAAAAGTAAAGCAAGATTTTTTTTTTTTATATTAAAAGCCGTCTAGCTCCTAAACTATAAATGATCGCTGAACATGCGGGTGTTCCGGGAAGCCCTTGGAAAGAGGCTTAAACATTTTTGCTTTGGACCTCTTTTTACTTAGCAATTTTCAAACAAATTCCTTTCCCACATAGCCGTCATATTTTCGAACTATCATATTCATTGAAAGTGTGACGTAGTCGGTAAAATAATAATATGCAAGTAAAAAAACTCTTTAAGGTGCTTAAAATATTTATTCCTTGACTGTGAATTGATGATGTCTGTCCATAAAGCTACTTAAAAAAATAAACATCAATGTTTCTATTTGTTATAAAGGAAACCAAATTAAAACGCTTTATAATTACGAAGATCGAATAAGTTAGCCACCGTAAATGTTCGGTAATCATTGCCTAGAAATTGATCGTAAGTGCATAACGGGTGTTTGCTAAATGCTTGTTCCTTGATCAAATCAATGTTTGTACACGTCGGCACATACAAACGTGCTGGACGATGTTGTGTCACCAATCAGGTTCTGTTTGTCTTGTCAATCCCATGAGGGTACAGTGAGTCAATGGCACTGACTGTTTCTAAAAGATTAAGTTCTGTAAAGTTGAAACATGATTCCCTGTTCAATCTGGTTATATTATTTGAATGAGAACTGCAACCGTTCAACAAGCTTCACAACCGTTGGACACGCTTACGTGCCGAATCGAACAAATAAACCGCCATTCTTCCGACAGCTATTTAACAAGGTATATTAATAATTGAAAATGTGTCATTTTCGATTTATCATATAGTTTATCACTTAAAAGTCGTGCGTGTGCTGGGATTTCCCATCGAATTCCTTCAGGGGATTACATAGAATATTCAAAAAAACCTTTCTTATTCTTCATATTTAATGAATTTAAGATTTTTATGTCACTTATTTTAGAAGAGAATATCGCGAGAAAGCGTGTTCATCCTGGGATGACGGCGGATAAGGTAACATGTGTCTAGGAAAATGCTGCGCTTCCAATAATTTTGTCTAAATTAGGGCAAAAGGACTATGAGCGGTTTTGAACTAAATAATCAACGATTTTTTAATTAAAGAAGGGCGTCGACGCTTCTCTAATTTCTCATTGTAGTTTAGAGAATACAGTGCTATGTTACGAAGTAGGTAACCGTTGTTTGGCATCCCTGTGGAATGTTGAATGCTTGCCCATTTCACCGGGGACCTAACGGAGTTAGCAACCGTCATGTAATCTTATTGGCGAGAACTGTGACGGAGCTGCCAAGTCATGTCAATGGTCGTAACGAAGGTTCTAAAGCCAGAGCATTACTTTCCAAGTTTGGAAGCAAACCTAACGCATTGTGCTGGAATGTACCTAACAGGGCCAGTGGTACCTGTGAAACAATGGTTTAGCTAGGCACCAACGTCACCCCAGCTTCTGCAATGTTCTCAAATAACATAATAATTATATTATAAAATCTGGAACTTCTCAGTAGCGGCCCGGAGTCTGGCTTTGTGCCCGTTTGATGGCAAGCTCGCCTACTATTACTTGGGTATTAAACATAACTGGCGAAATCTGGGTGTAGGTACTATAGGTACACCTCTGCCTAACTCTTTGGGGAAATTCAGGCGTGATGTTATGTTATAATAGGTGAAATAAGTTTGTGAGTGTTTTGTTTGTGTTTTTACAAGAAAAAGAATATGCGAGATATAGCTAAGAAATAAGTTTTGCGCTACAAGTAAGTTCCGAGATAATTCCTTCACTGAACCAAATATTTGTACGCTCCAACAGATACTTGTTAAAAGACTTAGGGGTTGTGTATAAACGCGCTTACGATACAGAAGAAATGCCAAGGCAACGTTTTCTTTAATGAACCAAGATTTTTAAAGACAAGTCGTCTGAAGAAGAACTCTTAGATCTAGATTATAATCAAAGAGGGCAACAAAGCGGTTGACTTTCTTTTAATAACAATACAATACAAAAGTCGGGAACATAAATCTTTCAGACTTAAACTCATTGTGTAAAACTGTGCATATTTTAATTGCATTTAAAACCAACTATGCACATGTAGCATGAATTATACCCGAACGGGCCGCACGCGTTTTGATTTCTGTCGTAACTTTATGCACAGTATAACAGTGTACACACGTGCACGGTTGGGGTACAAGTGTGTACGATTGGCCCCATACGTGTGCTTGGCTGGGGTACATGTGTGCACCCCTGGGGTATATGTGTGCTCCGCTGGGGATAATATGTGTGCTCCGCTGAAGGAACGACGTTGCATTGTTTGGTTTTCTTCAATACTGTTACGTTTGTGATTAAACTTTGTTGAACTAGTTAATGTCGCTTTGCTATGAAATTAACTTGTATGAGCATAGTTTATGTTACAACGAGAATGAGTAAGTGAAATAATATTGTCGTTCTTATGAACACTTTTAAAATAGGTTAAAAATCTTAAAATAGGTTAGGTACTAAAAAGTGGTCGGCACATATGTCTGTTTATTTCATAAAAGCTAGTTATGGCTAAATGCCAAAAATACGACCAACTAAGTAGGTACATTAAAATTTTAGATTCTCAATTTCACCGACTGCCAAGATGTAGTAGTTACTGGACCAACTTTATACTGGCCAGATTTCGGTGTAGTATACCAAGACGGGTATTATACTCAAAGGTTCATAAACCGCCACATGTAACACCATTGTGCATAGAAAAGTTAAAATATAAAGGTAAAATAACTGCAGCTAAAATTGTAGTTATTTTAGTTAAAAAGATGAATGAACTTATTTTGTGATAGCTATAAAAACATAACAACAGCAAGATAAAACAGCAGATTAAGCAGGTATAATGTATCTTTTCTAGCACTTCCAAACACCGTATATCTAATGTATAAACACTGAAATATTCTTATAAATATTTATTAACAAGTGTATTATCTACAAAACGGATTTACTTTTCATCATCAGTATCAACAAAGCCCTGATCGTAAATTATGTACATTATAAAGGTGCTTTCACAAAGGCAACTCTTATCAGAACGTAAACGCCACGCTTGACACATTCCCCTCAAGTTATAGGTCTTTGAGGGGTCAAAAAGAGCGTTGACATAATCACCATTTTTGGCAGACAGTTCAGCGATTCCTCCTAGGCAATATAATATAATAAAATGTTTATTACCTAGAATCTATCGCTGAACTTGCTGGACGAAGAGGTAAAAGTGAGTTTGTATGTAGTATATTATCTTCAGAAGTAATGATCTGATTCCGAAAATTCTTTCACTAATGGGAAGCTGCCGGGTATCGAAGCCGCGAGCAGAAGCTAGTTATTCTTGCCGATTGCGGAAGATGTTGTTATGTTGCAACATATTGTTGAATACAATTCAGTACTTTCCTAATATTATATTTTGCCCTATCTATACCGGCATGACGTTTGTCCCACTTCAGAATAAAGGCCTTTTAACGTCACTAAGTTGTGTCAAATAACTGTCACGTGAAAATTGTAGTTGTTAACCGAGAATCCATCATTGCAAGCCTGTGTAGCAGCACCTTATCAGAACAGGCGACACAATACCGAAGCGCGCAAACAATGTTAGTATTAGTAGTTCAGATTTATTGGAACCATTTGTAACAATTAATGGTTCGACCAGATAATGCAATTAATGTTAAACAGTATGATATAACACTAACTTGTGTTTAGCAGCGGTTTAATTATTATTCAAAAGGATTTTAAAAGTATTGACAAGGTGTCTGCATAGAGTTTAAAAATTATTCTGTTAAAAAAAACAAGACACGCTACTTTTACAATGATTTTACTTAATAGTGCCGTGCTTTCCTACAATTTAGATACATGCGAGATCTAATAAATCATGAGAAATATTTTTGTGTCAATACTGTGTATGTATTTAGTTGGTAATATCAACTTAGTAAAAAAATAAAATAACGATACCAAACGTAATTTAACAACAATTTTCTTTGACGGTGCAAGTCATTTGTTGCTCCAATTAAATGGGACTTGATTGACCCGTTGGTCCGAGCTGTCATTCGTGGATCTTTGACAGTCGTTACAGGTCGTCACAAGCCCGAAAATCTGGCAACCAGTCTAACCAAGGGGTATCGTGTTACCCAGTAACTTGGATGTGGAGGTCAAAGATAGGCATTCGCTCCATGTAAAATAGAGATATTCAGCTGCTTCCGGTAAGCCTGGAAGCCGACCCCAACTGGGTTGGGAAAAAGCCAGGCAGATGATGATGACATGCACATAATTTTAACTTGTTTAAATATGTACCTGATGTAATGTTTCTAAATTACTTAATGAGACACAATAATCATAACCCGTAATATCTCATCATTCTCATCTCATCACATTACCCCCCCACATAGGACGCTACGTTCAACTGGCTGAGTGTGAACACGAAAATTAATTAAAACTCGGCCCCTGCTTGCGGTGGACATTGAAAGTTGCGCCGTCGACTGTCATCTATCATTTAGTGTGCACCACTTGTTTTCTGATGGATTCAGAGAGATTACCTTAGAAGTGTAATTAAGTTTACTCTGTGTGATCATCACTATTAAATGAGTAGTATTTGTATACCTATATAGGGTGAAATTGAATTCATTGCCATCATCATAACGGGTCATTGTACTCAGCATTATGAACAACTTTCACTAGCGAACATAAATGTAGGGAATAGCTGATTGATTTCGCGATTTCAGGTTTGTTCCCATAATGAAAGTTGTTCATAATGGGTGCAAAAGGACAATGACTCCTTTAGAGGATGCATATATACATATATTTGTAATCATGTTCTCGAAAACGGCTCTACTGATTTCAATGATAGTTGCAATATAGGGGGCGAGAAATCGATCTAGCTAGGTCTCATAACATCTGGTAAAATTCGTGTTCTCTATTTTCTCTCGAGCAGAGCTCGGTCGACGAGGTACTGTATATTATATCCGGAGGGTCTAGAACTCTAGACAAAATTTCATTGTATCAGCGATAAGGATGACGAAAAATGTGTGGGGCTGAAATAAGCTACCAAAAAGTGTACCTACGTCACTACTATTGAAAGTCTTTGTAGTTATACGAAACTCTTTGAAAGCGATGGCCACTTGTCGAGGTCCTGTGAGATATCTTAATACGTGTTTCAGCTGAAATAATAACTATAAATATGAAGTTCCGCGGTTTAAAAAAAACTATTTGTTGTACAAACAGTAGATATCTCCTCCGTTATTTTCCCTGCAGGAGTTTGTGTGTGTTAAACACATTCCAGTCCACCCACTTTTCATACAGCTCGAATGCCATGCTGCCAGCCTGCCATACATATTTCTAGTGAACCCCCCAAGAGGGTCATCGGCATTACGTGTGCACAGTGAACCCTCCAAAAGGGCTCCCGGCACTGTAAGTCATAAGTACCAAAACGAGAACGGAGGCATTTCCTATAATAGTTGTAATTATTTCCAACCTATTTCGATTAAACCGCCATCTAAACCGTTCAAGCATTCACATTGGTAGACTATTGGTCGTATGCTCGGGCGGTCGTCGATTTGATTGCGGAAGCCGCGACCATGGTCGTCACTCGTAGGAAATGATTTTGCGCGCTTCGTCGTGGCCGCATGCCTGCTGCCTGCTAGTTGGCGTTTATTTTATCGATCTTCACTTTTAGTTGAAACTGGAAATGTGTAGTTATGTGACAATGAACGAACACGTTTATCATAATTTTATAAACTGTAACTACTTTTAATTCAGTTATCAGAAACAAAACTTTTCTGTATAAGGTTTATACATGTGTTTACAGCGTACCAATAAACTCAAAACGGAAAAATATTAAAGGGTAAATTAAAATGCACGTACAAGCAAACCAATTAAGATACCAACAAAAAGCACAATAAATAATCTTCATTCATTTTATTTGTAAACCGAAAAAACCAAAGAGGCAAAATAAATTCAAAAGTGCTTTCAATTTTTGGCCAGTTTTAATCAATCCGGTGCCGCAGCGAAACCGAATTCGCGTTCACTTCCGAGTGCAGAGGTCGAGTACCCAATAGAATAAGGATGCCAGCAGACGAACCATTCGCGACCACAACTAGCGACCAGTCAATTTCCCAAACGTTTCATACATTTTATAGGTTCTCGAAGCATACGTAGGTATTGCTCGGAAACTCGCTTAATGTATGAAAAGTGGCTGTCGCTGAAATACGACGGTCCATTTCAGAGTGCTCTAACCAAAGACGAACGTAACCCAGCGCAATCTTCATCTATACATAATTATTAAAGTCACTTTTCGTGTTTATCTGTATGTCCGCGTTGTTCTACTAAACTACGCAACAGATTTTGATGAGGTTTTCACCACCGTTTAGAGAATTTATTTATACAGGATGTTCGGGTAGACACCGTTATCCTTGAAACCAGTGGATTGGTGTCATCTATAATATACTTTTTCTATGGGACCAACCTTGAAATAACACCCTGTATAATGTTAATATTAAAGTTACATATAACTAAGAAATCTCGATGGTTTGTCAAGTCGTAAAAACCGTGCGAAGCAGGAGTGGGTCACTAGTTTTCAAATCCATAAGTCAAACGAAGTCACGTTGCGTTTCGTTTCATAACGTAGGTTGGCACTACACTCGACGCAAACTGATCTGGACTGTTTACAGAACTCCTCGAATCATCATTCAGTTGCGCTCATGTGTACCCAACCTAAGGGTTGACACACTCAATATTTACATTCAACCAGTATAGTAAACAAAGCCATACCAATAAATATTCATATTCAAACGTATTTTACTATGGTCAAACGTGTATAAAATAAATCGTTCTCGACGCCTACATATTTTGTTTAATCGATCCCATGTCGATTCGTTTTAAATACGAGTATTGAAAGATAACATTTTATTCGAGTGATAAATCTGTCAAAGCATCTATCAAAAAAAAAAAACATCGCGATACCTTAAAAAATAACTGAAAAAGGCACCGTCAAAATTCAGGCTAATTAAAAAATAAAACAAGAAAAGAACGGTTAGGGCGATAGCGACTCTTATTTTCTAGACGCTTCGTATTCCTACAGTGGTTTTGAGTACAGGCCACATTATTTTTGAGGTATTGCATTTCATTTCACATATTGGGCTAACAATTTTACGCAGCGCCGCCACGCAATGTGTCACGTGGTTTTTGATACGGCTATTATTCTGATTGCTGTGAACGTTTTCCGCATTCGGATTCATACAAAGTATTTAATTGTTTGTTACCCCTGGTCCACACTCTCCAGGAGGCAAGACGAGGTGAAGCGAGCGCGACAGTGTGTATGGCGCCCTAGCCTCCTCTCGTCATCTCTCGCTTCCTCTCGTCGTCTCTCGCCTCGCGCGCGCTCTGCTCGGTGTCAGTTTTTAGACCGGAGTGAAAAGACGCTAGACGCGAGGTGAGGGAACCAACTTCACTCTCGCATGCATGTTACATACTGTTTTAAAAGCTGTGGTGACATCTATACCGCAACATAAGAACTACAGCTGAAGTTATCCGCGCGATTTACAGAAACCCTACAGCAGTAGTCGCGCAGTAGCCCACCAGACACAGTTGATAGATTCTTGAACAGGTAACCATTATTTCTTTCTTGTAAAATTTTATTTATCTCTCGAATAAATTGGGAACAGTTTATATAACAGGGGATAGTTTTTTTATAATTAAAAGTGAGTTCCATGGAACCGTTTATGACTTATGTTTATGATGTGTGTTTGACTTGAGCCTTTTCCCCAACCATGTTGGGGTCAGCTTCCAGTCTAACCGGATGCAGCTGAATACCAGTATTTTAGATGGAGCGACTACCTATCTGACCTCCACAACCCAGTAACTGGGTAATACGATACCCCTTGGTAAGACTGGTTGTCAGACTTTCGGGCTTCTGACGACCCGTAACGACTGTCAAAGATCCACAAATAACAGCCGGGACCAACGGCTTAACGTGCTTTCCGAGCCACGGAGTCTCAGTATGTAAAGATGGTCATCCATCTACGGAACAAACGCGGCAAGCGTACCTTAACCTGATGGATCGACCCGTGCGGCTGTTATTACGTAGCCACGAGCGCCTCTCAAAAAAACTTTTTACAAAAAAAACACTAAAAAAGTAAAAAATAACTTTAATTTCGGAAGTCGGTGTCTTTGCTTTTCAATTTCCGTTTTTTGCCACCGACTTCCGAAATTAAAGTAATTTTTTACTTTTTTAGTGTTTTTTTTGGAAGTCGGTTGTTTTTTTTTTGTAAAAAGTTTTTATTTTTCACTTTTTAGTTGTGGTACCTACCCCACACAAATCCAAATACCACTACCTGCTATGTAAATAACAGTGAAGGAGTGAAACAGGATATCGATAAAGTGGGAAAAATACGTAATATTGAAGCTAACTCAAAAATTACGCAAGGAAAGTTAATAAAATTTATATGGGACCACCTCGGAAGCATGACCTTCCAAACAAAAAAAGAATCATCAAAATCGATTCATAATTGGCGGAGTAATCGCGTAACAAACATACAAAAAAAAAAAAACATACAGGTGAATTGAAACCTCCTCCTTTTTGAAGAAGTTGGTTAAAAATTAACTTGTATTATTACAATTATTTAGATAAATATATTAAAAGAATACAATTTAAGCTCAAAGGTGCGATGGAATGTTTGGAACCGTTTGAAGCTCTTCCCCAATAGCGTACGAGCATCAACAAGAAATGACACTGCAGATTCTGCCTATCCCACCAGAACACAGGTGTACCTCACGTTTACTGAATCCTTTAAGTACTTGTTGCCACACTTACTAAAAGTAAACAGTCCAGGTAATCCGTATCAAAGACACGTTAAATATTCAAAAGACGGAACGTTTCTGAACATAATCTACTTAATTTTTGAACGACGGAACCCTAGATCACTTAGCTGGACATTAAATGAATATAACAAAATGAAATGTTCCCCTTTTATTAGGTTTAACTAGTACTTTAAAGTGAAACGGGCCGAGTGACTGCCTGGTGGGTTTTTCCATCAGGAATCAGGTTGATGGCAATAGGCTCACTATTACATGGGACTTAAACATAACTGACGAAATGTGGTTGTACTATATGTACACTTATTCTGCCTAACCCTTCGGGGATTACAGGCGTGATGATACGTTATGTATGTGTGTGTTAAAGTGAAAGTTTAATATAAAAGGTAACGTTCGACCATCCATCTGTCTAATAGATGATTTCTGTAAAACTGCGTGACTTAATATTAGCACAGCTTAATAGTATGTAGCTGGCATTTCTTACATTCTCTGCTAAGCCGTTACAAAACCGGTGATATTTTCGTTTTAGCGGGAGTGAGTCCCATGATGTTGCTCCGGTGAAAACACCGGGAACCTTCATGTTGGCATGTCCCAAGAGAAACAAAAGGTGAGTAAACGCTTGCTCCGAAAGCGGCCATTACAAATTACAGTGCCTTTTGTAAATACCCACCTAGTTTGAATGGTGACCCATCCTGAGATTAGCTTCGACAGTGGCCGCTTAATCTATTAGATCAAATTAGGTAGTTTTAATAACAGGAACTAGGTTGTCCCACTGCAGAGCAATGGCTTCTTCTAATGCAGAAATGGCAGAGCATTGATCACCATGCTGGCTCAAGGCGTATTGGTGATTTCAGATTTATATTTACTATCTTAAACAAATAAATAACGAAAATCACAAAAAAAGAATGAAAAAGAAAAATCGAAAAACAAAAAAATAAAGATTAAAAAAAGAAACAAAAAAAATTGAAGAAATAATTTAAAAAAAGAAGCATTGAAAAAGTGACATTCTTCTTGCTTGAATTTGTACCCACAAAACGTGCATGAGGGGCGAGACCATAACCACCATGATAATCACTGAGTCTTTACGACGTGAAACCACAGTATAAACCACGAATATTTGAAAATTCCGGGTTATGCTTCCGATTTTGGGCAAACACCGTAAAGCCATTTTAACAGTGTTGGTGACATCTAAAGCTACATAAAAGTAAAGTATTGGACATTAATAGACCGATAATGTTCGCAAACTGATAAATTGCTGCTTTATCGAAAGCACAAGTTATATAATGATTTAATTTAGTTGCTTTATATTGTGTTAGTGGTCTGGCTGGCAGGTATAATGGTCACATGTTAATAAATGTTTGTTTTTCCAGACTGTTGATTTTCATTTTCATATGTTGAAAGTATGAAAGAGTTCTGGTTTTTGACCGTCGCGTCGTTATCTTTCATGAGAAAAATAGGTACACGAAGCCACTTATTAAATTACTTTAAATGTAATGATCAACGAATCATAACTTATTCGAATAATAAAACGATAATGAAACGATTTTCCCAGATATATGAGACCAAGCAATCGATTTATTCGCCTATAATGCAACTTTCCTCGAAATCGTTAGAGCAGTTTTCGAGAACGTGATTATGTGGTGTCCCGGGTTCAATTCCCAGGTTGGGCTAAGTGTTATTGGTTTTTTTCATCAGGAATTTCTCAGTAGCAGGTCGGAGTCTGGCTTTGTGCCCGGTTAATGGCAATCGGCTCGTCCCCTATTACATGGGACTTAACATAACTAGCAAAAAGTGGGTATACTTTTGGTAGGCCTCTGCCTAACCGTAGAACGAAAGTAAGGAAAGCAATATTACGAAACTTTATTTTATTTTATTTTTCATTCATCTACTTTTAATCCAAAGTACAAAAAATGTACTTCACTGTATTACTGCAAGTGACCTCGCCCTGACCTATCTCAATTTATTTGGGGTTGATGCAGTTCTCTGTTTCTCCCGTTCATATTAATGAGCGTTTTTTTCAGTATATACCTACTTATTTTCGTGCCATAATATCTATCATATTTCTAACTATATTCCAATCTTATAGACCTTCCCTACATACTTAGGTACCTAAATATATTTTTTCGCGGTTACCTTGCTACTTTTGTCGTTAAGGCTAGCCTTGTTCCTTTTAATTGTTCATCAAATTGATAACAGACAATTTGCCGTGTTACAGCCATTTAGAACAGTCAAACGACATTACAATATGACGTTTACAATTACGAGAATTACAGTTTCGATTGGAACATAATACATTTTAAGTTGATAGTCAATTTGATGAACAATAATTTCCTTGGCGTGTCTACTTGCCAACTCTCCTTCGTGTTTAACTTTTAAATTCCATACGAACTAATAGTTTATTGGTATCGCTAACCAAAGTTCACGGTCATCTACTACAAGCAACAAACTTACTGAACGCTATCAGTTTAAGTGCAGAGTTACTTGCAGTTTGGTAACTAAGCCAGTTTCAGAAATTCACTTTAATTACTAACTATGTTTGTTATTTATTATTTCTGCTGCCATAGAAATGCTGTAACGATGGTTAATTGGCTTAGTAACATTTTTTTTTAGGTTAAAAGCCCAGTGTTTTTTCCGGCATCTACCTTTATTATAGTACTAGCTTTGCCCCGCGGTTTCACCCGCGTAGATGTCGATCCCGTGGGAATATAGGGATAAAACGTATCCTATGTCCTATTCCAGGTCATGTCTACCCGTGTGCTCATCCTCTCCTCTCTAAAGTAGAGAACGTCGCGGAGGCGCGGCGCCGGCGTCGAACGGTTCGCGTATTGCATTTATATATCGTGATATCTTCGAAATTAAATGTCAGATTCAAATGAATTACAAGATACTGCTACATAAATACCTTTGATGTTAAAACTATTTATTGGAATAAGAATTAATATTATGTCGATAAAACTCCTTCGCAAATAATGCAGTAACTTCGAAAAACTTTGATTACCATAAAAAAGGTTATAGTGAGTCAATCTTAAAAGGCAGACATATGCTGTCACGGACTTTTTTTTAGAACTTTTAAAGAGGAACAATTCCATCATACATGATATTTGCGTAACTTAAACCGTTTACGCAGCGCACGCAACGGAAGCTCTCAAAAAGGAATACTTTCTCCCGTTTTTGCAACATTTTTCATTTATGCTCCGCTCCTATTGGTCGTAGCGTGATGTTATAGATTTATAGGCTATAGGCTATCTATAGCCTTCCTCGATAAATGGCCTATCCAACACAAAAATAATTTTTAATTACAACCAGTAGTAGTTCCTGAGATTAGCGTTACAAACAAACAAACTCTTCTGCTTTATAATATTAGTATAGATGTTTCTAAACTAAAAAGAAAATAGGTTTACAACTGCATTAACTATACATAGGATAACGAAACCGCTAAGGTAGCTCGCGAAAATCAAATTTTCTTTTCATTGTTGTATAAGGTTGTATGTTGATAAAATTGTGATTTTAGACTGTAACATTGTATTTACGAAAGTATAATAATTGAAATCATCAATACAATTCTCCAAGTTCAAATTACCCTGTGTAATGCTACTATTTAACTGTTTCATGAAATCTTTCAATGACATTTTAGGACAATATTCTAACTTAGAGAGTTGTACAGATGAATCTACTCATTATAATTCTATATTTGTTGACCAACTATAGGACTATTCGGTCCTGAAATAGCAAAAAAAAAAAACATCTGTTTCATACATTTTCAACGTAAATATTGCATTTTTGTATGAAACAGCTGATATGTTTTTCGATATTTCATAGTAAAAAGTTGCTCATAATAATGAGTATTTTCACGCCCTGTAAGGTTAACAGTGAATTCAAAATCACTGTGTATTTATTAGATATATAATAAAACTTCGCGACACGCTATATCGAAGTTATTATCAACGAAAGGAGTTCAATTAATTTACTCAGCAATTAATTCCTTTGAGACATCCATCGCTCCCCTTCCTGTCCTCATACACACCTCGTTCGAAACGAAGCAACCGTTTCCCCACTTACCCGCGGATTCATCCTATTAATCTCTTGTCATCCCCGATCGATCTCACGAATACATATTGTGAGATTAAGTTATTTATCTTTGTCGTCAACTCTTTTAAGATAATATTGTCTAAGACGTAGAAATATTTTTGTCACACAACAGCCTGCAGAATAGGCCCCGAAGATGTTTATGGGATTGATTTTGTATGATATGGTTGAAAGAAATTAATCTTCATTTAGAAGGAACTACACAACCGATCTAATAAAAAAATGCAAATGAATTTGAAAACTTTCAGGCTAAACACAAATAAATAAACGAAATCTTCCTTACATCTACAATAGGTACTTAAGTTCTAACAAGTAATTTAACGAAACCGAAACTCCGATTTAAAGCCAATGAAAACGACAATAAAATATAATAGCAGATACATCAACCGATCACGCTGTTACAGCCAATCGTAACAAAATGGATTACTTATAAGATTACCGGTCGATAAGTGCTACCTGTTACGGATCGTAGCTTCAAATGTTTGAAACCAATCGGCGACACTTGATGCTTAATGAGTACGGATTTATGGCAATCTTCATCTTTCTGAGTGAATTTAATTTTGCATATCTCTGTTTTTTTTTATTATTAAATCAAAACAACGGAAAAGTGCGCAGCCCACTGACCCCAGATTGTGTGTTCTATACCAGACAGGCACATTACTTTGTGTAATTTTATTCATCACTACTGCTCTCAAACCGGTGAAGGAAAACATCGTGAGGAACAACGGCATGTCTTAGAACCAAAAAAAATATAAGACTTAACCTACCAATCCGCTTCTTCTCTCAGAGAGGAAGCCTGTGTCCCAGCAGTGGGAACATTAAGGCTCGTACAAACAGACGCGATATCGCGTCTGTTTGCACGAGCCTTTATAAGTTATGTACAGACAATCTGCTATCTATGTACCTACCTGCCTATCTGCCTGCCTACCTACCTGCTATCTATCTTCCTGTTATTTAATTGATTTACCCATTTAAGAAAAGAAAGCATTTTGTTGTATTTGTAGAACATAAGGATGCCAGCTCAATCAGCTATTACTTAAGCTCAGTTACTTAGCTCCACGATTGCTGACAAATGCTTGCACTGACTGGACAGGTCCACTCAAATCTGTGTGGTTCTTTCCTCAAAGACCATTTCATTACGACCCACACTATGTATACCAGATTATGTCTGGAGTTTAAAAGAGACTGCGACCTCTGAGTTTGTTTTGGCCTTTCTTCTCAGATTATTCAGATAGGAAGCAGACTAGCTTATTTTTAATATGATGTGTAAAAGTGATTCCGATATCCTATTTACAGAATAAACAATTTCTTTTCATTTCATGGCTCAGTTCCCTACAGTTCCATTCGACTGCGCCGCTGAGGCAGACATCCTATGAATTCGTAGTTTGAGGCAGACAGTCTATGAATCCGTAGCTATAAATCTAGTTTAAAAAGAAAATCAGGTGGATTTAAATAATAATTATACTTTGTAGCTTGGATTAACTAAAGCGATTCATTTTCTTTTTGGATTCAGTGTCGGCTTTGAGCGAATGTTTTCTTTTTAAGACATAATATTAACTCTGAACGTCCGTTCTTCATTTCACTTTTATTGAAATAATTTATTGAAATAATATAAATTATTATTTGAAATAATAGGTTTCGCTTATCTATTCTTAGGAGTGTGTTGTTCTTTTATTGTAGCTTTGATAACAATATACCTATGTAGTTTAAGGCTAGGTCCAGGGATGCCACTTCAAATAACTAAGCGTTAATCCGATTCGTTCTCGATTATACAGGGTGTAAGGGTAAACACCGTTGTCACTCAAACCATGGGTAGTTGACTTAAATATATAATAAATGACCGAGTAACAACAAAAAAAAACGTTATTTTCATTAAAAAATGTTTCTATCCGACACCGTGCTCGCTAGCAAAACAGCTGACTGACTGAGGGAGGGGTCGCGCTCGCGGCCGTTCACGTCACGTCCCGCGCTCTCCACCCGTGTTCAGACGCAAGTTCGTTGCCCTAGCGCATAGGGGAAAGGGTGAAATACTCTAGTGATAAAATGAAATTTAAAAAAAATACAAAAAAAAGTCGTAATTTTCCATAAATGACACCAAATCACTGGTTTCAAGGATAACGGTGTTTACCCTAACACCCTGTTAAGCATTTTAATAACTAAAAATAACAAACTTCCGTACAAACTTTCATCTGTTATTTGGTCCCGTTCATTTTCCATAATCCGTTCTTAGTGCTCACTCTGATTTTACAAGGAACTCTTGCGCAACATTTCTTGCTTCTAATCCCAGCGGGTTAGGGCTGTGCGTTGTCGTGAGTGTATGTAAATGAATGAATTTAAGATTTTTATTTTGTATAAGATTTTCTCAACCGAGTGGGTGAGTTTTCGAAGGCCACAACACTAATAACTAGTCCCTTCGAAAAGTTGGTTTTGAGAATGTTCTTTTTCACGATAGAAGGACCAAAATGCCAGCCTATCGAATATGTTACGAAAATACCATACAGTAACGTTGAAACACGCCCCTGTTTGTCTATCGCCATGGCAACTGAAGGATAGCAAAATGAGAATTAAAACAACAACATTAAAAGCACTTTGTAATACATTCTAGACACGCAACTTGTTTCAAACGTTCTGTTTTGTGAAGAATTAAATACAGTCAGGGAAATTCATTGATAATCAAATTGACACACTACGTCAATTTACTGTGTTATAGCCACCTCATACAACTGACAAGGAATCACAGTTGTGATTTGAATATACGGACAATTTAAGTTGGTAGTTATAAATTGATAAACAATTAAATTCCCTTACTTTACTCATCACAATAGTGGGTATCTTCCCGGTTTTTATATAATCGTTTTATTCGATTTTAACTATCTCGACGATTTGTGGGTGATCAGTTTACGCTTTGAAAGAAATTATAAAATTGATGAGCACTCTAATTGGAAGCACTTAATAATACAATCACGTCATTTTTTTTTAATGAATAATTACAACCTTAGTAAGATTATTTATATTTAAAACTGTTTCAGGTTACTATGGCGAAACTATACTAGACAAGTTCACTTCAGATTTAACAGATATAAGTATAAGTAGGTACCTAAATACGCACTTCGCTTACTCAACAGTATCTTCCAAGGAATTTACATATTTGATTGTTCATGCAAAGTGGTTATAAGTACCAGAATTCGGGAGGGTAACTAAACACAGATTTATACATAACTAAGTATAGTTTATTTGACTTTCCACAATACTGTAAAATATGCAAACATGAAAAAACATAAATAAAAATAAAAAAACGAGCTTTTTCAGTTACAGAAAAACTCTAAACTTATTGTTCCCATATTATTTATTAACAAAAAAACTAGTCACGCAGTCACTTTAAATGAGCACGGTAGTAAATAAAAACTCAAGTGCATTTAGCGATAGATCTATGTTAAAAAATATAGTTCCACCTATAAATTCTTGGTTACTTCACGCTTTTCAAAACTTAGTGAAAAATATATATGCTGATAGGCGTCGTTTCACATAACTTTGCGGTCGCAAGCCGTAATATTCTTATGCGCGGATTTTTGTGGAATTTTCACTGAATATGTAGGTGAAAATATTGTTATAACACGTATTTTTTTTATCTATTCTCGTATGACATAACATCAAGCTTGTATTTATGGAACGGGAAGACAGTGGTGTCTAACTAATACATTCTCATTTTGCCAGATAAGTCGGCTGCTAAGTATTGAGAAGTACTTAGCTAAAAAACAAAAAAACTTCGATATGGGAATCAAACACAGGACATCACGCTCAGCAGTCACTGTACTTACGAAGCAGTCTTCCCATAAAACATTCCATAATAAACACTTTCATTAAGGGGTTTATTTATAAACGTTGCTTAAAGTTAAGTAATGATTAGCGACTGTTTAACCATACATTTTTGACGTTTGAACGTCACTTAACTTTAATCATCGTTTATGAATAGACCCCTTAACGTGTAACCATTGATTCTACTAGCGTTTCTTTTGTTACCATTCTCTCTGACATCTTTTATCACTCATTCTGAAGACCATGACCTTTCCACTTTGATACGGAGCTCTTTCATGCCAAAGTTGAGCTCTCATATCATCATTTTCATTTTCACGAGCCACTGGAGCAGTCGCGACTTCTCACACCTCAGTTATTTCGAATTTCATTTGACATGACGGTTTAAACCAGTTGGTTAAGCGGAAGGGTAGCACCCGAAATACGTTTATAATATGATTCTACTAGGTATAGGTAGAATATTATAATAGTATAATTTTGAAAGTTTGGATGTTTGTTACTCAATCACACATAAACTTCTAAACGGATTGAGATTAAATTTGGCACACTTTTAGGAGATAGGATAGGTTTTATCCCAGTAGTAAGTTCTCGTGGGATTACTTCGGACCTCCACGCGGGCGAAGCCGCGGACAAAAGCTAGTTTGATAATATGTATGTTAGGTACATTATGTAACTTACCCAACACACTTATCTTTTGTAATTATCACTTTCTATTTAGCTTTCGAATAACATATGTTAAGGATTTCGTAACACTACCTATAAGATATTAAAGTAATGACATATTTCACCAATTGATTGGAAAGCTCATTGTGCCCATCAATAAATCTTCTCAAGATAATTATCATTTGAGTAGGTGGTTACCTATTGTTCTGTTAACGAATGTTTCGTTGTATACCTTTGATAATTTGAATATCTTTAGGTCCTTTAACAGCTGAAATTGTATTGTATTTTAGGTACTAGAGAAAGCAACAAAAAGATGAACATAAAGCTTTAACTTCATCATTGTGATGAATTAAAGCTTCAATCTTGAAATATGTGCCCTCAAAAATCTTTATTAATAATCTTACATATGAAATGGGGTTACAAATTGTGTAAAGTGTGCTAAGTGATTAATTTGTGTTAAAAGAGCTAGAAGATCTATAGAAACCAAATCAATCAACAGTGACACTAAACCGATTGCTTTTCACTTTACAGTTACACAAGGTATCGCAATGATTGCGTGTAGAACCCGAGTGTCTATTCAATAGACTAGACACATATCTATGAATGCTCAACCTGTGGACATAGACAAACAAAACGAGACAACGATTGGGCGTGACAGCTTCGAATTGAATGAAGATTGCCAGAGATTGAACCAATGGAAATGAACAGAAGGGAACGAAGAGAAGAGGACTGTGTCCCAGCAGTGGGAACATTATAGGCTGATTATGTAATGAGTGTCCGTATGGATTGGGGAGCCATGTCACATATTTAAACGCGGGTATTTTCCAATATTTATTAGTAAATTAGCTGATTTTGTAGGCATAATTCTGCGGGCCTAAAACGGCCACATTACCAATTCCTCTAAAAGCAGTTCATTTCCTGAATTTCCAGCTGTCATTAGCAATTCGTCTAATTTGACAAAAAAGCAATTCACAATGTGTAGACCATTTTACGAATCTCAATAGAAAACTGTCAAACAGAAGAATTATTTCGTAATATGAATCGTACGCAGATCCTATTATGAATTGTCACATTTTACGTTGATTCATAATATTTTCTTAATATGATAATATGGAATTTGTAGTAATTTCTGAATTGAGGAGCCACCAGAAACGTCATGTAACATTGTAACTTTAGTATCTCAATCAATCAATTAACTCAGTCTCGCAGTCCACTGCTGGACATAGGCCTCTCCCAGGTCACACCACGCCACAACTGTCCAGCGCCGTCCACGTCCCAGTATCTTGATTAAATAATTATGAGATATGGCTCCTGAATCCATATGGACACCGTAATGATGATCTATATTTTCAGTTATTTCAATTACATCAGGTAAGACCCACAGCTGCACACACTTTTGGGTAACTACAGGCATGGCATACAGGATGATGTTATATTCGAGCAAGTTAGATTCTGTTCCACCGCTAACAGACACTAAAAAATTAAATGACACGGCTGTTTCAGCGAGTTAGTAAAGTGGGCAATTTAAAAAAGCGTTGCTTTCCTGTCGAGTCATGCACCATGCTAAGCGCGGCGGGTAATGACCGACTGTTTGCGTCAATTGATATTGCACCCTAATGTGCCGACATGCTGTTACGGCATTATTATTTCACGTGTTTACCCATAGTAATTGACTAAGGTAAGCAGTTTAACTGCGCTTGATTTGTTCAGTAGCGCATTTACCCTTAAATGTGGTCGTTAAATAGTTACTATTGTCTTAACTTTAATTTAGTTATTTACGTTAGTTTTTTTACATAACATGACGCCTATAATAACCATCGTTAAGGCAGAGGTGTACCTAAAGTACACCCACATTTCGCAAGTTATGTTTAAGTCATTTACTGCTATTGTCATCAACCGGGCACAAATCCAGACTCCGGGTTGCTACTGAGAAATTCCTTAGAAACTTTTTTACTTATGTATTTTATTTTAAATCTTTTATGGACTAGTATTTTTCATGTTAGGCCTATAAATTAAATTAGTTATAAGTACGTGGTTGATCGGGCGCTGCTCGGATGAAAATAGATAAACATTTATCGCCCAGGTAAATAATAACAACGTTGTATCACATTCCCGAGGCTGTGAAAATAGAGAAAACGAATTTTCCCAATTATGAGACCTAGCTAGATCGATTTTTCGCCCCCGTAAACCCTATATTGCAACTTTCATCGAAATGGTTAGAGCCGTTTTCGAGAAAATGATTACAAATATATTATATCTAAGTATATAAAATATATATACAAACATTGCTCATTTAATAGTATAGGATAAAACAACGCACATTTAAAAAAATATTATAAAAAGATAATACAATATTATAAATAAAATAGTACATAAATATGTTATAAACTTATAATACACATACATAAATATTTACAATATTATATACCTATATTATTATATATTAGGATTCAAGTGAAAGAGGTAATTGTGATGACTATATTACGCTATTGGTTTTGAAAATAACTTTGCAATTTTCGCCTATAACTTCAACGAACGACCGGAATACAGAAATTTCGTGCCGGTAGAAATAGGACTAACCACGGATGAGAGCCTTATCAAGGTGCTGATACAAAATTAGGGCAAAAAGCCTCTCGAAAATAATTGCCCAATAAAGTAGCCCAAACACACTAAATGAAGCCTTTGTTTAATTTAATACAGCCATTAGTTAATTATTTGCCTATAGCCACTTCCTGTAAGTACACTCCTCTTCATCAGTATTGTAACTACATGTGTGTTTGTGTAACCACTGAAAGCCAACACGATAAGTACATATTAGTTCGTTTGCAGACCGATATGTGCAGCGAATCTAGATTCCTTTGTATCTGCTTCATGTACCTCGCTTTAAGGTTGATGCGCTAGAGTGGCCCGCGAAATTCAAATTTTCTTACGTTTTTTGCAATTTGCAGGTCAGTATCAGGTTGTTTGTTGATCTAAATATTATTAGCGGCCGTAACAAATATGGATTTACAGAATTATAAACATTAGAATCAGCAATACAACTCTCTAAGTTCATGTAAGTGTATTGACGACGACTTCATGAAATTTTTATTCAATACACTTACATGAACTTAGAGAGTTGTATTGCTGATTCTAATGTTTATAATTCTGTAAATCCATATTTGTTACGGCCGCTAATAATATTTAGATCAACGTACAACCTGATACTGACCTGCAAATTGCAAAAAACGTAAGAAAATTTGAATTACGCGGGCCACCCTAGCGCATCACCCTTAAACTCAACAATTTCCGTCTAATTCTTTACAAGCAACTCGATTGACTCAATTTGTACCAGACCCTAGAGAATGTAACATACGACCTACTGTATCCGTTGCTCCTCACAACTTTTTTAGTTCCATCTTAATTTCAGGTAGAATTATTTCTTTATTGGTCAGGTGTTTCATTATCACCTTTGTTTCTGTAAGCTCTCTATTGGCTTGTAATAAGAAGCTTTTGTTCGCCTCATATTGCGCGGAGAAATTGAGCAATCAAATTTTGCTGCACAATTTTCTGCTAAGATCGAACGAGCGCGCTCGTTAAAGCGAGCTGTAATCATTTAAAAGAAGTTAGATGATACGCAATATTGTGTTACTTCATGCACGGCGCTTTAATAAGTTCTTTTTGTCAGTTTTCTATGCGATCTTTTAGTAGAATATTTGCTTATTAGCGAAAGCCGCTAGTGGCTAACACATATTATTATATTCAAGATATGAATGCTTGGAATCATGCTGGTCCTGCTCCATAGGACAATCTAGAGTCCACACAAAATCAAACTGGTTGCTAATTTAATTACATTTTTACATTAATTTTTACATTGATTACTTTAACTCGTATACTGATTCATTCAATACTTATTAAAAATGTTAGGAAAAATATACGGTTACAATATTTGTAACGAATAATATGTGAACACCATGTATCCATCAATATACTTTATTTATCTGTCATTGCTTAATTTGTTATACTTTTTACCTATTGGTACATCATCATCTGCTCAGCCTTTTCCCAACTATGTTGAGGTCGGCTTGCAGTCTAACCGGATGCAACACCGGATGCACCTATTGGTACATCGTGTTCACAAATAATTAATTCGTTTAGACAAAATATTGTAAAACATTTTAAAAGAGTAACTATGGAGCGCCTTGTCTATTCCTCCAGAACTACAGAACTACCTTTTGGAAGTATCAATTCTGTTCTCTAATAATTTTTTACGTTCAAAAGTGACTTTTTGATCGCCTACTTCAAATAAATTATTTGACTTTGATTCTAAATCGTAATGGGTTTATAAAACTGTCGCCAACCTTGAATCAAAGTTACAATCTCCCATGTCTATAATGCTATCAGCCCGTATAAAATATCTCTGAATTTGTAAACTGGTCAACTGGAAATCTAATTGATTAGACCTCTTACTAAATCATCCCCAATACCACTAAATCGCATGAAAAATTGATTTTCCAAACCCGATAATAATCGTAGACATTCTCTTATATTCCATAACCCAGTACACTGCTTACGTAAACAAGCTCCGTCGAATGGCGACATGTTCTGGGAACAGACTGTATAATGCACAATTTGTGGCCTAAGCCGAACAGGTTGCCTGATGAATTTTGTATGCCCGGTTATGCGCTAAAAGCATAGGTGAGCTGCATTTGAAATTAAAAGTGTCGTCAGTTTGATCGACGGGCGCTAATGATCCGTATGCGATCGAGGAGTCGCAGTCATCTGTCCAGTCAGTAAAATAAGTTTTAAATTGGCTTCTTGTTTGTGTGGATATTTACTAACGACGGCTTTTTTATTATGTAAGCTTGTTAGTGGGTGTAGCTAGTGTTTGATGGCTTGTTAGTGGGTGTAGCTAGTGTTTGATGGCTTGTTAGTGGGTGTAGCTAGCGTTGATGGCTTGTTAGTGGGTGTAGCTAGTGTTTGATGGCTTGTTAGTGGGTGTAGCTAGTGTTTGACGGCTTGTTAGTGGGTGTAGCTAGTGTTTGATGGCTTGTTAGTGGGTGTAGCTAGTGTTTGATGGCTTGTTAGTGGGTGTAGCTAGCGTTGATGGCTTGTTAGTGGGTGTAGCTAGTGTTTGATGGCTTGTTAGTGGGTGTAGCTAGTGTTTGATGGCTTGTTAGTGGGTGTAGCTAGTGTTTGATGGCTTGTTAGTGGGTGTAGCTAGTGTTTGATGGCTTGTTAGTGGGTGTAGCTAGTGTTTGACGGCTTGTTAGTGGGTGTAGCTAGTGTTTGATGGCTTGTTAGTGGGTGTAGCTAGTGTTTGATGGCTTGTTAGTGGGTGTAGCTAGTGTTTGATGGCTTGTTAGTGGGTGTAGCTAGTGTTTGACGGCTTGTTAGTGGGTGTAGCTAGTGTTTGATGGCTTGTTAGTGGGTGTAGCTAGTGTTTGATGGCTTGTTAGTGGGTGTAGCTAGCGTTGATGGCTTGTTAGTGGGTGTAGCTAGTGTTTGACGGCTTGTTAGTGGGTGTAGCTAGTGTTTGATGGTTTGTTAGTGGGTGTAGCTAGTGTTTGATGGCTTTGCTTTTTGATAGTCCATTTTTTAGATTAACATTATTTACCAAAGTGAAAGGGTTTCCTGCAAAGGAGCCCCGGGGGCCTACCACCATCGCTCACAGCTTACAGCAGTATTATTTTAATATTACTTCAGTGTAGGAAAGACATGCAGCTATACACTATTGACGACACGGTTGGCGCAGTGGCTGAGCGATGTACTGCTGCGCAACGTGTCGTGGGTTCGATTCCCGCACGGAACAAATATTTGTATGATCTGCAAGTAGTTGTTCCGGGTCTGGGTGTTTAGTGTATGTGAGTTTCTATGTTTGTAAACGCACCCACGATACAGGAAGAAATTCCAAGTGTGGGGCAACGTTTTAAAAAAAAAAAAAAAAAAAAAAAAAAAACAGGACGTTGGTATAGCTCCATCTCTTTCCTCCACGAAGTAAGATTAAAATAATACTGCTGTAAGCGGTGGTGGTAGGCTAACGGATCACCGTTAGCTTGGACCCTGCATCGCCCACTATTTATAAATATTTTTGGAGAAAAGTAATAATGTGTAATTGTTATTACATCCAGAACTGACCGTTTGCTTTCAAAGGCTCTGGGGGAACTGAATGAATGGTCTTATCCAGATCCCTAAAGTATATCACTATTTAATGGGGCACTGAAACATACCCCATTTCAAGCAATTCTCTTAACAATAACCGGAGTGCAAATAGTATCGGGGTATTGGTACGGAAAGTCGCATTGTCGCGTAACGCATTTGATATTCAAAGCGCGACAGCTTGCTCCCGACGCTCGCATCGCTCCCACCGCTCGAGTCGCTCGCTCCGTTTGCAAATGCCGCAATAACCGCTTCCGACGGCTGACATACAACGCACCGCTTGTAAGCTCAGCCTCACTTTCTATGCAATGCCTTGATCAGATTTGATGTGCGACTAAACAGATTGTGGGAGGTCGGAAATAGGCAACAATGTTCGCAATTATATCTTGGTAAGTATAGCAAGGTTGAAATGAGAATTGATTACGATTTTTTGGTGAAAATTAAACTCACTTCATGTTTAGATACCGATATCAATAAACATATTTTGATTAAAAGTTAGTAAAGTATTGACTTTTTGAAAGTAATTATTATTTACTTTATTAGAATTTAAACAAGGGAATCATTCCATCTAATTAATTTTAAAAATGCTTCTCTCTTCCTTTTTAAAATTACTTGTTTATCTGCTTTCAGAGGTCATAATATAGCCTGCCCACACCCTCAGTATTCCAATTTGAAGTGAGCCGGTTACAATTACTGCAGAAACATGTCACTTTTCAACTCGTCTTGTAGTGACGAGAGCAATGCGATGAAACGAAGACTGCGCCTTAAGTGACGTCACTTAGGAGATATTGCAGTTGTAATAGATATTGTTACAACTGCAGTGCCTCGTCAGTCATGTTCGGAGGTAACTGTAGCGCACAGGTTACTTTATGTACTCTATTGTTACTTAGGTACGTAGGTGACGTCATATTTCAGTTACCTACTTATTCTGAAATAGCGACCGACCCCTGCTTTGCACGGTTTTTATAACTTAAACATCGAGATTCTTTATTTTATGTCAATTAAATATAAATATACTATACACATATACCTTCGGGAATAAATCCTCTAAATTATGGTGAAACCACATCAAAATCCGTTACGGTTTAGAAGAAAAACGCGGTCACACAAGGCAAACACATGTAAAGCGACTTAATTTTATATACGATTAGATGTAAAAAAAACACTAATGGATGTCTGGTATTAATTTATTTAGATTTACCAACGTTCGTATACACTACAGAAATTACATGTAGCTACAGAAAAATAAAGAACTAAATGTAACAAACAATTATAGGTAAATACAGCCAACTAGGTAAAGAATCTGAAAAGTTATTAAATGCTGGACATAAGCCTCCCCCAAGCGCCGCCACTTCGACCGGTTCTTTTCGCATCCAGCGGATTCCTGCATGCGGTCTTCACAAGGCCATCGGTCCACCATGTGGGAGGCATTCCAACACTACGGGTTCTGGTACGCGATCTACCGTATTTTATTTCACTTTTAAGCTATTACTTCCAACAAAAAAAGCAAAATAAACTGACCATCACGAACAAATCTTTCACGAGTCTTTAGAAAAATATTTCAAATTGCATACGCAGAGTCGCAGACTAAAGAAAACCCAAAAAAATATTTATATCTCAAGCCAAATTGACACATGTGCTAATAATCCTAAAGTATTTTTTCCCGTGTTGAGACTCCAGGTCTAGTGTGGGCCGGATTATTTTTAGGTGGGTTGATAAATATGTGTTAAAAATAATAAGATTGTAAGATCTAAAAGGGAAGATCAAACGATTATCATTTTTTGTTTCGTTACAAATTATTACCAGCCATTTATAACTGTTAAATTTATGTTTACACACAAATTACCTAGGTAGTTGTTAGGTACGTGAGTAGGTGTGACGTAAAATCACTCCTGTATTCCCTGAGAGGTTAGGCAGAGTTGGATATTACACCCACATTCCGCCAGTTACCTTATAAACTCCATGTAATATGGGGTAAAATCCAGACAGCGGCCTGCTTCTGTAAACTTTCTGCTGATAAAACTCAATAACACTAAGTCCAAACTGGATCTCGAACGTAGGTCTTCTATGCTCAGCGGACGCGCTTTAGACCACTAAACTATCGGAGCACTAGAGTGAGTATTAGTACGTAGGTGTGAGTACCTACCTATATATCTCTATAATTATATATATTCTAAGAACACAATCAATGTGAGAATCCTAAAACATTTAGAAATTTGCTTTCATCCTCGATTTTTTCAGAACCATTGAAAAGAACTCCAATCTAGATAATTGCAAGTAACCAGCTATGTTCCATGAATTGCAAACGCTGATTGGCTGATATGGACCTTTCGAACTGCCGGCCGCGCTGATTGGCTAATCTAAACTGATGGCTGCATTCCTTCGTCGACTTTGCTTCTTTCTCTCTCTTTCCGTGGATATCGAAAAAGGTAGACAAAGTGATTAGACAAGCCGTGTGCCCTGGGATTTCCCATTAGCAAAACTGAACTTCCATACAAACTTTCATTCCCTTTTAGATAAATATTCCAAAATTAATCTCACCTCCGTTATTTTAAGAAATCCTGCGCAGATCGAGCGATTTAGGTTGTGCGTTGTCTGTCTGGGAATGAATGGAATTTAAGATTACAAAATATAAGTTGGGTCCCATTCCGTTTTATACCTACTGCGATGTTTTATTCGTATTCCAACACGGCTTCCTATGGCAATATTTCCTTAAGACGAAGTTAATTAATATTTGTAATTTTGACATCCAATATTTGATTCCATGTTAATATTTGCGTGCGTCAATGGTAGTAGAGATGACGATCACACGTTACGTCACACTAGGATTTTCCAGCCACCTAGGTGTGATTACAGACAGTTTTATTTCCATGACTCTGACGCTGATAATTTATAATTTACTAGCTTTAGTCCAAGGCTTCGCCCGCGTGGAAGTCGAAAATAATCCCATGAGAACGTACTACCGGAATAATAAGCTATGTCCTAACAGGTCATGGCCAATAAGGCTTGTAAAACCGTCAAAGCGCTCAAACAAACTGGCAGAAAGATTTTTGCGTATAATTAGTATGGATAAATCATAGATTAGTATAGACAAATGTAATAGGTACCTACATAATTAGCTTCGTAGATTGACCATTTCTGTTGGGGTAGTTAAATTCATAAGTTTCGACTGTAGGCTTGAATACACCATATGTACTCATTAACAATCCAATAAAATCCAACTTTTACTGTATAATTATGAATATATACACAGCGGGGGACCTTAGTAAAGGCACCAACTGTAGGTAACATGAAAATATAAATGTCACGAAACCCCTTGCCTAGTACGCCAACAACTTTCGCCTGACCATTGTTGATTGACCGATCCGGCTGACCGACGGCTGATCGTATATTTCCGTCGGTAACATACGACTGGAGGTAGATTTAAGCCGGGTCACTCAAGGTTACGTAACCCCTGAAGGTGACGTCAAAAGGAACGTCAGTTAAATAGGGAAATAGCAGTAGTACTTAACTGCATACTTCCATACATACATAGGCACATAGACCTTTTTCCCCTGAGGGTAGGCAGAAACTACAGAACGCCATTTGCTACCATCCTTTTAGACTCCTTTGGCTTCGTTTACGTTCATAAATCCGGTGAATCGACACACGCCGTCAAAAAAAAATACTGCTGAAAAATCAGAGAAAAACATTGTCATTAAAATTAACTATATTCTTCAAAGCATAGCGAAAAAAAAAAACGGGCGAGTGCGTTTCGGACCACATACAATGAAGAGTTCCATAGTTGGGATGAATTTTTTCCCAAGAACAAACTTAACTTTGCAGTTGAAAAATGTTCTCCCGTATATTGATAGAGTATGCGTACGTAGCAAAAGAATATTTTTAGGATTGCGTTCGTCCTAATGAAAAAACGGTACACTTAAAGGATCACTCATGTGTTTTTTCCTACGAAACCCTAAAAAGAGCTAAAACCGCATCTTAATCTTAATTATATTTTCGATAATAGCATCGAATAGTTAGGTACTTGCAGCCCTACTTACCGCTAAGCGGAACACAGCGGAGATAGGCCGAAACAATTAATTACTAGAAGGCGTGGTTTTACCACGTCATTATATCACTATCAATAATCTAAGACTGTCCCACAAAAACAAAATGTACGAAAAAAGTTACGACCATACATTTTTAGTGAACTATTTAATGTTGTGCCAAATGTATTAAACGTGACGGGAATCTGCATTCCTGAATGTATAATAGTGGTTATAAATTGGTCTGAGTACGTAAAGTGAATTTCAAAGCTTCTTGTTTTACAATAAAGGGAACCAAGTAAAGACATTATGCAAGTAACAATTAGGTAAATAACGTATGAAGTGCCTATATTCGGCAGTAGGTTAGCTCATAATGTATAGGCAACCTCGTAATATATTTACCACTCTAAGGTTGAATATTATTTGCACCCAATAATTATACAAAATTCTCTAAAATAGACTAAAAAACACTAAAATTTAGTTTATTCCTGTCAAACGACGATTTCCATTCTGAAATAGACTATAGTGACACAACTTAACTATATTTTAGTTTAGTTTTACAGAACTAAGAAGGCAGTGATTTATTAATTTAGTGAAAATGGCAATTTTGCTATTCCGAATTTGACGTTTTTCAGCTAAAATATTGGCCTCTAAATAAAAGCCTCTAACTAAATCTGACTATTTTTAATCGCGATTGAAAAGGTGTGGATTAATACTATGAGGAGCATAGTAATGAAAGAAAAAACGCGTCTAAATGCACCTGTCCCAATTCACAAACACTTTCATTACATATACCCAAGAGATCGAGGATGGAATAGGAAAGTCAAGGTGTCAAGAAAGCATCGTCTCCTCTATTTTCTTTAATTCCCAGACTAGCTTGAAAATCTTAGCACGTATTACAGAGCAACATTTTGCTCCAGTGCCCCCGAAAAAATTATAGCGCTTTCCAGTGACAGTTGGCAGAATTTCGCTACTAAACTTTTTTATAATTAATATCAGGGCAAAGTTACATGACAACAGGTCCAGCTGTTCAATTTTAAAGCTGGAATTGTTTTAGTAGTGGAGTTATGCTTTTTTTTAGTGCATTAGTCCGGAACAAAACATTATTTTTTTTTGTTTTAAACAAAATTTGCGGCAGAAGCTAATACCAAGACTATAAAGTAATTATTATTAATGTCAGCAGTAATCTATGAAGCCATATAATGCACATTTAATAATGACTACCTGTAATACGAATGTGATGATTTCTATCTTATATTTTCAACAAGATAAAATTGTTGATTTTCACCGATCAGTGTTTATTTCTATTTTAAAACTTGAATGACAAAACAATACAAATAAATGAACGTTCAAAACAGTTAATTAAACTTTAACAATGATGCCTTGTTAATCAATTTAATGGAACTCGAGTATCGCACGAGTTACCTCGACAACAACCAATTTGAGGGTAGTTCAAAAATGGATAGACAATTGACACGAAGGAGAAATTATGTAATTTCTGCAGAAGTAGCTGATGAAATAACACAATTGAAGAAAGGAGTGGTGCTATTTAATTCCTGATATTCTTATCAAACAGTTGCGACACACCCCTGCTTCGCAAGGTTACGACTTGACAATCAACGTGATTTATTTACCTATTATATCTAAATTAAGAATTAATGTATTGTACACATAAACTTTCTGAAATAAATTGTCTAAATAATGGTGAACAGCATCAAAAACTGTAGTTTAGAAGAACAATGCAGTCACAAACAGAAATAAAAATCGAGTTTTTTTTTACTTTTAAGTTTTGTTACTTGATTAATTTTTAAACCTGGTCACGGAAAATATTTTTGTACAATTTTAATCTTCTTATTTTCATGTGGTTAGTCACTAACATAGTGTCAGAGTTTTAAAGGTGTTCATGGGGCCTCTACTTGGCTTCACATGCCGTCGAGAAATATCTCTCAGCATGCCAGTTTCCTCACGATGTTTTCCTTCACCGTTTTTGAAGCAAGTGATACTAATTATACAATATGGACAGGAATCAGAAAATTCAGATGTGTGTAGCTTAGGATCGAAGTCGAGACCTAGGATGGCTTGAAAGTCTGACGGTCACACCACTAGGCTATCACTGCTCAATTTTAATAGTATTAGGTATACTTCGAAGTCCCAGCAAATAGTTACCGTTAAAAAAGAACTAAAAAAAATCTATACAAAAAAAAAAAAAGACCAGCTTCCAAAATACACTACAAAGTGAAAAATAACTTAAATTTTGGAAACCGGTGTCTTTGGTTTTGTATTTTTGTTTTGCCACCAACTTTTTATTTCTTGCTGTTTAGTGGATCAGTTTGTAATTTATCTAAGTTACAATAGCAGAATGTCAACTGCTCATCGCTTTTTACAAAATATTGGTTTTCCCGATGCAGGGACGTTAATCGTTGAGGAGTTCTCCTGGTACTTCACCATCAGCCCCACTTCACTATATGCATTGTGACGAGCATAAATTGCTTAGCCACCATATTAAAGTAATCGAATCGCAGCCCATGAAATACTTATTATTGCGTAGTTCCGGTGGCCATCTGTGTTCCGAGAGCAACTGCACTAGTGACTATAAAAAATACCCAAATCGCTTTAGGTGTGCCTATAATATTTGAAAAGTTGAAAGTACATTAAAAAAAAACCTCTTCCTTTTTGGAAGTCGGTTAAAAAACGAAAGGCGGCCCACATAGGGAAAGGGCTCGGCAGATTTATTGATTTTAACGAAGTTTTTAAAGTTATTATAGTTATGTCTAGAGGTTACAGCAGTCACCGACAAATAACACTTATTTCATTGCTACCTGAGGTGACCATAATTATGGATTTTACTAGATTGAAAAGAGCTCTTTCTTCAACAGTGGTCTTTCACCTTTTAACATTAAAATCAATCTGCCTAGCCTTTTCCTTACTATGTTGGGGTCGGTTTCCAGTCTAACCGGATGCAGCTGAATACCAGTATTTTATATACAGCGACTGCGTATCTGACCTCCACAACCCAGTAACTAGGTAATACGGTAACCCTTGGTAAGACTGGTTGCCAGACTTTCGGGCTTCTGACGACCCGTAACGACCGTCAAAGATCCACGAATGCTCTGCTGGAACCAACGGCTTAACGTACTTTCCGAGACACGGAGGAGTTTCGGTATGCAAAGATGGTGATAGTATTCGAATATGTGTGTGGTAGGTACCACAACTAAAAAGTGAAAAAGCCGACTTCCAAAAAGTTTACCTTACTTTAATTTTTTTGGACGTCGCGTCGGTTGTTTTTTTTTTGGAAAGTTTTTATTCCCGGAAGTGTAATGCAGAGGTGTACCTAATAATACACCCAAATTTCACCAGTTATGTTTAAGTCCCATGTAATGATCTAGGCTCTAGGCTGTTACTGAGATATCCCTGATGAAAAAACTCAATAACACATTGCACGACCTGAAAATCTAACTCAATACCTCATGCTTTGCAGTAGTACTCGACCACTAGATCAAAGAGGCAACAAGTATTGTAATATACCCTAATAAATATGTGTACCTACATGTAGTAGGTATCGATCTACCCCCCAAGAATGGAATGTGGTAACGATACCTACTTGTTGCTAGTTTTCAAAACGCTGAAGAAGCATGAAGTGTGTTTTGAATAGGTCCTTCAACTCAACATTCACGGTACTTACAATGGGAGAAAGTTTCAAAAGATATCTCTAGTCTTACGGAGAACCTTGTCGAATATTTTCTGTAAAGTTGGCACGGGTTTAGAGATCTGTGCCGACTGTTAAGCTCAGTTGGCATTCATGTGGTCTGTATTATTGGTACGACGACTCGTCCAACTAACAGGATTATTCGGTGAATGATTTAAAAAAAAATACGTTGAAATTAACAAATGGAGGTTCAAATACTCCTCATTAGAATAGCTCAGGTATATCACTAAATATTTACACCTGTAGGCACTGTACTAATGTGACGTCACTTTAATCTGTGGTAACGTGGTTTTCGTCTTCATTCCCATACTTTTATATGTATAGGTGACCCATGAAGTGTCCCGGGGTAAAAAACAAATAAAAACTTTTTTCCAAAACTATTTGTGTAATATACTTTGTAAAGTATTGTATTTCATAAAGTAATATTTTTTATTGAATTATTATATTATTCTTTTTTATTGAATTATTATATATTATATTATTATGTGAGGACTATGTGGATTTTATTTTGTTTTTATTTCTATAATTTTTCGTTCTCAGTTAGTTTTAACGATGGTCTGACAACATTTTTACCAGAACCGGCCACGCATTTGCCTTCAGCTCTACTCACTGGCTTCACACTATTATGTAAACTTTACACAAACTAAGAAGACGATGAAAATACCTAGTACCAATATTTTGCCTGATTTCGGCGCCAGTCTTAAATCTAGTATAGCCGTTAGGGTAGTTTATAACTATTACAAATTAGAAACCTTGTTTGTTAGGTTGGTTTGTCGGTCCAAGTGTGGGAAGGGAACACCGGGGTGGTTTTTAGTCAGTAAGAGTCTGACAGACCCCTCCGCCCGCCCCAGGGCGGAGAACATCCATGAGGATATTCCAACCCGGAAAAAAAAGGGTTAGGTTAAATGTGCTAATAATAATATGTACTGTATGAATGTCTGAAATAATATATTATTATATTATATTATATTCACTTTGATAATACACATCAAACAATAAACACAAATGCCATAAAAATCTCCAACAATAAATAAAAAGGTATTTAGTATTACGTCATAAACTCTGGCTAGGCTGAAAAACGCGGCGCAGTATAACTTGACAGGACAGGCTGTTGGCCCGCTACCAGCGTTTAATTGAATCTAAGGCTAATGTACAGTCAGCTGCAGAACTCGATGAATTCCTATGTATTTGGAATTAAGAATCGTGAGAGCCGTTAATTTTGCTGCAGGTAAGTTTTTAATAAAAACAAGGACCTCATTTTTAGGGTTCCGTAGTCAACAAGGAACCCTTATAGTCCGTCTGTCCGCGGCTTAGCTCAGAGACCGTTAGTACTAGAAAGCTGTAATTTGGTATGAATATTCACATAAACGAAGCCGACAAAGTGGTAAAAAAAATTGTAAAATATTTTTTTTTTTAGGGTACCTCCCCTAGTCGTTAACTGGGGATGGCTTTTTTTTGTCGTCGATCCCATGGTATGGGGTATCGTTGGGAAGATCGTTTAGAAATATTGTGAGTTTGTGAAAACCATTTTTGGGTTCAGGGATCCGTTTGCGGAATATGAAGCTTTAAATTCCTAATTTTTGTTAGAGCCAAGTGTCTCCCCCCCTGCCAGCTAAATGGTTGGGTTTGGATATTTGAAAAAATTCACAGTAGTAGTATATATAACGAAATTATAAGGAAAACTATCACCGTTACATAGGCTCTACAAGTTACTGAGTAATAATCGACCAACTTAAATTTGCAGTTGTAAAAACATGTCCCCCCATACATTCTGTATCGGAGAACAAGTTTTTCAACTACTAAGTTTGTTTTATAAATTCGAACTACGGAACCCTTAATTGTGCATGGTTCAACATGCACTTGGCCGGTTTTTTAAGTTTTAATGCAAAAAATACCTTTGTAACTATTGCACCCCTAATCTTACAATATCTTTGCAAGTATTGAGTCTTCAACATTATGGAGGATAAATAAAAGATTTTCCAACCAAACTTAATATGATAAAATTAAAATTAATATGATAAATGCGAAACAAAGTAACTGGGTCTGTCTGTTTCTGGGTATACCTGTCCACCCCTATGAAATTTGATTTTTTGTTTTAAAATGTTCGTAATAGTCCGAATTACAATATGAAAAAAAAACTGGTATAATAAGTAGTAATGGTATGATAAGTTTCTCGGAAAATTGTCAAATTCGGGAAACGTGAATGTCCTTTTTCTATGGGATGAATTAATGAAATCTGGACACGACAAGGTCTGTCGGATCAGCTAGTCAATCAATCAATTCAGCCTATCGCAGTCCACTGCTGGATACAGGCCTCTCCCAGGCTGCGCCACAACACCCTGTCCTTCGCCTTCCTCATCCAGTCCGTCCCAGCCAACTTTGTAAGGTTGTCGATCCATTTAGCTCCACTCTAGGACTCGTCGGCTCTTCCTCTCGCCAGTCTGGTATAAAAAATTATGAATAAAAAATACTAACTATAAAACTGCTAGTACTTACATCCTACTATATAATATTATAAATGTGAAAGTTTTTGTGTTTGGATGTTTGTTACTCTGAATGGATTTGGATGAAATTTGGCACATAGTTAGTTTATAACCTGGATTAACACATAGGATACTTTTTATCCCGATATTCCCACGGGATCGAGATTTACGCGGGTGAAATCGCGGGGCGCAGCTAGTAGTCTATAAACCTCTCATTTTGACCACATAGGCGTGGTCAAAATTAGACGTTCCAAGCCAATCTTATACCAGCGGGTGGAATCAGCGGCTCTGTGAATAACTTGCGTCGTGGAGTGTACCACGTGTTACCGGGCCACAATGGTACGACAGTAAAGACGGTAATGGCTGCACTTGATAGTTACTCTTGTCCGATTAGCTTTTTATTGTTTTGAAATTCCTGCATTTACTGTGGCTTGTGGAGTTGTTCTAATAGAGACGTTGTGTCGCATTTGTCTAGATCGTAATATTAATTGGTGGCCTATTCCGTAAATAAATTAGGTTTTCCAAGGCTTTCCACCCCGTTACAATGATCTTACTATTTACCTACTTAAGCAACAGTCAAATCTTGTGATTTATTAACCAAACCATATACCGACATCGAACTTTAAAATATTACTGTGTATATAGAGATATCTGTAATTGTCAAGTTAGTTACTTATGTAAGGTTGTCTGAAGGGAACCTTACATCATGCAGGCTGGTAGAAAAATGACTCCGAGTGCATTCGATCACTCAAGCGAATTTAGAATTCGTTCCAAAATTGAATGCGGCGATTATTTTCATAAAAAAACAGTTATGTTATATGTATATGTAACAGTTGATAAGCGCGGAAAAGTGAGCACGTCCTCTTGAAATAAATAGCGAAAATTCAGTATTGTGTCTTATTTTCATATGTAGCACCTACCCCATATGGATTCTGGTTTCTGATTCCTATCTGAATGGGATGAGACCAGATTAAGTGTTTGTTCATTTACCTATTTCTTTTAAAAACTTTATTTTCTCATTAGCTTTTCTTTACCTCGTATAAAATACAAGGCATATTTTCCACTATTTACGTCATTCGCTTACTGTGTACCTTCAAACTTGTCAAGTAGAGACCATGCAATATACAGGCGGACAGGTTTAGAACTAAACTGAACATCGTATTATGTTCGACGGTGTATGAAACACGATTGACAAGGTAGGTACGAAATAAAAGTGAGCAGGAAAATCCGTGTTCAAATGGTGTATTCGGCTTGTGTGTGGTAGGATTTACTAGGTATAGATTTTTCAACGTAAAGTCTTTTTTAAAGTAATTTGATATCGAACAAAAAAGCGGCCAAGGGCGAGTCGGACTCGTACAGGAAGGGTTAGGTAGGATATTGTAGGGTGGTACGGAACCACCGTACAATATTTAATACTAGGTGCATCTTTTTCGTTTTTTGTATGGGGACCCCGTTTAATTCTTAGGCTGCGTTTCCACCAGAGATGAGCGAGGATGCGTAGCGAGGGAGGTGTGTGAAACTAACCAATAACATCGCTACACTGTCATGGCTTGAGCTCAGCTAGCGTTGTTATTGGTTAGTTTTGTTAGGACATTCCTCGCTACGCATCCTCGCTCATCTCTGGTGGAAACGCAGCTTTAGCGTTATTTTATTTTTATTTGTTGTTATAGCCGCCGTAGCAGTACACACTTTGTCAGAATTCTGTGACTAACGGACGGATGGACGAACGGACAGCGGAGCCTTAGTAGGTTCCATTGGCACCCTTTGGGTATACAATCCTTAAAATCACCGTCTTTATAAAATCGATCTTAACATTTTCCTGCTGTATATCTAACTAGCTTTTGCCCTCGGCTTCGTCCACGTGGAGGTCGGAAATTATTCTACTGGAACGTATTACCGGGATAAAAATGTCTTAACCCAGGTTATGGTCTGCCTGTGTGCCAAATTTCATTGAAATCCGTTCAGCCGTAAAGACGTGAACAGGCGACAGACATTTGTAATTAAGTATAGACAATTATATTTGCATCCAAGCCTACATTTGTGAAGTAAAGTTTTGTAGCTCTAACGTAGTGAAACGATTTTAATTTAAGCTCTAGCGATAGAACACCGAGGCATATGAACGTAGAGCGATAAAGTAACTAAAAATAAAAGACTCGACACAGCACTGAGTGTGACACAAAAAAGCAAAACCGGAATGTTTCCGAGCGTCGCCAATTCACCAGCTTTCACTGTTTTTGGTCATCGGACCCTTCTTATATACATGTAGAATTTTGAACAGAGTTTTTTATTCCTACGATAAACGATAACCGTGTTTTTGTGTCCCTGCCTGTTTCACAACAACAACAACAGGCAGGCTTTAGGAAAAATACCTACCTCTCCCAACCACCCATCTTTAATACATTTTTGAATAAGTATTCTATAAACGGCCAAAATTACTCTTCATCAAAACTACGAAGTCGGGCCAGATATGTTTAAATTATACTAACTTTATTGGTGTTTGTAGGTTTTTATCAACCATTATTGTATTAGACATAGACTACGTAGGCCAGTTATCCCCAATCAACGAATGTAAATAGAAACAAAAAAAAATATAAAAACATTGCCAAAAGTGTCAGAAGGGCCCCAACAAGGCAACTAGACAAGCCTGTATCTTGGGCACCAACAGGGTTACCAATTATTAAAAAAAAAAACATGTTCGGTAACACATTAAAAATTGTATGTCTATTAGGTAAACTACAATGGTGACGAGTCGTCTGATAGTTTACATAATTATTGGGGACGAGGCGCAATTTCTTTGATAGACTCATGAATCATGAATGACATCGTTCCAATGAACTTTCAAGAAAATGTTATCGGCATTACAGCGTGCAGGCATATCGACCGCATAATGACCTACGGCTTGTCAGGAAGCATGTTGGTTTGACGTTACAAGGGACAATTGCCATACATTATTGAACTGCAGAGTTTCCGGTAGGTCTAATAAGTGTTTATCAACCTTATTACGGAGCTTAGAGGCAGTTAGATAGAGCCTATTTTAAATTAAACCTGCATGGTTTTTATTCAATCAAATGTTTACTGTAAAGTTTAGAGGTTTTAGGTTGCAGGGCTTTAACACGTGTACGCTATTCACAAACCAAAATGAGAAAAGAAATGAACAACATGTTTTACATAACAAAGCTGGTATTGTTTTGACATAACGACTCCAAACTCAATTTGGCAATGGCCCGCCGAACGAAGCTGCGTAACAACATCAATCCGTCAACAATACGGAACGGACCAGCGATACGCACGAGGGCACTCCTCACTACTGAATGGGAGTCCCTTTATATTTATTATTCAGCAAACGTTGCAATAAAAGTTATAACATGCATAAAATCACAATAAACACGGCTACGGAATGCAATATCGCGTGATACGGAATTCGCTCTGATGGAAGTGCAGCTTTGCAAAGATATATTTGTTTTTGAAAAGTTTGTTTTTTACAGTGTATTTATATGAAGAGTTCCGGAAGGCGTAAAAAAAGTTTGAAATTCTAAACTACTTCCCTACTACTTATTGTTATTATTCACGCGAGCTGTGTAATTTGTCACTTGATGGTCCCTTGGTATATATTCATTTTCAGACAGACATTTGTAGCTTTTGTTATAAATACACTTTTATTTCTAGCTATAAGGATGTAACCCTACCTCAGATTTTATCTCGCTCGCACCATAGTACTCGCGGGCTGAGTAAGGGCGACACTGGGTGCTGGCGGCTCTCAAGGCTCGAATAGTTTAGGTAATTGCTTTTTACGGTGAAAATAATGTTAATTAAAAATAATAAAAAAACATAGGACAGCAGGCCTTATGTTTTTTTTATTATTTATAGTTAGTTCAGTTACTATGCAAAGTTTCATGATATAATTTGAAAGCTTCAGGAAGCTCGTTTTCCCGGTTTCTGAATAAAAAACATTCCATCGACACTCGTAAATTTAAATCTTGTACAATATACTTGAAAAGCTTCGTCAGGGATCCAGTCGCACACTCGGAATATGTGGGCAAATTTGTCGCCTTGAGTAATATTAGTAACTGTAGTGGTAGAATACTAATTTTAGTGAAGGAAAAAAGGACCTTTTTACTTAATGGTATAGATTTTGTGATCCCTTAAGTTGTTTTTTATAGCTCAAACAAATCTGGCAGGTCTTTTATTTTTTCGGCTGGGAAATCCTCAAATGACTTCTTCCGCTCTGGGCGGAGTGGGAGGGCGTGTCAGACTTTTACTGACAAAAACTCACACGTGTTCCTTCAGTTGCCTGTTGCCAAAGGCCCCGGGATCCCTTTCGGACTTTCCCGCAGCTTTCAATCTGACAGGACTGACGTGAGAGTTTGCAAATAGTCAAAAGTGACATTAGCAATAAGTTAGCATTAGAAGGATGCAAGGAGGCAGTAAACTGTTATAGAATTATAACAATTATTATACGGTTATGAATACAATAGCTTTATTAAAGGTTACATGATATTTCAAGTACTTTAAAAAATCTCTATATAAAATCTTACAACTTCTGAAATGAATACCAAAGTTCAATCCGCTAAAATGTTTGACGTAACCTTCCGCGGAGTACGCATTCCTAAAGATGTGTTCCCTCAATTTCGTTATATGTTTGCTGGTGATACGATGCAAGGCTTTCTCAGATATTAAAGTACAAGTTTAAACGTGTTGCTCAGCGTTTCCTGTCCTATATAAGCTTTCCAGGTTATATTGGTAAAAAACTGCTAGGAGCATTAAAAAAAAAAAAAACGATACCTTCGATTTTCTTTTGATAAACCATAGTACTTTATCAAAGGAAAATCGACGGTATCGTTTACCGTTAAATATAGAACAAATTATTAAAAAAAAAAAAAAAAACATCTACTAGCAGTTGCCCGCGGCTTCGCCTGCGATCCAGGATGAAAAGTAGCCTATGTCCTATTCTAGGTCATGGTCTACCCATGTTCCAAATTTAATCTAAATCCGTTCAGCTGTTATAGCGTGAAAGCGAAACAAACAAACAAATTCACTTTCGCATTTATAATAATTAGAATATAATAATTTATATATATAAATTATTATATATAATAATTTATATATAGTAAGTTAGTTATAGTTAATAGTTAGTTGATATACAGTTTTTTTCTACAAAGACGGTAATTGTAGTTTCTCAAAGCGTCGTAGCGACGCTGATTAAAAATATTTTCATTCACTTTTTATCCAAAGCTTTTACATTTCATTCCCACCTTGCTGCTGGCAAAGATCCTGCTGCGAATTAGTTCAGGTCTTTATAGAAATTCTCGGAGCATTTTTTTATCAATATAACTTGGAAAGCATTAACGCTTGCAGAAGCCGTATTATTATGACATTATTAAAATGGAAAAGCTTCGAAGGTTCATTTGAAAAAATAATAATCTTAGAACACAATCAAAGTAGCGAAAAAACAAATCTGTAACATCAAGCTTGCGACATAGCAGAAAAGTTCAATCTCTCCAATGCAGTGCAGTCGATTTCCCGGTGAAAAATCTAGATACATTTTTACTATTCCGCACTTCGCAAAAATAGGACACTAAAAAGCAAGTTTTCCGTCGCCTGATGGTAGTCCACATTAATCACGCAAACTTCGACTTGCACTAGGTACGGGTTTTTTACCTAAAGCCGTACTGAATGCGACCCTTTCTGCAACAGATAAATATTCATGCCAACGTACAGTGAAAGCTGTGAATTTCATAATGACTGCACTGCAAATATAGATATCAGTCAATCAAGCACAGGTCAGAGCCGTCGTCAGCCCTAGTGGGGTGGAGAAAAAATCGATTTATGGAACGAAGCCGAGCGAATCGACCATCGATAATGCACATGGTGGAACCCCCACCTACTAATATTAAGGAAGGATGATCGACGTGCCCATTAATTAATCCTCCGCCCATTTTATCGATTATTTCTGGTTTTTTTTCCTAATGTTGCAGTTTTGCATACATACAGCGGATACCTATATGTGGATGGCTAATGCACCGATTTTTGAACGACCTAGTTCTTACACTACAATGTGGTCCAAATCTGAATGTCTTAAAGCCTGCTTTACTTATTAAAAGTCAGTTTTAGTCGTCTACGATCGAAGTTAGCCGTCTTCAAATGATACGTTCAAAGTATTTTAATGATATTAAACTGACTGTAGTATTATCTAAATTTCCATTAAGAAAAATCAATATGCGCATTGACAATAATTTTCCCGATTCCATTTCAACTGTAACACCAAAAAAATATAGCTTAAATATACTGAACCTAAAAAACCAAAAGTTTTAATTAAAGATCATACATTGTCAGAATAAAATGCAATATCTACTTAAGTTAATTTGCATTCCGCGCAACTGCAGGTGAACGCCGAGCGCGTCCAATCCAAACTTGGTACTTTATTGTTGGAAACTTGGGCTACGAATGCACCGATATTGAAAGCGAGGGAGTCGCGATATCACGGCTTCGATCCCGGCCACCCGATTGAAACTTACTCTTTGTACTACGTATACGAACGACAAATTGGAGGAGACGCCAAATGAAACGGCATGATTCCTTTATTTGACATAGGGAAACTGAACATTGCGGCAGATTGCCTCGATATCTTAACAGTCACCTCCTGGGGTCCTGGATACCCAGACACATGGGTTTCCAATTCAAGGTGACACTAGATGTGACTGAATCGTAACCCTCACATCCACAATCCTAACACCCGGTTATTGCAGAAGGTAATCATTTGACTTTTCGATTCGAAATTACTGACGTTTCTAGACAAAACTTGGGATATATAAATTAGCACAGTTAGCTATATTTATTTATTTGAACAAGAAAAAAAAATACTGTAAAAAGACAGCTTAATGCCTGATCCGTTTTCTACCAGTCAACCTTAGGGTGATGTAGAGACAAAACATGATCTTATATTAGAGATGATTGTGATAAAAACGCAAGCCACTACGTATCATAAAATAAATCGCACTGCCCATCTTGTCACGACAACATTGTATTTTCTAGAAAGCTATAATTCCGCTTCGCGAATGCTCTATAGGACCGTTTACTTAGGACAATTGGTTAACAATTCTGACAATTATTAAAAGTGAACTCTTCATTATGTTAATAGGCTTCCAATAGCATAAGCGGATGCCGACGTGGATAATAAATACAACTACTTCGACGTCAACTTTGTCGTTTTAATTTAAAACTACAAAGTGGAAAAAATCCGTTGCTTATTTTTCTTTTCATCAACTGTACTAGATAATTATTTTCCTTAAAACATTATAGATTTTACGCCTTTGAATCACATTGGTTGAAAAGTATTCTTATACTATCTATTAAATCTTTTTTAGTAACAGATACGTCATTTAACAGAACAAAACAAAACCTATTAATTAACTTATCTGATTTAATTGTTGACAGCAAAAATCACACCCGACGCTTAAAAGCCGCTATCTCTTTCTCTTTAATTAAAATCGAGTAAAATAACGAAGTAAGATTAATAAGGGTTCCCCGCGTCAAAGATACTGAAACAATGATTAAAACATAAAGGCGTTTCTGCTAGAGCGGCCGTTCGGATTGCAGACCACAAAGGAATTGAAGACGGTTTACAATATAAATGGTATACAGTATTTCTTTTTTCGTATTCATCTTGTACGTCTTCAGTTCAGACTGGGTATGGTCTGGTGGATCTGGAACGTTTTTGTTCAGACGAGGGACATAATAAATAAGTAGGACAGGTTTTTTCTTTAACATTTTTTCTTTAGCAATAATGACAATGGCAGATTTCCTTCGCGAATCACAGTATTTGCCAATTTCACGAACATAGAAAAGTATTTTTTTCTTTTTCATTTAACTCATTTACAGTTACTTTCGTAGTGTAAAGAAATCAGTCAATTACTCAGAAAATTGTTTTTTAAATACAACAGTCGATGGTCCAAAAACTACCAGTATTCATACGAATGCACAAGCATTCGTATGAATACTGGTAGTTTTTGGATCAATGAAATTATACCATAGATAGGATAATGCAAGTGTTTCCCGTCAAAGATACTGAATGTAGCTGTGATTAAAACATAAAGCCGTTTCTGCTAGAGCGGCCGGTCGGATTGCAGACCACAAAGGAATTCAAGACGATTTACAATCAATGATAACTGAAGACGTACAGGATGAATACGAAAAAAGAAATTACTGTATTTCTTTTTTCGTATTCATCCTGTACGTCATCACTTCAGACTGGCTAGGGTCTGGTGGATCTGGAAGGCTTTTGTTCAGACACGGGACATAATATAAGGTTTTTCATTAACAATAATAACAATATAGCAGGTTGTCTTTGTGAGCACTCACGAAAAAATTAAATATTTCCTTTTTCAATTAGCCTTTTTACAGTTACTTTCGTATAGGCATCAAATAAACCATGTTCCAAAAAAATTTGCAGTATTTCTATTTTTATATTTACTAGCCCCTGTTTCCTCTCAGGGTTAGGCAGAGGTGTACCTACCACCCGCATTACGCGAGTTATTTTAAAGTACCATTTAATATGGGGTGACACTATTGCCATCAACCACACAATTCAAACTCGGATATGCTACTGAGAAAGAGGGGGAAAAACTGAATAACACTTTGCCCGAGCCGGCAAGCGAACCCAGGACCTTATGCTCAGCAGTAGCCCTTACTAGACCAACGAGGCAGTCAGTGCTTTTGTACTCTCAAGAAATCAGTCAATTAATCAAAAAGTGGTCCAAAAACTTTAGTAGTATTCTTACAAATACGTTTCAGTTAATAGATAACATAGGATATGAGAGATGAGAGATTAAATCAATACACACTAACTATTCACGCTAATACAAATGTTATATAAGTAACAAAAGCCGTACATGTTACCGCCTGATCTTCAACAAGTCGGCTAGAAGTCAGGTCGCCAGTGACCTTAGCCTGATGCCAATAATAGCTGGTTGCTAGTTGCCATACTAACACACTGGTACAAGTTTGCATGTAAAACTACAGCAAGGCATCGATCTTCTAGCTAATCTCGCATTCCTAAGGCTTCTTCACTCTACCATGGAGAAATTAAATTAAGCGATATAAACCTAGCAGTATTTTTCTAAATAACTAAGATTTTTTTTGCGGCCTTCCCGAATATCTTGAACTTGAGTGCAGTCGGCCAATCTTCAAAATAGGTTTAATTTGGTGAACAAAATTCATATCGATTCAGTCATCATCATCTCAAATGGAGCGACTGCCTATCTGAACATCACAACCCCAGTGATTGGGTAACACGATACCCCTTGGCAAGACTGGTTGTCAGTCTTTCGGGCTTCTGACGACCCGTAACGACTGTCAAAGATCCACGAAACACACACGTCATTCTGGCTGGGGTAGGGTTACGTGTTACCCAGTTACTGGGTTGTGAAGGTCAGATAGGCAGTCACTCCATGTAAAATACTGGTATTCAGCTGCATCCGGTTAGACTGGAAGCCGACCCCAACATAGTTGGGAAAAGGCCAGGCAGATGATGATATGTTAATTTCGGCTGTTAATTTCGTATCCATAACAAAAAACAGCTGGCCCAAATCTGGGCTAAACTCACCGTCAAATATGTATTGGTTCGAAGTACGCACCCCAATCAGGTCCCTCTGGCAAACTTTTAAACATACCTGATTTTACACCTAAAACTCTCTAAAGCAATTGATTAAACGGAAGTTAGTGAAGTTAACAAGAACCTCCGGTGATTAACGCCAAGTTTAAATCCAGTTTGATGAGGCGAATTGACGGTTTGATAACTTGGGTGAGTAAAAGGGTCAAGTAACTGTTACTATGATCACAAAAACGTATATTAAGGGATTTCAATCTTTTGAGTGCCTCGTTGGTATAGTGGTCTCAAGTGTTACTGCTGAGTACGAGGTCCTGGGTTTGATTCAAAGTATTATTGGTTTTTCCATTATGTTTTTTTCAGTAGCAGCTTTAGTCTGGATGTGTGGGTCATGGAAATAGGCTCGCCCCTATTACATGGAACTTGAATTGAATATATTTGGCGAAAGGTGGATGTACATGGGTACACCTCTGCCTAACCCTCCTGGGATTACAAGCGTGATGTTATGTTATGTTCTATCTTTTCTGTTCTCGAGTCGGCAAGAAATATGGATTTATAGGATATAGGTAGCTATACATTATGATCCATAGGTACAGCGATTTAAAGGCTAGCCAGTCAGCAAGTCGATTGCCCTAGGTTCGCTGGATGAACACTCATGCGTTGATCACACGTAACGAGTACAGTGGCGAGGCAGTGCTCGTGGCCGAGTGCACTGCAAATGTGTTAGCAAGGCAGGTATCGACTTACTAAGCAGGTTTATTTTTATTTGCATTGCTTTGAAAGAATATTTTTAGGAAACAAGTCATAATCTGCATGATCATCGTGTGTATTTATTTGTGCTTATATTTCTAGTATATAGATAATATTGAAATAAATTTATTTATTCCAAATTTTTTTCGTAATTGCATCTACCTCCACCCAAATGTTGACTGATAAAAAATGTCGCTGTTTATATATTTAAGTAATCATTATGTTGTGGTTATGTGTTTTCTAATACATTTAAACGATCTTATTCCGGTTCACAGCCGTCGAGCAGTCAAACCTCGTGATCGATTTTTCACCCACTTTCCCTAATCCGATTGAGTTGAAATTTTTAACGTGTTCAACTTTTGATGACTGTACAATATTATTATGGTATGATTCCACTGTCATATGTTTTTTCGGATTTGGTGTCATTGTTATTTAATTAATTAAATTGTTCTACTTTTTCGCGATAATATAGTTAAAAACATCTTTTTATGTCATTTTCCCGTGGTCTGCGTAGTCATAATTTTTTTACTGAAAACCGCAACTGGAAAACAAATTAAGTTCATTTTTATTTGCGGCTATCTTTTGCCGCGGTTTTGTTCGCGGTAAGGTCAGTTCTTTATAAATTATAGCTTCTGTTTCATTCTGTTGTAAAAGCTACATTACTGTAAAACTTTCATTTAAATCCGTTCAGCAGTTTTTAAGTGATTGAGAAAAAAAAACATACAAACATTCACAATTTTAATATAGTATGCAGATTTGATTGCAGGCTCGAAATAAGCAAATTACAAGAAGGTTGATTACCTAGGTATAGTTACCTACCTACTATAATATCAAGAATATTAATTATATCAGAGTAATAATTCATACGACTGTGTTAAATGTAAAACGAAAATATCAATAATCGTTTGTGAGAATATTACAAGTTAATGATTCATTATTGAAAATCCGATACTTCGCTATCGAATTCTCGTGGGCGACAATTATGAGTTTTAATGGACCGCTGTTTCTGTAATTATTTTATATGCTTTAATGAACTGCAATTATATGCAAAAGGATGTGGTGTGAATAAATTGCATATTTAAAAGTTTTCATACATGGTTTTTGTTTAGAAAAAGATCAGTGATCGCTGTTGTTGTGTATAATTTCAGAAGGTGAAATCAAAATCAAACTCGAAATATTTTATTTCGCATAAGCCTACATGGGCACTTATGAAACGTCAGAAGCTAGGTGCACGGTTCCAATTGGTCGTTTCCTATGGAAAAGAGCCGGCAAGAAACTCCACGGTTAATACACACACGCTTTTACAATATTTTCGATTTACAGTGTTAATAGTTATGGGAGGACAGTGTAGGCCTTTCAAAAAGTTTTAAAAACTTTTAAAAAGTTTTAGGTAGGTTAAGCTAAGCCTACAATGTTCTCACATTCACAAGGTAGAAAAGAATCTATATAAAAGATAAATAAGATACTAAAGATAAAAAACCTATTTAAACCAAATGATATGATCATGAAACTTAAACATAACAGGCGAAATTTTGGAGTACTGATAGGTGCACCTCTAATCCGTCGGAGAATACAGGCGTTTTGTTATGTATTTTTCTACCTTTAGGGGTGGGGTATCGTAATACCCAGTTACTGGGTTGTGGAGGTCAGATAGGCAGTCGTTCCATGTAAAATACTGGTATTCAGCTGCATCCGGTTAGACTGGAAGCCGACCCCAACATAGTTGGGAAAAGGCTAGGCAGATTGATTGAGAGGTGGGTTTTAGTTTTCAATATTAAATGGGAGCAACTTTGAGGTTGATATACCTACCCTATCTAATAAAAAAAAAATCGTTAAAATCGAACTCGGTGATCGTATGCGAGATAATACATTTTTTTTAAACCGCGTCTCCTTGAGAACTGCCCCCTTTCTTTCGTCGTTTCGGAGGACTGGCAATACTTTATAACATCCGCGTACCTTAGCCTGTCAACTCGGCTAACAACCTTGCTGAAAGGCTAAGAGGCAAATTTACTTACACACGAGTAAATATAACTCGTGCCAGCACGAGTTATGTTTCCTTACATTATATTTCCCAAAGAAGAATACTTATAAGATAGTATAACATCGTTCTGTCCTTGTTACGATCAAGTTTTGACATCCGGGAATTGTAATGTGGGCTCAAATAAAATATGCGACACGAATCCCAGTGGTACAAAATGTATGAAAATATACCTGTATTTCTCGGAAACTCACTGACCTTTAGTTTGAATAAAATTGATAGTTTATTGTGTGCTTAGTTAGTATTTATTTATAGACATCTGGCGGAATAAAGAAGGAGAACCTTTGACATATTATTCTCGGGATAAGCCTGTTAGCTTGATTTATTCATGGTGTTTTATTCACAAGTTAAATTAAATTTAAAAATTTAAAAAACCCCCGAAAAAAACAAAACGTTTCTATTTTGTTTATAGCTAAGAACACTCTCGATCAATTTACCTTTCAAACAAAAACAAAAAATAAGAATCGTTTCAGCCGTTTGGCAGCTACGATGGCGCAGACAGACACACAGATACATACGTTAAACTTATAACATCCCTCTTTTTCCGTCGGGGGTTAAAAAATTATGTGGTGAACCAGTAAACCCCAATAACACACCTGGGAATCCATAGCTCAGCCTAGAACCTCTCGCTCAGCAGTGGCGCTTCCTATTTTACAATATTACAGATGATTTTCATCAGTAGGTATTCTAACCGTATTGGTTCGGAATTCCCAAGTCGGAAAAAAATGTGATTGGTTTTTGCAATTTGAAAATAGTTTCATTTCCAAGCAGGTTGATGAAACGAATACGGTACGTTGCTCACTAAATGCTATTAAATACGCTATTACGTTTCGTAGTGGCTAACATAATGTTTTTAGAAAGAGAAGATTATAATATACTAGCGACTCTCCTCTGTTTCCCACGGTAAGTGTCAACATCCGGATAAATCTAATTTAAGGTTTTTGTGATGTTTCTGTTTACGTTTTGTTTTATTCGTTAATTATTAAACGACGGCGACGGGCCAAGAGAATGAACAAATCTATCCTCGAACAACTACACACGCTTAAGAGATACACTTTCTACGATCTGTTACAAAGGATTCTTATGTCGCATTGGCCGTCGGGAAGCACGTAACCTTGAAAAGTTGGTGGTGATAAGGTAAGCAGGGAAAAGACCTCGCAGCCGGTCAGGTAACTTTAACCGGTGGTCAGACCAAGTATCCGCCCTCACTGGACTCTCTGTTACGACACTCTTCAGAGAATCCGAGAACTGAACGATGTGGAAGATCTTCACACTTAAAGCCACGAAGATCTTTCAGGGAAGCGACCTTCAATAATGAAGTACGGGACCGAGAAGAAGAGGATAAACGATAAAAAAGTTGACCGTTAGATTTTCTTTCTCTCTCCAACTATTAGCTCCATTCGAACTAATTCAATTCAATTTGATTAAGTCATCGTTAAGTCTAATGTTTGTGTCACTGTTGTATTGTAGTTACAGAGATACTTCCTGAAAGTTAAGTAGTGTTTGAGAAAATAGGGTTAAAAGCTTGATAACACTAGATTTTCAAGCTGTTGTGGTGCTGTCGTGGTCTTGTGTGGTGAGTGGCATACGTGTGTGAGGCATGTCAGCCGATCAATATTGTGGTAATGCATCGCCCTGCAAAGAGAGTTAACTCCTAAAATGTTTCATAACTACAAGTTATAAGCTTAGCATTAAGTTTTGCAAGCCTGCATTCAAATGGGTAATGATTACTAGTAAACCAATTTAGGCTTGGATAACTTGACGTTAAGGTTTGTAAAAATAATATTTTTTGAAACACTTTGTGGTGTGTATAACTACAAAAAAAAAAACAAAATGGTCAACATGGCGGTTTTTCAGCTTGCAATGTCGAAGGAGGTATTAGGTAAAAAACTTAAGTCTCCATAATTTTAGGTTCCTCCATAATTATTTTCCACCAACTATTTATTAGTCATCTGCTCCCAATAAAGCTCATTAATAAGTCTGCAACACAACCACGATCTATACTTATTTGTTATGTTGACATAAAAATCGCAATATGGATGTGCGCCAAATCCCATCATGTTTTTTTCATGCGAAGGCTGTGTTGCCCGTTCCGATTATTACGCAAACGAGGGAAATATTTCCCTTGACTTGTAGGTACAGCGATGTAATGGTAGGGACATAATGGTGGAAGATGGCAATCGCGATAGACTTTTGTGTTAGAATGACGAATACTGTATCACACAGTATTCGTCATTCTAACCCAAAATATTAAACTGTCACTACTCCATACAAGTTTAGACGCGATTAAAAACTTGCCTACTAAAATTACGTCAATTTACGTCAGGCGCTGATTAATTTGACAGGACTAAACTAAAATTTATCTTCTATCCTTTTCGTAATGAAATAGACAGAAAAAGATGCACTGATCTTTAATTTAGTTTAGTTTGTGAACAACAGAATCGGCACCAATATCATATATGACGGTGTTCAGAGTACTTCAGTATTTTTTTACATAACATCATGTCTGTAATCCCCGAAGGTTTAAGCAGAGGTGCACCTATAGTATACCCACATATCGCCAATATGTTACGAGCCTATTGTCATCAACCGGGCACACATCATGTTTGGCAAATGTTTTTTAAATGTGAGAAAGAGAGTTAACTCCTAAAATGTTTCATAACTACAAGATATAAGCTTAGCATTAAGTTTTGCAAGCCTGCATTCAAATGGGTACAACAATTAGTATTTTAACTTAGCTTTTAAAACTAAACCTTTTATTATTACAATAACGACGATAAAAAATGAATACTTCAAACCATTTTAATGAGGTACTATGCTCGTGGAAAAAACGTACCTACTTCGTTTTATGTTATTTTAATAACAGATAACTGAAAAAATACCGTCAGATCTAATTTATTATAAAAATATTGTAAGTAAAGGTGTTATTCCTTTAAACGAGAATTATAACGGAAAATAGATTTGTTCATAAAATAGGACTTTGTGTATTTCGCACAAAGGAATTAAAATAATTATTTTTACAATTTTAAATATCACTTTCCAGACTCTATGAACATTTTGCCAGTTTTTTTTTTCTAATCATTTGTTTAACAATTTATACAGTTTGGCGTTAGTGACCTGCATCCGTGATTCAACCTGTCATACTATACAACTTTCACAATGAAAAACATTTTAGGATTAATTTAAAAAAAAAATTACATGAATCAAAATAATCTGTCTTCTGTATAAGAATTTGTTTTTTTTTCACGAATCGTATATGAGTTTCGTAGTGAAAGTTTTTTAGTTTGACGGGTATGGTCACCCTCTTGACGGATGCAGGTAACTAAATCACCAGTCTGTATAATTTTAGACACATTTTTCGCACTTTTGTATTTCCCGAGTGATTCTCAAAGTCAAAAGTGGCACGGGGTTAACCTTTATATACGTTTTCATAAAAATAAAAATAAAACATTCGATGTCGTTTGGTAAAATCACTACTGGCGAATACAGTAATTTATTTATAGATTCAAATAGAATATATTAATAAGATGTAAAATATAATTTGCGCTTGATAATTATTTTGTTAGTTGATTTTAATTCCAGAAACCTGGCGTAATTGTTTCCATTTTGATAAACAATTAAGTTTCCTGGCTGTATAAATTAAATGTGTTTAAAAGGAATATTTTCCCATACTAGTTCGCAGTGTGTGAAACGGTTAGCTGAGTCAATAGACACAATATATCCAACATTTTGCTCCCATATTTGAGCTTAAACATTAAACATTGTTTCCAATGTAAATCTGAACTGCCAGTGAAAGTTACGAGTGTTTAGTGGGGAATATTTACCAAGAGCGGTTTAATGTACTGATGTTTTTATTTACACGAATACACGACTTCCCAAAAAAGTAAAGTTATATTTACGGGGCTCTTGTGGATGTGTAACTCTTGGAGCGTCACTTTGTATGTTCGTTTCTCGGCTAAGGCAAAGTGTTACTGGTTTTTTAATCTGGGATTTCTCTGTAGCAACCCGGTGTTTGGATTTGTTCCCCGTTAATAGGCTCGCCCCCCATTACATGGAACTTAAACAAAACTGACGAAATGTTTGTGCACGCATAAGTACATAAATACACCTCTGCCCATCCCTTTAGGGAATATAAGTGGGATGATATGTATAATGTGTTTTTTTTTGTTATTTGGACTTTAAAAGAGACTTTGACCCTGAGTTTGTTTCGCCATTTCATCCCAGTAATAATCAGTTAGGAAATGTCGACTCCATTTACCTCATTATTGCCTATTTACAGAATAAATAATTTCATGATGTCCTATGAAAGAAGCAATAAATACCCAAGTATAATATATAAAAGACCAAAGTGAAATCAGTTAAATTAGCTTTAATAATAAGGCTGAACGCAAGCACAGCGAACATAAAAGACGATTGGATGGCAATCTGTAACCACCTTTAACAATTATATCTTCGTCAAGCCCATGTTTTTGCCAAATATGTAAAGTCTTTAGCTAGAGTAACCTATATTCTTTCCCCTAATTCAGAATAACTTGATATTTTTAAACGCTCTATAAATACTACGTACCCGTCGTAGTATTAATAAAATCTATATCCATATTTAAAAGAAACAACGGTGGAGTTTCTTGCCCATTCTTCTCCAAACGAAAACTACCTTTTGGAAGAGGTAAGTAATCAGTTCTATTTCTTTCTTTTTGACGTTCAAAAGTTCCTTTTATGTGCCTATTTGAAATAAATTATTACACTTTGACTTGGACAATTCAAAAGTGCCTGTAAATGGTTTAATTACCCGACTACGGCGAAGAAAAAAGGAGGGTTATGATTTTGACCGATATGTATGTATGACAGATAACAGATGAACATACATACATACATGTATGTATGTATGTTAAAAATCCGGCGTCACACGTAAATAATCGAACATATAATATTACGTGTGACTCCGGATTTTTAATTTGTCTGTCTGTGGTGTCTTGTTTATACCTTTTTAGTCGTAGTTGGGTTTTAGTTTTTATTACTTTGTTTAAATAAATGCTTTGAGTTTGAGTTTGAAATGGTCTAAAATGTTACTCTTGTTATTAAGTTCTTGTTATTTTCAATATTTTGAAATAGGGCTAGGATACATATATTCATTTTAGTCTCGCCTTCTTCCCATGGGGTAGACAGATACTTTAGAACGTCACCTGCTACGATCCTTACATACCGACTGCTTTTGATTAGTTTGGGTGAGTAAGACCAGATGTATGAGCACACATCTGGTCATACACCCACGCCGGTTGTGAGTACTACGCACCTGGGCTTTCTGAAGAACATTATCAACAAGCCGCTAAAAGTCCCTCTAGGGCGTCCCCTGCCGGCGTTTCCACACTCATCTGCCTTGTGAACCGTCTTGTAATACCTCACAAACAATTTTGTGAATAAGAGTGTTGAATTTATACTACCGCAGGCAGACGCGACGCGACAGCGCGATCCGACTCTAGTAGAACAATTTATGTGAATCCAGAATCGCGCGCATTGTTGCGTCGCGCTTGTATGAGCCTTAATTGTATTATAAAAATCACAATCGATAAATAAATGAAGTTGACATTGTTTTAAACTCAAAACTTTATCTAGAATATACCATTACAGTTTAGTGTAAATATAGAAACAAATACATAAACAGTTGTCATTTTATAATTTAATAAAATATTTGTTAACAGACGAGCTGCAAATGCTATTCTAAGTTAAATGCTTCTCACCTCACTGTACAAATAGACAAAGAGCTAGGAGAACATTTATATTATTAGACTGCAAACGATGCTACAGGATGTCCCAATATTTGCTTAGACTGGTTCATTTGATTCCACTCTGAGATCTCAGCTCCCAGCAATTCGCTACCTTGGTATGCAAGTACATGTTCCAGATAGTTTCTAATGTAATCACAAAATTACTGAGAGCCAGGAAATCTTTTTAGAGGACCCATGTGTAGGATACGTTTGGGTGGGGGTTATGTAAATTTTGTACAGGATGTTCTAATATAATGAAGATGAACAGTTGAACACTAAGGAGGGAATTTGGAAAATTGATGCCTGTATGATAAATAGAAAATAAATGTATGTAGTAATGATGGGAAATTCCATCGGGCACGCGACTTGTCTATTACCTATAAGTTAACACATTTTTAGACCATATTATGATAATAATTTCTGTTAAACATTAAAAAAAAACTTTCTCTATCTGAAACATTTCAAATAAATCCGACATGACGGCAAAACTAGCCCCAGGTAAAGTTTTGCTGTGACAAGTAAAAGAAAGTTCTATAAATAAATATCGGCAAATTCAAATATTTCGGTTGATTTGACCGCTGAAGGGTCTTTCGGCCGTCTGGGAGGACATAATAACGTTCATATACAACATTTATTTTGAATAGGGCGGTACCTGTGTAGGTAGGTACCCATTGTGATAGGTACATAGAAAGTGTTTTGGAAAATAAGTTGGCTTTTTTTAGATTCGGAAACAAAAGGTAGTTAGACGTCAAACGAAAAACCTCAGGATTTTTATTTTTAATAGTTAAGAAAGAAATAGTTATTTGTTATGCAAGTCTGCAAAGTTGTTTTTTCGCGCGAGTCCCTGTATTGAAAATATAGAATCCTGAGCGTTGCGAGGGTTTCAAAGGTACGAGACCCAGGAAAATTTGCTGCCAAGCGAAACACACAACTTTTCACCTCACTACAGCGAGGAAAGTGCTAGGTGTCTCCATGCATTGAACAAAAATATTGTACCTAAGGTTTTATGTATTTTTTCCGGAAGAAAGCAAAATTCGGCATTATGTACCGCTTGCATTAACTCTGCACTGCTAAAAAAACCCAAATGGTGGAAAGTGAATTGAATATACAGAAGAAAATTATATGAAATGTTTTTTTGTGTGAAAACATCTTTAGGCGCGTTGAGCGATTGTTAAAGGTTCGAATTTTAAAAACTCTTTCCACGCTAGCGGAGAAATTCACTTTTTCACGCAGATTTCGAATGACAAGCAATCTTTCCGAGCTTGTGAGGTGAAAACATTTTTTTTAAATTATACCACCTGTAGATACTACAAATAGTTGTACACCGATTACGCAGCTTTATCTCAGCTGACAAAACCTTTATTTGCCCCATTTTGTTTACAAACATGACAATATTTTATCATTTCAAAATAAACTCATGAATGAACATTCCCGTCTTCAATGAAGTACGTTAACCCTTAAAAAGTATTAAATTACTGACAACATAAACAATTGTAGAAGGAAAACCTCACAAAAACAGGAAAAACGTTGTTCATTATTTTTGTTGATATAAATTGATATAAATTAAAATTTTGTTCAGCTAATTAAAAATATAAATATACAGGGAGTGTAATAATAATTTGTACCTTATATTATTTATTATTAAAAACCCAAGGACTAATGTTTGTCGTATAAACAAATTCCCCCTTTTCACCCCCTTCTTAACCAGTGTCCAAACTTCAGTCTTTAGCGGTTTGGTCAGTGTGAGAGTCTTACGAACATAGCCTGTTCTTTCATGTAGATAACGAAATTATTGTACCTTTCAAAATAATATTTATTAAATAAAATTCTTGACGTAACATTCAGTGTATATTGAAGCTAGGACGTCGTCCCGCGCAGGACTTTTAACAAAGGGGGAGGATCCTCAAGGTCACTCGAATTATCGATGTTAGGGGAACTCCACCTTCAATGTTTTGCCAACCTGTTACTAGATGTACTTGCGTAGGTTTGTGAAGGAATATTTAGCTCGTGTATCTAGTGATCGCAAGCGCTACTGACCTAGAGGTCTTCGGGTCGATTCCCAGGTCGAGCGAAGTGTTATTGAGTATTTCCATCAGGAATTTCTCATTAGTAGTTCGGAGTCTTTGTACCCGGTTGATTGCTTTGGTTGGCGGTTGCTCGCCCATTTTATGGGAATTAAACATAACTGGCGACATGTGGGTGTTGTATATAATTTAGGTACATCTCTGCTAACCTTTCCGGTTTTACACAATACTTTTTCCCACCTTCCACATGGGTAGTGTCTATGTAACAGGAATATTGTAAATTCTTGAAAACTAGACCTAAACACAACGCTAAGTAATTTGGACAATAGAGTAGACAAAGGAAAAGCCAAGATTTTTCCAAGCCAAGGCCAGAGAAGAAGGTTCAGTCCTTATTTTGGATGGTTTATATTAATTTCTTTTTTGTGGAATAGGAGCATTTTATAAGGATGAAAAGAGAAACATAGTGCCTTAATTGCAACTCCTATACTATTTTATATGAAGCGTCAAAGCATCACTTGAGCTAAACATTACGTGACGCCCATAATCCCTGAAGGCAGGGATGTTTCAGGGAGAAATAGATATTCTGACTGTAGCCTCACAATATATATTTGAAAACCTATTGTATGTACACAAAAATATATCTAATTTTAAGAAAATGTCCGATATTCATAGTTTAAATACCAGGAATAAACACAATCTTGCTGTACATCGCACTCGTCTCCACAGAGTAGGCAACTCGTTCATGGGTCAATGTATAAGCTTTTATAACAAACTTCCCATTGACATTCGAAACTTACCCATTAAAAGATTTAAAAGCTGCAAAAAAACCAAACTTTGTAGAAAAGGGAACTATAAAATTTCAGATTATTTAGAAGACAAAAAAGCATGGGATTGAGCTGCTCACTCTGCTAAGCATTGTAACATTTTGAATAATATGGAAAATCATCAAAGTATATCAACCAGTTTTATTTACAAATTGACATTATTGAATATTCTATACAAAATGACATGATTACTTTGTAAAGTATTTTATTATTGTGAATGTGAGGACTATGTGAATTTTTTAAATTTTTGTTTTCGTTCTCAGTTAAATTTTTATCAATGGTCTGGCAATTTGAGAATTTTATGCGGCCTACCCAAATGTCCTTTCTTTGGTATTGTTCGTCGAGTCGCTGAGCTCCTTAAGTTCTGAGTTGAGCTCCGCCATTACTGACAAATGCTTGCACTGACTTGACAGGTCCACTCAAATCTGTGTGGTTCTTTCCTCAAAATACCATTTCAGACTCGAATTTACATAGTCCTCATATGGCTTGACCAAGATTATGTCTGGACTTTAAAAGAGACTGTGACCTCTGAGTTTGTTTCGGCCTTTCTTCTCAGAGTAGTCAGATAGGAAACGCCGACCTCATCTAGCTTATTTTTAATATTTTTTAATATGACGTGTAAAAGTGATTCCAATATCCTATTTACAGAATAAACAATTTCATTTAATTTAATTTCATTTCATTTCATTTCAGTTGTCAACCGGACGTGCACACATCCAGACAACGGGCTGTTACTGCGATATTCCTGATGGGAAACCCAATAACACTTCGCCTGACCTGGGATTCGAAGCCGGGATCTCATGGTCAGCAGCGCTTGCGACCACTAGAGCAATGAGCTAAATATTCCTTCACACAGTTTTGGTACCACATCGTGCGGTACCGAAATTCATGGTCGGTATCGTGTGGTGGTACTTTAATAATTCATAGGTTGCGACACGTTGCTTGCCCACCTGTAAGTTATACTACAGTTCTGGAGTTTTAAACTCGCACGACGTAGTTTTCAGGATGTTTCTACCGCATTTTATGGCCTTATTCCTTAAGGAAAATGTTGTGATTTTTGTGTAGCTTTTATTTTAGGTCTTTCTGTCGTTTATTTTTTGTACTAAGGGGATTCTTGGTTTCGTTAGAATAAATACATGTAATATTATTATATAATAATACTAGCTGTGCCCCACGGTTTCACCCGCGTAAGTCTCGATCCCGGGTCGAAAAATAGATTACGACCGATTCTCAGACCTACCGAATATATATATAAAATTTCATAAAAATCGGTCAAGCCGTTTCGGAAGAGTATGGCAACTAACACTGTGACACGAGAATTTTATATAGGTATTAGATTATAAGAAGTAGAAGATAGTTAAATAAAATGATCTCTTTCGTTATTCAAAATCTTTTTGAGGTATAATGTATGTTTGCGACCAAATAGATAGGTACGCTACTCAATCAGGGTCGCTGGACGATTATTTTTCTCAATCTCGAAGACAAACTCGTTTCAAAAACCTAAACCAGATAACACTCTAAAACTTGAAAAATATCCGCTGAAGAGCGCTTGAGGCCCCAGCTTGGCCTGAACTCGATATACCCTCCTCTCACACACTAGCAGCTAAGTTTACTTTGATATTCGTTCGAGTATACATTCAGTGATCCGTCTTTTTCACGGTTCGAACTCGGTATTAACTTCCATAAAGTATTTCTCCACAGAACATAAGCGGACTAAATATTAAAAGCGAGAAAATATGTAAACAACACGCGAGTGCTTTGTGATGTAAATAATGTATTTTTCTTGTTTAATAAAATGTCTTGTTATGGTTGTCGGTAATGCCAAGGCCGAATTTACTATTAAATCCCTCAAACAGCTTAGACGGGAAACGTCGTAGGTGTTTTATATTTAAAAAAAAAGAATTCGCTTCGAAAGAAACGACTGAAGGAGAATACAAATAGTGTCCGATGTTTATTTTGCTGTGAATATCTTCTTTTATGATAAATCTATTGAGTGCACGATAAAAATATTTTAGAACGCCATCGTATCGCATTTAATGGAAATTTTATGACTCGATATCACGACGATGAAAAGATTAACGCTGCCAGGTGGGCACGGGAAATAAATGCTTGATTTCCAATTTTATATATTTTTAAAATGCGAACGTCACGAGTGATATATGAAAGTTTATCTCAAGGCGCTGGACGGGCGCCCTAAGGTCCGCTAGTGCTGGCACGTCGCCAACACTGAGGGCTCCTCTGAGAAAAATACGCCACCATCGGATAGGAAGTAGGTACATTAAATATACGCGTTTTAATGGAGGTTGTTGAATTATTATTTTATTCTGCCGGTTTTGCGGTTCCGCAGCGCGCCAATACGGCTTGTGTTATAGCTAAAAGTTACGTCACGGCGCGGTAAGTTGGCGTTATTCGGTTTAATGGTGCTCCAGAAAATATAATCGTTCTTGTGACGTAATCTTAAAGATTTTTGGGGAGGGGAGGGCGTGACGTAACAAGAACAATTGTTTTTGACACAAGTGATGGCTCTTAATTCGCGATTTTGTTTCTTTGTGTTCTCTCTATTGTATTTTTTGCTCTCCTTTACTTTTTAAGATGATCAACAGTTATTGGCTCTGTTGAGGTTTCTGTAATACCTATTACTATTCATAGGTACATATAAATTATTGTTCAAACGAATCGGATTAACTAATTATTGTAGTTTTAATTGATAAACACCTCGTAGTATTTGACCTTCGTTAGTTTAATAAATAACAAATCCGCTAACACTTGTAACCGCTGTGCGGAAGCTACAATGCAATCTGAGCGTATTGCACCGTTTATATCTCTTTGCGGTATTCACCAGCCGCCGGACGGCTGCCGTCCGACTGCCGGACGGCCGGCCGCCTGTTCAGGTGCCCACTTTGCGTGTAAGCGACGTCGGCGTCGATTCGACTTAACCAATAGCGACATTTACTATCGCAGAGGATTTGTACGACCAGACAGCCGGTTGGAACTTTTAACAGTTCTGGAAACAAACTTTATTTGTAACAGAAGTCAAAGAGAGATTAATCTCTCTTTAAAAAATACCTTTTAAAAGGAAAAACTGCATATTGATTGATTGCAAAGCGATAGAATACAATAACAACTGTCAAACAAGACACTAAAAAACGATTTAAAAAAATCTCACGTTTTTTTTATTTACAGGTCAGTATTAGGTTATTATGTTGATCTAAATATTTGCGGCCGTATCAAATATTTATTTATAGAATTATAATCATAAAAACATCAACACAAATCTCTAAGTTCATTACCCTAGTTATTGAATTACTATTTCATGAAATGTCATTTGAGGTCAATTCTAACATAAGGAGTTGTATAATACTGATTCTAATGATTATAGTTCTGTAAATCCATATTTCTTACGGTCGCGATCCTATTTTAATCAACTACAACCTCACACTTACCTACAAATTGCAAAAATCCTAAGAAAATTTGATTTTCACGGGCTACCTTAGCGCGCTTCAGTTTCAAAACACATCATAAATACAATTATGCCTCAAAAAATAACAATAACCTCCGGTTAATTTTTGTAAATTCAGTTTGACATCTGTCATATTTTTTATTTTTTTTACAAATATAGGTAGGTAACGTTCACACTGCAATTCTATTTTCTAAAACCTCCTTTAAACTTCTTCCTCTTTTATTTTTCTTTTCTATTAAGTTCTCAGCGGGTGTGGAGACAGGAGACAGCTAACGTTTGTGAACACACCTCGCTTTATTGGTTCGTGTTTTCATTAGGTATGGTAATCGATCCCGGTTTGTGGAGCCACGCGAATGTGTCAAGCGTTCAAAGATTTAGACGATTTTTATCGTGAGTACATATTTAATTTCTCGTTTGCTAGAGTTGTTCTTTTCAATAAAACGATTTTAAATGGAGGACTTCTCGTTATTTTTTTAATGTAATTTGAGCTGTACAGTTTTCTTACATAAAGTCGAATCGAATTATCAAATTAGAATCGTTGGCTATTCTAGAATTTGTAAGAGTGCCTGCTTAACTTTTAGGCTAGCTTTTTAGGCTATAATAATTTTGATAAAATATACAGACCAATAGTAATAACAGACTTATGAAAAAGGTTGTTCGTAAATATGCATACAATAAACCACTAAATTATCACAATGAATTAAGTAATTCGTTATCGCATTGACTACTACAGCAATCCGATTAACGAATAAACAGATTGAAATTGAATTTTCACCAAATAAATTGACGCATAAATGAATTAATTGCAAGTACTTGTTCCAACGTTGAATAATTTTATAAACAACATTGCTAATTACCGACAAATACGGCGTGAACGGAACCCGTTGTCATGTTGCATAGCAACCAATCAACACGAGCATATCAATTATTTTTCAATTAATTCATCAAGTATTCAATTAGGTTACACGTAGCTGTGTGTTCTAAGATGGGATGGTTAATTTGGCACCCAATTGGTCCCAGCATATCTAATTAGTCTCATTTATAATACACATTCAATCTACACAGGCAAAGCCACGCAAAAGCAATCAAGTACTGGCTTATGAAACTACATTCTGATAGCCCTCTCAAATAAAAAAAACTGTAATAAATAAATCGTCAGCAAAATGCAAAATCCTCCCATTCTTCCATTTTTAAAATACCGACTTCAATAATTGAAGTCCGTTTTATTAAACCGGCTCAACAATAAATAATAAGAGTAGAATAAAATACGATAAAACGAAACGGATTATTGCAGTTCTCGCAGGGTTAAACTCTGTATTATTGCTTTTTTAAAAGCCAACCTGTTGTTTGCGCTTATTGGGATTATTAAGAATATTCTTTTGATATTAAGATTTTCTTTGGTATCAAAGTTTGCAGACCTACCTACCTACTCGTTAAACTTTGCCACTTATCAGTTGATTGTTTAGGTCGAGAAAACAATTGTTTCAGTTTAGTTCTCGAGCTTCGAGACTTGCGAATGTATACCTATGTGAATGTAGGCACCTACAGGTTTAAGCATTTGCCCTCACCGCACTAAGTCGCGTGAAACCTTCAACAGTCATTAACGAGACACAATAGAATTTTAATTTTTATCGGTATTTAAAAGTCCGATTGACACAACATGGTGGGATAATAGCGTTTCCATGACAATCAAGTAAATTCCCTGCGACATTGTGTGTGTCAGAGATTACCTTTTAACGCGCAGGGCGAATCTACGATTGAAATCTTTGGGTGAAACATAATTTTAGGCAGAAAATATTGTAGGTACGTACCTACAACATTTTCTGCCTTAAATAAACGTTTATGATTAAATAATTTTGAGGAAAAGACAAAACATAACCGTCTAAAGACTCGGCAAGAAACTACATGCACGGGTACACTTTTTGAAAGATTGCATCAACACGGAAAATCTGTACCCGAGCAGAAAAAATATTTTGGCCGTTGCATGTAAATATCCTTACCCTCATTTCATATGATGCCAGCAGAAAAATAAGGGCGCACATGCACGAATCGTTAAGATATAACCCGGTTCATTTGCTATTCAGCCGTTCGTTATTCTTCCTCTACAGTTGACACTATTCATTCCCTGAACTTTAAAAACTGCGACGGAATGAATGCTAACTACCTCGGTAATGTCGTTCTCTATTCAAAACTTTATTCCGAAATGTTTTTGTTTATTTATTTGTGCCAATTTTAATTGGGTTATTTAAGTTGTGGGTTGGGGTCGGTGGTTGACCTGTTTCTTAACAGCCGGGTTGGCTGCGATGGTTTTTGAGTAGGCTACCTTTTTTTTTAAATATCTTTGCGCTTCATGGTATCTCGCTCTATTTGTAAAGGACATTTGGCTATATAGCAAGTTTAGTAGTACGTTACAAAACACCTTCACCGAACTTTTTACATAATATTTTCGTTGCAATGAGCATTGAACTGCAATAGTTTGATGATAATGAGCAAAATAAGTAATGATATCAAAAAGCCTGCGGTGTTTTCATAGATACCGAATCCAGTACTTATGTACTATTAAACACACAATGCAAGGACCTCCCATTCCACAGAACACAGAACACATACATCTCGTTCAACGTTTGTAGTAGCCGTTATTACCAAAGGCCAGCGGCACAGTTGATGCTCAAATCGCTTTAGTTCTAAACAGTTCGATATTGTTGAAAAATTCCTTAAAACGTGACTGAGAACGCTTCGTTGTTCTTACGAGGCGTTCGGCATAAGCGACGGTAACTCGGTAATACCATTTGGAGCTAGGAATATTGTTTAGCTAAGAAACGTTTCGTTGGCAGTTGGTCCTATTGTATTTTTATTATCCAACTTGAGACTAGGTTCATTTGTGTTGTTGTTTACTTTTTCTTTTACATCTCTTCTGAAGGACTGATCAAGACTCTGAGACACTGATTAGTAAATTGTCTAATCTAAGCTTGTGATTGTTGTGCCGAAAAATCAATGAAGTTGTCATGGAATTTGGCAATAGATAAAGTGAACCCGAGAGCTAAAGCCCGGACTTATAAGTTGGATGGTTCAAACTCAGCCAGGATAAATATTATCATAAATAAATAAATTATACGAAGTAAACGCTTTGTATAATTTATTTATTTATTTAATCACCACATCTCTCAAACAAAACGGTGAAAGAAAACATTGTGTGAAATCGGCGTGTCCTAGAACCAGCAATTGGACATCCACCGACCGGCATTGGGCCCGGATGTTTGATATCAGCCCATCAGCCCACTCTGTCTCACAGACAGGAGGCGTGTGTCCCAGCAGTGGCTAACAGTATAGACTATAATATGCCTTACGTTTCAGTAGCATAGCGGAGCGATGAGCAGGGCTTAGAAGTGGAGGGGTGGATGCATCGCTTGTATATAACTGTTATGTGCATAACCGTTTGGCGCATCGCCGCGTTATCTGTGTCCTGTTTCATAGCGAATATCTGTTTAAAGTCATAACCGCCTCGCCTATTAGATCTAAACTTAATATTATAAAGAGGCAACATTGTTTCTTTGTAAGAGGTTATCTCTGGAAGTTCTAATCCGATTTGAAAAATTATTTCACTAATAATAAAAAAGCTACACTATGGCCGATTCAACCGTGCGACTGTTATTAGGTACTTAGCCACGAGCTCCTCACACTATGGCCGATTGCCATAAGATAATGTTTTATGGTATAGTTGACTTTCACTCGGACTGGTTTTTGATAAAACTTGTCTGATTAGCAATCAATTCTATTAAAATTAATCTTATATCTATTCCTTTATCTATATAACATAAGACTAAATCGAATCGATATCAAAAGTGATAAATACATTGATATATTATAAGGCATAAGGCACCCCGAGCTACATATTATGACCCAATTAAGTAAGCCTAAGCAATGATACTAATCACTCCGTTTGTGATACTAATACAGCTGGTTGACTGCTTCATACCCTCGATATTCTCTAATAACTATGTCAAAGAGACGCTTGTCGTTGCTTGGCTGTAATTCACGAATGCCGCTAACTTCTCCTTAATTGAGCTATCTTTAGCTTAAAAGCACTAAATCTGTTTTGAATATTCCGCTGGCTTACCAAAATAAATTATGATATTTTGAATGAGACACAAATTAACAACAATTATACTAATAAATCATTAGCACCCATAATGTACGGTAACTGAAAATGATCGTGCTTTTGGCGGCTATTTGTGACGTCACCCTTCGAGGCCGAAGCACAGGCAGTTGTACAGTAGCTGCCATAATTCATAACTCAAAACTGTCATGGCTGACCGGCCGTTAGCACCATGCGAAACAGGCCTGTTTATAATAGTCAAGTGTAATATACTGATTTCATATTGAAAAATAGGCAATAGGCTCGCCCCCTATTACATGGGAATTAAACATAGCTGGCGAAATGTGGGTGTACCTCTGGCAAACTCGTTTCGGTTAATACAGGCGTGATGTTAATTTTCATACTGAAAGTGCTATTCTAAGCTTTGCAAAGATACTCTAAATGACACTAATATTTCCGACAGCAAAACCATCTAAACAATAATATTTGATTGCGGTCGAATGTGGTAAAATTTAATAGCACCGGGTAACAGAGGATGAAAAGATAAATCATTAGCAAGCCCATTAATGTATGGTGCCACAAAAACACCGGTTATGTGAAGTCACACGCGCTGCACCGGTACACTAGCTACCACAACTCATAACTCAAAAGTGTCATTAGCATCAGCCGGCTCGACTAAATCCGTGTATTTGGCTACATAGGAGGGTGTTATTGATTCGGCACCCGATGATTTAATTGGCTTAGCGATGTCAACTGTCAGGATTACTGTGTCGCCAATGTTTCTGTTTGAATATCGAGGTTTGCGGAGGAAAAATGGGGTTTAGTTTTGACCTCAAGGGTATTCAAATTGACTGTTTCCTATTAGCTGTTGTACTGAAGTATATCTAAAGAATTCTATGCCTAGTTCTCTGAAACTCCTTTGTTTTATTCTTGGTAGTTTAAGACAATTATAATGTAGGTTAAAATCAAAGTCAGTCGAAGTCAAAACTGTATACTTGAATATTTTTGGAAAAAGTAATTTCTACGAGGTATGGAACGATTTTTTTTTGGATTTTTATCCTTTTGTCTGCAGGTATGTTCCGGATTGGCGCAAAAACGGCTGAACGGATTTGGATGAAATGTGGCCGATTTGAGATAGTTTATGACCTGGATTAACACATACGGTAGGTAATTCGGTACGTTCCGTGGGATATTTTCAGATATCCACGCGGGCGAGGCCGCGGGCAAAAGCTAGTCGCAAAAAAAAAATCTCACAACATCTTTGTCATCTTCTAAAAGTTTGGAAAGAACTGTAGGTCAACACTACTAATGGTGAGTTGTTAGCCAGCCAATATTAGTTATTTTAATATTAATTTAAAAAAATCTTGTTCTTTTTAAACTAACTTTAAGATTCTCCGTGACAAGTGGTTTTTTATTTCCATCATCGCATGTTTACCCTCAAAAATCCTACGAAAAGTGCACACCGTCCGCATATTTTCGTTTCTATTATTTGGCGTTGCCTCTGCAGCGCATCCGGTGTGAAATGACCGACGTGCGGTCAGCGGTGTGCACAACGCGTGGACTAGCGACGTTACTTCCCTTTGGCGGAGGCCTATCTGTATCTAGGGACTACCGACGACTAAATGAAACATTAGGCCCCAGTTTTGTGCCGTTTGGCTGTTTACTGCTAACGTACAAAATGTGGCCTGGACCATGCCGGAAATCGAGAACTTTCGCTGTCGTCAAAGTCCGTATAATATATCTCTCTATCCTCATTATTAGTTTTTGCCCAAGACTTTTTTGCACACACATTTAAACCCTTGTTAGACTTGTTCTTGGATAGAGTATTGAAAATACTTTTTGTACATCCTTACCACTCAATACGAGTTCTATGTTCTATGGTTTCCTCATTTAGTCCTATAGTGGACCATTGTGCGCGGGCCATGGCGGCCGTCGTTGCTCATTCCAACCAGCCCGCCACCCTCAAGAAGTAGGTACATTAGGTCTTCTAGTCTGTTCAAAACATCTGCAAAAGATCTGTGTGAGCCTAATTTCTGTCTATCTTTCGAATAGTTCAGCCAGTTCATCTGCCTAGCCTTTTCCCAACCAAATTGGGGTCGGCTTCCAGTCTAACCGGATGCAGCTGCATACCAGTATTTTACAGGGAGCAACTGCCTATCTGACCTCCACTTCTGACGACCCGTAACGACTGTCAAAGATTCACAAATGACAGCCGGGCCCAACGGCTTAACGTGCTCTCCGGAGCATGGAGGAATCTCGAACTGTAAAGATGGTCACCCATCCACGGGCCGACCCCGGCAAGCGTAGCTTAACCTGATGATTCGACCCGTGCGGCTGTTATTACTTAGCCACGAGCTCCTCCAGCACATCGCTCCTACATTTTAGTTCAGCTAGTTACGGAACTGTATCACAATAATAAAGAGCCTTAAAATATCAACTTAAGTTAAAAATAAGCGACACCATATCATGAAGCGTTTCTTTTCTCTTAGAACCATAAAGTCAGTGTTGACAAAGACCATCGCTCTGTCCTTATAGCTATCGTAAAAATTCAGTTGTTTCTGCCACCACACTACCACACGCGACCACATATTGACACTGTGAGCGAGTGACCACTGATGAGGCCACGTGGTCAGTGGCGACAAATTATTACACCATGTATCATTTTAAAGACTGTAATTATTTAAAGGGTTTGTTCTGCAATCCTTTTCCTTTAACTCTCGTAAAATTAAGTCAATTATAAAAAAAAGTCTTCGACATCGATATTAGTTGTTTAAAACTTCCTCTAGTAGAGATTTTTGAGTTGAATCTAGGACAATTTCAAAATGGGTGATTGTCATTTTCAAAAGATATAAAACTGCTAAATAAGCGTTAATAACTTAATCGTTTTCTGGCTAAAAAAAGTTCTCTACTACAAAATTCCCATCTCCCAGAACTTGTTAAAAAACTGTAACAGCACAGCAATGATCGCAAAACGTTCCACCGAACTGAAACTACCCAAGTAATATCACAACTACCTCCAGGCTAATACGAGGCTTACGCTTCTTAAAGAATTTTACTCTGCGAAACAGCGTCGCCGGACAAAAGTTCTATGCAAGCGCTCTCCATTAAGAGAACTCGCTAAGACTCGAAAGTTGTAAGTTGAAGAGTATTGTGTTACCTCGTAATGCCACATGTATGTTGCAGACGGTACAGTTTGTAATGCCACATGTATGTATGTTGCAGACGGTACAGTTTGTAATGCCACATGTATGTATGTTGCAGACGGTACAGTTTGTAATGCCACATGTATGTTGCAGACGGTACAGTTTGTGTTACCTCGTAATGCCACATGTATGTTGCAGACGGTACAGTTTGTAATGCCACATGTATGTTGCAGACGGTACAGTTTGTAATGCCTCATGTTTGTTGCAGGCGGTACAGTTTGTAATGCCTCATGTTTGTTGCAGGCGGTACAGTTTGTAATGCCACATGTATGTTGCAGACGGTACAGTTTGTAATGCCTTATGTTTGTTGCAGGCGGTACAGTTTGTAATGCCTCATGTTTGTTGCAGGTGGTACAGTTTGTAATGCCTCATGTTTGTTGCAGGTGGTACAGTTTGTAATGCCTCATGTTTGTTGCAGGCGGTACAGTTTGTAATGCCTCATATTTGTTGCAGACGGTACAGTTTGTAATGCCTCATGTTTGTTGCAGCGGTACAGTTTGTAATGCCACATGTATGTTGCAGACGGTACAGTTTGTAATGCCTCATGTTTGTTGCAGGCGGTACAGTTTGTAATGCCTCATGTTTGTTGCAGGCGGTACAGTTTGTAATGCCACATGTATGTTGCAGACGGTACAGTTTGTAATGCCTCATGTTTGTTGCAGGCGGTACAGTTTGTAATGCCTCATGTTGTTGCAGGCGGTACAGTTTGTAATACCTCATGTTTGTTGCAGGTGGTACAGTTTGTAATGCCACATGTTTGTTGCAGGCGGTACAGTTTGTAATGCCTCATGTTTGTTGCAGGCGGTACAGTTTGTAATGCCTCATGTTTGTTGCAGACGGTACAGTTTGTAATGCCTCATGTTTGTTGCAGGCGGTACAGTTTGTCCGACGATTGCCTACGGACCTGTTTTGTTCCGAGTCTAGGTTGTATCACATGATTCAAGCAAGACTGTGACAACTGTGCAACTGGGAATTTTGTAGCAAAGGTCTTTGTGAAGGAGGTCGCTCGTCGACCATACCTATTTCGGGCACCATGCAGTATTGTTGTGGCTGTGTGGAGGCGAAATTGGGGCTGCGTCTCGAGCAATAAGGCTTAAAGAGGTGGCACGCAGTATTACATGCGCGCCTTAATGGGAGGAAGTGTGGTCATGGGATCGGCCGCAGTTGGTGACGGACCCCGTTAGGCATGGCGGGCTGATACCAGTCGGGAATGCGGCGAATGTACTAGAAGGAACAGTGGGGTTTTAGTCGGTAGGAGTCTGTAGTAGTCATACCCCTCCAATCTTCCCAGACGGAGGGATCCATGAAGATTTCCCATGGGAAAAAAAGGATATGAGTGCCAGTCTGCCGGTGCAAATACAGATACAAGGGACATTTTAGTTTTGTCTGTGGAATCAAAATCAAAGGTTACTTAACAAACTAGGCCGAGAATCAGCACTTTTTGAACATAATTATAAATTACCTATACCAGAACAAAACGCCTTCACCACTTCCTAGTGCTGTAGCTGGGAAGAAGAAGTGGTGCAATAAACTCCCCAGTAGCACAGCTGTCTGTTACATTATAGAACGTGATTCTATAGAATAGTATGCAAAGTAATTTACATTACCAAACAAAACATTAAATTATTTGCCTTATGTCAGCTAGCACACGCCATTACACCAACAATAAATGAATGTCAACGCGATCTTCGATTCTGCTGACATGTCTACAGGCGGCGCGGAGGCGACCACTTAACACCTGGTGAACAGTCGGCTTGTTGGCCGTTCAATTGCATGAAATTGCACGCCATAAAATTGTTCACAACTTTACTTGGAGGTATTGTGAAAGCTCTTTATTATTTCGTCTCCAGACGATCTTTATCGGATTTAAAAATGTGGGAATTTTCCTTCAATGTAACAATTATTTTTGGCGTGAAACGAAAGTTTATTGAAGGTAAAATATTTCCAATTATTTTATGTAATAAAATATTTTGGTTGGGAGCAAAGAAATAAGATTTTCTGTAGATTTTTCAGAATATATTTTTCTCAAGCAGGTTTTATTCCACTGCTCTCTTATTTTATGTTAAAGTTTTGGGAAAAGTGATTTTTCTGATTTTCATACAAAATAATTAAAATTAAAGGCTTTTTATTTTCATTTTCAGCGTTACATGACAATTAAATAAATAAATCGCAAGCATTATTTGAAAGTGCGAGAGAATGTCTTTTGACCTTCATCTAACAGGAAAAATCTTTTATCCTCCAACCATCATAGAGAACAATAGCTACAATACTGCCATATCAAAAAAGTTTTATACGTTCGTCGCTTAGTTTGATACAACGAAGATATATTATACACTTATAACATGAAACTATAGCGTAGATTAATATAGGTAGGCAACCCCATTCCGTCTTGCGCCGTCTAAATGATTCTGATTGTCATGGCAAATTGAACTCTATTTCCAACACTAACAGTACACTTTTACAAATCGACAAGACTAAGTGCTAAGCGTTCGGTTATTTGGAAGTTTCACCAAGTTGTTGAAGCAGTTGAAAGTTCTGTAGACAGAGATCCACGGTGTTTAAATGAGAACGATTTTAAGTTCGCTATTTATGCTTTTAATAAAACAAGAGGGGATCGTAAACCAAGTCTTGAACTAAAACTATGAGGAGACGAAAGAGTTTGGTTAGTGAATCGATCAATAATTAAAAAAAAAACTGCAGTTGACACAGTTTACCCGATCACCCAGATAGTAAAAGACGAAGTCATGAATAAAACCAAAAGGCAACATTACACGACTTTCATAAATAATGCGACCACTATTGTAAAACCGCCTTTTCCGACAAATCGCTTAGGCCGGTTGAGCACGACAACCGTAACGTTGGCAATATAACACTAATTTAGCTAGTTAGTGGTTAAATAGGTATACATTAACTACCACTATTATGGAAATTCTTGGAACGCCAACGTGGAGCCCGTCTTATAAATCCAGCTTTAAAATCAGGTTGATTTTTCAGCGGACAGCGATGGATGCGATTTACTCTCAAGTTAATACGAAAATGTATAAAGCGTTGTTATAGCTTCCCGTCTCTCGTCGGACGATATCGGAGCACTCATGATATGTGGCTGGTATTTTTCTCCCTTTAGCTATTAACCGCCAAACGCGACCCGATGCTGGACCGTTGGAATTAAATGTATGATCAATTACTTCACGCCAGGATAACAAATAGTAGCACTGACGGCTCGGTCAATAATATATCTATGATAGCCACAATGGCTGTCGAGTGTTCACCAATGTGGAAAAACATTTCAAGCCTCGACGCTTTTGAAATGTTTCATTTAAAATTCTGAGACCCGATGTAATACGTGTGAAGTAAAGTTCGAAAACGATTTCTGTATTTCGATCAATTCTTTTGTGATTGAGCAACGACGACAAAAGCTGCTTAGGACAGCTAAGTCCAATGAAGTTATATTAAAGAAAACACTCTTCAATCGTATTTCTAATAAAAGCCGCTTCATCTACTTCAAAGTGACACATTTCTCGTCGTCGATTGTAAACATCTTCAGTAGACAATAAGCGAGTGGCTCTCTCCTAAAGAGCCTTTCTTGGCGGGAACTTTGTCCAGGCTAGTACTCGAAATTGCGATATCCGAGACACATGACCTCTTAGACATACAGTGCACATCTAGGTCAAAAACATAGCGCAGTCGGCTGGAAAATTTTGCTTAACATCATGAATACACTAGCCTAAAATATTGGATAGAATGCCAACGTTCCGATATATTTCACTTGTAGGAAATCACATATAAAAGTGGAACACTGAAAGATCTGTACTATTGTGGAATTTGTTACCATTTGTGACGGTTTCATGTTCCGCAGTGAATATACAGGGTTATGTACTAACTTTAAATTATGTTTATTAAGACTATTATGATTATTAGGACTATTATGCGTATTAGGACTAATAAGGCTTTAAAGAACTACAAGTGAGCAAATAAGTCTAAATTAAGTATTTTTGGTGTTAGTGTGGTGTTATCTGAAAATTATTTTATTAATGGGAGGCAACAGTATTCCCGAGTGTCACAGGATATATTTTATGATAATATATGAAACTAGCTGTTGCCCGCGACTTTGTCCGCGGTTCAGGATAAAAAGTAGCATGTCCTTCTCCAGGACATGGTCTACCCATGTACCAAATTTCAACCAAATCCGTTCAGCCGTTTTAGCGTGAAAACGATACAAACAAACTCACTTTCGCATTTATAATATTAGTTAGGAAGTGAGCATTTAGGCGGGGGAAGCCGTGGTCTATATTATCTTCATACTCCATCAATATAAGAACAAGCAGTTCATAAATAAATGTTTTTTTTTTTTGAAAACCCTATTTATAAAAGTTTGTCAATTATAAACAAACAAATATCGTAAATTCTAAGCCAAACCGTATAAATCCCATGCACAAGTACCCTAATAGATTTATCTCATGTTAGCTTAGCCCCGGTTTCGTTCATTTGCCGCATTCCACGCACTGTAGTCCTCAGAATGCGGACGTGGCCTGAGCTGGTTTACTCACGGCTACCTATGCTTACACACTGGACAACAATGGCCACTATTCAGTATTGGAGCTGAATTTCTACTTATGTTTGTTTTAGATAGCTTTGCTTTTGCTGTTTACAGTACCTATAAGTTGAACTGTTTAAGTTGTGAGCTGTAAATGTTATTGAGAATGCGACTTTTATTTATAATGTATACCCTAGATATATCCGTAAACTACCACTAAGTGTTACTCCAGCATTTGCTTTCAAGAAGCTACACCGACGCGCCACGTTAGTATTATAACAACCCGTAATGTAAATTATCAAATCAGTAAAATAATTATGAGAAACATTTTATCGCATGAGCAAGATCTTCTTACTTTTAACAAGCGAAATAATTATACAATCATGAAAATATATTAAAATGTGGTGTTTCATTTTATTTTTGGCGTTTAAGGTAAATTTAACACCAAGCTTTCATAATAAAACTGAGCGGAAAATATAATATTATAACGAGACCAGCGAACAGAAATTGAACATTGGTAAATAAATTCTGATATTTTATTTAAAATATATAAACCTCTTTTATTGTCTTTTTGTTTCAGCAAATATATTGAAAATGGTTTTACATTTTGCTTTTAAAAGTCAATGTATTATATTCTATTGAAAATAGTTTGTGAAACTTTTTTTCAATGAGTATTTTATACTGGTAGTGGAAACTTGTTATAATCCTGAAGAGCTTTGGATTAAAAAAGCACAATTTAATTGAGTTTCGATAAAAAAGCTGAACGAATTCTATTAAGTACACATTTTAAATAACATCACGCCTGTATTTCAAATCAAATCAATCATTTATTTGCAACGAATGTAGGTTACATTAAAATACAGGTGGAGTAGATAGGAGTGAGCCATGTACATTCTGCCTGGAAATAGGCAAACACAAAAATTATTAAAAAAAATCATGAACCTATCTAGAAATAAAATTACAAATTAAAATGTCACAGTTAGAATTATTACAATTTTATTATTATTGAATATTCCCTGAAGGGTTAGGCAGAGGCGTATCCACACATTTCGTTAGTTATGTTTAAGTCCCATGTAATACGGGCGAGCCTATTGCCATCAATCAGGTACAAAGTCAGACTCCGGGCTGCTACTGAGAAATTTCAGATGCAAAAACCCAATAACACTTTTCCCGACCCAGGAATTGAACTTGCGACCACTAGACCAAAGAGGAAGTTACATTTTAATAATGACACGTAAATAAACGTTCGGCAATTAAGTTATCGTTCAATCGGCAGCAGTTTATGTATTTCGATATTACTTTATTTAGATTCGTAGATATTGAAAACATTTTAGATTTGAAATATTTATTTATAGTTTTGTGTTTCATGTGCGTTGCAACTCAATTGATTCTTTCTATTATTTTTAAGTTTTCTACATTAAAATTACCAGTAAATAGATAAGTAATAAGTAAGTACCCATATTCACATACGAAATAAGCAAAACTATTTCTGAATAATTAATACATTCGTAAGTCCTCAAAATATTGAAATTATTTTTAATTTGTATTGTTGATACGATTGAAAATTTAAAATACGATGGCAACAAAGGTTACTCAAATAAACATAAAATATATCGCATCTGTAATCGAAACGGGACCGTACCGGTACATCGTCCGTCCGTATTTTTTTTTTCCTTTATAAATATCACGGTTGGTGATACTTTATTCACATTACAATCTAGCCTATTAGCTAATATAGTAGTAATTTAAATATAACTTAAACTGCTATAAAATTAAGAAATCGTCCAATAACGTCTTTCTTATTCACTTTAAGTTAAGGGGAAGACACTTGATTCACGTGTTCTTTATAAAAGTCAGCACTTGCACTACAGTCACCTACACTGCACTAAACTAACTCGAAAGGTTTCACCCTTTTTAGTCTTCGCACTAATTCAGTGTTGTCAAGGAGTTTGATCGCCTCAACATTCACGTGATGATGAAGTCTGTGTTCATGAGCTTCTGCATATTTTTGTATAACTATGTTTACGACATCCATCTTGAGGTCCCGATGGAGGTCACTATTTCTAATATACCAGGGCGCATTGACTATGTCCCTTAGTACTTTGTTTTGAAAACGTTGTATGGTTTGACGATTGCTTTGGCTGGTGCAGCCCCACAGCTGAATACCGTAGATCCATACAGGCTTTAAAACTTGTATATATAACAACAACTTGTTAGGTATTGACAATGGCGACTGTCTACCAAGTAGCCAATACATTTTTTTGTATCGAATATCTAATTCTGCTCTTTTCTTCTTGACATGCTCTTTCCAGCGCAGTTTTGTATCCAGGGTCATGCCAAGATACTTAGCAGTATTCGCGTATGGTATTTGTTGGTTATTGATGAATACCGGGAAGTATTTTAGCTTTTTGTTCGTGAAGTCAATGTGGATAGACTTGGTTTCATTCAGTTTGATACGCCATGTTGTAGTCCACTCATAGATACGATTTATGGAATCTTGAACCTTTTCTACAGTTTCCTCGTGACGATTTCCAACAGCCATGATAGCTGTGTCGTCAGCAAAGGTTGCAATGAAATTATTTTCTAGCTCAGGAATATCGCAGGTGTATAGTAGGTACAGGACTAGACCAAGTACACTCCCTTGTGGTACTCCAGCTTTTATCTGCCTAAGGTCTGAATAGGCGTTTCTTTGTCTTATCCTAAACAATATGTTTGATATATACGACTCTAGGATGTCTGAAAATTGTTGAGGCAGCATCGTTCTTAGTTTATATACTAGGCCTTCATGCCATACTTTATCAAAAGCTTGGGCTACATCGAGGAAAACCGTGGAGCACACCTTCTTCTTCTCTAGTGTTCTTTCAATAATATTTGTAATTCTGTGTACTTGGTCGAGGGTGGAGTGTTGTTCGCTAAATCCGAACTGGTAATCGGGGATTAGATTTTCACTTTCGATTAGAGGTTTCAATCTCTTTAGAAATAATTTCTCAAATAGCTTTGACAGCACAGGCAATAGTGAGATTGGTCTGTAAGATGTTGTTTCATGAGGTGGCTTCCTAGGCCTGGCTATCATTATGACTTCAGCTACTTTCCGTCCGTATTGTGGGATCTGTTCCAAGCCGGCTTGCGCAACAGCGCACTACCACTACCCCATGGGGGATGGCACGTCGTCCACACCAGGCCTTAATGTATTCACACGTATTAATGTCCATCCATTAATTCAAAACCGACACAAAATTGAACGTACACTTGCTATCATTGAAGATCTGTTAAAAAAAGACAATTTATTTTGATCAAAAATATTTTGTTTGTTCAATGAACCATAAAAGCGTTTATCTCGATCTTGATTCGACTAACATTCCCGCCCCTCCTACCCTAATAGCTACTGCCAAGATATGCGTATGTAGTGTTTACATGCCAACCAATTAACAGCAACCGCAATACAACTAAACGCCTAATAGTCCATACGTCACACACATGCGTAAACATGCAATAATTAAGCATGCGACACCTTGAGCATGGGTCATTTATCGCCGACAACGCATCCAGTTAACGTTCTACTATACTATTCTTCAGCGCCACCATTCAAATATGTCTCACAGAATCCTAAACTGCATAGCATAAAAAGACACGCTGAAAATGTACCAAAGTAAATAGATTTCGATTCGGTTCCTTGTGTGGAAATCAACGATGAAAATGTACGGGTCCCCATTTAAAATGTACGTTTCAAGGACACGGTAAGCTGAATTTTACGGCTAAGCTACACTATTGATTTTGGTCGAATAACAGCTTTTTGTGTAAGGTTTGAATGGACGGACGTAATGCCATACTATCACACACACGATCGACTCAAATGATGGCTTTTTCATGAATAGCCGGCTATAATGTCGGACATCAAAGTAATTTTAATCCATGTTCAGTATCAATTACGTTCAAAATAGAACGTATATTAGATTGTGGCTCTGATTAGTCTGTGCAAAAGTGCAACAGTGCATAGAAATCAGTGTGACAGCCGTTGGATTTTTCAGACTCAGTACAAAAAAGCTACTTATCTAAACCAAATCCGGAAGAATTCCTCAAAGATGTTCGAGAATATCTGTTTAAAGCCCGGATCTTATCCAGTTGCAATCAAAAATTAAACGGACCAAACCCACTTAAAGCGGATACCTTTTCGCAAAACTATGCTTGATTTGACCCACTTCTTATTAAAGGTCGGGGCGAAATAGCGTATTCATTTAAAGTGACGCCGCGCCGGTTCAAGTGACCGGTGATAAATTAAAATGCTTGTACAGTCACGTAACATTTTATTTCATTTTAATCTTTGAACGTCTTGAACTAATTAATGAAAATTAAATGTGTTAGGAACAATAGTGAAAGCATTGCACCAAAACCTATTATATTCAGCAGCTATTCAAAATAATGTTTGTCTCAGGCTTTTCAGCTGTTTTAAATCCACAGAATTAATTATTTTGAAGGTTTTTGCGGAGTTCCCGCTTATTTCAAAGAGTGCAGTAGCTCTGCAACGGAGCGCCCCCCGCGCCCCCCGCGGGGCTAAACGATGTGGTGGGTTTTTCAAAAGGAAATAAACTTATAATTCTATTGCGAGATTTTCTAGAGCCACCCTGTGGGTGGCGCGTGGATTAACAAGAAATAGTTCTGATATGCAAAAAAGAAGGAAATCTGAGGGGAGAACAGTCTACCGAGCGGTTTCACGATTCTTAACGAAGCGAAAAATATTAGAGAATATTATGATTTCACCTCTTAAAATGTTTAAATGTCGTTTACGAGCGGAGGGTAATAACAGTTCTCAGCAGTTGACATGCTTCAGGCTTGATTGGGAACAAGTTACGCGTGGAAATGGTTTTACGTGATTGAAAAATATAGACGCGAAACTGACCAAAACGAGTAATAACAAAGTTTTACGTGTACCGGTACTTAACATTCACCTGTGTACTACAGGGAGTTGTCTGTGCTGTTTGAGACTTCTAGACTTAACATCTGGCGTTGTACCTAAATAAGTGAGGTTGAGTTATTTTCACGCGTTCGCAAGGTGCTTTGCTAGTTTGCTGCAGAAATAAAAACATATTATAAAAAAAACACGACTTCCTAAAAAGACACTACAAAGTGAGAAATTACTTTAATTTTGGAAGACGTCTAACTCAAACTCAGTCTCGTTGTGTTTTTTTTTAAATTCGATTAAAAATATTACGCTACTAAAGTTTTTAATTTTTTTTCTTCAGACTCTCTGCAGGCCCCGCACGCCTCAACGCGATAGCCAATCCGTATAATTAGAATTTCCGGTTCGAAAAAATATCAGCTACGTATAGCCGTGGATTGCAATCGAATCCGATAAATGGCAAGAGGATTTTTTCATCTTTTTCTTTTGTAGACCTTGCATCTTACTTTGCGACGGAAAATGCATTATGCAGCGACGCCATTGGAATCGGAATATCAGGAATAATGTCCAGTCGTTTATCAAAGTCGCATTTTGTTATTGTCACGCCTAAGAAAATGTAAAAGTAAAATTCGTTGTGTAATCGGTTTTCCGGTAGATTATAAATTTTAAGTAATTCCGTCCGTTTCAGTATCGCGGAGGGATTGCTCGGATCTCAAGAAGAAGTTTGTTTGCAGTTACATCGAACGTTGATCGGCGGAGAGTCGAACAAAACACCGCAACCGTCACAACTGAACAACAGAAATGTTTTTAAATTGATTTAAGTTCAGAATATTTTACATTGGAAATTCAGAGTTGAGAAACTTCGTAAAATAGGATCCGAGGGAAGCGTGAATGAGAGTGGCAAATTTATTGTAACTGCGAGATGAGGGAGGGGTGGGGGGCGCGGGGGTGTACTGCCCCAACTCCAGCTACATCCAGATGGTAACGAATATGCGCGTCATCCGCAGGTTTCGAGTGCACCCCTCCGTTAAATAGACATTGGATTTTGAGAATAGCTATCTCATTTATAATAGAAACTCGGTCGTGTCCTACCAGTTTATGAACGAAATCAAATGATAACCCCCCAGCAGGGATTGTCCACCAGAAGTTGGACAGCTGTGGTGGTAATAGCTACATTCAGTGTTATAGTTTTAGATTGAAGGCAGTGAGATATTATTAGTATTTGTCCGGCAGAAAATTGTTTCCAATTCTGTGTAGGGAGGCACTGCGACGTTCGTGCTGAAGTTGCATCCAAATGGCGATGAAATAAAAGGGAGCATCAAATGTACGCGAGAATTCTGCGGTCCGTATTTCACAATCAGTCGGTGAAGGTGGGAGAAAACAATGCAACGGGAAAAAAAGAATCATTTGCCTAGAGAGCCGATAGTCATCAAGCCATTAGAAAAGTGGAGACCGGTAGGAAGCGCTGGAAATACGATTGTTTCCGTAAAAAAGGGCGTGGAGTTACGAGAAATGCAATCAGGGCCCGCACTATTACGATTCTTTTGTGATCGCTCAGTAGAAAGAAGGATTGCTGTTTTAATCTCTGATCCCAGATTGTTTGAGCAGTTTACATTTAAAACTCATTTGAGAAAATGTTTTCAATAAGTTTTATATTAAACTAACGACCTGCCCTTGCTTCGCACAGTTTTTACGACTTGATAATACATCGAGATTTCTTTAGCATCAAAATCCGTTGTGAAGTTTAGAAGAAGAACGCAATTTAATTTACAATAATTATTTACGGTCTATTAAAGAGTATTTTCATCCTTTGTTGGAGATTATAAATGATTTTGGAATTGGACACATTATCCAAGTAGTGTAGTAGTATCAAAGAAAGAATTTGTTGTCATAGCTCATTGTGTTTCGTAGAGCGAAATGGACGTCGGTAGGTAGGATAGTTGAAGGATTAATAAGAAATCTGGGCAGTCAATTGTGTGTGCTGAAGTCATAGGTTCTCTATGGATCCCCATCTAAAATTCCTTTTTTCTCAGTCAATAGATTTTTCATCCTTGTTTATTTTTTTCTGGTATATGGTAGATGAAAAATAAAAACCGATCGTCTTTGTTTATTGTTTTCAAACACATCATGATACTGAAAACTTGTTTATTAGCTGTAAGCAACAACAACTAATAATTTAATGCGAGAGACAATATTCAAACCTTATAATACTTACCAATTTTATTCATTATGTGTTCCTCTTTTTACTATGTGTGAGGACATAGAAACAGGACTAAAAGTGTGGCGAAGACTGCCCAAGAAAACGCAGCATTGCCCGATAGTGATGAGGAAAAAGCGCACGTGACCTTGACCCCTTTCTGTGTCGCAAAAATACACACAAAATTCACGGGCGAATCTCCGAATAACAAATAACCCAAACACCACACATTTCTCATAACAAAACCGTAATTTCTAGCTTCGTTTTAATAACAGAAGACAAGTCTGTGACACGATATTAGGTCCATATATCAACGTGATCTCCGCAATTAAATAACATTTAGTACCGCACTCTGAGACGACAGTTAATGTTGATCGATCATTAACTTTAATTGGCCAGCATAATTTGGCACATGTCAACGAAATTGAAATGTTCTCAATCTGACATATTTTTGACAGAAAAGCTACTATTTTTTTTGTAGCTTTTGCCTGCGGCTTTGCCCGCGTGTATGTCGTTTACACGGACAAAAAGTACTTTGCCTAACCTTTGTGTTAATTCAGGTTATAAACCATCTGTGAGCCAAATTTCATCCAAATCCATTTAGCAGTTTTTGCGTGATTGAGTAACAAACGTCCAAACATACAAAATTTCATATTTATAATACTGGTTGGTACTTTTCAACTATGATAATAATTGATTAATTTGTAGTAACGACTCTGAGTGCGGCAGTGGACTTTTATGAACAGGAACTTTCTAATGAATGTCACCCGTCTGAATGTATTGCAATCTTATCTTGCGTACGGATCTAAATTAAAGTAAAGTAATATTTAGAAACCATTCATTTTCTTCTGAATGTTTCAGTCCGAGACTGGAAATCGTTTATTTTTCATAAATTATTGTTCTATTTATATTAATGTGTTTGCTATTCCTGTGTTAGTTTGATTATGTCACGTTGTCGTAGAATCGTTGTTTTAATCGAATTGAGAGTTTAATCAAATCTTCGTTTCGTACGAATGCTCGTCGTAATGTATAGTCACCCTCGATATTGCTTTATCACCCTAAGGTTGAATGTCACTTGCTCTTCATAAAACGACAACGTCTATTTGTCTACGCAACAGTTTGATAGTTTCAACCTTAGTGTAGTTTCAATTAAATGGGAATGGTTGTACAATATTTGTCGAATTATTTGTTAGATGATAAATTACATTAATTTTTGTACACTACTCAACAAAGTCAAGGAAACATGCCAAAAACGTACCTATATCAACGTATTTAAGAAAAATCTTTAGAAGAAGTCTGGTTACAAAAAAATGTAACTGTTGGTTGCCCCTGCAGAAGCAACTATATAGTTCGAAAAATAAACTAATAGCATAAGCTTTTTTGAATAAGGCGGGAAAACATGACTTGGTCGCAGCGTATGCTGTTTTGAAACGTTATTAACTTCAGAGATTACTGTCCACCCGTTTTTATTTTTCTTGTGTAAATCATTTTCGCTGCTTTCTTGTAACTTGTAACGCAGTCAATTTATCTCAATCCCGTGGAATTTTCTCAGGAGAACAGCGCTCGGTGACTTTCATAAAAATTTTGAAAATGCCTTATTTACCTTAATTATTTGTTACATTTAATTCTTCATTATATGTTGCTTCCTGTAATTTCAGTAGTGTATCGAAAAGTTGGTAAATCTTAATAAAAATATCCGTCGCAATACCAATTTATACAAACGATTTATATGTGAAAAATGGTCCTGATTAAAGAACATTGTAAAATTTAATGGCGTATCCGAAATGTCTAAAGGATAATAAGTTATTTAAACGACCGTTAAAAAGTTTGACTATTAAACCCAAATTCGGATCCCTTTACGATTTTACACAGAAGATCCGCATTATCGGATCTAAAGGATGAAATTATTCATACCTACAGACTGTTAATTTTTTTTTTAAAGTAAATTCTTCTGTTATTGACTTCCATTTACCTCAGTCCAGTACTAATGTTCTTTTTTATCGGTTGCAGTTTTTTTTTTTTTTGATAATAATGTATTTATTTAACTAATATTTTTTACAATTTTAAATAAAATACACAACCTAACTCTAACATTATGTACCTACAAAGTGAAAAAATAAAATATAAAGGAAGAGCTCATCAAAATTTAAACTATGTATTTTTTGACAAATCTTTTGGGCACTTTTAATTTCGCATTGACACTGATGTGGACGAAATTTTTGATGCCAAATGAGTTCTTCTTATATTTTAGTGAATGTGTAATTTACGTGCACTCTCACGCAGTTAAGTCGAGACGACTTTTACTAATCGGGTCGAGTACAATACGATCGTCAAATATTATCTACCGAACCCAAGGTTAGGGTCGGCTTCGAGTCAGACCAGCTGCGGCCGAATATCAATATTTTACATGAACCGACTACCCGGCTGATCTCCACAATCCAATTACTTGGCGTTGGTGATATTATAAAGTTAGAACAGTCAGACTTTGACGATATAGTTTAACATGTTCCTCAAGGCTATTGGAACACTTCTTCACGAATATAAATAATTGATTGAAAGTAAATAACAATCTCAATGGTAATCGCCGCGACTTACGAGTTGTAGGTGGCTTCGAAACTAGGTAGGCAAAGTACCTTTGTGTAAATTATATCTGCACCACTGCTCTCAAAACAGTGAAGGAAAACATCGTGAGGAAATCAGCATGTCCTAGAATAAAAAAATCAAAGACATGTGACATCCACCAACCCGCACTGGGCCCGCGTGCTGGAATACCGCCCACTGCCTCTCACAGACCAGGCGTCTCCCAGTACTGGGAACATTATAGACTATAATTATTACGCTAAATAACAGTCACCCATCTATAGATGGGACTATCCTGAGGTCCTATATAGCCGAGTGGCAATCGCTTACAAAGCGTTTCGTATTTCGATAACGACTTCGATGTCCATGAGCTTCTCGGTACCTAATGTCAGTCCCATAGCTTTTTGACTATTCCGTCATCGTTATCGCTTATAGAATGTCACTTTGTCTAGGCACTCTGGAGTTATTTAAAACATACTCCAATACAAGACAGGAGGAAGAAGCGATGGGATGATTTTAGAATGAGTAAGATAAGATAATTAGGTACTAACCCATTCGTGGATCTATGTACTGCGGCAAAATGCTGTTTTACCTTCATTAATCCGCAGCATTTTTGTAGCCGAAAAGCCGGTTTCTTAATTGAGAATTAGAAGTTGAGAACTCTACTTCAGCATTATTTAAGGTTAGTTTCATTGTAGTCCGCGAAATTCAATATTGATTTGCAAAAAACATTTTTTTATTATTTGACAAATTCTCAATTCAGAAACCGGGTGGATTATTACCTACTTCATTCACTCAGTTGACGAACTTAGAGACAAAACCAAGAATTAAGCGAGATATAGCTTATTGGTAAATAAAAGTCAGCTCTCTGATCCCTTGCGATTTATTCCTGATACTTTTCCCAGTTTTCCTTCCTAAGATCATTTCAAGTGCATTTTCATATTATGTTTGCTAGCAAAGTGAACGGAGCTCAATTTTTCCCCGTCAAAGTGTTATGTCTGGTGAAGGTACAAGTATTCAATATTGTGTGTATTTCTCCGATGTGTAACGTAACCCTTATGCTATAGTGAATTATAAACATAATCATAATATTATTTTGTTCATAATCATAATTATAAACCTTGAAGGTTCGTCTACGACGTTAGTCTTAAAGATGTTGGATCTTTACATGGCTTGTGTTTTGTTGGGGAAAATATTCTTCTATGTTGTTTTAGAGAGTTTACTTTTGTGAGGAGTTAGTATAACGTTTCAAAATGTTAGTGGATTAGTAGGTTTTATAAAAGTTTCTAAAAACTCATTAGGACAGGTAATTGGGAATGGATTAGGCTTTAATTGCAAAAGAGAGAGACAAAAGACAAATGGTAAGACTAAAGGGTGAGGGCCCAGCAGTGGGACACATCAGGCTCATAATAATGATATCTATGGCTATCCTTAAAAACAGACAAGTTTAATATATGCCTATTATACTGAATAATTATTTTTCAAATAGGTATTCATGTAAATAGTACTAGCAACATACCAAAGAAAGTATCCATAGGACTTCATATGTTTCAAAACTTCTTATTATTTTTCATACAAAATTAATTATTAATATAAAGTATATATTTAAAAAGAAAACATAACTCAAACCAAACACGTCTTTATTAGTCTTTCTTTGATAATAGTCCTCACAATTTAAGAAAAACAACTTTTCTTTACTTTATGAAGAAAATTTTCATGAAGCTCACATTATCGTGAAATTCTCGGTTTATTTTTCTTATGAAAATTGATTATTCTGAACAATTACTCAAAATTATAGTAAATATGAAGTTAGTTTCTGTGTTTGGATAGAAAACATTTACGTTCAAGTGTTAGTTTAGATAATGTTTATGTTAATGATAATAATACTTAATACGTAGATATAAACCAAACATGATAAAGTTTAGGTAATTAATTCTAGCTTATGTTTATTATGGTCTATAGATGTTTTTATAAGGTAGGTAGGTATTTATATATAATTGGCACGGTACTTGATAAATAGTTTTAAGCATTGATTAAACTATTGAACGAAGCGAAAAGTACTTTTATAGTTTTAAGTTTGATTTAACAAATATGCAAATGCGTTTTTAAATAGGAAGGTAACTACAATAACGAATGCTTTTAAAAGTACTTATTATATTCCAATTAAGAATATGTTTCAGGTTCATACTCTGTATCATAATTCTACTTTATCCTTAGGAGATCATTAGAAAAATATAATAAAAACAAATGTTTTAGTTCGTTAATGAAGTTTTTATGTAAGTAGGTAAGTACAGGAAAACATTATTTGGTGAAACATTATTTCATATTTTTCCACATTACGAGCATAAAAGCTTCGTTAGCAAGTTGCGTAGGTACATAACAAGTTAAAAGGTTGGTTTTCAAGCGAAAAGGAAAAATATACATTTAGCCTTTCAGGTTTTTGAAAAAGAAACCGCTAATTGGAACAGAAAAAGTGTCCACGATAATAACCGCAATAACCCAACGAATCTTTTAACACCTCGGCTTAGTTAAAGAGCCATAAATATTAATCACGAAATAATGTAAAGGTAGAATTGACCACTGACCGAAATAGATAGTGTTACCTTATTCTTCGATAACGATAAATAACGTCCCATAACGGAAACCAGCACAAAGTTTATATTAATAATAAAAAGGATAATTTAAAATGTAGGTTAAATTATGACGTTGGGGGGCTATCTTTGCTTTAATGGCGCATTTAGTGACATTAATATTTGTAGATGGTGCTTTCTACCGAAATCTTGGCGGCATTTCAAATACTACCGCAAACTATATTTAATATAACAAATCGGTTATATCATTTAAATAAAAGGTGTGACATCGTGCGGCACCACACGAACTGCGATCCTGTGCCACGCGTTACTTAATACGCTAATTCCAAACTTAAAAATTAATACACACGTCACCCTGTTCTATATAAATCCATTGGGATTTTCTACCCATTCTCCGTCCGCTAACAGTAATCTAATGTTCATGGAACATGGTAATTTGGGGACCATTTCCATTTATATAACTTCGACGCTTGATATTTGGCATAATAACTTCGGCTGTTCGAATTCGCAAATGCGAAACAATGTCACCAACCTTGGAAAAACTGTAAGATTTGAAATGAAAACAGTACAAGCAAGCAAGGTTTTCGGTAATGAGGGGAGGCAGGAGCGCAACAATGACGGCCGGCTTCTGCAGCGTCCGCTTTGTCCACCCGAACTCGGATCCTCAAGAATTACTTCATTCAACCTGACCGAATCTGTACTCGCTCTTTGCGGTAACGAGAGCGACACTTTGAACGCGCTCAACTATCGTCCACATGACGGTCGTCGGCGTACGATACGCGGGAACCGCACCACCGGGAAGTTGAAACTGGCCTTTCGGGGCAGTCGGCGCGACGGGGCCGATTCGGCGCGGCGATGGTCCGCGCTCGCATCGGGCGGCGGCTGGACGCCGTGGTGTGGCGACTGTGCCGAGCGGCCGCGGCGGCGCCTCCACGCTACTGCGGCACGCGCCCGCCCGCGCCGCCCCGCGCCACCGCGACGCATCCCCCGACCGCCCGCGCCCCGCACCCCTGCCGCGCCACCGCCCGCACGCACGCCGCATTCTTGCGTTCAGCCCGCCCTCAAGCGCGGCTCCGACCCGCACAAAGAGCCTAGACCACTCTGGGGGCGACTACGTCACTTCGACTGTATACACGCTTCCTGCAGTACGTCGCTGAGGCAGTCAGCTACCGCCACATGTTACATTGCAGATGTCGTTAACAATTAAAAAAGAAACTTCGCACCTACCCGATACTGAACTAGGAGAAGGGGTACTTTTTTAATGTATTCAAAACGACTCGGCTTAAACAGCTGGAATTCACTGCAGTGCAATTAATTTGACGTCGCGCGTCTAAAAGTAAATTAGTGCCGTCGGAGTGGCAACCAGTGCAGAACCAGAACCGATTGAAAATACGAATGTTCGCGGTTGTAAGGTCTGTTGATCGGTAGAGGGGACACTCGGTGTTGTGTTGCGAACTAAGTTTGTGCCACGGAGTTTATGGCAGCCGACGTAGACGATCTATCATGTATGTCGTTCATTAACAATAGTTACGTTTGTTGACCCACAACGGGACACGGAGCAAGTCCGAACTTATTGGAATTGGATCAGTGGACACACAGTGTCAATTACGCGGCATCGGCCAAAGTTCAAACAAGAAGTCTGGAACCGTTCTTATTGAAGTCTGCCTTAAATTTAATATCAAATGCTTTTTGTAAATATCCGCCATTGCATTGAAGGGACACAGCGCTTTGGAATTTATTTGTAAATATAAACTACTCTTCAAATGCTTGGCAAGAACCGTACAAGAACTACTTGATTTTAATCAACTCATACGGAACGTTAGGTTGAACGGATAGTTCAGAACCTGGTACCTGCGAGTTTCCTGATGTGCACAAACTGGGAAACAACTCGTACACCTGACTGGTACGAGCGGAAACGAGCCCTAGTATGTGGACTTGTGAATAAATGTAGCCCATTTATTTTGACGACAATTACAACAATTGTAGGTTTTCAATAATTTTAAATTAAAGTTCAACGGATTCTTTTGAGTGCGATTATGTAGAAGTTTGGGTAATATTTTTGACACCATTTTTTAGTACGATAAATTATTTCAAGAGCAGGAGCATCATGTTCCTTCACACAAATGACAGACACCGCCAATCATCGTTGGGTCTATTGATATAGCGAATAGCACAGGACCAATCATGGTAGAATTTCTGTGGATGAGGTCTATATATCCAGAATACATATAACCTTTGTCTGAAATGCTGAAGATGTGAATAATACAACACTAGATACGTATACAAAATAATAGCAATACTCTAACCAATCAAGACCAAAAGAAAACAAGTAAAGATATTCAAGCGTATAAAAAAGCTTGTATTCCGCTATTTTAATTGTATGCAGTTTTTAAGTACTTTTTGGTTGTTTGTAAGTCTTGAACGTCAGATTGTTATCCTCTAGCGAAGCCGTTTGTATAGTCTGCAGAGATGGTAAAGCCTACGGCTACGATTCTGAGCCATCGGTATTAATTCGTTACGCTCAGCGTTTGTTCTGTCCTCCAAAAAGTTTGCATTTAGTTACACGAGATTATTTTCTTTCTCCATGGTGTTACAAAAATCTTCTGCCAATTTTGTCATGATTACAAAGGTTTAGATTAGACTAAACAAAAAAAAGTAGGTTTGTCGAACGGTGTGCTTAGGTATATGGCGATGATTTTTCATTACTTGAAATAGAATAATGATACATAGTTTTCAATTCAGATTAGTCTAGAATACACAGAGATATCTAGGACTTAAAAATTAATTGAAATCAAGATGATACCTGACATGAAGTATTTATTTTTTGAGAAAATTATTTAAGCAGGAGACTGTAAACTTTTCTGAAAAATTTAATTGGCCGATCAAAAGTCTTTGTAAACAACGATCGAAATGAATGGTTAAAAAATTCACAGTACACCCTTTCGAAACAAAAGTAATCACCTTTCACAATTGGGCAGACATCAAAAGGCTTTCGGAAAAGGCTGCCTTTGAACGTGGACACATTTAAACACGATGTTAAAAGATTAAACTCATTGTTTTTGTTTGTCAAACCGCCAATAACAGATAAGATGCACCTGTGGATAGTCAAGAGTCTGTTCACAATACTGTTGACTACGGAGAAGTAGCATTGAACTCTTTAAAATTTGCAGTTTTGATGAATGTGACTTGAAAAACTCAGATAAAGTTTATATCAAAACTTGGCAATGACACGGCGTTGCACGAGTATGTGGCATAAACTAGGAACGCCGCCTGTCAGTCTTCTGCACTTAGACCTAGATGATGACTTGATGGTCAAATGGAATCATGATCGTAGAATGGATCTGGCTAAGAAAGAGACAATGAGTCCGTTAAGAGAGATGTTGTTGGCAGTTGTATGAAATTCGCCTAATGACGTTCACACTTGGACAGCTCAAAGATTGAGCTCTCATTGAGAGTAGTTTATTAATACGGTGCTAAGTCAGGTTCAGGGGCAAATAAATACCTAGATTTTAAAAAGAGAAGGCGTGCACTCAGACGCAGTTAAAAGTGGGTTGAACAGACCAGACAGCCAGCGATTCGTTTTTATAAAGTTCTATGTGAGATAGTAATAGATAGAATGAACAGAGTCGTTGTATACGTCACAAGAGCATTTAATTTAATAGATACTGGCGGTAACAGTTGACGTGGAGTCTGTGGCGTGGGACTACGCTGTGTTGACACCACTTTATAACGGTCGCACTCATAAAATTGTTGTATTTTATAATGTTAAGCTATGTGCATACTGGTGAATGAGATTTTTCTACTTTTGAGTAATCCAGCAAACTAACAATTTTATTTGATGACAATGATGAAAATTGGTGACGAATTTGGACTCAGAAATAGACAAGTAAGATCATGTAACTGATTATTAGTAGATTATTATTGTAGTATAAAAAGTATAAAAACCAAACACACTAATAAAGCTTAAACAATGACGTGCTATAACAAGTCAATTGACAGAAGGGCCGGAACAACATAGAACGGATTAAACAGATTGGACTTTGTCAACAGTTTAAAATCATCTATCACAAAATCACAATGCTAATTCATGATCCAATTCCGAATGAGAGAGGTGAATTACGCAAATACGTACGTATTATGTGAACAGCGATACGTTAATATGACGAGTTATTTTGCATTCGTATTGAAATCCGGCCAAAGTCGACAAAAACAAGCCGTGGAAATATTAATCTTGTCATCTAATACTTCTGAAGGATTTAGATTTAATATTTGCATTTGAGAGAGCGAGAGTAGGGTGAGCCTTGCAGTTCTTTAGTGTTATCTACGAAACGGTTTCGAAGCATGAATACGCAATGATGAAAAAAAAAAGAGTTCGCAATTGAACGAAGTTTGAGAAAACTTTACATTATTAGAACCACTTTATCCTAACTAATATTATAAATGCGAAAGTGAGTTTGTTTATTTGTTTGTTTGTTACGCTTTCACGCAAAAACGGCTGAACGGATTTGGATGAAATTTGGCACATGGCTAGACCATGACCTGGAATAGGACATAGGATACTTTTTATCCCAATATTCCCACGGGACCAAGACTTACGCGGGTGATAATGCGCGGCGCAGCTAGTACATTTTATATTTATCTTTGAAGAAATTGCAAAAGCCTGCTATTTATATAAAAGTTTTTAAAACTTTGAAAAAAAATTCACGGAAGAACTTTTGTGTGCACTTAAGGGTGCACCCTACCTCAAATTGCTTAGCATGATCCTCCGTTATGCCGAAAATACTGCAGCATTATTTTTGAAATTAATATATGTTAAAGTTGAGGATTGATGCTAGATCCTATGTTTGGCGAAAACACGATTACATAGTTACCCCTAAACAGAATTATAAACCGCTGGTATTCATAAAATACATAATTCAAATTAGATCATAAAACTTTGCATAATAACTGAACTTTCTATAAAGCAGGTCTTGTTTTTTAGGGTTCCCTACCCAAAGGGTAAAACGGGACCCTATTACTAAGGCTCCGCTGTCTGTCTGTCTGTCCGTCTGTCACCAGGCTGTGAACCGCTCATGAACCGTGATAGTTAGACACTTGAAATTTTCACAAATGATGTATTTCTGTTGCCGCTATAACAACAAATACTAAAATAAGAATAAAATAAATATTTAAGGGGGCTCCCATACAACAAACGTGATTTTTTTGCCGTTTTATAGATACCTAATCTTTTCGAGGCTTGAGAGCCGCTTGCGCCCCAATCCGTCTCGCTTTCACTCAGGTCGCGAGCGAGATAAAATCTGAGGTAAGGTACAGCCTTAACAGGAGCAAGCCTGTTTAGTACAAAATAAAATTTTATTTGTTTCTTTCCAATTAATTTTTAGTCTATTCTAGTTTCCGTTGGTATTTTTTTTTTACATCCACACGTATCGTCTGAATACTATTTATGTCTAATTGCCAGACTGTTTTCAAAACAAAGGCTTTAAATGTAAAAAATATTTGAAATCGAAAAATAATGAATGGTGTCGACTGTTCAATTAATTCTATCTTCTGTAAATACTGTCTGAAAGCTTTTCAGCCTTTTACAGTGTGCACTTAGTTGGAACATAGATACAAACTTTTTGATCGCGTGAAATGCAATTAGACTGTGGCAACACTTTATACGTGTCATAGAAATATTGGTGTCAATTGACGTTGAAATTATTTTTTTCTTTCATTCCATCATATAATGTAGTTTCTGAGCTTAACTCGGTCATTACTGACTTCGGTGAAAGAAAAACACCGAGAGGAAACCTGGACTTGGCCCGCTTGGAACCTAAAGCTTTTTCTAAAATAAAAGTAGCCTAAGTTACTTTTTATAACATCAAAAGTCCCGTCAAAATCGGTCTAGCCGTTTCGGAGATTAGCTGGAACAAACTGACAAAAGAATGTTGATTTCATCGCGAACACGATAAAATATATTTTGTTTTACATTCCAGATTTCACCTGAGAAATCGCGGTAATCAAACAAAATAAAGTGTCAAAAGTTTTCCGAACAGCTTATAATATTTTTGAAAGTTCAGTTCATCATTAAATCATTAAATCATTAAATCATTAAATAATTAAATCACTAAATCACTAAATCATTAAATCATTAAATCATTAAATCATTAAATCATTAAATCATTAAATCATTAAATCATTAAATCATTAAATCATTAAATCATTAAATCATTAAATCATTAAATCATTAAATCATTAAATCATTAAATCATTAAATCATTAAATCATTAAATCATTAAATCATTAAATCATTAAATCATTAAATCATTAAATCATTAAATCATTAAATCATTAAATCATTAAATCATTAAATCCATTCATAATGAAATTAATTTTAATTGCTACGCTACTACTGAGAACGAAATAGATACACGTTTACGCTTAATAACTTAGTAGTACAATCACTATTTGATAATTAAACGGTATAATAATTATTGTCCCTACATTCAACATCATTCTCCTGTCCATATATAAATTTATTTGTGGTCGGCGTAACATGTATTTTTCTTCCATACATCTCTATTAGTCACCCCCTTTCTAGCCATATCATCTGTCACACAGTCCATCCATTTGTCATTCCCTGCTCTTATTATTATTGTCCCTAAAATCACAACATTAATGCGCAACAAAACATAGGTACGGGGAATAGCCATAACAATGAGATTGAGAAACGTGACCCACCAGACATCCACCGACGTATGAAGCTCCCTAATAGTGGAGCCACATGGCAGGAATGGCCCATTTCCTGATTTTTTGCCAAACACCCACCGCTTTAAGCGTACTATGCCATAGTTACGTTACACTGTTCACATAATTCCTCTGTTTTGGCATCATGCTCAGGAGATTTGACTTTATAGGTTATCACATCCTGAAATCTACATAACATTTTAAAGTACCCGAGGTTTGAAGCAAAAGCAAAAAGCTTTTTCGTTCTAATTGAGCAGATTTATAAAGCACATTTCAAAGCCACATGCGGCCTCAATATGGTGGATTAAATTTTAATTCCTAAACTAAAACCAGTCTTTGCGCTGTCCGGTTTAAAACTAAGTCTCTTTCATTTAGCTCGTTCTATTCATTTTCGGGTAAACTGTTGGCTTTTATGTCAGAATTTAAATTCTGTATAGGTTGTGATGGCTGACACGTCAATTGGCACAATTTCCCTCGATCGCAGTCGAGTAAGGGCCCGCGTTTTGTCAAAGCCTGGCCTTTAAATGCACTGTTCGCCCAGGGGATCAATTAGTCTTGTAAATGTTTTATTTTCGCCGGTACACTGACGTGTTTTTTGGAAAGTAGTTTATGAGATAGTGTAGCTTGTTTTATTAGTGCCTGGTATTTTTGTTTCATCTTATAAAATTATGTCCTCTTTATCCTGTTACAGAGATCCAGAATATTATTCCTGAAATTAAAATATTAATTAGTTTAGTTGTCATTGCAAATTAAACGCGAATACTGACAGACGTATGTATCATAATATTATGAAGTGATGTTTCAAATAAGTAAGCTCATTATTTTCAGTGATAGTTTTAAATCCACTGACGTAAGGCAAGTCTGATGACGTCATTTCGAGCTAGGACGGACGCAAACATTTAAAATTATTTACGTTTACCTTCTGTGAAGTTTCGTATCCATACTGTCCAGTCCCGAGTGGATTAGGATAGAAACGAGCGGCCATAATACCCGCTACCTCTATTGTTTCGAGCATTCTTCTCAATTCTTTTTCTAAAAGTGCAATAAAATATTTTTTGTTGAAGTAGTATGCTGCTCATTGCAATATTCAATTACTGATAGCGTAAATAAACCTACACAGAGATCGAACAAAATTAATTTGCATTTTTTTTTTGTTTCATTGATTGGCAGAAGTTGGACGTAGTTCGTCTGTTGGCTGCCACGAACGATCAATCAGAATTAAACATGTTAATTAAATTCTGTTCGAAATGGGTTTTCTATTTAAGTTGATGAAACTCTAAAAGTTAAACATTTATATATTTTTTAAATGACATAGTGAGAATATTTTTTAAATAAAATACGGGCTCAAATAAAGTAATAAAATTTTACTGATATGCATGTTAGTTTTCCTGTAACTGTTTGTCCACATATAGGGTATGAATATTTTTTATGTCGGTAAACATGCAGCGAGAATAATTGACTCTGCCGGCAATTAAACAAAATAACGTGAATAAGAAAAGCAAACAAAATATTTATCACCATTTATTTGTTTGAGCACAACCAACGTAGACTAGCTTTTATAAAAAAAAGTTTTTAACTTATAACTTTTTAGTTGTGCTACCTGCCCCAAACAAATTCGTAAACTACTTGATATGTAAATAATAGTGACAGGAAGATAATTATTATAACATAATCAACATAAACTAAGAAAAAAAAAACAACCGATTTCCAAAAAGAAAACACTAAAAAGTGAAAAACAACTTTAATTTCGGAAGTCGGTGTCTTTGGTTTTCAATTTTCGTTTACGAAACCGTGACTTTCAAATACCAAACGCGTGAGAACCCGCCTTAACCCACACTTCCCCGTCCGTTATATTGACATTGACAGCGAAAATAATCTGAAAGACAATAATAAAAATAATCTGACTTCAGATATAGACACTCGGGCGGTGTACGCACGACCATATATTATAAAAGAATCACGTAACATGTACGTTTTTAATAATCTTGCTTTGATAGAGCGTGCTCGTAAATGTGCAGATCCGACATTCCTTTCAGTTTTAACTGACGTAAGTATAATTGATAGCTTAAGCCGGTGTTACAAATTTATATGTCTGCAACTGTTTGAAGATCGGTCGCGTTGAAAGATTCCCTTGTATTGTTGTCATGTTTTTTTGGAACAAAGGTCCTTAACGCGGTTTGCGGTAGGAGTTGACTGGTAGAAATCGACTTACTCTCTCTCTGTCTCTTTCTATTATATACGAAATTATACGGGTGAATGGTGTGCGCGTGCAAGTATCGCGTAATGTCATTCCTGACGGGGGTCCCCCGATCGCACACGTTTAATTTTTTATTTCTTTTGTGTGTGTCTTTATTAAATCAAACATCAGTTAGCGTCAACACCTTAATTTTTCAGCTCAATTTACAAAACAAAACATTAAGAACTATTGTATAATGTAAAGGAATGTTCACACAATGGCCCACGTTGGAACTTGTACATCAATTTTATTGATGGATGGAACAGCGTTCAGAATACCAAACGCCTATCCATACAAATCCATTTTAACCTACCGTCGCACTCTAATCGAGTTGTATTTATAGGTTCGACGATGACACGTCTAGTATTGGCACTCCAGTCTACCGAAGCGTAGGCACGTTTATTTATACCACTTATAATACAAATCATGTCTAAGACAATTTTATTGATCTATGGCTATTGCGTAGCCGCCACGGCCATTTTAATGTGTAACCTGGTTTCCGCATTTAAAGTAGAGTAGACATATTTAATAATTTCAAGAATATTATTTTAATAATCTAGACGTCTGCGCAGATCGTGAGACAATGTGTATTTATAAGATCGCGACTGCCAGCCAGTCTGTGAGACTTTTACGCTATTATAATTTTGTGAGGTGTGGAGACGTAGAATTAATCGGCCATAATCAAAAGTTCGAAGTTAATTGGTATAATTTAATTATCATCATATGTATCTTCGGAAATAATCATCAAGCTATATTAGTCTAAGGGTAAGAAGATTTTTATGCGTGACGTTAGTCTGTCCAAAAAGCGTTTGTAAGACATACCAATTCTTACGTATACTATAACTGTATTCATACATTATTATTGTGAATATCTACAAGTTCAATAACGAGTTCAAAAAATATCTTCAATCTGAACTCGTCAGCGATACTTTCTTTACAAGAACTTCGAACATTCTTTAGTTCAAAGTAAAGTTTAAACCTTCGTGGTTTAAACGTAAATAATAACAAACACTTTCACTAGGAACTATTCCGATGAACGTTGATGGAACAGTTTTTCTGCGGTGTCTGTTGTAACATAAGAAACTGAATCTCAAAGTATTTATTTCAACTACATATACCATTTACAGGCACTTTTGAAATGTCAAGATAAAAATATAAACGAAAGTATGTATAGTGTGTGTAACGGATGTATTGAATAAAAATAATGTCATCCACGAAGACGCGCCCCACTCCGCGATTACTGTAAGCTGTACTTTTAGTACGGAGCGGAGCGAAGTGGGGCGCGTCTTCGTGGATGTCACTATCTATAGTATTCCAACTATAGCATTCAAATAAATTAAAATGCTTGTAATAGAAATGTGTGCACGTCAGTATTGCAACGCATAGGATTAAAACTCAAGACAGTTTTTTCATGGTACACAAAACGAATAAAATTATGAAAACCTAGGCTACATGTTGTTAGGATAGACAGTTAAAAACCCCTTATTCAGGGCAAAAAAAAACGATCACAAAAGGACAGTTTAGTAAGGCACAATTTAAAATTCGAATAAGTCGCATGACATATTTTTAGAATCAATTGTCAGGAACCGGACGCATATCAAGCCTCCAGCCAGCCACAAGAACAATCGTATGGAATGTATACCAACGAAGGTTGTAAAGTCAAATGAACAAGGAAATGCAAAATAGAAAAACTTTTTAGTTGTGGTACCTACCCCACACAAATTCGAATACCACTACCTGCTATGTAAATAACAGTGAAGGAGTAAATGAAAACATCATCTAGGTAAACTAAGTGGGAAAAATGCGTAATACTGAAGCTTACTCAAAAACTACGCAAGCAAAGTTAATAAAATTTATATGGGACCACCTCTGAAGCATGACTTACCAAACAAAAAAAGAATCATCAAAATCGATTCATAATTGGCGGAGCAATCGAGTAACAAACATAAAAAAAAAAAAAAAAATACAGGCGAATTGTGAACCTCCTCCTTTTCAAGAAGAAGTCGGTGTTAAAAATGATATCTCTAGTCTGCTCGAATATATCTAATGAAAGTATAAACAAAGTTAAATTCTTAAGCAATCTCTCACTATATTGTAATTAGTGACAAATCCATCTGTATAAAGGTAAACTTTAGGTATATCTTACCACTTTTCCAACATTTATATTGTTAGAATTAAATTTTAATTGAAAAATCATAGACGTAAATTGAGGTTAAAAAAATCTCACTGTCAAATGAAAAACATCTTCAGGTTACTTAAAGTTTTGGATTTTAAGTAGGAATTTAAATAGGTAATCAAATCAAAGTACATTGGTATCCAAAAGTATTCTGATTCAATTGTTTATATTTTCATCAGATAGGTTAACTTCGACCAGAGCTTAGGTTTTGCAACTTTTTTATCAATCGTAGCCCAATATTACTTTGTATTTACACTTCATAATATCAGCACCGCCGCAATCTAAGCACTGGCAACACCGAGCCATCACGATTCGTATTACCACCCTACCGGATATGTAAACTTAGGATTCAATATTCTATTTACTGCCTTAGGCTTAGACTTCGGAGGATTTCGCTAATTAAGAAGGCATTATCGGAGTTGGCAAACATATTATTTTGGATAGGGAAATTTTGTATTAAGAATTTTATTTAGTAGATAAGCGCCATATTTTTGAACGGAAAACTTCTTTAGGCGCACTTTATGCTCTTTTTATTTTTTGTTATTTTAAAAACCACAGTGATAACATATCATGACATCGCACCTGTTTTTCTCGAAGGATTAGGCAGAGGTGTGCCTACAGTCCCATGTAATAGGGGCGAGCAAATTGCTATCAACCAGGCCCAAACCCAGACTCCGGGCTGCTACTGAGAAACTCCTGATGGAATAACCCAATAGCAGCCAGAGCAGAAGCAGAGGTAAAAGTAGGTAAAACTTATAGAAAAACTAAAAATAATAAACAAATCTTGAATAGCAACATAATTAAAATCGACAAGAAAGTTAAAAATCTCTGCTATTTCCATTATGTGGAGAATGTATCAGGAATCTTCGCTGAGAGAATGTTCGACATCCGAGTAAAACGGATTCGTGAAGGATTTTTTATCGAGAGCCACAGAGCCACAGAGGAGCCTCGTGTCAACGAAATGCTGAATTTTAAATTTTCTTGTATTTATTGAGGACAGATCTGTTAAGCGCCTCTCAGGACAAGGGCACTTATGGTACTGTTCCACGGAAAATTATTTACGATAATTAATATTGTGATTTTTGTGTTTTTGCGTATTTTATGGATGCGGAATTACAAAATTGGGATGTTGCCCTGTCTCCTAAAGCTATCCCATAGTCTTTATAAAGATTTGAGAGAGAACTATCTATTTCAGCTATCATCTGTATAGCTTTTCCCCAACTATGTGGAGGTCGGCTTCTAGTCTAACCGGATGCAGCTGAATACCATCCGGTTAGACTAGAAGCCATTATTTTAGATGAACCGACTGCCAATCTGACCTCCACAATCCATTGCACTGGGTAACAGGATACCCCCTCCATGTACATAATTGGGTAAGTTTTGACATTTGTCGTTATCATATTGATGACGAAAACAGAAAAGTTAACAGTTTGATAGTAGTTTGAAATCTGGATAAATCATTCTAGATTAATGATTTATCCAGATTTCAAAATACTATCTAAGCAATGTCTACTCCTAAATACATGTCTCCCTGAAACTCCACTAAATATTCCAAATCTAGTACTGCATCCTTAGATTTTGCCTGCGCGGCGGGAAACCAAGCCCGCTTTTGTGTGACGCACACTTAGCGGTTGCGATACCGGTTAATTAAGCCAGCAGTGACTGCGTAATGAATTTACAACGCCATTAATGTTATAAAAGATCCTTAGTTTCCGTTGAGTTCGGAAAATTGATAATGGAGAAGTTCTGTTGAGATTGTGTGGGTAATTATTTATTTGCTTTAACAATTTATAACGAAGATTGTAAATTTTTCCGACTTAAAAAATAGCAGGTTATGCATTCGGCAAAGACAGCCACCGCTTTATCAGTATACCAGAAAGACCATAGAAACTATGGATGGACTGTGTGAAAGACGATATATCTAGAAAGGGGGTAACTGATGAGATGACGACTAATAGAGAAGTACCTATGGTAGAAACATATTAAGCTGCGCTGACCCCAAATAAGATCAAGACAATGATGATAATGATTCAATTCTGGTATTAAATACAAATAAGTGTTCAAGTGAGTATTTTACCAATGCAGTAAATTTCTTTCAATGTAAGATGTTACTTAGGCGCTGAGCAGACGATAGACAATTTGTCCGCAGACAATTTGGAATCGTATGGAAATTTTGTCTTTTTTTATCTTCATACTATTCCAAATTGAGTACAATTCATTCTTCCTCTATTCAAACAATACACAACACACATCTTGAAACCTAGAACTTTCAATTCCCTTTCAAGTAAACAGTAGAAACAATTCTCGGGAAAGTGCAAACCAAACGATTTGTCTTAGTCCGTGGTGCTTGCAATATAAATAAAGGGGGACTCGACTGATTGTCCATTTATTGTATTTCGTAACTCGATTCAGTTTGCTGATAGTGAGACGTTTCTGGAATGCAATTTCAATCCTTCTCCGCGCTTTATTAATCTATCACCCGGTTTCTGAATTGAGAATTTGAAGTGGAGAATTTATCAAATTCTACTTTAGCGACAGAATTTGTCAGATTTCTGAAATGAAATGAAATGAAATTTCTTCAATACAGCCTGTGAAATACAAAATTTCTAACGTTTTATGCAAAAAAAAATTTGATGTTCTCAAAACCGGCGGGGTAATTGCTAATACACATAAAATGGCATTCGATCGCAATGCGTTTCATTTTAGAAGTTAAGCCATGTTCATGTTTGAGCAGACGAATTTTTCAAAACCTGTGATGCAATGGTTTAGGAATTTCCTTCAAAATCCTCGGATTGTGATCGAAAGTATGTTACGGTAATTAGAGTCGTCTGCCTAGCCTTTTCCTAACTATCCTGGGGTGGGCTTCCAGTCTAACCAAATTGCAGCTGAATACCAGTATTTTACATGTAGCGACTGCCTATCTGACCTCCACAGCCCAGTAACTGGGTAATACTCCTTGGTAAGACTGGTTGTCAGACTTTCGGGCTGTCGGGATAGTCAAAGATCTACAAATGACAGCAGGGAACAACAGTTTAACGTGCTTTCCGAGGCACGGAGGAGTCTCGGTAAGTCAAGATGGTCACCCATCCACGGACCAACCCCGGCAAGCGTAGCTTAACCTGACGGATCACCCAGTGCGGCTGTTATTACATAGCCACGAGATCCTCTAAGGTTTGGGTAATTAGAGTGCGGATGTAAATTATGGAGAAATGAAATCAGTGTCTACATAATCAGCCTAGAATGTTCCCCCGGCTGGGGCACTGGCCTCTTCGAGAGGGAGTGGGCCGTAATCCACCACGCGGGCCCAGTTGGTAGATATTATGTCACATATCTTCGAATGTCCGGTTCTAGGATATGCCGGTTTCCTTGACCATTTCGAGAGCAAAGCTAAGCACAAAGTAAAGCGCCTGTCAGATTTCGAACCTACGACCTACAACTCGTAAGTGGCGGTCGTAACCACTGGGCCACCACTATTCTGTGTCAAATCAGTGTCTTATTAGCTTCTAATTTGTGAAAGCCTTACCAATATAATCTGTTGTCACGTCGTCTTACGATAACGACTTATTTCTATTGGTCTTTGTTATGTGGTTCAATCACATCAGCTGACATGAGATTCGACCGCAGATAAGATGATCGGTAACGTCTTTGTAATTAAATAAGCTTTCGGAGACCTTTTGGTAAGTATATTGATCTCTTTTTACCCGACTACGGCGAAGCAAAAAGGAGGGTTATGATTTTGACCGGCATGTATGTATGTTCATCTGTTCCCTCATAACTTCTAAGCTTCTCATTATAATTTGAAAAATGAGGTATCGTTGGAATTTTATTGATCGTCTGCTGGTTATAGGCTATGACGTAACATTAAATGGATTACGGCTCAAAAAAAAAATATGATGGCATATTGGGTATCAAATGAAAGGGCTTAATTAGCACATTTCAAAAATATACAGGATGTTAGGGTAAACACCGTTATCCTTGAAACCAGTGGATTGGTGTCATTTATAGAACGTAAAATCAATGGAAAATAACGAACAATTTTTTTAAAATTACTTTATGCCACTAGAGTATTTCACCCTTTCACCTATGCGCTAGGGCAACGAACTTGCGTCTCAACACGGATGGGGGGCGTGAGACGTGACCTGACCGGCTGGGAGCGCAACCCCTCTCTCAGTCAGTCAGCTGTTTTGCTAGCGAGCACGGTGTCGCATAGAAACTTTTTAAAATCTTTTAATGAAAATAACGTTTTTTTGTTGTTGTTACTCGGTAATTTATTTTTTATATTTAAGTCAATTACCCATGGTTTGAATGACAAGACAGTTTACCCTTACACCCTGTATATATATAACCTCATTTATTCATCTTCTAAACAGTGTTTAGACGACGCAACTTTTATTAATGCTTGAACACCGTGGCTTCAGCATTATTATGTTAGGTTAATAATTATAACGTATCACATTGACTCAAACTAAATATTGTAATTATCATAATCTGTTACCTATTACCTATAAAATAAATAAATCTACGCCAATAAATCAAGGCTGGCATGTACTCGTAACTAGGAGGTTAGCGCAGCTTGAACATAAACATCACAAGTTAGATATTCTTGAAAAATAATTAAAAATGTTGTAGTAGGTAGAACAAATTATTCGACAAAGGAAAAGTTAAGTAGGTACGTTTTTTTACGATAAAATCACTTTAAAGTGTCAAGGGGGAGAATGCTACGGATTTTTAATTTATCTGTCTGTGGTGTCTTGTTTATACCTTTTTAGTCGTAATTGGGTTTATTTTTTATTATTATTATTATTTTGTCTTTTATATACTTAGATTATTTTCTATTTTGTGAAATTTTTCTATTTTGGACTGTAGATTTATTGAACATCTTCTATTTTGTTAAGTACCTGGTAGGTACTTACTTGTTGAAACGCCTACATTGTCTTCCCATGCCTATTAACAATGTAATTTGAAAATATTGTAAAAGCCAATTATTTTTAAAAGAGTAACCGTGGAGTTCCTTGCTGGCTCTTCTCCATAGGAAACGACCAATTGGAACCGTGCACGTAGCTTCTGACGTTTCATAAGTGCCCAATGTGCCTATGTAGGTTGAAATAAAATATTTTGATTTTTCATGCTAAGAGGGCTGGACGGATTTGGATGAAATTTGGCACAGGGTAGACCTTGACCTGGAGAAGGACATAGGCATACTTTTTATCGTCTTACCATAGACAAAGTCAAAGTCAAAGTTAAATAATTTATTTCAAATAGGCACATAAAAGGCACTTTTGAACATCAAAAACAGAGAAAAAGAACTGATTCTAGTTGCCCCTTCCAAAAGGTAGTTTTCGTATGGAGAAGAATGGGCAAGAAACTCCACCGTGTGGGCGAAGCCGCGGGTGAAAGCTAGTAATATAATAAATGAGCCTTTATTTATTCCACGTCTTACATATCACTTACATAGTCACTTTAAATAAAGTAAATGTTAGTATGTAGTTTAGTTTGCCTACATCTAGTTTTAGCATAAGTAATTAGTTTTAAGTTTTGGGTTTTAGCTAGGGACGGTGAAGGCTTCCTATATCATTTTCCATTTAGTTCGATCTTTTTCTGTTTCTATCCATCTTTTGCCTTTGCCAGAATAGTACAAAAAGTAGTGTGTGAAGTATAAAATAAAATATATATTATAAAAATCAATTGTTGTTCGTTTGTCTCGCTAAAACTCGAGAACGACTGGACCGATATGGATAATTCTATTTTAGTTGTGTTCGTTATTCTCAAGGGAAGGTTTAAACGTAAAGTAGGGGTAGGTAGGGTAGGTAGGGTAGGTAGGGTAGGTAGGGTAGGTAGGGTAGGTAGGGTAGGTAGGGTAGGTAGGGTAGGTAGGGTAGGTAGGGTAGGTAGGATAGGTAGGGTAGGTAGGGTAGGTAGGGTAGGTAGGGTAGGTAGGGTAGGTAGGGTAGGTAGGGTAGGTAGGGTAGGTAGGGTAGGTAGGGTAGGTAGGGTAGGTAGGGTAGGTAGGGTAGGTAGGGTAGGTAGGGTAGGTAGGGTAGGTAGGGTAGGTAGGGTAGGTAGGGTAGGTAGGGTAGGTAGGGTAGGTAGGGTAGGTAGGGTAGGTAGGGTAGGTAGGGTAGGTAGGGTAGGTAGGGTAGGTAGGGTAGGTAGGGTAGGTAGGGTAGGTAGGGTAGGTAGGGTAGGTAGGGTAGGTAGGGTAGGTAGGGTAGGTAGGGTAGGTAGGGTAGGTAGGGTAGGTAGGGTAGGTAGGGTAGGTAGGGTAGGTAGGGTAGGTAGGGTAGGTAGGGTAGGTAGGGTAGGGCTTAGTGCTACCCGTGCGACGCCGGAGCGCAGCTAGTAAATAATAAAAGTAATTAACCGAGTGTTAAAAAAATTAACCAGCCGGCAATGTAGACTGCCCAGCTTCGCCTCATACACGAGATAAGTGGGTAACTTGCTGACACTTTATTACAAATACGCATACATTACAAACCACGAGCTCGACACTACCGTATTCCGTGTAATATATAACGCGTTACCACACATTACTCATACATTATGACACACCAATACATTGTTCATACTACGCTGTTTATTGTGTGTGTGTGTGTAACCGCCGTCAACAGCTGAGTGCAGGCGCCAAGCGGTCCAGTACCTACCCATCTTGCACTATATTAATGTGACATTGAGTTTGAGCTGCAAAACTGGTTCACAACTATGTGGAAATATTCTCATATAAATAATAACTGTCGTGTGTCTGTATAAACGGTTTTACTCTCGTGAGTTTTATTGGGATTGACCGTCTTGCTTTGAAGTTAACCGGACTATCCCGGGTACCCATTACCGGTAGATGTGGATGCGAAGATGACAGCTATAAATCGTGCGAATGACATACTGATTACTAATATGTTGATTGACGCTTTTTGCTTGCCACCCTTTTTTTTTTGTCGTTTTGAGATCATCGGATGACTGCTCCCGCTCTGGGCGACTTTTACTGATTAAACCCACCCTTGTTCCTTCTGTTGCCTGTTGCCAAGGACTTTGCCCTTTCGGACTTTCCCGCAACCCTGGCTTTGCTTGCCACTCTGGCGACTGTACCAATACCTTTAACATAATGATTCACCACTAGCTTCTGTCCACGACTCCCGTCCGCGTGGAAGTCAACGATACCATCAAACATATCCTATAGCACTGGTAATGGTGCAGCTTTCTATCAGTGATGTATTTTTTGTAATCGGATCGGTACTTCCTGAGATTACCTCTTACAAATAAACGAACAGTTTTACCATAAATTAGTTTAGATTCATTGGGTCATTGAAAGTCCATGTTTATAATACCAGCCTATCATTGTCCCACTGCAGGGCAAAGGGCTCTTCTCACAAAGAGAAGGCTCGAGCATTGATCACCACGCTAGCTGAAGACATGTTGGCGATTTCAGACTTAGAATATTTAGAGCCTACCTATACAACCTTAAATTGCTTAGCATGATCCTCCGTTATGTCGAAAATACTGCAGCATTCATTTTGAAATAAATATGAATGTTAAAGTTGAGGATTGATTCTAGGTACTATGTTTGACGAAAATACGATTACATAAAATTTTCTCAGTAGAAAAATTCAAACCAAAGTAACCGCTGTTATTAAAAAAATACTTCAAATTAAATCATGAAACTTTGCATAATAACTGAACTTGTTTTTTACTTTTTGTAAATTACCATTATTTTCACCGTAAAAAGTAATTACCAAAATTTTTCGAGCCATGGAGCCTGAGCCAGCACCACTCACCACACTCCGTGTCGCTCTCCCTCAGTCCGCGAGTAGCATGGTGCGAGCGAGATAAAAAGTGAATTTGAGCTGAGGTAATTTAAGCTCTTAACAATAACTATAAGTCCAGGTTTCCTCACGAAGTTTTCTTTCACCGATGTGAGTAATGACCAAGATAAACTCAGAAAATAGTTCATGTTTTTCCATGGCTATAATGTTGTCCAAATCGCGGTCCCATAAGTTTTATAGACAACAAACTTTTTATAGGTATTTAGTGAATGACCTACTTGTATCAAGTCCCCTTCCAAATGCTCCATTTGACATTTCCTGGCTCGGCTGGCACCGACAATCGGTCAGTCGGCGGAATGTCTAGTTTTTTGTACCTCTACCTATTTTTGGTCGCTTATAACTTTTATAAGTCACTAGCTGCGCCCCGGGGTTTTACCCGCGTAAGTCTCGATCCCGTGGGAATATCGGGATAAAAAGTATCCTATGTGTCAATCCAGGTTATAAACTATCTGTTTGCTAAATTTCATCTAAATCCATTCAGCCGTTTTTGCGTGATTGAGTAACAAACATCCAAACACACAAACTTTCACATTTATAATATTAGTAGGATTATAGGTCATAGGAATCTATTTCTTTTTCGGTTTTTGTGTCTGTTTGAGTTTTTAGAGAGAGTCTATGAATCTTGAATATAACGGGCTTAAAAAAATGCATACGTCACCTGTTATTCCCGTCATTGTGATCATGTTTTTTGTTCTGTACCAGACCTGGGAACTTTCTGGTTACGGACATATTAAAGGTCAAAGTTCCAACTGTTTTAGACGTTTTTTAAAGAAAGCTTGTTTTTAAATAGTATAACTTAATTTTAAATACCCCCACAAACCCTGAACCGTTGCATGCACCCGTATACACAACGTCCGTAAACAGCGATTTTTCACACCAAAAATAAAAGTCGTTTTTGTGCAATGTAAATTTGATGCACAGAATAGTTGGGTATATTTACACCCTATAGAGATCTGAAATATTTTGAATCTGCTTTCTAATCATTTCAGTAGAATCTTAATTAGTTTCATTAGAGTGCTTTGTCATTTAAGTTATTGGCATTATAATAATTATTCATGTCGGATCTCTTGCTTCAAGAACGGTGAAGGAAAACATCATGAGGAAACCAGCTTGAGAGATATTTCTCGACGGTATGTGAAGCCATTAGTCAAAGGCCCATGGGCGGGATAAAAGCTTTGACAACAGGTTACTCAATAATATTATTGTTATTGTGCATTTAATTGTAATACCTACCTACCGCTAAGCGACGGAAGGTTCACTATTTATTTTGAGAATGATTGGTGAGGGTTGGAAAATTGCCATGTGGCCCGCACTAAACTGGGATCGTTAACCTCTGAGCCACCATGAGTTTCAATATAGGAACGCTTTTTACGTTAGTAAACATTAACATTTCTATTCAATACTGAAACTACCTAAAGTACCTACGTACTTCAAAATACACTATATAAGATTCTTGCATGTGGCAACAAAATGACTTGCATTATCTAAACACTGTTTAGATGGTGCAACTTTTATTATTTCTTCAACGAATGGTATGCCACAGTTAATTAAAGGCCAGCGCACGCCGATGATTTGCGATGCCGTCAGCGGCCGCCGGTGCACTACTGGATCCCACGGTATGCAACGGGTCATCCCCGGTGGCCCCTAAAGCTTGCTTACCGACTACGCAACGCTGTCGAAAAGTTGCTTCTGGACGAGCTGTTTGTGTTGAATTTTTTTAAATGGTTTATTTGGATTTGTTGTTACTATCGGCATGCGGCGCTTCTCGCCGCATGCCGTCGAATCCCGCCGCGGAAACCTACAGCGCGCTCTTCGATAACCCAGAAAGAAATGCCTGTTGATCCTCCGTGGTCGGTCTCTGAGCTTTGGAATCTATATCTTGGTACGAATTTACGTTGGTAAATTTAAAATACCTTGCCTCGCCGCGCCGGCGTCGCGTCGCCCGCCTATGTCCGCTGGTTTTAAATCTAACCGTGTAAATCGGGCTGTACGCACAGAATTTAAAAAGCCCAAAATGTCTGAAACCGCTTGAAGAGTCATACTTGGTAACTTGGACAAGTTACAGACCTCTCGGCGTCATCTCTCAGTAGGGCGGCGCCGGCGGTCGACGCACGCAGATAATGCTTTAATAGGCGACGAACAGAGAAATATAGGTACGACTTTTTGAGGTTAACTTTGGTTTTTATTCTTATTGTTTTACACATTGACCCACTATTTCTTTTACTACTAAAGTTAGTTCAACTTTTCCCAATTTGTTCCCAATTTCCTATGTTGGTCGATCTTGGAACTCAGTCTGCTCTCGGATTTGGAACTTCATGGTAATTGATTTGATATTCAATTCGTTAAGGCTTCGCAGGTTTGGGGAAGGTCTTTCCTGACCTGATTTTTAAAAGCAGGAGTAAATAGAAAGACTGTCTCGTTGTTCTAGTGGTCGCGAGTGCTACTGATGAGCATGATGTCCTGAGTTCAATTCCCGGGTCGGGAAAAGTGTTATTGGGATTTTCCATCTGGAATTTCTCAGTAGCATCCCGAAGGCTGGATTTCTGCTTGGTCGTGATGTTATTTGTAATGACTAATAAAAACCAGTAGTCTAGAATAAGCTTTAGGAGTATGAGGAACCGGGTGTTAAGTTCCCTCATCCACCATAGAAAAGGGAGGATCCTCCGACCAGACAGGTGTTGTGTCTGGCGGGCAACTGCCCAACGATTGATGTTGGGTTCTTGTATATATGTCCACTGCACGGTAAGCTTTAATTGCGCGATGCAGGATTTATGTGACGTCTGTCTGACGTCAGGTCTTTGATGCGTAGTTCGCATGTGGCGATGTAGATACCGCCACAAAGCTGACTAAATATTTGAGTATAGTTACCCTTTAGTAATTAATAACAATACCAGGTCAAATAGGAAGGCCTGCTACAATCTTCAAAAACAATAATATAATCTGTTACTATTACTATTAATAACTAATACCCACATACAATTCAGTTTAATAATTAAAAGCTCATCAAACCACCTTTAGTGAAAACAGAGTTGTTTGTGAATAATGAATGTGACCCCAAGTCATTTTGTCCATAGCTGAAGTAGTGGGGTTACCAATACGTTAGAAAAACATTATATCAGGTGGTAGTTGGAATTTTTACAACTATTATGTTTCGATTAATTGAATTTTAATACAACAATAAGCTTCTGTGTATGATCTATTTCTGAAAGACCAAAGGTTTTGTGTAAAGTTAACACCTACCATCTGTTGATAAGTGAATATTATAAATGCAAAAGTGAGTTTGTTTGTTTGTTTGTAACGCTTTCACGCTAATCCGGTTGAACGGATTTGAGTTAAAATTGGCAAAGGGGTAGACCATGACCTGGAATAGGATATAGAATACTTTTTATCCCAATATTCTCACGGGAACGAGACTTACGCGGGTGACACCGCGGGGCGCAGCTGGTTATAAGTATAAGTCTGAAATCGCCAATCCACCTTCAGCAAGCATGGTGATCAATGCTCTGAATGAGAACAGACCATGGCACAGCAGACAACCACAGGTGGCCTTAATGTTATTGGGACCATTAATTTCTCTTGGTAAGAAAAACGAAACACGAAACAGTTTTACCATTGACAACTATAGGAGTCTTAGTAGGTAATAAATATCTTAAAAGAAGTACAGCATATATGTAGTAAATTCCAAGAGAATCCAGCTCGCGTCGTAGGCATGAACAGAGAATTCTAATTAGGTGGGTACGGAACACAATAGGTACATCAAGAATGGTTGCAGCATCACAATGTATGACTTGCTGTAGCTATCTTATTACGTGAGTACTACCATTGCTGAACAAACATTATTAAACACAAAAAATATGTAAAAGAAAATACGTTACATAATGGGTGATTTTTTGAGACGAGAAAAGTAGATATCTTAGCCGTTGCAGCTACAGGAAAACCTTTCTATTATCAAAATCTGTGAATGCAGTTAGCAATAAGATACTCAAATAGTTAATATCAGTTGATTTCCTTGCAAGAGATTATGCACTAGTGAAACTAGGTTTTGTACATCCGGTTTAGCTTTTGTTTCTCGTCCCCAAGCAGAGATTTTTTCAAGAAAAGCTTGGTTTTCTTAGATTTTTTTAGAAACGTAATAGGAAAACAAAACTTTTCTGAGCTAAATGAATATTGGTTTTCCTAAGTGCTCACTCACACGATGGGCATGCGTCAACGGCCGAAGCAAATGCAATTCAAATACACCAGTGCCGTAGAGTCTGTCCAACGAAAGCTGTCAAAGAAAAATGGCGGTAATTTAAAAAAATCAAGAGCTGTCAACCCACTGCATAAACAGAGTCGATACTAATTATTATTTAAGACATATTATGCGATACTTACATCGGTGTTTAATATTTATATAATAATTAGACATGTTTTATTGTATTTAGAAGTGAAGTAAAATATTCAACAGATAATAATTCGTGGTCAGCTTTCGTTGCAAAGACAACGTTGTTGTGGCAAGGTGTTACCATAATTTTGATAAAAAAAGAAAACGTTATTGTACTCTGTACAGAAAAGTAAATGCACAGTAGTGCAGTATAGTGCCTTGTTTAAATAAGTAATAGGTTTGTTATTAAACCTTTTTAAAATTGTCCAGTTTTTTAAAACAAAACTTTGACAGAACATTTTTTTCCTAATGAAAACCTACAATAATAATTGTAGAAGCCAGTAGTACGTACAAAATTAAATTCAATAAAGTTCTATTTTCCAACACTGCAAAAAATAAACAACACGTGGTACAGAGGCAGTGTATCGAGGGCCTGACTGCAATACAAACAGTGTCACGTTCGATGAACCGTCTCTAATTAACGGGAACTAAGAGCCTCCACAGACGAACGACTCAACTTTTGTTGTCAACACTGATGGGTTAATGCTGTGGGTAGCTTTAGTCTTATAGAAAAGTCTTTTTTAAGTTATACAATACAATATTTAGTACCTACTTACCGCTCAAATAAAGTATTGGTTTGAAAACCCATCGGCCGTTACCTCGGCGCTATCCAGTACGATATTTTACAATAAAAAGTTAGGATTCCATGTCAGCATCCCACTGTTCATACGACAGTATGAAACTGCTATGTGATTCCAAAATTATACAGTAAAATATTGTACTGATCATCGCCGTGTGAAATAGGCCATATTATCTTCAAAGATGAGGTTCTTTAATTAAATATGTTACAAATAGACATTTTCTTACTTTCAATAGACCTAATGAATCATGATATCATCCGCCTAGACTTTTCTCAACTATGTTGGGGTCGGCTTCCAGTCTAACAGGATGCAGCTATATACCAGTATTTTACATGGAGCTACTGCCTATCTGACCTCCACAGGATAGAATTATATATTTTTGAATATTAAAAGTGGATTTAATCTAAATTGCAATCCGATACAAGAGTGCAAATGACCCCATTCTTGACCACTGTACCAAATTGGGAACACTTAATAAATGTGGCTAGATAAAAAAAGTTTTGACAATAGTTAATATTTTGTTACTTTGCCGTGCAGTCGAGGGTGTGTTCTTTAGGTAATAACATCGGATTATACTAATTTATTCAAAAATCTTTCTTTTTGGATTCACTGAATTTCGTTATGCGGAGGACAGTACAGGTAAGCGTACTTTTGTTATTATTCTTTATTACTGATGATGAATATCGAGAATATTGTTTATATTTTCACAAAATAAATACATAACCTAACATGCAAATTTATTATATTGCAGTTATTTTACATGTATATAAAAATATAGTGACATAAATATTGGTGTGCCAATTTGGGCACAACAGCTACAGGTGTACTAAAAATTACCATTTTATTTACAGAATCAATATGAATTGCAGGCAATATTTTAGTGGCACTAATGTCTTCAGGGGCTTAGACGAAGCTATCCTGCTATTGTGCAATAGCAGAGAATAGTGACGACGACTTGGAGTATGATTTAGCTATCATTCCACCAGAGCCAAGTGTCGTGACTGACGAAGGAGAAGGTGATGATGTTGTGTAACTGAGTCACTTGAACGCTGAAAACTTGTTATCCCCAAACAAGTTTTCAGCGTTCAAGTGACTTATACTGTCGTGCCAATTACTATTCCGCCGAAGTATCGCCAGACACTACCTCAAAGATGTTCTGCTTGCCCTTCATCATCCAATATTGAAAGTTTACAGTTGGATAGGGGTTGTTCACGATCACGTCCCTGCTTCCAAAACAAGTGCGATGTGCTGTGTGCCATATCAGAGGCCGTTGGAGTTACAAGAAGTCCAAGAAAACCCTGTGTATTGTAAAATGGTGTTTCGCTCATTAGCACCCACAAGAAGCCATTGTGTCTATTTGGGAACACCCAAGTAATTTCATGAAAAAAAAAATTTTTTTTTTCTTTCTGTTTATTTACTCTTGTAGTTACTCAATTTTAATTAATAAAATAATTTTGAAAATACGCTCAATTGTTTTGATTTGGCCACTAATGGGTATTACGGAACAAACAAACAGTTTTCATACTCGATTAAAGTTAATATTATTTCAATACCACTGCCACGTTGAATCGGAATGCATTTCCTTAATTACTTCGCAGAATTTGTGCATCTCAACTACTAGTAACTACTAAATTCGATTATGCCCGAATTCAAATTCAAGCTCTTTGTGGTAAACAACTGACTTCTGTTCAATATTCCCGACATTTTAGCCTTCAAAATCCTTTGGCTAGCTCAAGATATTATCCTTTGTTGGAACTACGAATCTTGAATCCACGTTGAGCAATAATAATTGAGATAATAATCCTTGATATTAAAATTGGTTGAAAATATCTACTTCTCTATTTTGGCTATTATATTACAAACTCAAAGTTTTCTAACATGCAATAAAGTGCAGTGCAGACCACATTTAAAACACCACACTGCGCTGCAAAACACAGATTTCTGATATTGCTCAAAAAGCCGGTAAACTGAAGTGGGACTGGATAGGCCGCGTCTGCTGCATGCCCAAAGAGCTGTGGGCTACAGTAACCCACGACTCATTGGAGCCCTGGTAGAAGATGGTGGGACGAGCTGGACTAAACAAACAACTGACGCTGGAAGTCATGGGAGGTGGCCTTTGCCTGACAGTGGAAAGATGCAGACAAAATTAAAACAGTAACAGAATGCCTTTTGCGAACTATTGCGGGTTTGGTTGCATGGTGATAAACACACCATCTTCCCCACTGTGGTCTGCAATGAGTTAATTATTATTAAAGATAATAATATCCTCTGCCGAATATAGGACTTGCCCATAAACCAATGCCATCCGTGATCATGAAAGAACACTGCTTTAAACGCTGGGCTGACAAACGAGTGGTGCTCGCAGTATGTTATGCCCATTTTCTTGACATTATTGCCCGATTCGGTTGGGCACCGACTAAAATTGCTTTTACAAGATGGAGATATTCGATAGTACGAACTGTCATATTATGTTGAACTTAGATTTTCGAATATGGAGCTTATAATATTATGAATATTATATAGCATATTCTAGCTGCCTTTTGAAAGAAGAAAAATGAGTATGTAAGTCGTTATTGTGGCAACAAAATAATGGTTTTTAACTAAAACTATATAATACAAAACAGGGTTTGTTAAGAAGTACCTACCGATATTATAATACTATGTACCTGTCGTGGACTGTATGTTGATGTTGATTGTGTTCTTTGAAATAAAAAGACTTCTTAATTTTCTTGATTTATTCCGGGAGATGTTGCTTGGTTGAGCGCTGGCGTCCGAATGCCGCTCTGAGCAAAACAGCGCTCCTTTTATACAATTTTCCTTAAGATTCTAAGTACCTACTTACTAACACTTATTAATATTTTCTTATTAGAATATCACAACTGTTGTCTATTTATGTTCCTTATACATAAATATCCCTTATTAGGTACCTTACATCATTATTTACTTATTTACTTACTTATTTAAGTACACTTTATGCTTTCATATTTAAAACGCTTACAACTTTGCAATGGGTGGGCCGATTCTAGTTATTTAAACGGGACAAGTGTTTTTAGGCTCCCCCCTGTCTATTGAAACAAAAAGCAAATGATTTGCTTCATAAACAAAAAAGTGCATTTTCAACTTACGTAATTATAAAATGTTCTACGTGTTCACAACTTCGAAATTTACTTTTACCAATCTAATTAGAATACTATATATGAGATTATACATACTCTTATTGGTATCCGACTAGACATAGAACTACTTATAAGATCTAGACTACTTACAAGATTCACTTTAGTTTTTGAAAATCACTTCACAAAATCACCTTAGGGTGTCCGCTACTTGCGCTATAGTGCCCTGACGGGGTCTTAACTTTGCACCGTTTACTATTTTCACTGATTCTAATTCAATGTCTAACACTTGTAACGCACGAATACACTGTCACTTATTGTTCGGTTTCGCCGCTACTTGTGCCACGGTGCACCAGATAGGGTCTCACTGACGTTTTTCTTTCAGCACGCTCGGCGTCCACTACATTTCTCCCCCCGGCGCAGCTCGCGTAGCCTCTTCAATCTTCATTACAACGACGAGCTTGCTCACGGGGCGTCGGAAGGTGCCGGTCCTGGTGCGCACCTCGACGACCCTGATGCCGCCGTCCGGTCCGCAGTGCGTGCGCTCGACGACTCCCATCGGCCAGGTGTTCCGGGGCAGCGTGTTGTCGACCACGAGGACTACGTCGCCTGCTTGCATTGGTCGCGCGTCGCTTCGCGGCTCGCCGCGAGGTACCAAAGTGGGAAGGTACTCGCGTAGCCAGCGTCGCCAGAAGTGGTCAGCGAGCGCCTGACTAGCTCGCCAGGTTCTTCTGTCAGCCTCGTCGCAGGGTCCCGTCGTTGGCAGCCCGTCTGATGACCCCAACAGGAAGTGGTTGGGGGTCAGGGCCTCGGGGTCGCTTGGGTTCACGCTGACGTGGGTCAGCGGTCTTGCGTTGATGGAGAACTCAGCTTCTGTTAGCAGGGTTCTCAGGACTTCTTCAGCCGGTGCTTTCTCCCGCAGGGTGACGCTGAGAGCAGTCTTCATGGAACGCACCATGCGCTCCCACGCGCCGCCTTGGTTGGGCGCGCCAGGAGGTATGAAGCGCCACTCCATTCGATGCAGGAGCCCCTCGTCTCGCAGGGCAGGCATCCACTCGGTGTAGGCGCTGCGAAGCTCTTGATCAGCCCCGCGGAAGTTGGTCGCGTTGTCGGAGTACATCAGCTTCGGCCAGCCTCTGCGCGCAGCCATACGTCTCAGCGCCATGATTGCTGAGTCGGTGGAGAGCGATGTGACGAGCTCGATGTGCACGGCGCGTGAAGTGAGGCACGTAAAGAGTGCGCCCCACCTCTTCTCTCGGCGACGCCCCACCTTGACCATCATTGGCCCGAAGTAATCCACCCCGCAATTGGTAAACGGGCGGTGGAACGGGTCGAGGCGGGCACGTGGTAGGTCCCCTGTAGCCGGTGGCTGCGGCGTCGCTCGTCGTCTTCGGCAGAAGGCGCAGTTCTTCTCTACGGCGCGCACTGTGGGTCGCAGATGAATGACCCAGTAGCGCTGCCGAAGGTCGTTCGTGACACGCTCCCTGTTGGCGTGTCCCGCTGCGCAGTGCTCCCGCAGTACAAGGAGCTTGGTCAGCTGATGTCGGCCGTCCAGTATGACTGGCCGTTTTGCTTCAGTCGGCGCGGAGGAGGCCTCAATTCGGCCCCGTACCTTGAGGACACCATCTTCCAGCACTGGATCCAGTCGATACAAGCGACTCGTCTTCATCATTGGACGAGCAGACCGGATCCTCTTCATCTCTTCCCCGAAGCTGTCTTCTTGAGCCTGCCTTATCAGCTCGGCCTCGGCGCGCTGGATGTGACGATGTTCCATTGCTGTTGCTTTCTTCCGGCAGATGTCGGTGAAAGCGATGGCCCTCGCAGTGGCCCTCACCAACACCTCGTACTTGGAGAAGCGGGCTGGATCTGGCAGCCAGCTATCCTCTTCTTTCTTCTCTGCGACGTGTAGAACCTCTTCTTCCTCTGGCTCGTTCGTCGCTGCTGCGGGCCACTGCTCTTCCGGTAGGTACAGGAAGTCTGGCCCCTGGAACCAACGATCCTTTTCGTTGATAGGCGTGTCGACTAGCCGGGTGGCGTCGTCGGCGACGTTGCTAGCTGTGGGTAGCCAACGCCAATCTTCTTTCTTCGTTAGCTCGGCGATCTCCCCCAGGCGGTGCGCGACGAATGGTGTGTACCGCCGCATGTCGTGATGAATCCAGTGCACCACGGTTGTAGAGTCGGTCCAGTAGGTCGTCCGGCTCACTTCGATGCGATGCTCCTTCCTGATAGTGTCAGCCAATCTTGCCCCGATGACCGCCGCTTGTAGTTCCAGGCGAGGTATAGTCTGGATCCGACGAGGCGCTACCTTGGCCTTCGCTGCTACCAGCACGACGTCCACGCTTCCATCGACGTTCTTGACTCTCCAGTAGGCCACGGTCGCGTAGGCTTGCTCACTGGCGTCGCATAGGATGTGTAGATCGATGCGCTCGTACTTCTTCTTCAGGTAGCATCTCGGCAGTCGGAGTTGGGTGAGCTCGTTCAGGTGAGCGAGCCAAGACGCGAACAGCTCGTTCTCTTCATCCGGTACTTGCTCGTCCCACGTTATCTGGAGTCGCCATAAGCTCTGTAGTATTATCTTCGATCGTATTGTGTAGTGGCTCAGCAATCCCAGCGGGTCGTAGATAGACATCACTGCACTGAGGGCTTCACGCTTCGTCGGTGCGCGGCTTCTTGCACGTACTTCGGCCGGAACTCTATTCATTGATGTGTTGAATCCCAGCTCATCTCGCTCCGCGTTCCAGTACAGCCCCAAGATCTTGCTCTCGGGCTGCTCTCCCCCCAGTTGTGTGGGAGAGGTGGCGTGTAGCTCCGGTGGCACGTCGCGTAGCACCGTCCTGTCGTTGGAGCTCCATCCTCGCAGCGTGAACCCGGCGTGCGCGTGCACCGCTCTTGTTTCTTCGACCGCCTTCCATGCTTCTTCTGTGTTCTCGTAGCTGGCCACTAAGTCATCCATGTAATGACTCTTCTGGATCGCTTCTAGCGCGCGTGGACACTCCTGCCCGTATACGTCTGCGTTGTAGTCGCGGACGAAGTGGGCCATGTACGGGGAGCTCGCTGCGCCGAAGATCATACTCGTCATCTTGTATTTCTTCGGAGGCTCTTCTCTATTGTTGCCTCTCCACAGGAACTGCTGCGCTGGTTGGTCTTCCGGCCTTATCTTGATCCTCAGGAACATCTCTTGCACGTCCGCTGTGATCGCCACCGCCCGCTCGCGGAATCGAAAGAGGATTCCTGGCAGTGACAGCAGTAGGTCGGGTCCCTCCAGCAGTTCGTCGTTCAAACATACGCCGCTGCTCTTCGCTGCTGCGTCGAATACCAGCCGATATTTGCCGGGCTTGTTCGGGTTCTGCACGGCGAAGTGTGGCAGGTACCAGCAGACGGCGCTCTTCTCTTCGGATCCGTCGCACGGCGCCGCATATCCCTTGTCCAACAGATTAGTGATCTGCTTGGAGTACTCGCCAGCGAACTCTGCATCCGAGTCCATCTTCTGTTCGATTTTTCGTAGCCGCCGGAACGCTTGCCCGTAGCTCGACGGCATGGAGACATCATCTCGTCTCCATGGTAGCCCCACCTCGTAGCCGGAGTCAATCTTCTTTGTCGTTTTCCCGACTATCTTGATGGCTCGTAGATCGGCGTCCTTGATCCTCGGTTTTCCTTGTATTCCGAGGGAGTCGATCTTGAAATGGCCTTCCACTAAGTCGTGAAGTCCCTGGCTGCTTGGCTCCGTTGTCCGGTCAGGCTCGTAGACGTGTAGCACGTTTCCCTCTTGGTAGATGACGTTGCGTGGTGCGGTTCCGTGCACCACCCATCCCAGCTGTGTTCTTGATGCGGCGGGTTGATTAGGCTCGCCGATTCGGAGCTCGCGGGACACGATGCACTCCCAGTGGTCTGTTCCCACTAGAAGCCCTGGGCGCGCCTTCTCGTAGCACACCTCCTCTGGCGTCAGGTCCCTTAGATGCTCGTAGTCCAACAGATTGTCTGGAATAGACTGCTGGTGCAGACGAAGATTCTTCATGGTCCTCGCTCTGACTTTGTAGCTGCCTTCGCTCTTCAGTCCTCTGACATGGACGTTGACCAGCTGACTCTCTGCTTCTTGCTGCGACATGTTGACTCCGTTCAGGTGAAGTGGTTGCGATGGTCCCTCTGCTCCGATGCTCTCCGCCAGGTCCTTGTCGACGAGGGTGATGGTCGCTCCTTCATCCAGGAGAGCGTACGTTCTCGCCTCCCCCCGTGGTCCGGACACGACGATAGGGCACATCTTCAGTAGGACTGTTCTTGATCCGGCAGCTGATCGCGGCGCCACTGACATGACCGCTTCTTCTTTAGTAGTCTCTGCTGGTTTCGGATCTTCTTTCCTCACTTCCCTTGCTTGATGGAGGGTCGCATGATGTGGTCGGCTGCATTGGTCCACGCCGCATATCTTCGCTTTGCAGCTCGTGCGCCTGTGTTGCTTCTGGGCGCACTTGAAGCAAATTCCCTTTTCTTTTAGGAATTTCCATCGTTCGTCGATAGTCAGTGCCTTATACTTGGGGCACTGTGTCAGCATGTGAGCTTGTTCACATTTGGGACACTTATCCTTTTGCTCTTCCTCTCCTGCAGTAGTGTTGAACACGTTCGCCTTTTTCTTCAATGTTATGGTCGGTCGCGTTTCCTTCTTCAGACTTGCAGCGCATGTAGCCGGAGCGTAAGTGTAGCGCAACGCCCGGTCCGCTTCGCGCATCAGGAATCGAGACATGACGACAATCTCCGGGTCCGTGGTTCCTTCGTGATCGTAGGCATAGTCGCACCAACGGGATCGGATATGCGGGCTCAGCTTGTCCAACACTTCTCTTGTCATCAGGGGGTTGAATAAGTATCCTCTTCGGTCGATCGTCTTCAACACGCAGATAATGTTCTGCAGCTTGATCGCGAAGCTGTTGAGCTCGGCCGCCGAGGTTCCAGGTTTCGGCAGCTTCTTGAGGTCTTCCAGCGCTTTGTCGATGATCACTTCAGGCCGCCCGAAGCACTGCTCGAGGGTTTTCATGATGACGTCCGGGTCCGTGGCCGTATGTAGAAGAGCGGCCACTGCATCCCTTGCCTCTCCCTTGAGGCAGCTCCTTAGTCGCTGGACGTTCTCTGCTGCTGATATTTGATACATGTTAGTTGTATCTCGTACTGCCGCTTTAAATGGCAGCCACTCGTTGGCCGCTCCGGTGAACGTCGGCAGGTCCGTGTTCCGAGGCCTGGGCCGGGCCATCTTCTCCAATGTGGCCGCCAGGTGCTCGATGCTGCTTCTGTTCCTTGTCGGAGTCGGTGATCTTGTTCGTTGAACCTCGAAGCGCAGCTGTTTCTGTTCTTCGCGGGTTCCTTCTTCTCTGGTATCCTCCCCCCGTGTGTCGAGGGGGTTGGTCCGGAGCCAGTCGTCCACTTTTCTATGTGGTTCTTCTCGAGGAGGGGCGGCTTCTTCTTCGTGGACGCTCTCGTCGTCATTGATCACGGAGACTTCTACTGCTAGCCGCTTCTTGACGAGATCAGCTTCCAGTTCCAGTTCTCTTCTTCTTATCGCTGCTAGCTTCTCTGCTGCTTCCAGTTCCGCTACTCGTAGCCGCGTTGTCACACTCGTCGTTGATCTTGCTGATCGGGTGGGTGACGCCAATCTCTTCGTTGCTTGAATGCCTGAAGGTCCTGCTGTGCTGGTGTCCGCTGGCTTGGAGAATGGTGATGCCGGCGGGTCCAGTGAGATTCTTCTTAGCCGCTCCTTTTCGATCAGCTCCACTTCCCTGCGTCGCGCCTCTTGCTGCAACAGGATGCGTCGCTGGTCTTCCATCTCGGCTGCGTCTCCTTGGCTCCTTGTGACCACCATCTCTTCGTCACGTTCGGTTCAGCTCGTTCGGTTCAGGCTTCACAATCGGCAATGCTTCGTTTTCAGCTTCTAATCGGCAACTGTTCAGCAGCTTCAGCTTCAGTTCGGCGACTTTCCGGCTCGGCTCCGTCGATCCTCTTCAATCTGGGTCGGCAGCTTCCGGCACGGCTTCAGTTCGGCGATTGTTCAGCAGCTTCAGCTTCTAATCTGCAACTGTTCGGCAGCTTCAGCTTCAGGTCGGTAACTTTCCGGCTCGGCTTGGTCGATCCTCTTCAGTTAGGGTCGGCAGCTTCCGGCACGGCTTCAGTTCGGCAACGCTTCAGCTTCGGTTTCAGTCTGCAGCTTCTTCCGCAGCTTCAGCTTCAGGTTCGCAACTTCCCGGCTCGGCTACGTCGATCCTCTTCAATCTGGGTCGGCCGCTTCCGGCACGGCTTCAGTTCGGCGATGCTTCAGCTTCAGCTTCAGTCTGCAGTTTCTTGAGGGTATGATGGGTCGGCACACTCGTACTTCGGCACGACGTCGTCTTGATGATGTTGACACGATGGGCTGATGACGATACTTCAACTCGGCGATCGTTCTATACGTCGGGTTGTCACGTCGTGTGGCGCGTCGGTCAACTCGTCGAGCGATCGGTCGGGTGACTAGTCCGACCGGTCGAGGTTGAAACCCACACGCAACGCAGGTTCAAACCGGATCCGGATACCGTTCTTCGCTCTTGCTGCGTGATTCGTTGTTCCTCTTCACGGTTCTTCCTTGCAGCAATATCTTGAGGTGGCGGGTTTCTTCGTTCTTGAAATATCCGGCTCGAAGGACCAGAATGTCGTGGACTGTATGTTGATGTTGATTGTGTTCTTTGAAATAAAAAGACTTCTTAATTTTCTTGATTTATTCCGGGAGATGTTGCTTGGTTGAGCGCTGGCGTCCGAATGCCGCTCTGAGCAAAACAGCGCTCCTTTTATACAATTTTCCTTAAGATTCTAAGTACCTACTTACTAACACTTATTAATATTTTCTTATTAGAATATCACAACTGTTGTCTATTTATGTTCCTTATACATAAATATCCCTTATTAGGTACCTTACATCATTATTTACTTATTTACTTACTTATTTAAGTACACTTTATGCTTTCATATTTAAAACGCTTACAACTTTGCAATGGGTGGGCCGATTCTAGTTATTTAAACGGGACAAGTGTTTTTAGGCTCCCCCCTGTCTATTGAAACAAAAAGCAAATGATTTGCTTCATAAACAAAAAAGTGCATTTTCAACTTACGTAATTATAAAATGTTCTACGTGTTCACAACTTCGAAATTTACTTTTACCAATCTAATTAGAATACTATATATGAGATTATACATACTCTTATTGGTATCCGACTAGACATAGAACTACTTATAAGATCTAGACTACTTACAAGATTCACTTTAGTTTTTGAAAATCACTTCACAAAATCACCTTAGGGTGTCCGCTACTTGCGCTATAGTGCCCTGACGGGGTCTTAACTTTGCACCGTTTACTATTTTCACTGATTCTAATTCAATGTCTAACACTTGTAACGCACGAATACACTGTCACTTATTGTTCGGTTTCGCCGCTACTTGTGCCACGGTGCACCAGATAGGGTCTCACTGACGTTTTTCTTTCAGCACGCTCGGCGTCCACTACAGTACCCCTTACAAAAATACAAGCTTAACGTCAAACAATGCATACTATGATTAAGCAAAAACAAACCTAAAAAAATTATTAATTAAAATAAAAAAAACTTAATATAAACCAAACTATAATTTCTCGCTCATATCGGTCCTACTCTACCGGAAGCTATACCGAAACAATATCTTGGAGATACTGCCATCTACGCTCCGCAAACAGGCTGTTGACCGCAGTATGAAGTTATTAATACACCTCCTGTACCGCAAGAAATACCTCTTGTGTATTTTGTCTCTTGACTCAAATGAAAGGTATTGAAAACGAGAAAAGAAAATTTATTACAGTTTGGAATAAAGAATTTTTATTTTTCTTATTTTAGTCCTGAACGGAAGTTTTTATTTTAAGACAACATAAATACATAACACAACTATTTACATTAGGTACTATTAATGGATTGATTCAAATAAACAATTAACTAAGATGGCGTCGAATTACTCCGAATCGCTGTCGGCTGATAACGTACCCAAGAGACTGGCGGCATTTCCACATTGTATGACAATGCTTAGCCTCTGACCAAGGTAAAAGCCAGCCCTTGGGTCACGGGAAGTGTCAAACATCCGTTTGGAGATTTCTTATATCGACTTAAACAGAGAATTCTGCATCGATTTCACCTTGCCTATGCTTAATAATATGTTATATCAATATAGCCAGAATAAAACCAGCAAAGGTTAATTCGACATTGAAGACGCTTCTTAATGATTGAATTCCACATTAAGAAAAAAATCTCCATCCACTAAATTGATATTTTTACCTAACTTTCAATGATTTTAATATTCGTGTGAGATTAAGAGACTTAAGATTCTCAGCCGAAGAACCCACATTATATTCTCAAAAAGTCTATACACAAAAATTAAATAGACTATTTAACAATACACCCAGGAGTTCCAGTAGGATCAGCCATTTAATGCACCGCGCACGTAACCAACACGCGACGCCTCAGATTCAGAAATTCTCACGAATACACCGCGGTGTGAATGAATCGATTTGTATTCTTTACTTGTGTTAAAGGTGTTATTAAAAGGATTCAATTATTTCAAAATTGAACATTGTGATAATGGATTTCAGCTATTTTCAGTTAAGTTTATATCATCACGTTTGTTTTCCTCGCAGGGTTCGGCAGAGGTGTAGGTATCTATAGTAAACCCACATTTTGCCAGGTATTTTTAATCCCCATGTAATAGGGGGCGAGCCTATTGCTATCAACCGGGTGCACATCCCGACTCCAAGCTACTACTGAAAAATTCCAGATGGAAAAACCCAATAGATAACACTTTTCAGTTAATTATAGGAAGTAGAAATCGAGATTTCAATATGCGGAGTAACAACAGCGTCTTTCATCAAGATTGACTTTCCTGTGAGGAATCATCAGAAATGACTCCATGTTCATAATAAAATTGGGCTTAAGAATGTAATAGATGATGAGTTTTTCTGTAACCACCCCGTGGTTACAGAAAACCACTTTATAGGATCTATTGTGAAAATCCAAACTGTCGTGGGAATGTATGAAAGACCAATGATTTTGATTTTGTATGACACGAAACACATGTGCCTAGTCGATCATGAAAAGAGAAACATCTAAACAATGTCGATCAAACGAAGAGGCAGATTAGCATTCATAAATTGATAACCATCCATAACATATCGAGACTCCTCCGTACCTCGGAAAGCACGTAAAGCCGTTGATCCCAGCTGTCTTAAGTAGGTAGATCTTTGGCAGTCGTTACGGGTCGTCAGAAGCCCGAAAGTCAGACAACCAGTCTTACCAAGGGGTATCGTATTGCCCTGTTACGGGGTTGTAGAGGTCAGATAGGCAGTCGCTTCATGTAAAATGATGGTATTCAGCTGCATCCGGTTAGACGGGAAGCCGACGTCAACACAGTTGGGAAAAGGCTAGGCAGATTGATATTTTAAGTACGTCAGTCAGATAGTATTGAGCACAGTTCATGATGCCGATAATTCAATTTATCGAGGCAGGTTGCATGTTCCATAACTCGTTTAGGAACTCAGCGATTGGCTGTAACTTCCCACTTAAGCCGAGTTATGGGCCCTTAAACAGTAATTTGCCTTGCTCCTGTCATGGAAAGTCAATTTCCCCAGTAATAGCTTGTGCAAGTAGTTTCATAATTGTTCTGAATTATAGTTATTGTTGGTCTATAATTAGAAGACAACCGCGAGAGTAACTCTGTCTGTCTGTCTGTTTGTTTGTTACCTTTTTTACGCCTTAAGGGTCGACTATAGGAAATCATGGTAAGGGTTTTGGATATGTTTATATAGAAAACTTAAAACAGTAGCCACAAAAAAAAAACGTCCGGCTATAATAGCTGAAGAGTTTGTGAAAAAATCAGGTTGGGCATAAACCTTGTTACAAAAGCACTGCCGTATTTTGATAACTTTGGCGTAAACAAGAAGTCACTCAATTAATATTATACTTAAATAAAGACAACAAAGAACCGTGAACCCACTGTTTTTTTACTTACGCTTGCCGGGGTTGGTCCGTGGATGGGTGATCAAGTGATCATCTTTACACACCGAGACTCCTCCGTGCCTCGGAAAGCACGTTAAGCCGTTGCTCCCGGCTGTCATTAGTAGATCTTTGACAGTCGTTACGGGTCGTCAGAAGCCCGAAAGTCTCACAAGCAGTCTTACCAGGGGTATCGTATGATGTTACACTGGGTTGTGGAGGTCAGATAGTCGCTCCATGTAAAATGCAGGTATTCAGCTGCATCCGGTTAGACTGGAAGCCGACCCCTACATAGTTGGGAAAAGGCTAGCCAGACCAGGACAGCATCATAGACAGTTAGCCTTACAACCAACGTTATGTAGGTATTATTTCCTCGAACGCATAAACCATTCCCATATAACCCGGAGTAAGGAAAGAGACTAAAAATGTTATTTCAGTTATGCTCCTTAATCCACATTGTACCCTGCAACACTGTAAGTCGGCAGGCGGCGCTTAGTGCACAAAGCACGTATACACTACGGCAAGTGGCTCGATTCTGGCATTCTACAGCATAAAGGCAAGGCATTCAACCTGTATCGGGTCAGTGCGGAGTCAGGAGGTTACGGATGTAATGCTTTGGCGACTTTAAAGAACACAATTACAGATGCGGACGTTTGAGAGTTAAATTTCTAGTATTTTCAAACTAGTTAACCAAAACTTCAGTTTTCCTCGATAGTCTTTTCGATATTAGATCTACGTGTATCCAGTTTGCAAACATGCAAATATTTGTTTTTGGAAAAAATACTTTAGCACACACACACATAAAATTCGGTTGTGCAACAACTTCAACGTTTTTATTGACTATTTACCATTACTACAATTTGATATTTTTTTAACATACCCATTTGAATCTGAAATTCCGATATGATGTGCCTTGAGGTGTCTAATATAAATTATAATAAAACATAAGTAATTGCGGCTATATTTAGTCTGTCCTGAGTTATTTTTTTTTTTATAATGACGTTTTGATCTCCTTGTTTTTCAAGAGTTTCAGTTACAAAAATCCAAAATAAATTGAATCTTTTAGTCGTTTTTCTAGAAGCAATGTCTATTAGCAGAATTTATTTGGATACAAGTCCACTGTATCTGCGGGCCTAAACCGGCCACAATAGCAATTCCTCTAAAAAGCAGTTCATTTCCTGAATGTCCAGCTGTCATTAGCAATTCCTCTAATTTGACTCAAAAGCAATTCATAATGTGTAGACCATTTTACGAATCTCCATAGAAAACTGTCAAACAGATGAATTATTTCGTAATATGAATTACACGCAGATCACGTTATGAATTATCAGTTTGTGACATTTTACGATGATTCATAATATATTCCTATTATGATTCTGCCCAAGTGACTGTTTTAAGCCCCGGGGTCACTATTTATTACAAAACTTTAGTTATTGTCGATAGTATTTTTGGTCGTTTTTCTGGAAGCAATGTCTATTAGCAGAATTTATTTGGATGCAACTGTTTACCCGTTCATGAGATGTCTCTCATGAACAGCCCCCCGATTTTTTTATATTACGAAAATTCAAAATCCTACGTTCAGCACTGGGCCTTCCCAAGCTCGTATGGTTTAGGAATAATAGCATAAAACTAGGCCAAACTACAGACGTGCTCTGTTTTAAACTGGCTAATGAGTATATGACTAGTTTTTTCAAGTTTTAACTTGGCAAACGGCCGGAATAAGTTTGTATGGAGAAAATAATGTAAAGCACGATACTTACGTACCTACCTGTTTTTTTAATGCTTTTGGAAATCATCAAAATTAAATGACTTCTCCCGCTCTGGGCGGAGCTGGTATCAGACTTTTACTGACTAAAAACCACCCGTGTATCTTCAGTTGCCTGCCTTTTTTCGGACTTTCCCGCGACCCTGGCAGGCATCGGTCCTAAGGCCGCTCGTTTTTTCCATCGGAACACGAACCGTGTTTTTCATATTTGTATGAATTGGACATCGATCCGGCGTCCGGTGCATGTGCACACATTCATTATAAACCATACACCACCGCGAATTCGGCGAAAAAAACGGTCTGTTGTCCGGTGACGTATACAAGCGGCCTTACGGACCCCGTCAAATGTGCTGACATCTCATTGAGGCGCGCCGTCGACCCGGGCCTGGTCCTTATCGGACGGCGAGCTTACGTACCTACCTGCTAGGAAGTTCATTCGAACAAAATTTGCAACAGAATAGTACCGTGGAAAACTGGAAATACTCGGAAAGGTGAGTTCGATTCCTGAACGGGTCAAATATTTTAATGACTTATATTGTTGATCCGACGGTAGCTGCATGTTTCTGAAACTTGACTTTGTGATGTACTGAAAAAGCACTCTGGAGATATTTTTTAACTTTACCTAATTTCAAACTTTTGGTGCAATCAGGGTTATTGCTTGTTAAGCAACTTGGTACATTGCATCAGTTTGGCGTTTTATAGCCAGTTCATACAACTGTCAAAAAATTACGTACAAAACTCAGTACCCTGTACCACAAACTTTCCACACTAAATAAGTTAAATAATTATCAATATTTTGTTTATAATTCTGGGAACAGGATAAAGAGTATCCCATTCTCATAACGATCCGGTTATAAACTCAGTTCACGCCGCGATCCTGATTCTTAGAGTCAATAAATAAAGTGGTGGCGCCGGCCCTGCCTACAAATAATACGAATAGACACCTTCAAGTTGGCAATAAATGGCTATGGCGGACACTGCCTCATATTTCACTTAATAATCCTGTTAGAGGTATTTTTAAGCCTAAAAGCTGTTGCCTACTTTTACTTACAAGGTATTTTTAACCGACTTCTTCAAAAAGGAGGAGGTTCTAAATACTACTGTATGTTTTTTTGTTTTTTGTTTTGTTTGTTTGTTACTCGATTTCTCCGCCAATTATGAATCGATTTTGATGATTCTTATTTTGTATGGTAGGGCATGCTTCCGAGGTGGTCCCATATAAATTTTATTAACTTTGCTTGTGTAGTTTTTGAGTTAGCTTCAATATTACGTATTTTTCCAACTTAGTTTATCTAGACGATGTTATCATTTACTCCTTCACTGTTATTTACATCAGCTAGTGGTATTAGAATTTGTGTGGGGTAGGTACCACAGCTAAAAAGTGAAAAATAAAAAAGATTTACAAAAAAAAACCGACTTCCAAAAAAAAAACACTCAAAACTGAAAAATTACTTTAATTTCGGAAGTCGGTGGTATAAAACGAAAACTGAAAAGCAAAGACACCGACTTCCGAAATTAAAGTTGTTTTTCCGGTTTAAGTGTTTTTTTTTGGAAGTCGGTTTTTATTTTTTGTATTTATTTTTTATTTTTTGTGTAGTCGTATCTAAAAAACTAATTTAAATGTGTGATAAAAAGTTCATGGTGAAAAAAAAACCTCGGTGGAAGGTGGAAGTTGTTGGCGTTTTATACTTATTTAAATAATCCATGCTAATATTATAATGCGAAAGTAACTCTTTCTGTTAGTCTGTCTGTCTGTTTATCTGTTGGTTAACATTTCACGCCTAAACCACTGTACTGATCGGTATACAATTTGGCAGATAGCCTGGGAGCTGGCTAAGTACATAAATTGGTTTTCTTTCTCGATATGTGGGTTAAAAAATATGAAAACTAAAATAATCACAGACGAATTCGCGGGCAAAAGCTAGTGATAGATAAATAAAAAACCGGCCAAGTAGGAGTCGGACTCGCACATGAAGGGTTCCGTAACACAGAACAATAAATATTTAGGAATAAAAAACACGTTTCTTGTATATAACTTTATTTTAAGTTTATTATTTTTTGTTATATCGGCAATAGAAATTTAGGACTATGAGGATTGAGGTGATTCCCCAGTGTGAATGCGCATTCGCTGCATGCTGGTGGTCAGGATACCCGTTGAAGCCTCGGGTGTTGGCTTGGCTGTGTGACTCGCCTCACTGAAAGCTGGCGGGAGTGATGATGATGACGTCACGCTGGATTAGTCGCACGAAGGCTGCGCTGATGTTCATATTCGGGGTCACCAATTTAGGGGTATGAGGAACAGGGTGTAAAGTTCACTCATCCACCATAGAAAAGGGAGGATCCTCCGACCAGACGGGTGTTGTGTCTGGCGGGCAACTGCCCAACGATTGATGTTGGGTTCTTGTATATATGTCCACTGCACGGTAAACTTTAATTGCGCGATGCAGGATTAATGTGACGTCAGGATTTTTGTGTGACGTCAGGTCTTTGATGCGTAGTTCGTATGTGGCGATGTAGATACCGCCACAGAAATACACAATCTGTGATAACTTCGACTGTCTACCTATTACGGTTCATGAGATACAACCCGCTGACAGGCAGACGGAGAGCGGAAGCTTAGTAATAGGTTCCGTTTGGCATCCTTCGGGTACATAACCCTGAAAATAATACTAAGGTATTATAGTGTCGAAGCAAATCAACAACTGTTATTCTAATCTTGAGTACTTACATTCCGTGTCGCAACTTATGAGATGTCCTAAAAGCTAATGCCAGTCTTAAAATTTATTTAGGCAAATGAGAGTTTAGGGAGGATTTACAGCTAAGGAGGGCTTCCCCTCGGGTGAGTTCATAATTAGACCCCTTGGTCGTGTCGACGGCTCCCCCTTTTATGTACAATTGGTTGCATATTTTGCATAGGGGGAAAATGGCTCAGTGAAAGGTTATTTAGAAATGTGTCACGAGGAGAATCTTGAGGTCGTATTAATAAAATACATCATAATAAACTTATGCCTTTTTCCCAACGCAGAAAGTACAGAACACCACCTACGCTACGATCCTTATCTACCTATTTCTTTTCGTTCATACATCAGAGGGCCTAGACAAGTTACAATCGCTTCGAAAGTTTTTCGTATTTCTATAACGACTTTCAACAGAATTGACATAAGCTTTTCGATAGCTTATGTCAGTCCAATACATTTTTGCCTTTTCCATCATCGTCATCGCTGATAGAATGTCACTTTGTTTAGGGCCTCTGGGCCTCTGGGGTCTCTCTATGTCCAAAAGTAATTGATCAGTCTAATAGTGACGAATCTCGGATTTCTTGCTTAGAGAGCAGACCCCTGCATCATTAAATAATTGCAATGTTTGTAAAGAATAATAGAAGAAAAGCGAGGAGCTCGTGGCTAAAGTAATAACAGCCGCACGGGTCTATCCATCACGTTGCCGGGGTTGGTCTGTGGATGGGTGACCATCTTTACATATCGAGACTGCTCCGTGCCTCAGAAAGCACGTTAAGCCGTTGGTCCCGGCTGTGCTTCGTGGATCTTTGACAGTCGTTACGGGTCGTCAGAAGCCCGAAAGTCTGACAACCAGTCTTACCAAGGGGTATCGTATTGCCCAGTTACGGGGTTGTGGAGGTCGGATAGGTAGTTGCTCCATGTAAAATGCTGGTATTCAGTATCCGGTTAGACTGGAAGTCGACCCAACATAGTTGGGAACAAGCTAGGCTGATAGATCGATGTTTGTAAAGAATAATTATTACCTACTTATTAACCCTACATAACTATCAATGTATGAAACATGATTTATTTTATTGGGCTTTTATAACGACACCCTTGTTGACTGGATCTCTATATTTCTTTGTTTATGTACGGTGTTTGGCACGAGTTAGCGTTGTTTTGCTCAGAATGGAAAAAATATGAGGAATCTTTTGCCCGGCTGTGAGAAAGGAGGAGCTAATTTTAATAATAACTGATGTAATGCAAGATGTATAAATCCTAACTAATATTATAAATGCGAAAGTGAGTTTGATTGTTTATTTGTTACGCTTTCACGCTAAATCGGCTGAACAAAATTGGATGAAATTTGGCACAGGGGTAGACCATGATCCGGAATAGGACATAGGATTTTTATTCTGATATTTCTACGGGATCGAGACTTACGCAGGTGAAACCGCGGGGCGCAGCTAGTAGGCAATAATCCGATATATATATCAAACCATCAGTTCCATGCTTTAAATTGCCTTAGGCCCTTTGTACACGTACGTTTTTCTTGCCGTGAAAAACTACGGTTTATTTACCGGGTGTAGGCTCGGTCATCAGTGTTATAAGCGACATGGAAGCTCGTTGACGGTGCCGTTTTTTCTCCCGCGCGGTTTATATGCCGTAACGCACAGAAACCCAGCCGTTTACAGAGGGCCTTTTAGGTCTATTTAAAAGATGGCGCTTTGATTATAAATCAATCACGTATGTAAACTCCTTTTATATCTTCAAGCACAAACAAATATTCGTTTCGATATTGGAAATTCGAGAGCTACATTTAAACTGAAGTTAAAATATTTTCTGTTGGGTTAAGTCGTGCCAAGCAATCGGACCCTATCTCAACTGAATATTGATGCCGCCGGCAAGACCGCAATTTTGAAACATCAATCGGCAAGTTTATACATAGGTACGGCCTACAGGATTCAGAGAATTGACATCGTTTCTAATAGATTAAATATTTGATTTTAATTTGTAGCTTGTTATATTATAACTTGTAAGACTTTAGATGCAGATTATTTCAGGGAGATCAACTTAATTTATGTATGCAAATAATTTTTTGCTAGTTTTCTTAAAGCTGTCTATTTTATTTATATCACTTACTTTGAAAATACTGACGGATTTTAATTTTACACATCGTACATATAGTCAGTTAAAAAGATGTCCAAAAAAAAAAATTCATAAGGTGATACATATTTACCTACATATTATTTATGTAACATACGATAACAGACTTAAAATTGATTTAAATATTTAAAAGAAATGTATCCAGTGAAACACATAAAGGCTCCCCCCACAAACAGGCGCCACGCGACTTTAACAAAACAATTTCTGAGAAAACTTCAGGGTAGAACGGCGCGGCGGTGTCACGTCGCGCGACGAGTCGCGCCAGTCTGCACGAGACTTAAAACTATCTTGTTTCATCATAGTGGCAGGTAGAATATATCTACTAGAATAACTACTTTCCCTCTGTTCTAGAAGTACAATCATACAATATCGTTATTAGTGAGAAAGGCCAGGTGCTCAGTAATCGAAGGCACATTGCAACTCTATTAAAAAAACAGAAACCGACAAGAAAGCCAGTTTGCATTTTATCGACTATTCAATTAATATTTTATTGTCTTCTACAGCCAGGTTAATAATTGGTTATCAAATTGACACACTACGTCAACTTGCCGTGTTGTATCGATTTGAATATTATACCTACGGGCAAATATCTTCCTTGAGTTTATTATACATAAAGTCTGTTTTTTAATCTCGTAGACAAATGTGACACTTCGAGTGATTGTTGTTTGTTTTTCAATATGGTTTTTGACATTTGCCCCTGTCAAATTAGTCTACGAGATTAAAAAACAGACTTTAGTTAAGAAAAACCTACAAAAATATCAGCCTTTCACCGCAGGTTCTACTGTAGGGCAGATCTTTTCATACAACAAAGTACGAGTGTTGATCCAGTATAGAAAAATCAAGTAACCCTGGCTTGCCTGTCAAAACATTGTTATTTATTAGCCAACACATACATAATAATATATAATAACATACATATAATATATCTTCTTAGCTTCTCCATTAAATAGGTAACTGATTATACAGACAGGCTGTTGTAAGCAATTTAATGTCCATTCATGATATATTGTTGTCTTATTGGCAAACAGGGCACACATGCGGCTAACTTGGCTTGCCCAGCGACGCGACTCAACCACTAAGTACCTAGATAAACTACCTAAGTAGGTACTTGATTATGATCCGGGATAGTGCCCAATGTATGACCAGCCATTTATCTATGCCTTTTTCTTGTCGGCAAAAGGCAGAAACTGCAGTACTCCCCTGTTTAGTTTAGTATTAGCTTTACAGAAATATGAAATCGCCACCTGTCTTCAGCTAGCGTGGTGATCAATGCTCGTGCCTTCTCTATATTAGAAGAGGCTTGTGCATTACAGTGGGACAATAATAGGCTGGCATTGTGTGGGTAGTTATAATATAGTTTGTTTCAAGGTAATATCATAAAGATAACCCATTTAAATTGAAAAATCGCTCACTGTTTTCATACGGGACATGTTTTTTGAAACAGTTTTATTCAGTTTCGCACCTATCTAACTAACTCAAATCGTATTTTGTGCACGATATTTTTAACGTTGAATAAAGTCCCCACTTTTTTTTATGTTGCGAAATCATCAAATGACTTTTCCCGCTCTGGGTGGAGCGGGAGGGTGTGTCAGACTCTTACTGACTAAAACCCACCCGTGTTCCTTCAGTTGCCTATATGTTGCCAGAGGCCACGGTATTCCTTTTGGACTTTCCCGCAACCCTGGCAGGCGTCAAATGTGCTGACATCTCTTTGAGGCGCGCGTGGAACACAACGCGTTGTCGACACGGGCCTCCTGCGGCGGCAAGGGGCGTGAGAAAAATAACCCATAACAGTTTTTTTTTGAAATTTTGCACGACTTTGTATAAAATCAACTAAATGTAATTTAATATCACATCCGAATTCCCGAAGGGGCATAGCACATCCACATTCACAAGGTTAATTTCTCAGTTCATAATGGTAACTGACCCAAGATCAAACCAAGAACCCCACGGTCAGCAGTCGCACTTTGTATCGCCAGACCATCGAGGCAGTCAAACAAGCAATCACTACTCAACATTTAAGACCCAATTTTCACCGAACGTCTGTCTCCAAGATTAGATCCAACTGTCAAAGTCCGAAGCGAGACACAATATGGCGTAAGCTGGTAAACGAAATAGACATGGTTTGTTACGAAAGTATCGGATGAAAATATAAACAAATGGACCAGAAAAGTTAGCTGTGGATGCCAATTTTTAATGCTGCTTACAGATATAGTGTTTTGATTTGATTATTTGAAAACCCCTTTGTGGTCGGGGTCGGTCGGATGAATAGAAAATGCTTCCTTGATGGTTTTATCATTTTATTCTCCCGCCCTTCTGTGTTCTTCTTGCACCAGACGCCACAGAGCTTTCCACCGATGGAGGAGTTCGTACACCGCGGACTATAAATTCTAATTTTAAATCACCGTAAAGATGTATAATTTCATTTGACAATAAAATTGAGGTTAATTGTATTATCCTCAATTTTCGTCGATGATGTCTCAATTACAATTTAAAAATGTTATACAAAGTGGTGAGATTGCGTAAGAATTGAACCCGAACTGGGTTTGATTACACTTTTTTCAGATACTTTTGGCACAGAGTGTATACGTAGACGTTTTAAACTTCATAGTTTCATTGAGACGTCACTTTCAGTTCGCATCCATTCTAGGATTAAGATGAATACAGTCCGGTCCGAAGTCACCGGTGGCGGCCATTTGCAAAAACTGAAGCTTCGAAACTAATTTCAGATACGATTTTAACTATAGTCTCATAGATGTTCCGTCTAGTGTTTGTAGGATTGCTGAACCTGCCTTCGATTTGCGTTTGTTTTTACTTAGATTCTATATAATATTTTGTAAGTCCTCGTAAGATAGCAAGGACGGTAATAAGGAGTAACTGAAATTCTATACATGTATGGGTAGGTACTTTTCCTTATTTTGGAGAAAAATCATTTTGTTAGAGGCATATTTCAGCAGGCTTTCTCATGGTGCGCGTAGCATAGGCTCTGAGACGGTTAGACAAGTTCAAAGGGGGCTCCTCTATTCCCAGCAGTAGAATATTGACGATGAAAAATAAAGCTTTAAGTTTAGAAGCTATTACTTGGGACAAACACAGGCAAAGTTTCACATTGTCGACATAGCAACTTACTAGTCCTGTTTCGAATGCCTCCTTGACTCCAAAATACTATACAGCCAGTACTCACAAAGCAACGAATTTAATCTGCCTTCTTTAAAAATATCAAACTCCAAATCCCTCTATTTATAATATTTCAAAGATCAATGGATTTAATGCACTTATGCATCGCTGGAGTTACTTCCGATTTCGAATGCTATTCGAACATAGGACGCCGGGAAGATACTAACGTCTTTTGTATTCACTGGATTTTACGATACCTACTGAATATTTTATTGAACATAAAAATAACAAAGTAAGGTGGATAATGTTGGAAAGGTTCTATTGATATTTGTGTGGAACTGAGTAATTGAATTGTAAATATAGATTTGTTTGTTAATATAAAAGTATTTATAGATTTAGAGCAGTGGTGGCCCAGTGGTAACGACCGCGACTTATAAGGGTTGTAGGGGGTGGACTTCAACCCTGATAGGCGCTTACTAAAAAATTCCTCACCACTGCTTTCAAAACTTAAGGAAAACGTTGAGAGGAAACCGGTATATCTTAGAATAAAAAATTCGAAGACGTGTGACATCCACCAACCTGCACTGGGCCCGGGTGGTGGATTACGGCACGCACTCTTTCACCGAGATGAGGCTTATGTGTGTCCCAGCAGTGGGAATATTATGATTATGAAAAGTATTTATGGTGGACTATGGAAGTACTTACAAGCTATGGGCCATCGACCACGACCGCTTTCAAAAGTAACGTGTACAACCAATCACAGACTAATTAATAACACGTTAGTAACTCGCGTCGTGTACGGACCACGACTGAAATTATAGTGTTGTGACACACACAAGAGCTTATTAGATGGCCCAAAATTGTAGAAACCAACCATAGATATAGAATAAAATATCCTCTTTCACATAGTCTGTTTCTGTTTATTTTTTCCAATTGGCGCCGCAGATAAAGGTAAAAATAGTTATTTTTCAGGTTTATTCAATTTCCAAATCTGCGAGAACGACTGGAGGTAAAAAAGACGATAGCTATTTAAATTCCAATGGGATTTAATCCCGATGAGGGAGTCGTTTGAGTTGTCTGTTGAGAAATGAAGTTATTTTATTGATTGGTTGTGAAATCATGATAGAAAGTGCCTAGCCCTGCTGCTTGCTAGAAGAATGATTCTAATCAGGCTAAAAAAAAACCTTTGATGTCTATACCTACCATTATCATAATAAGGTATTTTGTTGTTGATTTCAGACTACTGATAGCATTGTATCCATAGTAATGTCAAAGGTAAACTGGACTAATGAATATACGTGCTTTTCGGGGCATGGAGGGATCTCGTTATCCAGACTGATTGCGGCAAATTGCTGATCGGGTAGTTACTAAAATAAAAAAATTAAAACTAGTGCCTGTATTAGGAACAGTGCCTAGATTACTCTAATGGTCACGTCTCTCTCTAGAGACAGGAAACTCCTAACAATACACGCCAAGTACGACCGCTTTCTTTCTTGATTTAGAATGTGGTGCTGTTCCACAAACGATACAGCACTTCATGTCATGTCCAGCGTGTACTGTTGCTTACACGTTATAGGAACTGATGGGTACTACTGAGGGCGCAAAACTCTGTGCACAATTTAGATTGCCAAGGACACGCTAAGAGGAAAAATCAAGCCGTAAAATCATAAACTTATAAATGTTTGCGATCTATGCAATGCTTCGTCTAAATTCAGAAGGAACCGTTCAAGCTGTCTGTGGTCTATATTTTTAGACGATAACAAACTGGCACAGTTCGTTAAGGCTGCTCAGACATTCCAGAAATAGCAGGTTTGAAGTTTGTTGATATTTTTTTGTTATTTTAAACAACCCTACTATGTCTTTATATTCGATGACATCTTAGACCCTAGACAAAGTGACATTCTATCAGCGATAACGATGATGGAAAAGGCAAAAATGTATAGGATTGACATAAGCTATCGAAAAGCTTATGTCAATCCTTTTGATAGTCGTTGTAGAAATACGAAACGCTTTCAAAGCGATTGTCACTTGTCTAGGCCCTCTGTTGTACTAATGTTGATTTCCAGTTTCCTACATGTTATTATAAGCTAGACGCACATAATTATTATGAATTCTTTGTCCAAACACCGTAGTGTTGTATTTGCTGTGTAGTAACGCTATGTTTGGGAACACGCGGGTCAAGTAGTTAGGTGAAAATACGCTTGTAAAAAAAATACAAATAGTTAATAATATTCTATTCCGTGTGTTTTTAGATAACATTCGTGAGCACTTTTTTCTTGTCTTATACTTAGTCATTTTATCTCAACTTCTCAGTAGCTGGTAGGCAGAAGTTGAGATAGGTTATTAATAGATAGGGTAATAAATTATCTTCTAAGGTCTCAGGTAATGGATAATGAGCAATGGCTTTATAGCTCAGAAAAAATCTCGACAAACAACTGACGGACTTCAAGCTAATTAAAAGTCTAATTTAACTTATTTTGAAATGACCTTTACCTACTTGACTCTAAAATCGGTCTTTTACCTACTGCTTTAGAACTTAATAATCGTGGTCTCTACCTCAAAAGCGGTGCCCATTAATTGAATAAAATGCATCGCTCAGAAATAGAATTGAGAATACCTACAGGGAAATTCAAATAATATAATAAATGATCTAATAAAATATAATACAAGTTTATTCAATTTTTTTTTTATAATGATATACATTTCTTATAGGCTATATTATTTTCTTGTGACACATGATTGAGACATCTGTAGCCGAACTAGGCGAAAGCCTGTAAATATCATTCTATAACTTAATGTACCTATGTAATTTATTGATGAACGAACATTGATTTGAAGCATTACCTAATAATTACTAACACATATGATTGTGGACAAAAGTTGTCTTAATAAATAAATATTTTTATTTTCTTCTTACCGATCAAATTCGCAACACCGTAATACGCTCCAAAACAGGCATCACTAATGATGGCGATAAATCTGCGAGATTGAAGTGGAGCTGGATGGGTTACAAAATAATATCGCCCAGGATCGTCAGTGGGTGCCGGAAGACGGGCATCGTTGCCGAGTCAGGAAACTCTGGCGTGACATGGGCGTGACGATCACGACTCTTTCTTTTCAGATTAACTGGAGACAAAACATAAAGAGAACTGCAAATATATGGAGACCTTTCTCCAGCAGTGGGATAGTAAAAATGTTTGTAGCGTAGCCGTCTAAAACGAGTCTCCCTATGTTTCCTAACTTAGAATGTCATGTAAGCAATCGATTTAGTAAGCACGTGCGTCGGCAGCTATCGATCGTCGCTTACCCCACATGAACCTAATTACTTGTTTTTTTTTAATATTGTTAGTTATAACTAACTATAACTTCTCTAGGAGCACGCTATTCGGCTGTCTCAGAATATTTGAGGAAAAACTTGTACGAACTAATTGCTTTTAATTTTGTTCCTTGTTTTTATTTGATTGTTAATTTGTTAGTGGAAATAGAATTATATTATTGATTGGGTTAATGGACCAAGAAGTAGAAGCACGTGCATCATTTTTCGATTTCAGATGACATTATGTGAGCGTGTGATGTGTGATGCCTCGATTTGTTACCGGTTCATGGTAATAGGCTCGCCCCCTATATCATGGGACTTAAACATAACTTATTATAAGCGGTCGCGCTTATGTTATGTTATGTAAACGTGCACGTCTACGACAACTTTTGGGAACTCCGAAAGCAACATACTCTTTTCTCGTTTTGACGGTAACAATAATTATCTTACCTTAGTTTGAATAAATAATTTTTTCATGTGTTTTAATAAAATAAAACCATTGCAAAAGGTTTTATATTTTTTTTGAAAATGAAAATGAATTTAAACAAATCATCAGAAAAATAATTAAAAAACCGAATTTTTTCGGAATCGCAATACCCGACATAGCTTGTAGAGTAAGCAAACTAAAGTGATAAGTGAGTAGGCTGGCTTTGATTGTCGAAGGACCGATGGCCGGTGGAACAGACGAGTGGAGTGGAGGCCGCGTGCGGAAGGTGGAGGACAGGGCATGTACGATGCGTGTACGGCTTTGGTTGATTGATATGTTTTTAAACAAATGCAATGAAACACTAATAAATATGTTTCAAGTATAGTTTATTTATCGTGCGCAATTTTTTTTTTTTTCAAATCATTTTACATACGTAGGTACAAACATGAATATTAAAAATGATCTGGCCGCAGCTTATTTGTGTGTATGACCTACAAAATAAAGCAGGATGCTCCGATTTCAGTTTCAGAATTAAGCCAATAATGATGATATTTATGTAAATACTATTGAAATTAAATCGGTTATAATACCAATGAAAAGTGGTTTAATTTGATTAAACTACTTGATTCAACATGCATTGTATTTACGTGTAAATATAATAAAATTAATTTAACCAAGGATTATTTATTTTGCGGATTGTATACGCTGTGCTATTTAAATATTTATACCTAATTAAAATTCAATTGCCGCAGAACGCCTCGACTGATATTGATTTTTATCCTTCGAGTTTTATCCGTATTTGTAATAGTCTGGAGAAGGTTTGTATTGTAGATTATTTATTTAGAAAATCCAACGAAAAAGGCGGAAACTTTGAATGTAATGAAATTCACTCACAATTAGAGCAGTAGTGGCCCAGTCGTAACGGCCAGTAGACCGTGGGTTCGAACCCAGGCTGTTACTTACTATACTTTGTGTAATTTATATCATCACCACTGCTCTCAAAACGGTGAATGAAAACATCGTGAGGAAACCGGCATGTCCTAGAACCAAAAATTCAAAGACATGTGACAACCACGAATCCGCACTGGGCCCAGTCCCTCTCACAGAGGGGCCTGTGTCCCAGCAGTGGGAACATTATAGGCTAATTATGCTGTATTATTTTGCTTTTCATCTGCTTATATTGAGAGGATTTGGTTTTACGGAAGTTTATAACATTACAAAATAAAAGTACCGGCGAAGGTGCAATGTTCAGAAAAATAAAAAACAAATAATAGCTTCCCTTACTTCCTAAAATCCGAAGGGATCCAAAAGGTTAGAGATACCATGTCAATTTAGTTTCATCATGTCGATCCTTTATTGTGTTCTGGGATTTTCAGATGGCCTTCAAACATAAAAATAAGATATCCCCCTGATCCGCGTGTACTACCTACCTAGATATAGATGCTATGTGGATGACGAAAAACATACCTCTTCTATACATATTATAAATTAAATTCGCATTTCGTGTCTGTCTGTGTGACCGCGATGTTCTTCTAAACTACACAACGGATTTTGATGCGATTTTCACCATCATTTAGAGAATTTATTCCAGAGTGTTTATGTGTAAAATACATTAGATAAGATTAAAATTATAAAGGTATAATAAGGAAAGCACGATGTGTTGTAAAGTCGTAAAAACAGGTGGTTGTATAGCGACGGGTTCCTGGGTGTATTCCATAAAAAGGTTGACAGTTATGTTTACGTCTCATGTCCCTACTAACATCAAACACAGGCACTGGTCTACTCCAAAAACATACCAAATAACACTTTGATCGAATCGGAAGTCGAACCCACGACCTCAAGCTCAACAGTCGCGTTTGCGACCACTATATCACCAGCAATACCTGGATAGAAATAGAAGAGCTTAAGAGAGTGCATTCAAATATGTCGCTGTTTTGATTAACTTGTCTATATTACTAAACTAGCTTTTGCCCGCATGTGTGTCGGAAAATATCCCCGCGAGAATGTACCCGAATCTAATCCAAGTTACAAACTATCTGTGTGCCAAAATTCATCCAAATCCGTTCGCCTGTTTTTGCGCCAATCCGGAACATACATCCCAGAAACTTTCTAAATGCTTTTTAAACCTATAACATTAAATATTATTGACAATTCAATGGCAACAAACTCCCTGTCAGAAGACAATGGTCAAACATTCCGTGTTAGTATCAGATTTTAGCCTGTAATTGTTTCACTGCATGGCAAACATAGATCACTTTAGCGTGTTAAACTGAAGACTGTGGTTTTAGCGTTATAAATCCTAGTTTCTTCACATTTTTTCCCTAGCCGTAAGTCAGTGATGTCTAGATTAGCTTGGCTAAGATTGTATATTCTACAGCCTGCGTTTGCATTAGCATTATCATAATCTACAGTGTCTGTACGATGTTTCTTTTTATTCTTAGCCTGTGGAGTCGTATATTGCATATTTTCATTAATAACAAAAAGTTTTTGAGTTAGTGCAATGATTAGTTGCTATGTAACAATAAAAACATACTGACTCTCACTTAAACACTAAAAATATTATCAATGTGAAAGTTTTTATGTTTGGATGTTTGTTACTCAATCACGCAAAAATGGCTGAACAGATTTAGATGAAATTTGGCAAACAGAGAGCTTATAACCTGGATTAACACATATGATACTTTAAATCCCGGTAGTACGTTCCAGTGGTATATTTTCCGACATCCACGCGGGCGAAGCCGCGGGCAAAAATAATAATAATAAAAAAAATACTTAAAGTATAGGTTTGCAACATATTTTCTTTTCCATACAACGCATATAAGGCAAATAGGAATATTGATTGCGTTTAAAACCGTAATCCATCACACAAAACAACTAAATAATTCTGCCCTCATTTTTCATCCATCTTGAAGTCCAACTGTAACACAATATCTCCACCCCTCTCTTATTCAGAAAATGAACTCGTTCGAAGCAGAACCAGTGTAATTATTAGCCCCGTCATTATGCTAGCGTGCTCCAAGCGGAAGAGCTAAGGAAGTGACGATTAGATTTGTTTAGCTATTTGTTGAGCTATTTGCTGCTGATAATCGCTGGCGACAAGCCACTAATGACGTTCGGACTAACAGCCATTTATTTCAGTTTGGTTACATGCTCCGATCTCAATGTAGGTACAAGTAGTGGGTGGGGTAGATCATATAGATCCGTTTTTCCAAGTTGCGTGGTTGGTTGAGAGTTCGATTGTATTAGTAAACTATAGCAAAATAATATTGATTTTTAGAGGTCCGTACATATAGGCTGAAACAAAAACTTGAGTATTATTTCTGTCTGTCTATCACAAGGCTCTATCTGCGTAGTAAATTAATTCAGAAAATTGCAAATAAAATATGTCTATCTAAAAATAATACAAAAATGTTTATTATAGTAGGTATAGTGAACCTTCGTATCAAGCAATCAGGTGAAGAAAATTCTTTTAGTTTTTATGTAAGTTTAATAATATGCTCTAAATTGTGGTGAAACCCGCATCAAAATCCATGGAGTAGTTTAGAAGATTAAGCGGTTTTACAGACAAACACGAAAAGCGACTTCATTTTCCTAAGTAGGTATTGAAGCTTTTAATTTTAAACTTCTTTTTAGATAAGTATTATTTCCAGTAAACCTGTTCGCGTGCACGTTAATTCAAAGATGTAAATAATTCAAATGATGCAGTGCACCAATAAGATAAGCGCTAAGTTATGCGTGCGCGCCACCAAGTGCGTCAGCGAGTTATCGCCGCTGTTGTCACTCGCAAGTAGCGCGGCTATGTCGCAACACGTAATACGTTCAGAAGTCCTACTGAGCCTGACCATTGGGGCATAAATGTACAGACAGATTTTACATTTTGACAGAGGTAAATGCATAACACACTAACAATTCCAATGCCTTTAAGTTTGACAATTTAACAACGTTCATTGCGTCATTTACGTTGTCAAGCAGAGCGATATCCTTGAAAATCGCTTCGAATTGTGATTAAAAGTATATTACCTACACACGTGTGTTGCTCGCAATGCACTTACTGAGGGTTGCTCGCAATGGCTTTAAATAATCAAAGTCGCAACAAATAACAAATATGAAAGTAGGTAGGAACAACATTTGAGAAGAAAGAAGAAAAATTGTTTGTTCTGCACAAACAAAACGCACACACTACAAAAGAAGACAAAATAAAAAATAATACAAGAGTAGCCAAAACCCTCGTATACAACCAATAAAAAACTTTTTACAAAAAAAAAAACAACCGACTTCCAAAAAACACTAAAAACGTGAAAAATGTCTTTGCATTTCAATTTTCGTTTTTTGCCACCGACTTCCGAAATTAAAGTTATTTTTCACGTTTTTAGTGTTTTTTTGGAAGTCGGTTGTTTTTTTTTTTGTAAAAAGTTTTTATTTTTCACTTTTTAGTTGTGGTACCTACCCCGGACAAATTCGAATACCACTACCTGGTATGTAAATAACAGTGAAGGAGTACACAGAACAATATATCGTCTACATACACTAAGTGGGAAAAATACATAATTATTTAAGCTAACTCAAAAACTACGCAAGCAAAGTTAATAAAATTTATATGGGACCACTCTGAAGCATGACCTACCAAACAAAAAAAGAATCATCAAAATCGATTCATAATTGGCGGAGTAATCGCGTAACATACAAACAAAAAAAAAAAAACATACAGACGAATTGAGAACCTCCTCCTTTTTGAAGAAGTCGGTTAAAAAATTAAAAAGTTTGACAGTATTGTTCATTTGAGATCCTTTTGAACAATCTACAATCTAATTAGATGAAGAGCCTGGCTCGTCACGTCCGGATATTTCCAGTTAACCAAATAATTATTATGGCAGATAATCATGCTTAGGCACAAAACCATTTATTTAATTTGATTGTAATGAAGGTTTCTGAGAATGAGATTCCTAATAATTGATCAGCGGTATGTATCGATTAGCATTAAATAAAAACTCATGTATTTAGTGATTAATACTTCTGAAGTAGGTATTTATTTCTTGGCCCCAACGTATGGAGCGCTTTGCAATGGCGCGGGCTTCTTGCTTTAATTGAATTTTCAGTGTGAATATTTGCGCGGTTTAGTAATAGGTACCTATTGTACCGGTAGATACCACACGATGTTAGAACAATGCTCTCAGTTACGTGCACGATTGTGTTATTTTAAAATTGAATTTGCCGGCAAAAGAGGGAAGTTCTAAAGGTAGATATCGCGTAGATTACAACGCAGTTTTTCAAATTCCCTACACCCCACCTTATATAGGTTCTAACGTTCCATTTTTTAAATAACTAATATTATAAATGCGAAAGTGAGTCTGTTTGTTTGTTACTCACTTCGCATTTATATATATTTTTAGTTATAGTTATACAACGTCTTTGCGCGGCTTTCCTCTATTCGCCTACCATATGATCCGTGACCCAGGCAAATTACCTCTTCGCTACAGTTCTAGGTTGCTCCAGGATGGTAATTTAGAAAATTGTTAATAAATCAATAATAACGATTAATGAAATTCAAATATTTTCATAAAACGAATACGCGAAATCGTATACGAGTGTTAAATTAATGTCGCCATTGTAGCGGCACGCTGTATAGTTAGGATAACATTTAATAAGCTGTCTTTGTAACAGTAATGATAAATCAGACTAAAGGCTATAGCTATCGTGATACTGGACTAAGAAACATACTAGATGGTGCTGAAACAAATCGGAAACTATATTTAAAAAAAAACGTTTTATTTCAATTAACTCTTGATAAGTAAACCCAGAACGCTTGAAAATATTTATAAAAACTGGAAAATTTTACATCACCTTCGAAATATACCTGAAACCTGAAAACAATTTATGACTAATCTTACCTTCACTGCTGATATCTGTAGTTATAAAAACAAGGAAGACTTACCTGAAAACAAGGCAAAGAATAAGTACAAAAATCAAGATAATTAATTACAATAACATTATCCACTCCCTCGTTAAATAGGTAGGTAAAATCAGGGAAACAACAGGTTTATCAAATTGACACACTACATCAACTTGCCGTGTTATAGCCATTACTTACAACTGTCAACTGAAATTCGAATATCAAACAATCTGCTTAACCTTTTCCCAACTATGATGGGGTCAGCTTCCAGTCTAACCGGATGCAGCTGAATACCAGTATTTTATATGGAGCTACTTGCCTATCTGACCTCCACAACCCATTATCTGGGTATATATTACTATTGGTTACTAATACTATTGGTTAGAGTTGTGATTCGAATATACGGATAATAATTAAGTTTGTAGTTTTATTAATTATTAATTTTTTTGATTGTACGATATTATGTTGTGTTTATGAGTAGGTATAATAATATTATAAATAAATGTTACCTACGAATTTACGTCGCTAGTCCAAAAAACATTAGTATTTCAAAGTAGTATGGAATGTATTTTTAGTCTAACATTAGGAGTTGCATAGGCAGATTTTTAGACAAATTGCAGTAAAGCTAGAAGCTAGTAAACTTAAACCTTCTGAGTCCTGCAAAAAGAAGAAAGTTATTAATTGTCATTAGGTTCTTTTTTTTTTGTAGGAAAATAGTAAATATAAAAGTTAGTATTATTATGGGCTGGTTTCTCAATAGTTATAGAACTTATATCTGAGAAATAAATATTGCGGTTTGACAGCTTTTCTACGGAAAATATCGCTCATTTGCAACAAGGTTGACATTTCTCAAAAAACATCATTTTATAGGAGAGCAAGTTAAAATTATACCACAGTCGTTGATTTTTTAGGTAACTTATTTCGACTAAAATGTAGTTTGATTAGTATAGTTTTCTGTTAAAATACAAAATCTTACGTATAAAGCACACACGACATACTGTGCTATTTTTTTCGTCACAAGGAAACACTTATGTCATTGTTGCTGATAAATATAAAAATAGTTAATTGATTCAGGCGTGACTTTGCGGAAATCCATTATAAAATACAATAGACGTAGATATATTTAGTAACCTATTATATACCTATAATAACCTATTATATATTTAGTTACTAAATATATCTACGTCTATTGTATTTTAAATATTATATAAAAATATTTTTGTAGTATTTTGTTTTATGACGTTACACTCCATAATTATTTTCATTTGAGGTAATCTTAAAGTGATGATAACAAAATTTATGTCGATATTGAATAAACTTTTTAATAAACAGGATACACAATTTGCCACTTGGTCTTCTTTTTCTTTTTTGTTATCAGTGGGGTTAAACCAGTCACTATGGCAGAATCCTAAAAGGAAAATATTATGAATCATCGTAAAATGTCACAAACTGACAATTCATAATATTATTATGATCTGCGCGAGTTTTCGAAATAATTCATCTGTTTGACAGTGAAATGGTCACACATTATAAATTGCTTTTGTGTCATATTATAGGAATTGCTAATGACAGCTGAAAATTCAGAATCTGAATCGCTTTTAGAGGAATTGCTAATGTGGCGGTTTTAGGCCCACAGGTAACGCCTAGTACTTCTTAAGTAATAACTTTCTAACATCTTCAGACCGTTTAGATTTACACTGGAACCGATTATTTCCGCACGGCTCTTTCATTTTTTTCTCTTCTCTCATCCTCTTGCTATTTGTATGTTTGCATTTTTGTATGCTTGTCCAGTATTCCACAGCATTTTCTTCACACTTCTGTTCCAATTTGCTTCATTCCTTTTGAGTTTTCTTCCTTGTTTTCCTTAGAACTTGCAGGAGGCGATGGTCCTATGTTCTGTTGACGTTGATGGCAATGGAATTAAGCTATCCAAATTGTTAGTTGCAATAAAATTCTCATTTGTCTATTCAGCTGGTAACTCAGGATTGCGATGCAGAAGAGAAGATTCGGAAATATGTAGTTATGACTAGCTGTTGCCCACGACTTCGTCTGCGATCCAAGATGAAAAGCCTATGTCCTTCTCCAGGTCAAGGTTTATCCCTGTGCCAAATTTCATCCAAATCCGTTCAGCCGTTTTAGTCACTTTTGCATTTATAATACACTAGCTTCCGCCCGCGGCTTCGCCAGCGCGGTATGTCGATAAAAAGTAGCATACGTCCTTCCCCAAGGTGCCTCTATATCCTTGCCAAATTTTGTCGAAATCCATTCAGTGGTTTAGGCGTGAAAAGGTAACATACAGACAGACAGACAGACCGACATACAGAGGTACTTTCGAATTTATAATATTAGTATGGATGGATTAGTATGGATATTAGTTAGGATTGTATCTGCTGTTGAAGTAGATGGTAATGGGGAATTGAATACTCAATTGTGTCTATCAACACTCGCGGAGTCACTATTGTACTGAAGAAGTTGCTTAGGTGGAATGTACAGCCACGGACTTTAATTGATAAGCCACCTTCAAACTTTTAAATTTCACAGTTTCATACATTCACGAGATTACACGATTAAACACGAACTCAAACCGTACGCTCGTAAACAAGGTGACAAATAAATTACTATAATCGGATATAGTCTTATCCATAGAGGTTGACTAGTAAGTTCTCAATGATAAAAATAAATAAAATGTTGCATTAAGTTTATCCAATCTATTTGATACTGACCTCGTTTGAATCAGAGCTCATCAATCGATTATTTTGAAAACTTATCTCAAGACAGTGACAGTTGAAATGTCGATGTCAGAGACGTTAATTTCGAAGTTATCGAAATGACTATTATTATTTCTCCGTACGCTAACGTTACTATCGCTAAGCTTAAACAATCGTTGCTAGGTTACTGTTGCTAGACCTGCAATTGGTTGACTTTGGGTAGTCACTCTGCTGTCAAGTTTGTAGTTCTGGTTCTCAGGTTAGCCAACCGGTAAAGTTATTAAATATAATTTTCTTCTACTAATACGAAGACATTATGACTTTCCGTGTTGGGAACCGAATAAACCCGATTTGCATTACACGGCTAAAATACGAACAGTGCCAGGTGGCTCATCAATTAAAGTCCGTGACTGTACATCGGATCTTTGATAGAATCGTCACTATCTGCAAAATAAATGCGTACATACTAATATTTAATTTAAGATTTTTTTTGAAAATAAGTTTTTATGAAAAATACATAAATAAGAAAACATGCCTTGAATTATTGTCTAAAACGTTTTATTACAAAATGTTGCAATATTTTATCATAAATAACGCAAATTATTTTTAAGTGTAATGACATAAGTGTAGATATTTTTTTTTAAATATAATTTTATTGTTTTCTTTGGAAACAACAACGTCATAATTTGTAATAATACTCTAAAGGTTGTTAATTTTCTCAGCAATAACACGAAATATGCGTGTACTGATTTATTAAAATATTATCTGCTTTAACGAAACATTTAAACTAAACACGATATTCTTCAAAATGTACTAAAATAAATTGTCATTAACTTAACGGCAAGAGCGTAGTTACATAAAAAATTTCATTCTTCCAGAGCACAAGTACAACCCATCCCTCGCACTGTTACATCGCAACAAAATAATGTCGTTGTTGCCGCAAGTCACCAAAATGTAAGAGCCAATACTATGAGCCGGTTTCTGATTTAAGTATTAGAAGTTGAGAATTGCTCAAACTCTTCTTAAGCATTACTTAAGGTGACTCCTAAAATTGATTTGCAAAAAACGTATTGACTTTCGCGGGTGACATTAAAGGAATCACCTTAAGTAATGCTTAAGAAGAGTTTGAGAAATTCTCAACTTCAAATACTTAAATCAGAAACCGGCTGTATAACGGCCCAACTTTGAATATTTGCTCTATCTCTCTTGTTATAGAGCTTAGAGACATGACGTTTTTACAGTAAATGGAGCGCATTTTTTTCAATACAACTGTATTATTAACTTAAAAATCGTCAATTTTGAGATATGTCAACCTTGTTGCAAATGAGCGATATGTCAAACTATCATATTTATCCTAACTTCTAATATTATAAATGCGAAAGTGAGTTTGTTTGTTTGTTACGCTTTCACGCAAAAACGGCTGAACAGTTTCAGATGCAATTTGGCACTTGGGTAGACCTAGAATAGGACATAGGATACTTTTATCACTCATCTAGAGTCAAATCCGTCTCAGTTACCATATTGTACCTACAATATCTAATCCTAGAACCAGGAGGCGATTACTTATAATTACAAAGGGCTTCACAGGATACCATAAGCCTTTACGTCTTAGTATGGCGACACGCATGCTCTGCGCTCCAGAGCAATCCCTGTAACTGCTGGACCTTGACCCAATGCGGTTCAAGATTTGTACTTCAAACTGAACTTGAGGCGAAACACGGTAACCTGAAGAATTTAAATTTTCTTGGGTATTTTCAATTTGCAAGTCAGTATCAGGTTTTTTGCTGAAATTATCCGCGACCGTAACAAATACATATGTATTTAGAGAAATATTATCATTAAAATCATGAGTAACCTACAATTCCCTTGGCTTTACAGTAATACTTGAGGCTTGAGTCTTATTTGGCGACACGCCTGGGGCCAAGTCTACTAATTTACAAACGTGTCAGTGGTCTCACAATAATCAGTTTTTGATAGATTTTGTATGGTATATCTGTCAAAATCTGATCATTGTGAGACCACTGACCCGTTTGTAAATTAGTAGACTTGCCCCCCTGGTCTTAGCTCCAGAGTAATCCCTGTAACTGTCTGGACCATGACCGACTGCAGTTCAGGGTTGGTACTCAAACAGTTCAAATTGGACTTAGCATCTGTTTGTGTACCGCACCGTGAACGAGTCTAAGCGGCCTTAGTAAATGTACTGTTGCTACTTCGGCTTCGTCATCTCGTTCTCGTAGACGTACCGTTTATGGTGCGATGGACAAACGGCATAAGGGTTCTAGGTTTTTGGTTCTTTTCTATTACAACCAAGAATGCACTTTTCTGAGAACCTATAATTAATAGCGAATAGTATCGGTTACGATTATAACCTTTCTTAATGAAATGCGTCGTTGGGAAGCGCATCACTTGAGAACATGGACAGATTTTCTTTTTCTTAAAATGTTCCTCTTAGACTGAATAAGGTTTTTAGGGAAAAAGAAATTGGAAAAGTTGTCTGGAAAATTTGGGAAGTACGGAAAGTGCTTTTTTATGGGATTTTTGTACAAATTGTTGAAAGGACAGGACATAAAACGTCTGTCGGGTCAAATAGTTTTAAATAAAATATCTTAGTAAAGTACCTGACTTTACTACGATATTTTATACATACTATATACATTGTTATGCAAATTGACTACTAACTTTAATTGATGCCCAATGAGCTCTTCCCCCTTTTATTGTTAATTTTGTTATATAATTGTACCTACATACTATACATATTTTCTTTCCAACTTAAATTGTCCGTATATTCAAATTGACGTAGCGTGTCAATTTGGTAAACAATACATTTCCCTGACTGTACCTAAAGCAAATGCTTGTAATATCACTGGTCACCAGTAAATTATAACTAACTAAGCAAGTCACTAAAATATAACTTTTGATAACAACAAAGGTATCGATTTGGAAGAACCCTCCATTGTTTGAAATCGGTTAAAAATTACCAACATGTAGGTTGATAATTTTCATATGGACTAACTAGGTACCAGTTTCAGGCGGATCATACTCTACTTGAGGACACTTTAATGGCTTATAGGATACAATATGGCAATGCGGTGTATGCATCATGCAGCAGTTTGGTTTAGTCAGACTCAAGGATAATAAACGAACCTTAGAAACATTGAACTTAAGTATTCAAGGTATCAGTTGTTAGTTTATTTTTGTTTTGCATAGTAGACCTCACCGCAGTACTTTTAAATTAAGTCATACGGTAATATGCCTTTAGTTTGGCAAGACGAAACCGTGGGTACTCGACCAGTCAATATTATTGCTGCATACTATCAGCGACATCTGGCGGAAAATAGCGCCACTGTTCACAGTGGAGTAATGTATATTCAGCGAATGGCCACTGGATTCACCGCCATCTAGTGGCCAGTAGCTGCAGCTACTGGCTATCACAGATAGATGGCGCTGAGGCGGGCTTGAGCTGAAAACGTAAAAACTCGCAGTTTCACGAAACGAAAGTTGCGCCAAGCGTTTGATAGGTGGCGGGGTTGTGCACTGAAAATGGAAAATGTGAAAGTTCGCAGTTTCACGATACGAAAGTTGCGCCAAACGTTTCATAGATGGCGGACTTTTGCACTGAAAATGTGAAAGTTCGCAGTTTCACGATACGAAAGGTGCGCCAAACGTTTCATAGATGGCGGAATTTTGCACTGAAAATGTGAAGTTCGCGCTAGTTTCTGAAGGCGGCGCTGTTTAAAGCTGGGGAAATTAAAGCTTGTAAAAGCTTCAGTGAGGCGTTTGAACCGGAAAAGTTAAATCGCATCGCTTGAAGATAATGTTTTCACACATTTTCCGACCTCCCGCTTAACTAGGCACATCATAAAGAAGGATTTCCCTTCGAAAAAAAGTAAAAGGCGAAGCCAGGGTGGATTTTCTGAATTTTGGGGTAACATTCAAACGCTTTATTCTACAAAATTCCATCGGAAAATTTAGTCTAAATAACAGTAATAACCATATTCATGGATTAACTAATAATAATTTATTTTCATGTTTCCGATGCCACAGGGTGACGATTTAGGTATAATAATTTTTTGGTAAGTACATATTTTGTTTTGCAAAGATTAAATAATTATTCAATCTAATTGTCATCATTCGCCATTCATTACAACAGAACCGAGTTTTTATGTTATACTCTAACATACAAACTCACCTGTGTAGAAAAAAAGTCAGGATATTCGGTTTCGGTGTTGACACCCACACCCTCATTGCGTAACACACTTTCAATCACAATCCGAGGCTTTTGAACGATATTGCTTCATTGGTTTGAAAAATTTGTCTGCTCTACAACGTTAATAACGCAATGAACGTACTGTCAAATTGAAACCCACTGTGATCAATTGTCACTTTATGCATGTGTGTTACCCAATTATCCCGCCGCGCTGGTTGGAATGAAGATCCTTTCGCTGTATATTATTTATTAATACAGAGGGATCTAGTATAAGATATTTAAAAAAAAACTTGACGTTATGCCTGACTTTTTCATGCATAAGCATAACGCTATTCGCCACAACCCGCGTTAAAAAACTAAGTTCCAAAAATTTGCTAGGACCATCAGTATGGGTAAAATATGTTGTATGTTGATGAGGGGAAGGTACGTTACACTCTGCATTAAGGCTCTTGGCGCGACTTGTCGCGCGACTCGACGCAACTAGAATCAGTTCTATTTCTCTGTTTTTGACGTTCAAAAGTGCCTTTTATGTGCCTATTTGAAATAAATGTTTTGACTTTGACTTTGACGCCGCCGCATTGCTCGCCGTGAAGTTTTCTCAGAAATTGTTTTGTTAAAGTCGCGTCGCTCCTGTTTGTCGGAGCCTTTACTCAGTATAAGATAAGGTAACTACGTTCTTACTGTAGGTACTTTATGTTTACCAAACTTACATTTATTGAAGTCTTTTATTGCATTATTTTACTCAACTGTTTTATAGGTAATAAAGGCAACAATACAGCATTATTATTCAAAACGAACTGATAAACCATAGTAACTTTCCTGTTTTCGTGTTTTCTGTGAAAACAGGCAATTAAGTTGAATTTTAAGGTAGTATGCAATGAAAATAATCCACTGCGACATGATCATTAAAGTGTCACTCTGCATAGTTACGTTCAATGAAATTATGCATTTTCGTTTTTAATTCGATTAAAACTAAAACACATACATTATACAGCACATAGGTATGTTATGTACAACAGTACAGTACATCTGAAGCCATGCCCATCACGCTACCGAGTTCCAGTCCGGTGAATAGCAGCTCCGACAAAAACCGCCTCTCCGATTCCGTCATAATGAATGGCTGGCATTCACAGACGGCCAGATTTGCCAGATATGCCAGATTTGCCTGAAAGCCGGAAATTCCCCTATAAATGTAATAAGCTGCAGAACACAGATGGACTGCACCATGTATCTATCACATAATTTTATTAATCAATTTATTTGTCATTGCTCCATTTTTAATTTTTTTTTACCTATTGTGGTACAGTAATCGTATTCTAGGTGCATCGTATTCACATGTAATTATATAATTGATGTATACAAAATATTGTAAAACATTTTTTTAAAGAGTAACGGTGGAGTTTCTTTCCCATTCTTCTCCATACGAAAACTACCTTTTGGAAGGGGCAACTAGAATCAGTTCTATTTCTTAGTTTTTAAGCGACTTTTTCAAAAAGGAGGAGGTTCTCAATTCGTCTGTATGTTTTTTTTGACGTTCAAAAGTGCCTTTAATGTGCCTGTTTGAAATAAATGATTTGACTTTGACTTTGACTATTTTGAAATACGTTCAAATCATCAGCATGTGGAACGTGCTTTACTGAGTTCTAGTTTAATGCATTTCGGATTAATATTATGTTGTCATAATATACCTACATGTTTATGATGTATTCAAAATTAATATACAGTTTATATGCGGTTCTATTGTTAAAGCCGTCGGGCGCGTACGCGTAGTAATGTAGTGCGCGCCGCGGGCGGCAGCGTCGACACAATGTATACAACACAATGTATATAAGCACGTGCGACCGACGTACGCGACTGACGTACGCGACCGACGTACGCGACCGACATCAGAGTAAGAGGAATTCAGGCTTTAATGTCACAGAATCAGTCACTGCACTTAGCTCATCAGTTAATAATTAGGGATTGCAGTAATTTTTTTCTCATGTGTTTTGGTATTTATATTGTGATGTAAATAGTCTATTGCTTAACTTATAACATATTGTTTTGTATACAATTATTATGCAATCGGCATTTAGAGCAAACAGGTCATGATTTCTATACGAATATAAATAATATCCCTGCTACACGTCAAGAAATATCTACACCTGCTACGGCGTAGCTGATGTTAGGATTACGCTGCTACGCGCGCTACGTCGTAGCCTACACGATCCGCTACGCGTCGAGTCATTATTGCATATATACTCCATTTGAAATAAGATTAGACATTAAAACAAACCCTTTTACAGTCCGTTCAACCGATTTTGACTTCTATACCGTAGGCATTAGGATAGCATTAAAAACAAAAAAAGTTACACAATACCAACTATCTACTGCGGCTGCCATTTGTCATGCCACCAACGCTATAGAATTCAAAATCGGTTGAACGGAATGTAAAAAAGGCTTATCTATACGTCTAATCTTGTTTCAAATGGAGTATAGATGTGTTTTATTTACTGTGTACTTGAGTGATAGTTATTAGTATATATTTTGAAAATGTAGGTCAATTCCGCAATCTCGTCTCGGCGACAATCAATGTGACTTAAAGGTGAGTATAGTCTGGAGCATGTACTTGTAACAAAACATCGAGCCGCTCCAATATATCACTATTTCACAAACCGAACAATGAGCCGACACCTGACGCTTTGTTACAACTTGATTAAATCTACCTGATCGGGCACTAAAATGCAGTTAACGTAGAAGATGCGGACAGTGTATCTCGTTAGAGAAAAAAAATCCTATCAATCATTTTCCTAGAAGATCGAGAGCCGTCACATAGCGTCTGCCATTTAATTGCGTATGACGTCAATGAAACCTTATTTATGAAAGTAAGTTGGTGTGGTTTCTTAGAGTGTGTTTGGACATCGTAAAGTCAAACCCCGCTGTAATTATTTTCTGTGATAGCCGTCATTGCGGCCGTTATGTAGCGGCATCCGCACCGCTCTTTTACGAATCCTTAGCTTTAGTCTCGAGTCTAAAACGTATGCATACTCTATTATGCCCTTCCTATGTATATTTGGCTGACAAAAAAACCGCCCAAACGCACTTTAAATATTATAGTTCTAAACAGTTTCCCGGCAAAACAGACGCTCTTGTTAATGGAAAAGTCGTCTTAAATACATCTAGTTTGTTTTAAAGTGTTGCAGCCAAGTTCCTACGCCAAACTTCTTGGCATGGCCGACCGGCCGAGTGCGAAACGTATGGCAACGCCAGCTGCCATGATACTCGCCACTCTAATGGCAGAGATATGTTTTAAATACTGCAATAAAAACTGTTATGTCTGCGATGTGGAAACTATGAATTGTTGTTCTACGAGTAGAACACCAAATGCAAGCATTCAATGGGGGAAAAGTGTGGGATGTGTTAGTTGGGTTGATGTTTATTTATTTATTTATATTTATATATACTTTATTGTACACCAGAAAATACATAGCGAAAATAAACAAATTTAACACTAAAAAACATACAATGGGCGGCCTTATCGCTTTCTGCGATCTCTTCCAGGCAACCTTAGAATGGACAGTTGATGTTGTGTACGTTTTTTTTTTTAAATTGGCTTTTTCCCATTCTTGTTGTTTTAGGATAAAGTTAGCTACGAATTAGTTCGCGACTAAACGGAATTATTATCTAAAATAAATGTAAATTAATTATAAATAATCAAATATCATACTCAGCCTAAAATGGCTGGACACAGATCTCCTTTCTTCGGGGGGAGGAGGGGGCGTGGAAATAATTATAAACCAACCATTTTAATGGCCGAATGATAAAAACCGCTATTTAAAATTAATATTATGGTATATTTTTTCGCGTTTTTTAAGTAGGTACCTAGCGACCCGCTCAGTTTTTACGACTTGACAAAACATCGAGATGTCTTAGTTATCTGTAACTTTAATATTAACTAAACGATGGTGGAAACCTTATCAAAATCTGTTGCGTGGTTTGGAAGAACAACATGGACTTATAGAGAAACACAAAAAGCGACTTTAATTAATAAATGTATAGAAACGTAGGTCAATTGTTGTTGTTTTATGGCTTCGGAAAACAAATGTTATTTTGAGCTTAGTGGGCCCATACGTGAAGAAGTTTATAAATGATATTGGGTAGAAAGTGTAGAAACCATTAAGTGCTTTGCGAGTTGCTTTGGTCGCAACTAGCAAGGCACTTACTGGTTTGCGACGGGGCGCCCTACAAAATCGACGTCATTTTCTAGTTCGAGGCGCCTCTATTTCGAGGCAATAAGCACAGTTTAACCACTAACGTGTTTTGAGGCTTCCACAGAAGTTCAGGCGAACTGGTTATTGACATTTTTCGAAAAACAGGTCAGTTATTGCTCGTCCACTATACCGACAAAATTGGGGATATATGGATTTAAGTATATACTACATATGTGGTTAACTATTGAGGGTATAAGATAGGATCCGCCGTTTCTTAAGTTTGATGTTGATTTTTTCTGCCTATGTTAACATATCATTACGCCAGTTTTCTCCGAAGAGTTAAGCAGAGGTGCCGGCCGGCCTATTGACATCAATTAGCGCACAAATCCAGACTGCGGGATGCTAATGAGAAATTCTTGATGGGAAAACCGACTTGGGAATCGAACTCAGAACCATACGCTTGCGACCATTTTACATCAACGACGCAGTCAATATTGTTAAGCTATAAAACTAATGTAAGCATTATGAGAAGGTTAACCAACTCATGCGTGACTGTAAGTTTTAACCGGCAACTGTCGGTGTAACTTCACAATTTGGGCATTGAGCTCTGGCCAAACTAAAGCCGGATGAGGGACGAAATTCACTCGCACCGATTGTGTCAACTAATTAGTATGCAGGGGTTCAACTTGATGCGAATAGTCGCGTGATGAGTTCCTAATCATTAAAACAATTGACGAGCGCACGCCCCCCCCCCCTCTTTCCCCTCGCGGGAGTCACCTCAGCTTGAATAGTCCTTTATTGGACGGGTTGGAAATACTAAACAAGTGAAAGCTCGGTGTGGTGGTTATCCACTACGGGAGACCGTGGCGCACTGTTTTGTATGCAAATCTCAGCGATGCACATTTGCGGTTTAGTGAATAGCAAGTCGACTCAGCTGCTGTTAAATCGTATGGTGGAAACACCAATGTGTTACTAGCAGTAAATACAACATTTGCATTTGGGAATCTAGTAGCTCTAGTGGTCTGAACGTACGGGTCTTAGGTTCGATACCGGGGAGGTGTGCTGTGTTTTTGTGCTTTTTGTGATAATGTGGTTTATTGTAGAAATACTTTTTGTGGGTAAAGTTCTTTAGTAGCTTTAAGTTGTGGTCTTTAGTAGGTAGCCGTTGGTCCCGGCTGTCATTCGTGGATCTTTGACAGTCGTTACGGGTCGTCAGAAGCCCGAAAGTCTGACAACCAGTCTTAACAAGGGGTTTCGTATTACCGAGTTACTAAGTTGTGGTCAGATCGGCAGTCGCTCCACGTAAAATACTGGTATTCAGCTGCATCCGGTTAGACTGGAAGCTGACCCCAACATACTTGGGAAAAGGCTAGGCAGATGATTACAATTTTCTGTGGGTTTTTTAACCCCAGTCCTGCTCATTGGAACTTCCGAAATACATCTGGTGAAGCTCAATAATGTCAATATTGTTTAAATCAATAATGTCAACTATTTCGTATTGGCGAAGCGGTCTCGTAATGAAGTCATCGCCTTGTGATTGCTAGCAATTATATTTTTTGAACTATCCTTTATGTTTACGTATTACATTTAAGTGTCGTCCATAGTTAGTGAAAACAGGCGTTAGACTGGCAGGCGCCTAGCGTCACGCAAGCCGTTGGGCCGTGTGCAGTCGCGACGTGTTTACACAAACCATACATACACACATCTTGTTTACACAACCTCTACACCAAAAACACAGTTAAGTGTATAAAGCAATTAGTACAACGATGCCAACGGATTTGCATAACTATCGAACGTGCTAGACAAAGTTGTAGCAAACGATATTTTCCTTGGCAGTGTAAAGTTGCTCACTTTGTATTTTTAGCTCTGAAAACAAAATGTCGAGTTGGAAACTTTGAAGGAAATATTGTGAGCGCTGTGTCAGGTGTATCGTTCTTATAGGTCAGCTGCTAAGCTGAAATTGTATGCTCTCTCTGTCTTTGATGCTGTGTATCTATACATATTATAAATTAAAGTCCCTTTTCGTGTCTGTCTGTATGGCCGTGTTGTTCTTCTAAACTAGTCAACGAATTTTGATGCAGTGTTCACCATAATTTAGAGAATGTATTTCGGAAGGTGTATATTTAATATATTTATATTAAACTTATATATTATTTTAAATAAATCTCGAAGTTTTATCATGCCGTAATAACCGTGCTAAGAAGGGGCGGGTGCTAATTAAACAATAATTTACAAAAATAAACAAAGTTTTTCGATTGACTCTATATCTATTTAATAATTAGAGGATGAAATTTGGCTCTCTGGGGCCGAGTTTTCAATCTTCAATAATAAATAAATAAATCAATCTTCAGATAACTTTTATTCTAGTAATAAATAGGACAGTTTGACAGCTTTTTTATAGAAAATATGTCAAACCACAATATTTATTCTTCAGTTAAAAGTTAACTGACGGTTGAAAAACCGGTCCTAACGATGGTTATTTTTTAAACAACCCCCGAACCCAAAATGTTCTATGCAAAGAAGTATTTATGAATTATAGTGCTTATTAAGAATTTTATTGCTCATTAAAAGAATGATAAACATGATGTTTTACCTGTTTTGTGAATTAGGTCATAAAGGTACCTACAATATAATTTACTGAGGTAGGTTTCCATCGATTGCCCTGGATGAGGCACGGTCGCAGTTAAAGTATCTACCTTATACATAAATTAAGTTATTGAATTGGAGAGTAGTTTGCTTTTAAAGTGATTTTATTGACCAACTTCTTCAAAAACGAGGAGGTTCTCAAATCGTCTGTATGTTTTTTTTTGTGTGTATGTTACGCAATTACTCCACCAATTATGAATCGATTTTGATGATTCTTTTTTTTTTGGTAGGTAAAGCTTCAGAAGTTATCCCATATAAATTTTATTAACTTTGCTTGCGTAATTTTTGAGTGAGCTTCAATAATTACGTATTTATCCCACTTAGTGTATGTAGACGACATCTTTATTTGCTCCATCACTGTTATTTACATAGCAGATTATTCGAATTTGTGTGGGGTAGGTAGCACAACTAAAAGGTGAAAAGTAAAAACTTTTTACAAAAAAAACAACCAGCTTCCAAAAAAAGTGAAAAATAACTTTAATTTCGGAAGTCGGTGGCAATAACCGGAAATTGAAAAGCAAAGACACCGACTTCCGAAATTAAAGTTATTTTTCATTTTTTTTTTGTGTTCTTTTGGAAGTCGGTTGTTGTCTTTACTCTTTATTTAGGTTTTAGAATGTAAAAAATTTCAGCTATTTTAACTAAACTGTGTCGCCACAAACTAATTTCAACACAATCTTCGCACGGGATTAAGTTTTCTATAACATAACATAACATCACGCCTGTAATCCCCAAAAGGTTAGGGCAGAGGTGTACTCACATTTCGCCAGTTATGTTTTAAAGTCCTATTTAATAGAGGGGTGAGGCTGTTGCTATCCGAGCTGCTAGTGAGAAATTCCTGGTAGAAAACCCTAATAATAATGTCACCTACGTCACCAACACCCCAGAGGCAAATTATGATAATTATAATTACTTAGATGTTATCACTTTGTATCTCATTTTAAGTGAACTGTAATTTAAGTTCTTATGAGAAATAAATTATTTATACCTATAATACTTTATCCGACCTGGGAATCGAACTCAGCACCTCATGCTCAGCAGTAGCACTTGCGACCACTAGACCAATGAGGCAGTCAAAAAGTTTTTTGTCCATCGAAAATAGAACCTCCACCATATAAAAATAGTTAGTTCATAATGAACTAACAACAACAGAGCCTTTAACCCTAGAACTTCTAAGCGATCCCAGTTGAAACCCGTCACACACAGCCGCATTTGTTTGCAAAATCCTACACAAAACTTAAAACAATACCCCTCGCCGGAAGAGGCGCTACTCGGCACAACGAAAGTTAAGGAGAGGTTACATTAACTACATAATACGATCCGACCTCACAAACAATGGGAATGTGTACGAGCATCCTTATCTATCATCCAACAAGTTGTAGGAACAAGAGGAACGTTCAATAGTGTGCAACGGACTTTCGAACTGTCATGCAGTTTCTAGTTGTTTGTTGCAGTAACGCGGTACCGTGCAACAACGCGCGATTCCGGGCGATTGCCATCTAATCTCGTGCCCCATATCACATGCAACCTTAATCGAGGAGCCATGTTGGACGATGATTGGTGGAAAGACGATTGATTGTACAAGAAAAAGTTCTTCATTTGTTTTGAAATTGCCACTACACGCCACGCCAGGCTGGCTCCACTACCTTAACAATTAGAGTTCGAACAACAAAGTCGAGGTGTAAGTCAACGAACAGTATACATATTATTATACATATACATATTAATATACATATTATTACATAAATTTGAACGATAATATTTCTTAGTTTTAAGGCTTATTATTATGGATGATACTTATTTTGATTATCGCAAAAATGTATATCTGAATGCTATAAGATAGTTGTATTATTCAAAAATCGACGGAATTTACGTTACGTTCGGGACTCTGTGCGGTGGCTGGAGTGAGGTCGATAAACGCCGGTAGCACACCTCAGCCGCGAAACCATAGCACTGAAGCCGCAGTAGTTCAATTCATCTGCATCGCGTCATGTTCCGCTACTCGCATCCCATTCGAGTAGCGAAATATGACGCGAGCCAGTTGGCTCGAACTACTGCGGTTTTTTCGCTATGGTTTCGCGGTGGAGGTGTGCTAGCGTTCACTTTCTGGAAGAAAAGTCCTACAAGCTTCCAACTAAAGATGATATTTATTATGATAACCTAAAAAAATAAAAAAGTAAGCTCTAATTTACGTGATATCACGTTTACATAATGAACAACTCCTTGCATTCTATAAGCACATACAAGGCTATTTGTGCATGGAGGTCGCACGCACTAGATAGACAAACGGCTCACTGAGTGGAAAATCTCTTCAAGGCTAATAGACCTTGCCATGCATTTTAGTAGCTTATCTATAAAATAAAATGGCTATTCTTGGGTCTCTACGTGAAAGGCTCTCGTCTAAAGAAGTGTAGTGCAAGTCGTAATTGCTTAGATGAATGTCACTCGAACGTCATTAAAAGTCGAAGTCTATTTGTCTATGTGGCAGTTAAGGCCAGCACACATCGGCAGACGGCGAGGCAGGGTATTTTAAATTTAACAACATAAAGTAACAAGTTATAGATTCCAAATGGCAAATCATCAATGTGCGCTGGCCTGCGGCAAATCCTCCTCGATGCCATCTCCCACCTTCCACCGTTGTCCGCTCGCCTTTTAATAGTTTCAACCCTTAGCTACGGTTTTCTAGACCGATGGCCGACCCTAACGGCCGCAGTGACGACTATCGTGAAAATGATGGCAGCGGCAAAGATTTAAATCAATTGATTCGCTCTACCACGTCAAAAGTAAAAAAATATATTTTATAAGTACCGGATACTTTCTTAATATTTAGTGGAAAGCCGTTAATTTGACATTACATACAGATACTTCAATTTTAGTTCATTTTAATTTATTCAATCGTTTATTTCAATTTTCTTTTCTGTTATTTATTTCAAATTTTAAGTTATATTTTTTTTCAATCATTTTTTTTTTTTTTTATGTAGCTATACATGTTGATCTCCTCATTAGTAACTTAGTTATATTACTAATACTATCTAATATTATATTTTAATTAATTTATATGTGTATGACATAGATATTGATTTATGGAAATACTCGCCTAGCTACCACGAATTTGTCTGCATGTATTTTGTATTTTATAATTTTTTATTACAAAATATCCAGAAGCAAACTTAGTAAATATCGGTTGTCCACGCTCCACGCTATCTATCTGTCAACTTCCATGAGTTACTTTTGCGTTTCAAATATTAAACTGTGTATACCTAATATTAGCACTTTTGTATACGCCTCAGAGAGTCAAGCCAACGTATCGTACATTGTATACGTCACCACGTTTGTTGGTGCCCCATAACCCTTACATAATTTTAAAGATAACACGTAATAACACGTCCTGTCGGTCGATAGCATCGTGTCGACACATTACGTTCCTGCTGGTAGTATACTACAATATCCCTACTAATATTTTAAATGCGAAACTTTGTAACTCTGTCTTTCTGTAACCTTGTCACGCCATAACGGCTGAACGTATTTTGAAAAAAATATTTATGTTATTCATAGTTCTACGAAGGAGAAAGACGTCCTCGCATCGCGTGACTTTGTAGCATCTTGTCACCTAAGCTACGTGGTCATATTATTACCTGTCGGCAGTTCCTACCTACATAAAGTCTATTCAAATCCTTGTTTCCAATTGATGTTATTTCCACTTATACGGATATCAACGTTATTAATGTGATGCGGACGAATACTTCCTATAATATCGCCTAAAGGTCCCTTTGTTTTTATATTTATTTAGTTAGTCCCTTTAGTTTTAGTTGTTTATGTAAATAGTTAGTAGTCTTCTATAAATATTGTGTATAGTAATGTAAATATAAATAATTAAAGAATAAATAATAAGTTTCAGAATGACTCTATTGAAAAAGACATGAAAATGATAGAAGATAAAATTCAAACTGAACTTGTGTATGTGTGAACTTTATGTATTAGTAAATTTGTTTTTCCAAAAATATGTTTTTGTTTACATATTTGGATCCTAAATCGCGAACGCAGTATAGAGATAATGGTTACCCTCGCAGTCACCTCTGGCCCCACAAATGTGTCCCTCTGCGAAATAATTGTTGTACCGCGCGGCTTTTACTTAATTTAACATATTCGCCTAATGGTATCACTACAACTTCGTGACTCTTGTGTCAGGGGTCAAAAGTAAGTAGTGTTTCATAGATTATGTATGGAGTCTGTTATAAATTGGACCCTAATTTTGTAAATGTTTTGTGAACTTTTGACCGGTTGGGTGTAGGTTAGTAATAATACAACATAACAATTTTGTAATATTTAAAACATATTAAAGCCGTACCCAAAACGTATATAAATAATTTTAGAATGCTGCAGATGCATTCTGTCAAAGACACATTGCCACTTTAACTGGCTAACTAAATCTGCTAGGTACATTAATGTCTTAGCGACGAATTTTATCCTTCATAGACAATACGGTTCGGTGTACGGGTCGAGTCGATAAATGATCGATACTCTGTACTCTTCAAAGCCATTGAAAGCCCCCATAACAACAGTATAATGGGCTTTCAATAGCTTTAATAATATCTTCGTACACGGCATCGGCTGTAACGTCAGAGTATGTCGAGGTTGGCATAATTGTATCAGTTTCAGACAATACCACCATCATACCTTGACCCACTTTTTGGAGTATCCAAAGTGCTGCAGTGAGGATGTAATGAACGCTTCTGAAGCCGCGATCAATGTGACCACAGTGCGCCCAGGTAATGTACCTATCTAGATGAATGTTGTCTCATCGATTCGAAAGAAACAGAAGAAGAGGCAATACCTCTGAATCAGTAAGAAAACATATAACACTTTTGGGCAGGGTCTCTGTTGACCAGAAAATCAACACCATCTGTCTCCAGATGATCACCTTTGAGGAATAAAGTAGCTTGTCTGTCCGTTTTTATCTTCAAAAATAATATGTACACAAATCGTGGAGGGAGGCGTTTGCCCAGCAATTAGAAAGGTCTGAATAATAAATAAAAAAACCAAGTAATCAAGGATTTCCCCTTTCGAAAATCTTTTATCGTTTAATTACTCCAAGGAGTATGTATAAAGGGTGAAATTTTCTTTAGGTTAATTATGATCGATAAGAAACCTATATAATGAGATGACAGCTGATATGCATGTACTGATGAAGAAGTTATGTCGGGTCGACCTGTCGAAGTGTTCTAAACGAAGGGGAATGGTGTACACATTACGCAAGTAAATTGCCTTTGGCCTCTCATCCACAAATAACTGTATAATGCTCTCATCAAGCAATAGACAAAATTAGTCAAGCTTTTCGCTAATTTGTACTTATAGTGAATGTCACTCTTTATTTTGTATTGTGCGTTTAGTTTGTGCATAATAAAAAAAAATCTTTCTTCTCTTTCTTTCTTCTTCTTCTGTAATTCATATAAAACAGAATCCTTGCACCTGCATTTTCTTTCTTTGAACTTTCATTACAGTACTTACTAACTGATGCCCACGACTTCGTCTGAGCTCCAGAATGAAAAGTAGCCTATATCCTTCTCCAGGTCAAGGTCTAACCATATGCCAAATTTCATCCAAATTCGTTCAGCCATTTAGCGTGAAAGCGTAACAAACGAACTCACTTTCACATTTTTATTTTTTATTTTTATTTATATACAACGTGCCGCTACAATGGTGACATTAATTTAACACACGTATACGATATCGCGTATTCGTTTTTAAACATTATTATTTTCAATTTTCTAAATTACCATCCTGGAGCAACCTGTACTTAAAGAACTGTAGCGAAGAGGTCATTTGCCGGGGTCACAGATCATATGGTAGGAAAGCCGCGCAATTTCTTAGAAATTATGCCGACAATGGAACTTACCGATAAACGTAAGCCAGCTGGTAGGTAGCTTCATGAATGAATCTTTTACACAGAGTGATCTCAATTTTCGTTATGTTTTTATTATTTAGTCTGGTTGAACATTTAAATTGTTCAATTTACGGATTATTTGATTTTATTATAATTTTTATGTTTACTGGCCACTAGGTCTACCCGTGTGTTAAATTAATGTCGCCATTGTAGCGGCACGTTGTATAATATACAGGGTGTTAGGGTTAACACCGTTATCCTTGAAACCAGTGGTTTGGTGTCATATATATATAGAACGTAAAATCAATGGAAAATTTAGACTTAAAAAAAAAAAAAAACATTTGACCACTCGAGTATTTCACCCTTTCATCTATGCGCTAGGGCAACGAACTTGCGTCTCAACACGGGTGGGGGTCGAGGGACGTGACCTGACCGGCCGCGAGCGTGACCCCTCCCTCAGTCAGTCAGCTGTTTCGCAAGCGAGCACGGTGTCGGATAGAAACTTTTTAAAATCTTTTAATGAAAATAACGTTTTTTTTTGTTGTTACTCGGTCATTTATTTTATATTTAAGTCAACTAACCATGGTTTGAATGACAACGGTGTTCACCCTTACACGCTGTATTTTTTTTCGTTTTTTTTTAAGTTAAGAATTTAAGACTAGTTAGGATTATTGTCTAAAAGACTACTAGAGGTACTCATTATTTTTTGTGTACCTACTTACTAGGGGCTAGTTTCTCGAACGAAAATTAATGTGACAAATTGTCAAGCGCGCGTAAACTGTTGATAAATCATTCAATCAATCGCAGCAGTTTACGGGCGTTTGACAATTTATCACATTAATTTCGCAATAATTTTCCTAGATATACTACCAGAGATGTATGACCGTGGATAAAGCAACAGTGATATATTAGTTATGTTGCACGTGATTATGTATTTCCTGTGTTGAAAAAGCGTGAGTGAGTTCATGTGTGAACGTGTTAGTAAAATAAAATAAATGCTAAACTTACTTGGCTCCTAGAGTAAATATCCATTGTAGTATTCCATAAAACTGCTGCCATGACAGACACCTGTAACAAAAAGGAAATTAGTACGTGTTTGAAACAAAAGTGATTTATTAGGATGATTGTTTGATCACGTGTTAGTGATGGGAAAACTGGTATGGTCGGTCATGAAGGCAGTGACAAGCAGGTTGACTTGGTTTTTGCTTTTGGCAAAAAAGCATGAACTGCGGTTGTAGGCACGTGTTGTTAGATGGCTGATTTGTGTCACTTCTCACAGCAAAACGAAGGTAGCACTCTTATAATGATAACGAATAATTCTACTTTCTTACCGTATATAATAATTCTTACCTGGATTTCAATTTCTAGTGATATCTTCAAGAAGGGACTCCAGCTGACTGTGCTCGGCACAAACATTCAAGGAGGAAATAAAAACATACATTTCTGGCTTAATGAGCAAAATAAAAAAGGGGTAAAAGCACATTTATAATACATTTTTCTACAAACAATCATCTTACACGATCCGTTTTAGAAATTCACCGCATTTTTTAACAGGTATGATCCAGCTTTTCCCAAATTATTAGATAATTCATATTACTTATCAGTTACTTTTGAGTGGCCTCAAATAAAAGAATTTCAATTACTTAAAAATAATTTTGACCGAAATTGAAAGACAGTTTTTACCAATTTTGAAAATTTTATTAATTTACAGAACCAAGAAAACATTATTTTAGAAGAGCGCGGCGCATTCAACTAAAAAAAAACACATCTACAGTAAATTGATCTTGGCACTGGCAAGAGTTCGTGTTGTACCATTCGCAGGGTTCTGTGGTAAGTACCTATGGCTGTTATATAGCCTGCCTGGTAAAATAAAGAATATAAATAAGGCAGGGAAAAAAAACAACCAAATTATGCAGCTACAACGGACATAGCGAATACTGCTGTACCGGAGAATTTTCAGTTTCACATTGATGCTATGCTACCACCCAATATCAATAAATGCGGTAAAAATTGTGTTAAAAATGTTGTCTATCAAAAATCACAAAAATATTTCACACTAAACATAATAAAGTGAAAGGCCACAAAAAAAGTCTCAAATACACTTTCGCTTAGATTTACAGCTGAAATAATCCAACGCATCCTGAAGCCTACTCAGTTCTCGCCTACCGTTTCTTGCCCAGTACCAACTCGCCACAGACCATCAAAATTGGTTACAATGTAAAATAAATGTCTTCTATATTAGATGTACATATGTGGCTTGGAACGGATGCACGAAGCGTTAACACTGCTAGTTGGAAAACAGCCAAGGAAATTAATTTTATTAATTCATAAATAATTGAAATATGCGTTTCTATATAAACTGCCTGGTACATATATTTTTTAAACAGACCGCCTCGTTGTTATGGTCGTCGCAAGCGCAACTGCTGAGCATGAGGTCCTTTTGTTGGGTGGGAAATCATCATGGGGTATCTCTTTCGGAGTATTCCGCAACGAGCATGAGGTCCTGAGTTCGATTCCGTGTTACTGGGTTTTTCCATCTGGTATTTTTCAGTAGCAGCCCGGAGTCTGGCCCAGACTCTATAACATGGGATTCAAACATGTCTGGCGAAATGTGGGTGTTCTATAGGTGCACCAGCACTTCTACCTAATCCTTCGGGGAATACAGGCGTGATGTTATATTTTTCATATAAGCTTTTACATAGATTCGTATGACTAGTGACCGTGTGTGGCTACGGTCGCGTTGCAATTATTCTAATGAATGTAGAACATAATAGCTCGTTCAGTTTATTAAACTGTTTAACGCGCAATGACCTATTTATTACCCGACTACGGCGAAGCTAAAAGGAGTATGTATGTTCATCTGTTCCCTCATAACTTCTAAACTACATAATTGGACAAATGAGGTATCGTTGAAAGCGTCTTGATCGTCCACTGGTTATAGGCTTGGAGTCACTGTTATTTGTTCGATTTATACCCTAACACGTGTGACTCCGGATTTTTAATTTGTCTGTCTGTGATGTTTTGTTTATACCTTTTAAGTAGACTTTTTTTAGTACTTGTGTTTTAGTTTTATAACTTTTATTTATTTAACTATCTAAGAAGGTGGGAAAAAACTAACATCAGAAATTAATCATATATTGGGCGTAAGTTGCAAAAAAATACGCATAAGTATAACTTTTTTGATGCACTTCTTGGGATGGCCCAATGAGAGAAACTGCAGAAAATTTAAACCCATATAATTATTTGAAGAGTGTTCTTTCCTAATTTACGAAAAGTTTTTTGGTTAAAAATACCAATTAATTCCATGAGGGAATAATATTGAAGTAAAAAAACCGTTATTTATCCTAAAAACTCACTCAAACCCATCCGTCATACGCTTAGTGACAGAAAACAAAACATGCAGTTTTGTTGCTACTATTTTCCGCAGTTTTTCAATAAAGTAAAGCATACACCCGCACACACCCCCACACATACACCCCTACACACCAACACACCCCCACGTGGTTGCATACATTCATTTACATAGAGCTTTAGATTGACGAGTGAATTTATAGCGTGTCTGCACTACAATCAGGGGTAACCGACGGCCTTTCAGCTGTCGATTTGATTTGATTCGATCTTTTCACACGCTCGGACGAATAAATTCATACAATCGCGATGCACCTCAATCGTATTTCATATTTATTTATATGCTCGAACAGATCTGTTCATTTAAAATAATGTTTGTAAAAAATATGACGTGTAGGTATGTTTTGTTGAAATTTTAAAATCTAAACTACAATAATTAATACAAATTAAAAATACGATTATATTTCATAGTTTTACGTTTTCACTTCTGTCGGCAGTCTCCATATTTTTTTTCTATTCACTATAATACCGTCTATTAACCACGTAAAGTCTCTCGAATCCTAGCGTATATTTCGACAATTTTATGTACCTGCAAAATTTTTCTCAACCGCATACTGCAAACTATAAACAAGTTTTACGTCCTTGGTGCACAATAAAATAAAACTTCAATCAAAACTGACGCCAAAAGCAGTAAACCATCTTCCTGTTTGTCGGAAGAGCTTGGTTCTAACATTTCCTGATTCCAGGAGATCCAATAAACTGAATGTCTTGCAATGCAGCCGGGGACGCGTCACCATGTCACTTGCAGACCGGGGACAACGGGATCTTTTCTACCTAAAGATAGTGTAAGCCCGCCTTTATAATTTGCACCCGTACGAGCGGAGTAAAGGAATTTACGAAGAATAATTATAAACTAGTTGAGCCGATAGATGTCCTGTCCTCAATGAATACAAAAATACATAGAAAATCCTGTCACCTTATTGGTGATGTTCTTTACAAAAGTCAGATGCGTAGGTAGTACTCGCAACCGGCGTGCGTGTGTGACCAGGATCGTAGCACGAGACGTTCTGCAGTTTCTGCCTACCCCCATGGGAAGGCGTGAGCTTATTGTATAAAAGAGCACTGTCAGTTTTCCCATTATTAAAATTTTTCGGGAAACATTAAATTTTTCATTCCATAAAAAGCTTATTCGGACTATAACGAACATTTTAAAAAGCGGTCAAGTGCGAATCGGCCTCTCACACGAAGAGTTTCGTACCATCGTATCTTTAATAATTAGCATTTACATATTATTTTTATACCTACTTAAGTCAAAAAAACATGCCGTACATCCTAAATTGAAGAACACTCGCTGAGCAGAATAGAGTCAAAGCAAAAGTAAAAAAAAAATATTGTTAATTTCCGACTTTCAATAATAAATTCCGCAGGAATCCGTTGGTTGCGAGAAGCACAGGAACGGTCGGAGTACCAACGCTTGGGGGCCTATGTCCAACAGTGGACGTATTTCGGCTGAAATGATGATGATGATGAATCATAAAATGGTCGGCGGCGTTTAAACATGTTAGCTAGTTAAAGTTTAGCGACGTAAGTGTGAAGTTGGAACCGTTTTGTTTACGTCTCAAGTCTCCACTTGCTAGTATTTTTCCTTTATATAACAACCAGTGTTTCTGCAGCATTTTAGCTTTCAGTCTGATGCAGTAAGTTTTTACTAGGTTCCAGTTTGCCGACTGGTTCGTATTTTTCATTTACATATATGGTTCGTGTCGATAAGAGACAAGACGTAGGTTATATCATGAAACCACTACCTATAAAAAAAACGACTTCATAAAAGAAAAAATCGTTAATCGTCATCGTCGTCTGTGAGTTTTTTTTATTAAAACATAATTTTGGCTAGAAAAGCTGGTTGGTCCAGAAAGGAGGTATAAAAATTGGAGAATATCCCTGTTACATAATGGTACACTTTATGTTACAGGGAAATTCTTTAAGTTACCATGGAATGTAAAGTGAAAATCAGTGTTCATAGAAATGGTTACTTGCTTGCAACGTGTATGGGTTTGTAATATCAAGTTACCTACTGAATATTGGGTGCACTATCGCGCCATCGCCGTAGGTCAGTGTCAGGGCTGCGGTTCCACCTTAAAACTGCCACTACTATTACTGCCACTTGTCTAGGTGCCCAGGAGTCTGAACTTGTTCCCAATTTGCTCGCATTTTATTATATGGGAATTAACCCACTAAGTAACTGCCTCATTGGTCTAGTGGTCGCAAGTGTTAATGCTGAGCATGAGGTCCTGGGTTCAATTCTCGGGTCGGGCAAAGTGTTATTGGGCTTTTCCATCTGAAATTTCTCAGTAGCAGCATGGAAACTAGATTTGCGCCTGGTTGATGGCAATAAGCTCGACCCTGGCGAAATATTTGTGTATAGGTACACCTCTGCCTTACTCTACGGGAAATACAGGCGTGATGTTATGTTATTGTTATACCTCTGCTTCTTCAGGAGAATACAATACAGAAATAATGTTGATCTGCAGAATTTTTCAGTCTGAATTTTGTTTTGTCGCACAGCAGTAGTTTATTTTTTTTATTAGTTATAACATTCGTGAGCTTTAAAATCACCATTATATTATCACTTACCCGCCGCCGGCCACTAATATCATCTGCATCCTGCCAGATTCCCTTACTCCGCCTCCGTGAAGATACTACCATTGCTCAAGTCATTCTGTAGCAATTGTCACTCACAATCACACTTACACAATTAGTTAACCGAGACATGGGGTGGCATACCCGTAAACCAAAGTACACGGTACAAGTACATCCCCGGTCATTTCGCGGTTAACTATATTTTAGGTAGTTTTTTTTTTGTTGATGCACATTTTTTACATTTTTAGCTTGTAATTATGTATTTACACATTCACTAGTTTTCTTTTAGTTTTGCTAACACTTATTTTGTTATCACACCTAGTATTTTATTCACAATGATCGTCACTTCGGGTTTCTATTTTTATAAATTAGATTAGGTCAATATTATAGATGGATCAACGGTATTGAAAGGTTTTAGCCGATTGTTTGAAGCACGTTTGAAGAATGAGTCGACGTTGGTATCTAGGTAGGTACAGTCACGGACTTTAATTGATGAACCACCTGGCACTGTTCGTATTTTAGCCGTGTAATGCAAATCGGGTTTATTCGGTTCCCGACACGGAAAGTCATAATGTCTGCGTATTAGTAGAAGAAAATTATATTATAAACTTTACCGGTTGGCTAACCTGAGAACCAAAACTACAAACTTAACAGCAGAGTGACTACCCAAAGTCAACCAATTGCAGGTCTAGCAACAGTAACCTAGCAACGATTGTTTATGCGTAGCGATAGTAACGTTAGCGTACGGAGAAATAATATAAATTGTCATTTCGACAACTTCGAAAGTAACGTCTCTGACATCGACATTTCAACTGTCACTGTCTTCAGATAAGTTTTCAAATTATCGATTAATAAGCTCTGATTCAAACGAGGTCAGGATAAACTTAATGCAACATTTTATTTATTTTTATCATTGAGAACTTATTAGTCAACCTCTATGGATAAGACTATATCCGATTATAAGTAATTTATTTGTCATCTTGTTTACGAGCGTACGGTTTGAGTTCGTGTTTAATCGTGTAATCTCGTGAATGTATGAAACTGTAAAATTGAAAAGTTTGAAGGTGGCTTATCAATTAAAGTCCGTGGCTGTACATTGTAACAGCGAACCAATTTTCACGCCTCCCCCTTAGGACCTAGGCCAATATTTTTATGATAGGTATTCGGATATCTAATGACCTAAAGAAGTGCCTTATATAATACTAGCTGCGCTCCGCGGTTTCACCCGCATAAGTCTCGATTCCGTGGAAATATCAGGATAAAAAGTATCCTTCTCTAGGTCATGGTCTACCCCTGTGCCAAATTTCATCCAAATCCGTTAATCCGTTTTAGCGTGAAAGCGTAAAAATCAAACTCAATTTGGCATTTATAATTATTAGTTTGGGTGTTAGGATGAATAAAAAATCTCCACTAATTATAAAGTTATACAACGCGATTCTGGTAATTCTATAAAGGTAAGTCAGTAAGTAAAAAAATACATTGTTCACGTTGCGTTGTTTTGAATATTTTTTTGTTATAAGTAGGTCAAAACTAATCAGGATTATCATAGCCAATAAAGCTAAAAGTAGGAAATTGGGAATGGGTTTTGTTAAAATAAAATCATAAGTCAAATGGGAACAAATATCGATTCTAGATTTCTTCTGGGTTGAACCCACTGGTTCATTTAACCAAGATCGAAATAATGGACTGACGTATCACGCTTAAATTAAATAGTGAGATGCATAGAAATCTACATTGGGTACATATTTTCCGCAGATAACTCAAGTAATTTCCGGCGATGCATGTTTTCCTCTAATTGACACAAAGCGTTTTGGCTCACTACGGAACCATAGATCTTCTGAGCTTTCGAAAGAGAAAAACACAAAGCAATGTATTTGGCAACTACTAGCTGTATGTTACGACTGCGCCAGCAAGAGATTGTTTAACGTTCTTTGTGAAGAAATTTCCGAATTTTCTAATGCTGGGGCCACACCTGCGTCTATCGTGACGACACTTCACACAGTGATACGATACACTCAGATTTGACCAACCATTTTCGGCTGTCATCGCGATAGTTCGGGCTGCGTAGCACATATCGCCCGGGTGGCGGTACATCAAAAGGTTTTAGCGCGCTAATTAACGTAGCGCGTGGCCGGAGTAGCGTTGTTCATTTCGACTGACACTCTGTCGAATTATGGAGAGCCATCTTGGATTATTGCACGATAATTCGTCAAAATTCTGAAGCCGGTAATGTGACCACCGTATTAGCGCGATAACTTTTTAGCGAGCAATACATCCGAAGCTTAGGCACGCATTGCGTTGTCACGATAGACGCTACCGTTTTGGCGCAGCGCGTGAGTTTTATGCATCACCCTGTTTCGTCATACCTCTTCTAGTTTTCCGCAGATCTAACACTAAAAACTTGTTTTGCTTTAACGAAATATATTCTCTCTCGTCGTATATTCTTGTGGTTTACGATGCTGAGTAAGAGAACTTGTTTAAATACAGTGAACTAGCTGTGTGCTCTGCTGGCGTATAAAGTTTTTTATTACGTTCCTTTTCCAGTGTTAAACTACCTCTCTGCTAAACTTCATCAAAAGCAATGCGGTAGGTAAGGAGTTGAAACGTGACGGATATACTGACTTGGTTATTTTTGCTTTTACGATATTAAAGTGCATAATTTGATGCGGTTTTCGCAATGGCATGATATCGTCGGCGTCAATTCTGATTTCATAACCGGGATAAAAATAATTTGCTTCGGAATTATTATACATACTAATGACCATAATAACTGAAATTCCTATGCCGCTGGTTCACTACAATTAACGATTACAAATGTTAATCCTTATCCTAACTTCCTAACCAATATTATAAATGCTATAGTGAGTTTATTTGTTTATTACGCTTTCACGCTAAAACGGCTGAACAGATTTGGATGAAGTTTGGCACATGGGTAGACCATTACCTGGAATAGGACATAGGATACCTTTTATCCCGATATTCCCACGGGGTCGAGACTTATGCGGGTGAAACCGCGGGGTGCAGCTAGTTAATATGATAAATACAAAAGTGAGTTTGTTTATTAGTTTGTTTGTTACGCTTTCACGCTAAAACGGCCTAACCTGGATTAAGACATACGTATATTAGGACATGCATAGAATACTTTTTATCCCGATATTACTTCGGGATCGAGAATTATTCGGGAGAAACCGCAGGGCGCAGCTAGTAATAATTACCATTATGAAAACTTCGCCAAAAAAATACCTACTCCTATTTTCTATATAATTATATTTGTTCAATTCCATATTCATAATCCATAGCCACCATAGACAGTAGTAGTATAGTAGGTATTAAACGCACGTCTATTAATTTCGCGTGTCCATAAATTAAGACTAAATACAGTTGGCTCAGTGTAAGTTCCATTTGTATAATTAAAACAGCCTTTCATTACCGCCTGGTATTCGCGATGGCGTCATAAGGTATGTTATCAATCACTATTATGGAGTTATGTTTTTTTTTCTCTGAAGATACCATGAATTAAATGCAGGGAAATATTATGATTTTTGCTCATCTTTTACCTGTCCCTTTCCCAACTTTGTGGGTGTGAGCTTCCAGTCTAACAGCAGCACAATACCAGTATCTTACATGTACTGACTGCCTATATCCCCTTAACCCAGTTACTGGGTAACAGTAAAAATAAGTCTAGTCAGCAGGGTCAGAAGTGTGCCGGTCTATACAGGGTGCGTTGAACTAAGACACTTAAGTGGGTGTCGTCAGATCATGAAGGTTAAGTGCAGATTGCAAATGGGAGATGTCAAATTGAGTATTAGATACCTTGTCTAAGAAACCATCATCTGCCAACTATCTCTGAGTTGACACCAGTCTAACCGGTTACAACTGAATACTATAGTATTTTATATGGGGTGACTGCCTATCAGCATGAGCAGTGGTGGCCTAGTGATAACAGCCCCGACTTACGAGTCGTAGGTCGTGGGTTTGAACCCAGGCGCTTTACATTGTGTAAATAGTTTCATCGCCACTGCTATCAAAACGGTGAAGGAAAACATCGTGAGGAAACCGGCATGTCATAGAACCAAAAATTCGAAGACATGTGACATCTAGCAACCCGCACTGGGCCAGGGTGGTGGGTTAGGGGCCACTCCCTCTCACCGAGAGCCTATGTCCAAACAGTGGGAACATTATAGGCTGATTATGCTGCGTATTTGACCTGACGTTAGATTCACTCTGCATCAATAGATGATTTTGGCACCTCTGACATCAATGTCGTATGCTACCATGGAAACGCCAAACACAAGATGTGTGAGCCGACTCTTTTCAGTAGGCACTGAACATTTTCGCGCTACTTATGTGCGGCGATGGCGAACCAAAGAAGACTTTCGATTATTACGTTAGTAAATTAGTACCTCAATGATTATTTTCGCCTTTTTTGACTCATCAAAGATCCGTCCTTGTATAGTTGTTTCGATAAAACTGAATGCTTGTCTTTCTTGATAAGTAACCCTAAAGTGCTTCTGTCTGGCACTCTGCCTGCAGATCTGAGAGTGGTACACTTTGTCATCCTAAACTTATATCATAGAGAGAGTATGTTTGTTTATGAGTTTATTCCATGTGCTTATGTGTTTACTAGCTCTGTCTCGTGACTTTGTCTGCATGCAAACGTCCATTTCATAGTTAGACTCGCATTTTCTTTCACTTGGGTAGTTCAGCCACGTTCTTTGCGTTATTCACATTGTTGAGTAGATGAATTTATTAAACCTATGAAGACTACAAAAAATCCTTCAAATCTCTCGAATTGTGATTGAAACTGTGTTACGCAATTAGGGTGCTGAACTACAAATGACAGACTCACATTAATATTATCACCATACTCCATAATACCTAGTCACTTATTGAACTGTACGTATCACCCATGTCCTTGGTCATTCCTATTTTTAACTAATTAAAATGACACATTTTATGTAATGGACAGGTAGTAATTTGCTTTGATTGATATTGATAGTAATTGGTTTCAGTTTTGTGCTATGTAATTTTTACTGTTAAAACTCTAGAATAAAATAAACTGGTTTAAAATAAAAGGCCATCGTTTTCCTTGCTAACCACTCACTGTTACACCATACATTCATAATAAGCTCTCATAGCGGTGTTACATTTACAACATACATAGTCGATGGCGATACCATAATGGTGATCAAATGAAGATTAATTCTCGAAAAGAGAATAAATGTAGAAATAACATGAGCCCAAAGGCGAGTCTTTATCTTGGGGAAGCATCAACAGTACCTACTGAATTTTTCATTTTATGTATTTGTTTCTATATTAATACCGCTTGCCCGATGTTAATTCAAATTCAAATAGGACAGACTTCTATATAAAATTTCAACCATGAGTGGTGAATTTAAATAAAATCTTCCCAAGGTTGCCATCAGACGCGCTGCATCGCAGCAACCGCGCGCTGTTGCAACTGCATGCAGTTGAATATATCGACTTCGTTCAGTCATGATATCAACTTCACGCGGTCGGCTGTAGTCGTGTGAAGTCAATATTAACTGCATACAGTCGTGACTTCAACTTTACGCGGTCGGCTACAGTCGTGTAGTGTCGACGCACGCTGTCCATCGCTAACCGCATACAGTTAGTGTGCAGTCGAGGAGCATAACTGTATGCGGTTAGCGATGGACTATGATTGATTAAGTTTGCTTTTAGTTTTTTCATCTTAAACTATAGGCAAGTTCTAAAACTTCTTCTTCAGGTAAAACTGAGTGTTCGATTTGAAGTTCATTTAAAACATTAGCATGTTCAAATGATCTTCAAGTCTGGCGGTAGGAGAATTTGCAAACATCGCAACACACAATCATGCATGTTGTACAGCGCAGGAATGATCCTTGATTGTGTTGCAATTTACATAGAACTGAGGATTGGAATTTGTATCATCTGGTTTGCAAGGAGAATTCACTATTGGACTGTTTATGTGTACTTATGTGCCGAAAGTCATACTTAGGAAAGGTAGATAAAGTTCGCGCCACCTCTCATATCCGAGAGACGAGAAGTGTCTATGTCATTCCGTGGTCTATGTCAAATCATCAAATTGCATTTAAAAAAATGTAGTTCCACAATTTTCCTCTGGCTGTCAATAAAAATATTTCTAATTCAATCAATCTGTCTAGCCTTTTCCCAACTATGTTGGGGTCGGCTTCCAGTCTAACTGAATACCAGTATTTTACATGAAGCGACTGCCTATCTGACCTCCACAACCCAGTAACTGGGTAATACGATACCCCTTGGTTAGACTGGTTGTCAGACTTTCGGGCTTCTGACGACTCGTAACGACTGTCAAAGATTCACAAATGACAGCCGGGACCAACGGCTTAACGTGCTTTCCGAGGCACGGAGGAGTCTCGATATGTGAAAATGGTCACCCATCCACAGATCAACCCCGGCAAGCGTAGCTTAACCTGATGGATCGACCCGAGCGGCTGTTATTACTTAGCCACGAGCTCCTCCGTATTATTTTATTTCTAATTGAAAATTGAAAAGTGCTGACAGCTGTGGTTGTGTTTTGTTTTTCAATGTCGACTTGACATCTATCAAACCGACAAAAATCTAAGTAAGAACAAAAAACCATTTTAAGCATCAGTTTTGAAGAAGTATGTGTGCGTATCGCAAAAAGTTGTCAATCCTGTCAAAAACTGATAACTAACCCAAGTTTTGGCCCGAAGGTATAAGACCTCATTGATCCATTAATTGTTACTTTAGGGCCGATTCACACCAGAACGGCAGAAGCCGGCTGCGGCCGGCAGCGACGCGGCGAGGCCAACTGCGGGCGAGCGGCCTCGCGGCTACGCAGGCGGCCGCGCGACCTTTTCGAGCTTTTCAAGGGATTTTGTCTAGGCCCCCTGGTCTTTAAATAATGTAGAGAAAGTTTAAAATTATTTCACAAAATAAAAGTGCTCTGCGCGTCTCTGCCGGCCGGTGTTTTCCCGGTATGAATTGAGCCTTATTGACCAGAATAAATCCAGTCTGAACCTTCCCATTATGTACGGATAAACCGGCATTTACGTTAAGCTAAAACTAGAAAAAGATAGAAGGGGTTTACGTTATTACAATTACAATAAAGAAAAGCCTTTCCCTAAATTAAAAAGGTTTGAAGCAATTACCGTAATGATGTTTACTTAGTAAAAAACGTCTGGAAACAAACAATGCTGTAATCAGGGATATTGGGCATAAACTACGATGTGCTGACCCAGGTCTTGCTTGTAATCTTAAATATCTTCAAGTGTCTTTCTTATCTTGTCGAAGAGGTTAAATCCGTCCCTCCGTGCCTCGGAAAGCCCGTAAAGGCGTTGGTCCCGGCTGTCATTTGTAGGTATTTGACAGTTGTTACGCCCGAAGTCTGACAACCAGTCCTACCAAGGGATATCGTGTTACCCAGTAACTGGGTTGTGGAGGTCAGATAATGGAGTCGCTCCATGTAAAATACTTTTCAGCTGCATCCGGTTAGACTGGAAGCCGAAAATCAAGGAAGATTGATTGATAAAACTATCGAAATATGAAGGAGGATGAATATCCCTTTTCCCATTCCCACACCAACTGCTTAACGTGCTTTCCGAGACATGGAGGAGTCTCAGTATGTAAAGATGGTCACTCTACGGACCAACCCTGGATCGACCCGTGAGGCTGTTAGCAATAGCTTTATTTTTACGTTATTATTACTCAAAAATTATTTATACGTCTAAAATCATTTTTTTTTTTTTTTTTTTTTAATATTTTTACCTTCTATTCCAAATTCATTATGGTATTAAACTAGCCTTTAAATGAATGATTTTTTGTAGTAACATCAAATTTTTAATTAGTAAGAAAGTATGTTGCTTCATTTAAAATTTCAATCAAATGAAAATATTCATTTGTGAAGACGTATTAAGTGCTTGCGTATTTCAGATTATCCTAAGTCTATTTTTCATCACAATGTCATTGTATTCTTACACACAAGTGTAGTTTCATTTTCATATTAGTATGTGCCAGGTTTTTAACCCGCCTATTTTTATCAGCATGAAGTGCCATGTTGTGCCTGAGTAAAAAAGGTTTCATGAAAAGTAACAAGTTTGAAAATGAATGCTTTTAAACTGTTTATTTTGTTTGTGTCAATAAATAACTGAGCAAATTAAATACAACTGTACCTACATGTTTTAAGTTCCGGCTTACGCTTCATAAAGTTGTTTTTCGACGATTCACAAACAAAATGTCCGAAAATGGACATATTTATGTTTGCTATTTGCAGATTAAGTTAAATAAACTTCTCTTAAACTGAAAACTGAAACACTGACTGAAATATGTGAATTTTCAGACCTACCTAGGTGTTCCGAAGCTGAATTCAAAGGTAAAAATTTATAGAGGCGTATAAATTTTTATGAGACCTACTCGCACAGTTTCTAACGACTTGACAAAACGAGATTTCTTTATTATGTGTAAGTTAATTAATAATGATTAATTTATTATATAGGTATGTGGTAGGTATATGGTATATTATATATAATAAATTCTCTAAATGATGATGAAAACCGCATCAAAATCCGTTGTGTAGTTTAGAAGAACAACGCGGTCACACGGACGCATAACAAAAGCGACTTTAGTTTACTATGTATATATTCATGCACAACTAGATTTTCGCTCGTGTAGACAAAGGATTATTGCGAATAACTATTCAAAATTGTGTTTTTACAAAATTGATTTAATTTCCAATAAATTCCAATTCCAATATATTTTGATAGTTTCATTGGAACCACTCTATTAGCGCTGAATTATTTAATATTTTATTTTGTTACGTAATTGGAGAATGCAAATAAATTGAATTGGTTTCATGTTATTTTAATATCCTACATTTTATGATTTACAAAACGTATATAATTAATAAACCCTTTTCCACCACTCCATTTACCAGAACCACTAAAACGTCCACCAACAAAAAAGGATAATTTCGTGGGGAAGATCGTGCGTAGACAGCCGGGGGTTAACACCGAGACGCGGCGGCGCCGCGACGGCCAGACTGACTGACGCCGCTGCCCACCCTCTTTCATCCCACAACCAGGGATAATCAATCAAGGTGCATACTATAGACTTTAACGTTTTTCAGACAATTACCAAACGATGTCTGTTTTTTGTTAATTTGTATTGGAAAGTACAATAAGATCTTTTTGTTTTGTGACCTACAAAAATAATTCGTAGATTAATACATATTTCAGTAGAATAAAGGCGGTTTAGTAGCTTGTTTGTTCGTCAATCTCGACGTTTTGCGTGTGTCTGAGAACCTTTATTGCCGTTGACGACTCTCGTAATAATTTTTTATTGATTTTTAACCAATTTATTCACGATTTTGTCTATCGAAACCAAAGAAAATCGATGTTTTTTTTAGTAGATAGGATAGGTATGGTAATGCGTATTATGCTTAGTTAGGTTTAAAACCAGTAGCCTGACCATTTAAATGATAGTCATCGCACCCACTAGAAAATAACTAGGTACTACCCTATTTACAGAGAAACAAAACCATTACGCACCGCCTCCTTTGAATTAAATCCAAATAAAAAGATAAGAAACGTCTTGACAGACACGCAATCGAAACTTATCACTATTCGTGAAACTTTTAAAATTCACTTTTGAATTTCAATCCTAGCTTGCCGGTGTCTTAAAACTTCCATATTTAAATTACGTCATCAGTGAGGTCCGTAGCACTCAGTGTCATAATATTTTCCAGACAGGAGTCCCGACTCAAATTGGACTCCAACATATGCCAACGTTGCCATAACACTTATTGAATGACTGACACAGATACATATGTTTGTACTCCCCCATGTTCATATTATACTGAGAAAGCCTCCTTTTATGTGGAGGCAATATCATCGTATTTATGAATTGTTATACTCTATTAGCTAGTAGATAAACATAGTATTTGGTTATGGGGTCAATTTTGTTGGCAGAGCTTGGAAACGATTTATGTTAGAATCGAGGTTCATGCTCCTATAGAATGATAAATTAATTTGTTCGCCTCTTCGGAGTCACTTTTTGTATGTTTCTATTTGTGTGTGAAGACTGGAACAAGACAAAAACTTGGTGAGCAGTTGGTAATCTTCCCACGAAACTTTGTGGAATTAACTAAGGCAAGTTAAGGCGCAATATCCGTGGCGATGCTCGAGTCCACTGTGACTATTCATGCAATACATAATTAGGAACGAAAGTGTTTGCCGTATATTTCTGTGGTTTCTGACATAGTGGCTATCCCTTTTCATAATTTGAGTATAAGTATGACTTTTAGAAAAACAACAGATAAAAATAGTTTCTGTAATCAATTTTACAAATTAAGAAAATTTTATTATTCTTTAAATAAAATGATCTGTAGGTACGAAAACGAAATTTTCCCCGTTTCTCTTTAAATGAACATTTATTAATCCCTGAAAAAGGGGTTAAGCTTCATAAAAACAAAGCAATCAAACGTTACGGTAATTATCATTTTCTTGGAACGAACTTCCGACGAAACAAAAACATGTTCCTTGTGAAATCAAATACAATATGAGCGTACTATACCTAAATAATGTATATTGTGTTCATCGTTTTGCCTCGCTAGTATCTCTGCTTGGGCACACCTTGTGTTTCTTTGCATCGGTGTCACTGCGGTGAAGCTGTCGACAGTCTCGGGCACCATGGCCTGTCCCGCTGCGGGACTGCAGGTCGCATAGCACGGCATACCAGTATCAACGATAATAATCGTCGAGAATTTGTCACCGCCGCCGGCGTGTTTAAATTTAATCTAAGATGTTAACATAAGCATCACGCCTTGCTTCCTCAGATCTAGGCTCCGGGCTGTTTGCCGAATTTGAAAATTGCCATGAATTTGCCGAAAATTTTGAAAAACCCAATAACACTTTGCCCGACCCAGGAATCGGACCCAAGACCTCATTCTCAGCAGTAGCGCTTGCGACCACTAGACCAACGAGGCACTATGATACACCACTCTGCACATTTTCTTATTTCTCATAGTTTTAAAATATCTACTGAAATCTCATACTTATCTGATACTCATCCAAGGTTTCATCAGTTTAAGAGATTGATACCCACTTCGTCAGTGAAGTTTACGTTAGTGACTGTAATTATTGACCGGGAACGTGAACGTGTGTTTGTATGTGTTCAGCACGTGTCGTTCTCCCTTAAAAACATACGCGTCGCGTCACGATGAGATCATACAGTACGACACAGACAAATCAATGATGTAACTATTATAATATTTTGTAACAATATAATTTAAAAGAGTGTCCTTGGAGATTCATGCCCGTTCTTCTCCATAGCTATCATTCCTACTATGCTTTGGAATGGATAGCTAGCTTCATATTTGACTGACCGACTCCTTGTCAATTCAAAAGTGCCTGTTAATTTTTTATTTGAAATAATTGCTTTGCGTTTGTTCTCATCATCAGTTTGTCAGTAATCGTCTCGACAAGAACAGTTGAAATAAAGTGTATGAAACACTGGTTCCGTCATTTAACGGCGCATCGCATCACATTTGTTGGTAATTAGCCTAGGACGACGAGTGAAGGCATTTTAAAAGCTTTTAGCAAAAAAACAAGGACAAAAATTGTAATTTCAAGCGAGAAATTGTAGTCCTAGAAAATGCAGTCATCAGTGATGTGTTCTCGGAACATGGACGGTGAAAGTTGTTATACTTTTTTGTTTGACGTAAAATTTTTGGCAAATTCTCACTGCGTTTTACATAATGTCTGTCTGCATGTTTTTGGCCTATTGTTGGTTTATTCTGGGTAATTTATTATAGGGGTTACTCATGGCCCATCAAATATTTTAAAGTAATAAATTTTTTATTTTGTAATGTTGAGAGGATGAATGAAACGCAACTAAAAAATGTTATTTACAAGGGAGATGTGAGAGGAGACGCCAGGACGCCCTAGAAGGACATAGGTATAGTGACCTAGGATTTTGAATAATCCATGGTTTCATCTGTTTGACAAATTCGTCTGCTCGACAACGTAAATAACGCAATGAATGTTATCGAATTATCAAAATGAAAGACATTGAAATTGTAATAGTGTGTTACGCAAATATCCCGCAGATATATGAACGTAGACAAAGTCAAAGGAGTAGGTATGTTAGGATCGCAGCAGGTGGCGTTTTGTAGTTTCTGCCTACCCCCATGGGAAGGCGTGAGTTTATGTATTGTATTCCCTTTGATTTTTATTTTCTATATCCACAGTATGCAACGTATTTTCCACACAGATCAGATAAGTAATAGTCACTGAAAACGTACCTACAGAACTGCAATTAGAGTGGGTAGTTTAGCACCGAAAACACCGAGCAGAACTTTCTATTTGTATGTTAAATGTGAATTAAATACGGGAACTCTCGGAACTTACTAACAAAATGAATTTAGAGGTAAAACTATGGAGCGCACACGCAACTTTGCTACCGGATGAAATAAATCTGTGCTTCGAATGTAAAGGTGAAATGCTTATTTAAAATTCAAACGGCATTTGGAGTTAAAGGGTCTAAAGTTATTAAACGTATTCTACTCAATCTGCCTAGCCTTTTCCCAACTATGTTGGGGTCGGCTTCCAGTCTAACCGGATGCAGCTGAATACCAGTATTTTACATGGAGCGACTGCCTATCTGACCTCCGCAACCCAGCAACTGGGTAATAGGATACCCCTTGGTTAGACCAGTTGTCAGACTTTCGGGCTTCTGACGACTCGTAACGACTGTAAAAGATCCACAAATGACAGCAGGGACCAACGGCTTAGCGTGCATCCCGAGTCACGGAGGAGTCTCGATATGTGTAAATGGTCACCCATCCACGGACCAACCCCGGCAAGCGTAGCTTAACCTAATGGATTGACCCGAGCGGCTGTTATTACTTAGCCACGAGCTCCTCAAACGTAAACGTATTCGACTAATATTCTAAAATTAAACGTATTCTACTAATATTCTAAATGTGAAACTTTAACGTTCCTTAATTTGTGAGTTTGTATGTTGGTAACTCAATTACGCTTAAACCCTTGAACGGAATTGTATGATATTTGGCAGAGAGTTGAATTAAAATATAGATAATATTTTCTGTTTCCCTCCGCTACATGATCAATTTGTCTTAGAAATATACTCTTTGTTCAAAGTGCATTTAATACAATTTTATTAGCACCGGGCATCATACTGCCACTGTATGATGCCCCGTTTCGCTATCTCGATTATAAATTAGACGTGTAGGATTTTCTTAAAAGTTATTAATCCGCATTTCTTTATAGACTGCGGTTCTTAGTTGCTTTAGATAGAGAGAAATGTAAGGAGAGTTTAAATACGCATTCGCCCTGAAATGTGACAATATGGGCTTTTAATTAATAATTTTAAAAGCCCACATTTGCGAATATTATAAACACAAATTAATAGCTGGCCGCATTTCTGTTGCTAGTTGATTGGGCAACCAATTAAAGTATCAGTTGGTTATTATATTTACCGAATGCCTGCTAAGCTGACGCCATCGCCAGGCTGACGCTAACGATATAAAAACCGATCAACCGCTGGCCTGCCGACGGTTCCTAACCTTATTACGAGCATTAGCGCAACTTTCAGCCGCAACTTAACAAAATTAACAACATTTTACAACAATATTTTTGGCAATATAGCTTCACTTCGAAGAATTTGCCCAGAACTACCAATCCCAGTAGTTTTCTGGGCAAACAATGATTAATATAATATTTTCTTTTCATTCTTGATACTTGTCGTCATTGAGCCATGGACTCTGCAAAAACAACTATAACGTACATACCATTTTATAAAATAAGGAGGTTATTGGCAAGGTTCAAGTAGAATCCACACAGTCATACAAACCCTAGTACATTCACGCAAAAATATATAAATTGGTAACCATACCATCGTGTTACTGGAAAATATATAATAAAAATTGATACTTGCCGAGTTTTATGCGGCGTCCCCGCGCCGAGTCTCCGTGCCTTGTACCAAATCGTTTCGGCGACGGGAAACAATAAAATACTTTCTTTGTACAGTTGTGACTAGAGCAGCAAGGCAGGCAAAATGTCTTAATTTTACGTGGGACTGTTCTTTGCAAAGTTTGAAGCTAATTGGATGCTCTAGGTTGCATTTTACTGTCAGAAACTATTGCGGTTTCTTTGGAAATGCATAATATTTGCAACATGCAGGTCGTAAAAAGAAGATTTGTAATTATTTTCGTTATAATTATGTCCTCTGTGCACTGTTCTTTTTCAATTGACTATGGCATTGTTTTAAATATTGACATGCTCAACGCTCACAATTCAAAATCAATGTTCAGAGACATTATGTACTAAAAATAAGTCATGCAATTAACCATCCAATAATTCATAGAACTGTCGACAACCATGTACCGCTGACCGGCATTAGCCGCTGCATTTCCAATGAGCCCGCCTATCATGAAACAATAAAATTAAAATCAAACGATGAAAGCTGACAGTTACCGGTTGTCTTGATTTGTTCCCCTACTAGACTATTACATCATTGCTTAGTCTTTTTCAACTATGTTTGTGTCAGCTCCCAGTATTTTACATGAAGCGGCTGCCTATCTGACCTCCACAACCCAGTTACTGGGTAAAACGATACTCTTTGGTAAGACTGGCTGTCCGACTTTCGGACTTCTGGATACCGGGGACCAACGTACGTGCTTTCGGTAGCGCGAAGGGGTCTCGGTACGTAATGGTTGGACACCCATCCACGGACCGAGTGTGGCTAGATAGCTTAACCTTCGATTGATCCATGCGGCTGTTATTATTATTATCAATGAGCCCCGGTGAAACCTTGCGTATTATATCTACGTAAACCCAACGGTTAGTAAAAACCAAAGATGTTACTTTATTTATGCAGTGGTAGTATAAATGACGACGGCCGAGTTACGCAGGCTCTTAAAAGACTTCTGCCCCGAATCAGTTTTATTTTAAACAAGCTATTGCCGTTGTTTTACTTGCTTTCTAGGTACCTAGATCAAAAGTATAGTTAAGTTATAATTCTGGGAAATATATTGCGCCACTTCTTCTTCCCAGTTAAAGCACTAGGAAGTTATGAAGGGCGGGCGTTTTGGGGACTGTCTTATGTCATTTTGACGTTCAAAATATGCGTGATTGAGTTCCAAACATCCAAACTTTCACAGAGTTTTGTGGCATTTGGAACATTTTTATTACATATGGTTTGGCAAATTATCCAAATTGAAATGAAAATCCAAAGCCGCTACTTATTCGAAAGCTTACTACTAACGATCTTAAATCGCCATATTCCGAAGAATTTTCCTTCCAAGAAAGTTTCTTTGAGACCCGAAGTTTAAGTACACTGAGAGAACTATGTCAGCAGGAGTATTAAGAAAATATGTAATGATGGTGGCTGCAGTGCAGTTTGTTTATCAAATTCTTACGAAAAAAAAAACATTTTAATTTTTACTGACGTGTTTGATAAACAAAAGTTGCGAACCAATGTTACAGCGCATGTTTATAATGTTCCAGCATGTTTCTAGACATATTGCTTACAGTGCAGTGTGGCCAGCAACTTTGTTCTAGAAAACACAAAAAACATGTTGGAACAGAAATTTTTGCTCACTATGAACAAAAGTTTAGATTGAGTTACAAAAAACTACAGGCAACATAATCATAGATAGATTTATAATTCCGTTCAACAAAATAGGAGAACAGTTAATAAGAAAACTATGTAGAATGACTTGTTTGTCATGGTTACTTGAGCGAGCCAATACCTACGCGCCGTCTGGCCCATCTCCAAAATAACGTTTTCCTGATGATATCTTTCGGTTCAACTTCATTATATATTATTATGTCACAGTATTGTTATCCTTACGAATTCTACGGGCAGTACCGTGTTAGGCTTCTGACTGCCTGAAACGATGTCTTTAATTTTTTTCGTCGCTAAAATAGTGTCATTTGTGGCCCTTGCAAATACTTTTTATAAGTGGGAGTGATTTCGTGAAAAGGGACGGAAGTGCGTAACAGGAAGCCGGGGAAGCGAGCGCTATTTGATTGGACCAATGAGCGCGCGCGGTGTTAGTGTTGGCCATCAGATGGTACCAACACATTTTCTGTGAGGTTGGTACTGGCAGCCAAGATGTCTGATGTTACACATTGTACGGGCGCCTCCGGCAACATATGCGACTACTGTAGCCTAACTTTTTATTTTTATTTCATTCGTGTCTGTTAGTCGAAGCCGAGACAAAGATGGCGGGACGAGCTTGACTCCTACCGAAACGGCGGGCTTGCACTAGCGAAAGTCAGAATTATGGGGAAAAGGTGAGAGAGAGGCAGGTGGACCCTGCAGTGGGACAAAACAGGCTAGATAGATAGTCTGTTAGGATTTTTGGGTTTTTCACATACCTATTACAAAGAATCAAGTTTTTCTAACTGAGCAGACAGCTCTGGTGCTGGGGAGTTTGTTGCGCCACTACTTCTTCCCAGCTAAAGCACTAGGAAGTGGTGTAAGTCGGGCTTTTTGGGAGACTGTCTTATGTAATTTTGATGTTCGAAAAGTGCTGATTCTTAGCTTAGTTTGAATAAATGACTTTTGATATTTTTTTTTTTCAAAACCTCTTGGCCAAATATGATACTTCTGTTGTTTAAGTGTACACATACACACTACACAAGGTCATATTCCGAAATTGCACAACTGAAACAGAAAGGAGTAGTTTTATTGATTTATTTTTACACCAACAGAAGACTCACAATCAACTGACAATACTGATCAGCACGTACAAATGACGCTTACCTTCTTATTGTATTTAACATTGTGCCAATTTATTTTTAATTTATTTGTTGTTTTTTGGTTCTGTAATTGTGTTTGTTTTTACTTATCTATTTATTTATTTAAAAGTCTTTATATAAGGTATGTTGAAACTGTGTGTACTCCCCGTCACTTGTCCCTAAGGGTTCATTAGAAAACCAGCGTCAGGCAGCATTTGTCTGGCATTAATGCTGAAATGAACCTTTTTGGCGCAGCCGTGAGGCACACATTATTGTTAAAACATTATTTTCTCTTTTAATTTTTAATTTTTTGTATATTGTGTTTCACGCACTGTGTCCAAATAAATGTTATTCTTTCTTTCTTTATTTTAATTCCTTAGAAAATGAAGTTTCATAGCTGAATGAAAGCTATGAGAAAATTGAGGTGACAATGAGGACAGATGCAGAAATATGTAAAAATATTATTTGATTCGTTATGAAAGAGAATCTAAAGTATATTTCAGATTCTATTGAATTAAATGTTAACACGCATTGGTGATGAAATGACATAAATCAATTCATCACATGCGTGGCAACTTATTTATCTGCTGGTTTTACGCCCAGACCTACATTAGTTTGTGGGTATACCGCATCAAAACTATCACGAACAGAAATCACAATTTCGAAACACGGAATATTAATATTATTAATAAATTGAGAGTAGCATCACACAAATAAACTAACCGTTCTCGCAAAATAGTACAATGTTTTAGATTAATTTTACAGACTGTTGAAATGTTACAAGCACATTCAGAAGTAGATTTGGCGCAATACATTTCATACGCCACTGCATTAGACAACAATTTTGTCTGTTACGTCACTTTCGGTAGTAGACATTGAGTAGTAGATATCTATAGTACATGTTTATTAAAGGTCCGATGCGGGCTCTCTGTTTGCGTAGCTGACCGAATACTCCGGTGGGGTAATTGCGTAACACACTAATGACAATTGATTGCAATGCTGAGCAGATGGATTCTTCAAACCTATGAAGCAATGTGTTTGGAATTTCCTTCATAACCCTTGGATAGTGATTGAAAAGTGTTACGTAATTAGGGTACTGGCCTGAGGACGATGTGACGACGATGACAAATTGATATCGATATGACGACACAAATAAAACATCCGATTTGCAGTAAATAATAATTGTGTTTTCTTATTTTCATCATCTTCCTGCCCTTGTAACATGTTACCTTGCTAAGTTAATGGGTGAGCTCGTTTTCAAATCGATATTTGAACAGCACCCTAATTGATAAACGATCAATCACAATCTGAATCAATGTCTAATCCATTGCTTCATAAGTTCGAAAAATGTCTGCTCAACAACGTAAATAACGCACTGAATGTTGTTGAACTGTCAAAATGAAACAGATTAGTATTAATCGGTTTCGAAAATAAGTTACGCAATTAGATAGCAGTTTTTCCTCGATACACGTAATCCAAAATGTGTGTTTGTTTCAGAGTGACTATCTGTGTTCAGTTATAAGCCCGATGCATCACTGTCACACAAATAATAGCTATCGGCGCAAGATTTTAATTGGTTATATTATACAATGTGGATACGACAGTACAACAATAAATGAAAACACTGGCAATACTAATGCATAAGAGTATTTTGGAACTATCAAATAAATCCTAACATAGAAATTAAAAAAGTCATTTTTTCAAACAAACTAAATAGTAGTGATGGGCCGACTATAGGGTTTGCCGATCTTTGACTAGCTATCGTAACTAAACTATTGGATATATTTGATTATTTTTTTGTATGTAGACTGAGAACGTCATTAGATATACGGACTTTTATTTTTTATCGTATTGTCGTCTCTAGCTTTGATGACCACTGCCTAGCCTTCCGGATAACCAGGGTCAAGTTACGTGTGTTATAAAAGTTTTACAGTTTAGAATGGCTCCGACGCAGAATGTCCACTTCTCAAAATGTCCACTGTTCGCAAAATGTCCTTTTCTCAGAATGTCTCTTTCGCAAAATGTCTCTTTCGCAGAATGTCCACTTCGCAAAATGTCTCTTTCGCAGAATGTCCACTTCGCAAAATGACCCTTTCGCATATTGTCCCCTTTTTATTTCTGACATCCTTTAATCATAATTCAATTCATTTTAGCAATTAGCTTTCACACATCATGTTTGACGTGTGTTTATTTGTATCGATATGGGTAAGCAAAAAAAAAAAAATATTTAGTATAAGTAAATCACATTTATTTCTTTGCATAATCGCTTGATTTAAAGTAATTATTTTACCAACTTAATTTTTACTAACTCGCAACTAAATTTTCACGTCAAACATGTGTGAAAGATAATTGCTAAAACGAATTGAATTATGATTAAAGGATGTCAGAAATAAAAAGGGGACAATATGCGAAAGGGACATTTTGCGAAGTCGACATTCTGCGAAAGAGACATTTTGCGAAGTGGACATTCTGCGAAAGAGACATTTTGCGAAAGAGACATTCTGAGAAAAGGACATTTTGCGACCAGTGGACATTTTGAGAAGTGGACATTCTGCGTCGGAGCCTTTAGAATTAAAAAAATATTGTTTCCTGCGAGCGAACCTGTCGAGATCTCAAGACGTAATCTTGAAGCTGAATGGAAAGGCGGAAACACGCTGCGTCGGAGCAGCTCTTCACAATATTCTAGAACCACCGGTTATAAGGTTGCTTGGAGATGGCAAGTTCCTATTTAAAACTGAATAGGAACTTGCCACAAGTGAAGACTTGAACGATGCGTCTGAATTGATTTCTATATAATATATATATTTTTGGTTGTATTCCTCGAAAGCATAGGTAGAGGACAGTTTTTTTCCCAGTTGATAGAAATAGGCTCGTTAGACATTAGTGTAACTACTAACATGCGACTGGTGCATCACCCCTGTTTACCCCGAAGGCTAAGGCAGAGGTATACCTACATAGTACACCCCCAGTTCACCAGTTATGCCTATGATGAATGATAGTCCCATTTAATAGGGGGCGAGCCTATTTGCCATCAACCAGACACAAATCGAGACTGGGCTGCTACCGAAAAATTCCCGATTGAAAAACCCAGTGACTACCCGAACTGGGAATCGTACCCAGGACATCATGCTCAGTAGTAGTGCTTGCGACCACTATACCAAAGACGAAGTCACTAATGTGGCTAATATACCTTTTAGTATTCCTTCTTCTACATGTGTTGGAAGATGTTAAATTATTTTAGTCAGAGGGAATTTATCATTAACGTTTTGAAGTGGAACTCCGAAGTATTTATATCAGAAGTACTTAGTGTTACATTGTACTGGCATCGTTTTCACTTCCACGAATATACGGGGAGGAAAATATCGACCAAGTTCTATACAAATTCCATTCTTTTCACGGTAAAAAGTATATGTTCTTCAGTGACCATTCGGGGAACTTCGTCACCTTTTAATGTATTTCCTTTACGAGGCAGGTGACATGATGCAGCATCCGTTTCCGGGAATATGACTGTGTTATTATATAAAAATACACTTTCGTGGAGCGAATTTTTAATAAATGCCAAAAGATTTCGTGGAATGTCGTTAAGGTTAAAAGCAGACTCAATAATGAAATATATATCGATGCAAATTGCAATTAATTAATAAATTGTTTTGACATCCGCTCCGGATGTGATGTAATAAATAAAAAAATCTCTGCCTGTATGGTATGTTTAAACTATGTTGGTATTTAACTTATGTGGAGGAGCTTCGATGTCGATTTAGTTCGGTATTTTGAAAAAGCACCTAAGTGCGACTCGAACTCGCACACACAGGGTTCCGTACCCACCGAATATTTAAATAAAACTACATTTTTATAAAGATGTTGGTAAAAAAAATACACATTCATTGTATCCCATACAACGTACGTGAATTTTTTTACCCCTTCATTTTTTAACTTTATTTTATTTTTGTTATTTGTTGTTTTAGCAGTATACAATCTGTGAAAATTTCAAGTGTCTACCTATTACGATTAAAAACATTAGCCTTGTGACTCTGAAGCTCAACTCACTCATCTTTTCCTTCAATTCCGTCTCAAAAGATCTAAATACAACACAATAGTGATAACCCAAGATTGAAAGACGTTTCAGAAATTTAATCAGCCGCTGGCTGAAGCATTTCCTGTAAATAGCATACAGAACACGGTTTCGATATGTCTCGGAGTAATCGAAAGTTTCGGTGTGTCAGAGATGAACGGATTGAAAACACAATATTTGAAGGCGACACGTCACGACCAGTGCCAACACTGGTTGTGACATTTTTTTAGCGTATCGCGTATATCGCGAACGGCAGTTCATCGCGTCGTGTTGTAAATACATAACATCACGCCTGTAATCCCCGGAGGCTTAGACAAGAGTGTACTTGGAGTACACTCTCATTTCGACATATATGTTTAAGTCCCATGTAATAGGGGGCGAGCCTATTGCTATCAACCGGGCACATACGTGTACACGTTGGACCGGGTCGGGAGTTACAAAAGTCGATTTACATTGTGATGTACATAATTATTTTCTAAATTGATATAATTTGATTCAATACATTACTTTTTAGAATTTCATGTAATAGCTATAGCTAAGAGTTAATACGGTTTATAACAGTTCAGTTTTTCATAAATATTTTGCTCAATTAAGATTTTAAAAAACTGAACTTTTAATTGCCTTGTACGTGTGCAGCTTCAATACATACAAGACTCATCACATAGCCGTCAACTACGCATTCTGCACATCAAATTAACACTGCACAAAAATAATTGCTGGGAAACGACTTTTATTTTTGATGTAAAAAATCGCTGTTTACGGTAGTGGCCAACGTAATAAATGCAAAATATTGTGTTTATGGGTGGTTCAGAGTTTGTAATTCACAATTAAGTTATAACATTTAAAACTTGTTTTCTTTAAAAAGTTGGAATTTTGACTTTCAATATCTCCGTAACCAGAAGGTAATAGTCCTTCTCACCGTATTTTCGGCCACGGCGGCCAATCTCAACGGAGACTAGCCTTCGGCGCGGGAGATATTATAGTGCACAAGTGTGTGCGCAGACACAGGTGCACTCTCTCTTCCCTCACTCTCATAGTCCGATGGGACGGCAATCCGACACGACCGGAGAGAGATCAGGCGAAGGACCATCGGCTTAACGGGCTTTCTGAGTCACGGGGGTATCACCGCCAACTTCCAAACTCCGGGCTGTTACTACGATTTTCCAAATTGAAAAACCCAATAACACTTTGCCGACCCGGGAATCGAACCCAGGACCCCACACTCAGCAGTCGCGCTTGCGACCACGAGACCACCGGGGCAGTTGCCAGAACCAGAAGGTAAAAAAAATCACAATGACAAGTGACTTTCGGCTTCGTTAAGTGCCTTTTTACACCCGTTAAGCAAATTACGACACAGAACGACTTTCTGTCGTCACGACACAGCGACAATAGTCGCTCACTCACGTATGTGTCCATGTGCTCGTAGGTACCTGTATTTTTGTATTCTTGAAGCCGAATTATCTGTATTATTCGGTCGGGATCGAGTGTTTATATTCGTAACAAGATCTTCTATTTGGACGATGTGACCATACAGAAATACTTTGGGGATTCTTTGGTACAAAATATTATAGGTATTACCTTCAGCCTATCAAGAAAATAAGTGTATTTCCACGTATGCTTCTTATTCTACACTCTGTGCCCCAAAAAAAGAAGCCAAATTGATATCTACGCTGTCACCGCCGACGCCGTGGAACTGGCAAAGTTTTGAGCTAACAAAATTTAATAGGTAGGATTGTCGTGCGATCGACATCTAGAACAAGAATATGACGTAGCCACGAGACCGAATATTTCGTCAGTCAGAATCAAAAGACATTTATTTAAATAAGGCTGAGAATCAGCATTTTAAAAACGTCAAAATTACATAAGACAGTCCCCCAAAACGCCCACCCTTCACCACTTCCTAGTGCTTTACCTGGGAAAAAGAAGTGGCGCAACAAACTCCCCAGCTGCACAACTCCTGTTATGAACTTGATTCTTTTAACAATAGTCCAATAGAGTGCGTTTCATCAAATAGTTCCTATGCCGTTATGTTGGCTCTAGTTTAGCAGTTAACAGATAACAAACACACTAACTAACATTTATCTCGACCTTATCCAATTTCGTACAGAAAGGCTAGGTTTTGAAAGGTTTTGTGCGTGTGTGTAAATGTTTCTGAGATTTTCTATTTGGCAGTGGAAGTCCCACAACATTTTCATTAACCTTGCTAGCTTTTTCACGAGCTTCATATAATAGAATCCAATATCGACAATGTCTTGTAGCAACATACCAAGTAGTTTATTCTAATCTATCGAGGCATAAATATGCGTATACGCCGTAACTAATACGTAATTATATTAAGTTCTCCGTAAAATATGACACTTTACAAAAGTCAATTTTTGTTACAAAGGTTAGGTCTTAGAGGTTGCTTGACGGCAAAATCGAATATTTGTAGATATTATTATGTTCGAAATAAGCCCCTTGGCTTAGCTCGAATTGTGCCGAGCAGAACCGAACATAATGAAGTGAGGGTATGCCGAACGGCACGAGCGGAATATGTGTTCCACGTAATTGCTTCGGGTCGGCTTTGTTATTTGGCGTTGTTATCCCTGACAGAAACGACTCTTCGAACAGAACCTATATAACCTAGAGTTTTATGTGCCGTACTTGAGGCCCACTGGTAATTTACTGGAATAAAACTAAAGGAGACTCCAGGACAGGTATGAAACATAGCTAACATCGGGATCAGTGTTAGACCAGTTCCTCTACACATTGCATTTTTAACGACCGACTCACGGCGGTTTACCGTGACCCTATTAGTAGGCACTCTTCCAAGTACTAGAGCTAAGTAATTCCAAAATCAGTCTTTTCAATGCTTATTTCTGCACCTGTAGCAGTCTCTAAACATAGCTGCGATATTCGGTATCAAGGTGTAATCCGTGTAATATGCCATGATTTAGATACTTACTTTAAAAAGTGAGACAAAAAATGTATTTTAATCACGAAACGAAACTGAGCAAGTGAATCCCCGTGATTAAAAACGTTCCAAAAGTCGCAATCTCATCTCAGCGACAATCTAAGTCAAAAACTTGTTAAAAATGTCAATGACAGATGAGACGGAGCTAATGCGATCGTTTTTAAAATAAGGGAATTGTCCCTCATAAGGATATTAGAATAATTTTAATCCAAGTAACTAAAGGCAACCTCCTCTTGCTTATGATTCATTCGGTAACGGCTATTTACTAAATACATTTTAAATTCCTTTGAGAAAACATCGGAACATTATATTCTGCTATTCGGTGCTTGTGAGTCTTCTAACAAGTATCAAAAGCTGAAAATAGTGAAGTCAGCAGTGCAGAAAACTGAAGGCAAAATTGAAAATACCAACTAAAATCTTATACTAATCAATGAGCAATATTTGTGTAATAACGTTCTCGAAAACGGCTCTAACGATTTCGATGAAAGTTGCAATACAGGGGGTATTGCAACTTTCATCGAAATCGTTAGAGCCGTTATGGGGGCGAGAAATTGATGGAGCCTTAGTCTTATATCGGGAAAAATTCGTTTCCTCTTTTTTCACGGAGCAGAGCTCGGTCGACTAGTATATAAAATAAGTATATAATATTATCGTAATTATTCCTCAAAATAATGTTACCAGCAGCTGTGTTCGTATACAGAACCCCGACAGAGAATGAACCTAGAATTCTGTAATAGCTTGATATAAAGAGTTTCCATGGAGTTTCTGACCCGTTCTTCTCCATTGAGATCTACGTTTTGGAACGGGCTAGCTTCAACTTTGTGATGAATTGACTGACTCCTTGACAATTCAAAAGTGCCTGTGAAAGGTTTAATTGAAATAAATGCATTGAAGTTTGAGTTTACCGTACGTTTTGCTCTAGCACTTCACTTAACAGGGGTTGAATGACTGAAAATTCTTTGAACTCCAACGAGCTTAAAGCAGCTGACCAACTGCTGACGTGGAAGCGACTAGCTATGAACATTTTTTTCGCTCAAGGAACATTCAATAGATTGCAACTGCCGTGTAAGTAAACTATGTTGTTATTAAGGGTTGATCGCAGACTGTTCACACCAACCCGGCGAGTATTCGTTCGTGGCAGCGACAAGAGCTATCTAAGAGACTACTCGGTCAGCGAGGCTCGCATGGCGTTCAGAACACTCGCTGAGAGACTCACGTTTGGTACATTCGCATACCAGTGAATAATCGGTCATCACTTTCGCGCACTAGCTGCTCATTGCTCGCCAACTCGTTTTTAAATTCTAGCTGTAGAGCTGAGATGCGAGTATTCGCATATCGTTAAGGGCTTGCTACCTCAACTCAAATTCACTTTTTATCTCGTCCGTACCATACTACTCGCGGCCTGAGTGAGAGAGAGACGGCGTGGGGTGCTGGCGGCTCCAAGCCTCGAATAGTTTGGGTAATTGCTTTTTACAGTGTTAATAATAGTCATTTAAAAAAACACAAGACCTGCTTTATAGTTGGGTCAGTTATTAAGTTTCATGATCTAATTTGAAGTATTTTTTGAATTCCAGCGGTTTATAGTTCGGTTTAGAGGTAACTTTGGATTTTATGTAAAAAATTGTATGTAATCGTGTATTCACCAAACATAGGACGTAGCATCAATCCGCAACTTTAACATATAATATTTATTTCAAAATTAATGCTGCAGTATTTTCTGAATAGTGGAGAATCATGCTAAAGAATTTGAGGTTGTATAGGCTCTTAATCACCGGCGGCAGCGGTGGGACAGGTGCCTGTTCATGATATCACACCACATGTGGCTCAGACGCCAGTCGAACATGCAACTGATATTCCTTTTTTCCCCAAATTTAGCGACATATTCTCTGCCTTATCCGGCTTTGCAAAAATATCCCAGTAAAATGGGTGGCTCATCTGCGTCCATCCCATAAAAAGATATTTAGTGGCATATGTAACATGCTGCTATAAGAAATATCGATCGGATAAGCTTACTGGTATCAACTGTACCTAGTACAAGTTTCTACCATGAAGTTTGGTACGAGAATACTGCAATCTTGTTTGTTTTTCTGAAATAGAGACTTAACGCCAACGAAATTAAAATATTGTCGTTAGCATTTTGCTAACTAACTGGTACCTACTTAGGTAGTTAGTTAGCAAAATGCTAACGACGAAACGAAAAAGGTTTTACACAAATAGTAAGTACTATTTGTGTAAAACCTTTTTCGTTTCCTTTTCTTGCCACTTGGTTGTGGCGCAAGTTGTGGGATAATAAATAGTAGTGACTACAATAAGCGTGGTTAAATTTAGATGATAAACTTGAGTTACTGCACTTTTAGTGCAATTATTAATTTCGTGAAATAGCCACAAAATCTCTTAATAAAACCGAAGCTTGAATCAATAAACTAATTTTGAAATAAAAAGACTTCTTTCTATAAGTTTTTGGACCCATGAAAATAAATCAAAGTTTGCAATAGAAACCTAGATGAAGCATGAGTTTCAACCTCAACCCCTCACACTCTGACAGCCGCAGCAACCCACTAGTAACCATATTACAATGAAAATAAAGATCAAAGTGATTTTGACAGTGATGCAAAATCAGAGGTAAAATAACTGTGAAAGGACGTAGATTGTACACATATTGAAGTGTCACTCAAAAAAACCCGGAGCACACTATCGATGGCGCGAAATGTCGAATGTTTGAATTTCGAATTCAGCTTCGAAAAAAGTAAAAAGTAGAGGTATGAGCACTATGAAACGCTCTGTTCACTGACGAAACAAATGCGCAGCGAAATGAAGAATTCTTTTTTGAAAATTACAGTTTTCAGATGGTGTTAATTTCAGATTTATAACAAATGAGCATTAAAAAAGCTTTGACCAGTTGTTCATAAAGTATACCATTATTCTTACTGTAATACAGTTAGGTAATTTAACTGTTATATCAAATTGACACACTACTTAATTTTCTGTGCTATAGCTATTTCATACAAATTTCAAAGAATAACAGTTAATTAATATACGGAAAATTTCAGTTCCCTTTTAAATCCTAACCTTCGAATTATTGGCTATCATTATTTTAAGGTTAGCACACATCCCCTTCCACTTTACCTAACATTAATTAATAATCTCCCAATGTTACTGCATGACTTGTTTCGATAACAACCAACTGCATAATGCAACTATAGCTTGTCCAGTCTGAAATGATGCGCCCCTATACCACATTTTAAGTACACGGCGCCATGGCTTATATAGCTATACACCAAATCTGGTATATATCGAAGCACAAAAGATTATAGTTATTATTATTAGTTTACTATGTTGTTTTTTTTACCTTTAGGTAATAATATGGGTTTAAATTTTTGAAACTGCCATTTTAATGATTTTAGCTACTTTGGCTTGTGCAAATCGGCAGATTATATTATTTCCGTGATTCGTGAATAATTTCCTTCAAAATAAAAATAAAAATAACCTCACTCAAGAATGTCCAGGTGACGTTTTTTTTATTGCGACTTTGTGACTCTCCCATTTCCTTATGTCACGCTTAAATTGTTTGTCAGATTATTGAAATGCACACTTTTCTGTATGTAACTTACTTACCTTACCTTAATCTGACGCGCTCGAGTTTTTCTAACGATCGTTTTTTTTTTACTATTTTGATCGGCTGCCCTAGACGTTTGCCCCTATGTACAGGGCTCAGGTATGGTGGGAGTACTTCACAAGGTACAAGGTTGCCCCCCGTATGTTATTCTGCCGCGCTCGAGTAACTCCCGAAATCCCCGCCTGGACTCCCCTACTATTAGAACATAGGTTTGAAATTACTAATTGGCTTGATATGCAGATGCAAACGAATCTCGTGTTACAGGTATCGTGAAGTCTAGAACCGAGTATCGTGCATTTTCCGATAGTTACTAACTCGAGAGCTAACAGAGTGAAGTGCAATCGTTTGCGGTAGGTAATTATAAGCACAATTGAGAAATACATTTCTGTTATGCTCTGCGTATTGTGGGAGCATAGTTCAAACTAGGTGATGTTACTGAAGCGGGGAACAATTGGTACATTGTTCTGACTGCTGTAGACATGTTTGGTAGTGATACAATGATAAGTATAAATGCAATGCAAAGGGGATACACACACAAAGCGGGTGCGGGGCGGAAGCTGATCAAGTCGGGCGCGGGACGGCAGCGGCTCGGGCGCGGACATATTTAAAATCTTCATAATCCAGAGATCCATCGCAAACAGAAGATTTTTTTGTAATTATTCACAAAACAAATACTATATCGGGTGTAAGGGACAGCCCTCCTCAAACTGATGGTATAAATTCAGTATATCATACTAAGACGACCGGTACATGAAATTATTTCAAGAACGTTATGGGAATCCAATAAACCTGATTTGTTTTATTCGCTCACACGCAATGTATCGTTACCGTGGCACAACCCACATAGCCGCACTCCCCGTAACAGGGGGGGGGGGGGCGCTCGCGCCGCGTTATTTATCAATGTAAATTTTGAATTTCACGCGACGTTCGCTATAGTATTTCAACATGGTTTTTTTATTTTAGCTGTTTTATTTACATAAATGGACTGCTGCCTACGGATAAAATAATTTAAAATGAAATTAAAAAAAAAAACAGAAAAAAAAAAAGAAACCGGAGAAAAATTTCGGTGGAATAGGATTCAAAATAAGGAGCTGAATGCCCCCTGTTAATTTAAGGAGGGCTGTCCCTTACACCCTGTATAATATAATTAAAATTATATAATATAATACTAACTCCTTGAATATTATGCCCGCCGTACTCCCGCGCCCGACCCGCTCCCGCATTCTGTGTGTTGACATCCATATAATTCCTTGAATTACAATTTATTATACCCGCCGTTCTCCCGCGTCCGACCCGCTCCCGCCGCGCTCCCGCCCCGCTCCCGCCCCGCTCCCGCCCCGATCCCGCCCCGCTCCCGCCCCGCTCCTGCGTTGTGTGTGTTTTGTGCTTAAGACAGTGAGACTGATAATATTATGTGTCAACTAATTAGTAGTCAATAGTAATTGTTTTTTGTTTTTGTATTTATTTGTATAATAGTTTGTTAATTATTTATTTAATGTAGTATCTAGTTTAAATAGTTAGTTGTGCTGAATATTGTATATAAACATTTTACTGTATATCTCTAATTTTATTTCAAACTATACCAATAACCAATTGAGAAATAAACGTCGCGATTTTCTTCAGCAATCAACGTGAATATTTAATTCTGTAACTATACCTTCGAGAACGTAAATCCACTTCAATTATGTGCAGTGGTTGTACTATAAAGCCACACACGCACGGGAGTTTTATTAACGCGACGTTTTGACGTGAAAATCTGTTTTTTTTTTTGGTGAGAAATACAATATTTGACACCAAAAAAACATGTAAGATTTCAACCGCTAATTACTATGAGACTTTTAATGCAAAAGTAATAGTTGAGACATTCAAAAGATAGGTAATATTTGTACCAATTTTGAAACAGTATATAATTCGCCTATGACGTTACATTGCGAGTGCTGGCGCATGCGCAAGATTCTCCATTTTTAAATATGTGTCGAAAATTCAATTCGTGTAGCGCAAAAACGTGTTTAGTTAGAACGGTGATGTGGTGCTTTTATCAAGAGTTAACACACAGGACCTGAAGAGAAACAAAAGAATTTTTTGCCAAAATAGGGTTAAAACTACATAAATAAAATGTTGACAACAGCGAAATAATTTCGGATGTTGTCTCACATTGGCCGTAAATCTGATCAGAAATGAAAAAGTCCCAATCGAAGAAAGCTTCCATAATACGTAATACAATGAAGTCTAAAAAATTCAGTGCCCAGCAAATAAGTTAGCCACGGCAGTATCAGAAACCTTACGAAAATCCGTTGCAAATAGCAAAAAAGCTAAAGATCTCTGCTGTAAGTCGGCTCAGTAAAATATCGCAATCGGTGAAAGTTTACTTTTTAACCAACTTCTTCAAAAAGGAGGAGGTTCTCAATTCGTCTGTAGGTGTTTTTTTTTTTTGTATGTTTGTTACTCGATTACTCTGTCAATTGTGAATTGATTTTGATGATTCTTTTTTTGTTTGGTAAGTCATGCTTCAGAGGTGGTCCCATATAAATTTTATTAACTTTGCTTGCGTAGTTTTTGAGTTAGCTTCAATATTACGTATTGTTCCCACTTAGTTTATCTAGACGATTTCCTTATTTACTCTTTCACTGTTATTTACATAGCAGGTAGTGGTATTCGGATTTGTGTGGGGTAGGTACCACAACTAAAAAGTGAAAAATAAAAACTTTTTACAAAAAAAAAACAAGTAAAAAATCAAACCGACTTCCAAAAAAAACACTAAAAAGAGAAAAATGGCATAAAACGAAAATTGGAAAGCAAAGACACCGACTTCCGAAATTAAAGTTATTTTTCTCTTTTTTTAGTGTTTTTTTTGGAAGTCGGTTTGATTTTTTTTGTAAAATGTTTTTATTAAGGAATGCAAATGAGTGTTCGAAGCCGACAAAGTGCTAGCACCGACTAAGGATTATTTAAGGATCACTTCTCACTAGATTAGGTTAGGTGACAGATGTGAATAAAGTTTTCAAGAAAACCAACGGCGCGGTCTCGAACTTAATTTCTTTTACCGTTCGGTAATTATCATTATTCATATAAATATTCGGTAATTATCACCAGTAATTGAAAATTAATTTACTTAAGCGTTTGGGATTTATTCATCGCGATCTGTTGCATTACAACATACTTTATTCGGAGCGCGGGAAAAACGTTACTTTAAAAACCGCCGGTGAACGTGGACTTAGATCAAATTGTATATTGAAATGGGATATCGTCGTCATTGTCTTCTTCAGTTCCATGAATTATTAGTTCTATAATTTCATACCAACTTCGAAGACTACTGACTAAGTAAAGTAACTGTTACTGATTGTTTTCGATCGTTATTTATTTTTTTATCGAAAAAACTATTCATAGAATGTAATTTCTCGTGGATTTTTTCTTCTTTCCGTAGACATATGCTTGCAACTATCATCATCCGGTGGAGCAAGGCCTTTTTACAAATGAAAAAACCAGCACTGGCAGCTGGCGATTTCAGAGCTTTAATTCGCGGTTTTCCCACGAAATAATTCAGAGTAACATAGAAATTAAAAATTCACATTGGAAATAATTCTTATTTATGGACACATGAAAAATTACGTCATAAAGCTAAGCTTGCAATACGAAGTTACGAACATGATAATAAAAACAAAGTTTCGTTTGTATGTACCTAACTGACAAACTGACAAGCAGAACTTGGTTTCTCGTCATAAATTTTCTATTACAGAAATTCTATTTATTTTCATGTACTGTAAATAAACTGAAACAAATAATTTATTAGAATCCGAAATTTATTTGCTATGAATTTAGGTTCAGGTATAAGATGTTGTACAAAAATAAATGTGATCGGCTACAGTCTACCTTACGGCGTGTAAATTATTACAAAAATTAAAATATGAATGCAAACAAAATAATGTCAACAAAACAAAACAGAAATTAAAGTCAATTAATAATATTATAGTCAGGTACATATCTATTATGTATCCAGATTATGATTGATAAAGACCATGTAAGACTATTCTCATAATCTGGATAAATTAGTATCATTTAGAAAGTCCTTCACTGAGAAATAAAATTTGCCTAAAGTAGTGCAGTCACCATAGATTTAAAAAAAAATACAGAATAATCCTGAAAACCATGAGGTATTTTATTATAAATGAATTTAATTGGTGACTTTTAACTTGAACGGTTTTTAGAGCGAACCTTTCAAGTATTTTCAAAAAGATTGAGACCAAGAATGTTCGTCCTAGGAGGCTTCAAAACATATGCTTATATGAAAATGAGCGGCTTGCCGGTACCTACAACCAACCGTGAACAAATTAATTTGTTGGCTAAAACATTTCAGTTTTCTGACCACAACTATTTTATTTCCAGTTTGTATTCAATTAAAACAGAGTTGTGTGGTGCGACGGATTCTTTGAATTTGATTGAACAAAACCCACGTTCAATAATTATTTATACACCTGTAGCTTATCGACAAAAGACAAACAAATTATAGCGGCTGACCATACCTGCTGCGGTTATACAAAAAATGAAACGTCAATTTAAATAAAAAATATTTATTCCTCAATTTTCGTTATTGCATCTACCATTGTTTGTCTCTGCATCACCCACAGATTGACTGGTAGAAAATGAGTATAGCATTCAAAGTCAAAGTCAAATCATTTATTTCAATTAGGCACTTCTAAATCTTCAACTGTCATTAACGAGACACAATAGAATTTTAATTGTTATCGGTATTTAAAAGCCAGACACATGATGGGAAGGCATTTATGAAACGTCACATTTTTTAAATGATCACTAATCAATAATTTCATTATCATTAAGTACGCTCTGTACATTTTTTTGTATTAAATAAATAAGTAAATTGAAGTATTTACGACTATGTAATTCGTGCAAGGAATAATTCTGGGATTTATTTTCGAAGTTAAATGGAACAAAAACCAAAACGTCGACTGCACTTGGTTTAACGTGAAAAATAATAACAGTTACAACACATCGCGGATAAAGTGTTGTTGCGGTCACCAGAACTAACAACATCGATTGTAAATTCGGGTTCATATAGTCACTGGACAGAGGTCTTGGTAGTCAATACTCAATATCTTTATTACTTTACCATAATGTATACTTAGGTGGTAACTATATATTTAGATCATTATGGACCCTGTAGGGCACAGCAAAAGGGTAGGAGAGAGGAAGCCTTGTTTTAGGAGATCATTAAATTGTTATGGGGACAAGTTTTAACTTACATTTAATTAAAATCAGGAGATATTACAATTACACTTATGTATTATTTAAGTAAGTATTATTTATCTGCAAAAGTGTACTTAAGTATTTTAGATTATTTTTATATACCTGTACTTCTTATTCGTCGTTATTATAATGTCTGTGAGCAACGATATGTCGGCTATTACCAGTAAATGTGTAATCCCAATAACTGTTTGGCACCAAAGTACAGACCTGGATGAGACTCGCACAGCCCAGGGAAGAATGGGACAAAAGGGAGGAGGCCTAAACTCAGCAGTGGGACAAGGCTGCCAATGATAATGATGATCAAGATGAATAGGCCAGACACCACTAACAAAGGTTATGACACACGGTAGCCATCAGCAGTCTAAGAAATGACACGAGAAAGAATACCTTTTTACGCACTTATTTAAGGCGCTGACAAGAGGCAAATGATAAAAGTAGATTTGTCTTAAACAGAAAAAAAAATGCAAAATCTATAGATTGTGGTAGCGGAATAATAGAACTTGGTTGATACCAAAACACGTTTTGAAAAAAAATCTCGATACAAAGCTGGTAAAGTAACCTTTTACCTTGAGTTCCAATCCAAAGGCCCGCAGTCGCAATCGAAAAGTCACAATTACGCTGTTGTTGCGGTTTAAAGTGGAAAATAATTGAGTGACAGTAATAATTGTGGGTTTAAACCACATTGCATTGGAAATGATAGTCGATAAATTAAAGTCCAAAATAAAATATAATATTAAATTCGCTCTCTTCGAAATTAGGTCTGAATTTATATAATTATGTATAAAAAGAATTTGTATTAGAATATTTCTAAGCAAATAGAAGTTTCTATAAAAAAGTTTGATACCACTGCGTGAGAACCGAAATCGACTGTTGTGTTTTGTTTTCAAGTATTCTTTTATTTTGCATTTATTTTCTAGTCCTAAATAGATGGAGGGTGCTCTACTTAAATACAATACGAACGACGTGATAAGGAGGAACCCAATACTGGTTAGAGAAATGCATCCATAAATTCACCCAAATAATGACAAAAATATACAAGCTTAGGAAGAGAGCTACTATATAATTACAGGAAAACCGTTTCATTAAACTTTTGGCAGATGTCTTGGTTCAAACTGCTATGCTAATCCAGTCATAAGACTCCTACAAGATTCATATGGCGAAATATTCAGACTCGTCTCTATGCGACTGAATGGCAAGTGTCCAAACACATTATGTTGATTTTATGGTACGTTCCTAGTGTCTGTGGTTGGGCATTATTTGAACCAATAGCTGGATTAATGATCGGAAAATAAAGTCAATGAACTTGAATGAAATTCGCCAGTGATTTAGTATGGTGTCTCTTTGGTTTTATTGGTTTGGAAATTGAGTTTATTGGGAAGAAGATTTATCTGATTTGGCGTCTGTGATTCTTTTTTGTTAAACTTTGGGTTATGATTTATCATAAAAGTGTTACTTTAAGTTGAATGTTATAGTCATGGAATACTTGAATATTATCAGAGTTATAAAGACTCCTAGCTTTTAATGATAGTTATTTAAAATTATTTTCTTTCTATCTTTCTTTATTCGTAGGTAATCCTAAGGATCCACTCAGTTACTGTGCCATCTATTTCCGCCACCAGCACTTGTGCAGTGCTGGTGGCGGAAATAGATTAAATTTTTATCCAAAAACGATAGCACAGCAAAAAACAAAATTGTCCGCTGTTATTTCTGTCTTCACAAAATAATGTCCACAGGGTCTATAGCCAACTTCGTCCAATTAGTATTAAATCTGTACATATATACAAACGTACATACTTGGAGTTTATCATAAGATTTGATATTTCATTCACTAAAGTTACAGTGTTGAAAGAAGTACTTCTTTTTCAACCAAATGAAATACTTCAGGCGTAAAGGATTCCAACTCATAAAGCTATGCCCAGCAACGCGAATGAGAAGCAAGTAAGAACGGCACCGTGGCGACGGCATGATAACTTTAATATAAATCTTTACAAGATTTCTGAAAGCGGGACATTTGCGTACTGTTAAAGTAAAAGGTGCAGTTATGCTGATACGCTTTAAGACAAAATACCTTGACTTCCATTTTCTGAAAACACCTTGAAATTTCTCAAGCAAATATTTATCGGGAAACTTTTAGTGCAGGCTTTCTACAGAATTTTTAGATCAGGTCACAACATTCTTAAGAGCAACAAGTAGACAAAGTGTGGAAAACTGTCAAAGTTAAAAGTGTTAGCGTACATTGTAGGAATTGTGGCGTGTGGCACAGCTGCTAAAGTACCTATTCCTGGCGATACGAGTGGGAATTAAAACATTGCCATTATTTTGTGACAAGTTGACAAACATCAAGTAGTTTATTTTTATTTCAATAGAACTTAACACAGAAATGAACTGTTCGTCGATTCTGTAAAATTCAAACAACAACTCGCATCTCACATCTATATACTCTCACTTCGCTTATGATTCAAAATGACCTTGATTTTGCATTTTGTAAGCATCACCTAATCACTTGCGAAGTGAAGTGAGCTCCGAAGTGACCAATATTGTACTAGTGATTACCACACTCAACAAAATGTTAGTCAAGTTTTATCGATTCTAGTTTTTTGACACAATTGTTGAGTTTTTGGCACAGAATTTTAGCTAATATATTGTTTAAATTAAAATTGCTTATTTTAAAAGGAATTTGAGGCAGCTAATAAGTAAAAAAACAGAGAACTCGTGCCATGGTTATAATCTATGCTTCCCTTACGAAAAGAATGAACTGTGCTCCGCACCGATTGTCAAAGATGCTGATGATTCCAATACTGCGAAATGGTGCGACTCAATAATAATTTTTCGGACGAAATAATTATCATTATTCCCTGAAAAAATCGCCGATGCAACTGTTGACTGACTGCATCAATTTTCACTGACCTGAATAACTTATACAAATGGAATCATGTCGCACTTTTAATTAAAAGAAGTAACACATTCTGTTCGAACTAACTTGTTAATATAACATACATTAAACTTTTTTAAGGCAATAAAATAAGCTTTTTAAAAGCTGCAGCAATTACCCAAGTCTCTCGCAAACCGTTCACACAGCTGCCATCGTCATCCTGTAACGAGATGTCCTTAATTTGTGCTCAAGGGACTTGTACATAAACCACGTCGCCCATTGGCGCTGGTCGCTCTCAAAGACGGAATAATTTGACTTACCCGTCTATTTGACAGGCTGTGTGACTGGTCTCGTTACGTACTTATAAAACCTCTGTTGACCTCCTTCGTTTACGTTAGCTCCATGTTTTCATCGTTGTTTTATTCCCCTACTAACCCAACAAGATCTACGTTGTGTTCAACTGTATCAATCGAAGTTTTTTTTTAAAAATACTTTTTTATCTAGCTCTCTTGCTTTTTTCTTCTCACTTTAGACAATGGCTGAATAATCGAAATCGGCTTTGCTTGCCATCTTATTAAAAAAAAAAAGTAATGAAAACTACAACCCAACTACGATTATGTGTTACTCCGGATGTTTTTAATTTGTCTGTCTGTGGTGTCTTGTTTATACCTTTTTAGTCGTAGTTGGGTTGTAGTCTTTATTACTTTTTTTTATTTTTTATTCTTTTGGGGTTATAATAATAATTTTTTTTTTTTTTATGTGCTCATTTGGCCCTTTCATTTGATAATCAACATGGTACGATTATTTTTTAGTTCCTTCCTTTATGTTCTCTCGAGGGCGCCATTTTTAATTTAATGTGACGTCACATACCCTGAATCAATAACTGAATCAATCAATCAATCATTTTTTATTTGTGTAACATAGGTAGTAAATACAGTTCTTAAATTATTGTTCATAGGTCGCTATGTTATGCCAAGAGGCGTACAAATATGGTTGCATGCGAAATAAGAATAATTTCTACAGTCAATGCATAAGTAAATAATCTTATAACCCTATAACCAGCGAACGATCAAGACGCTTCCAACGATACCTGCTCTGATGATGGATATCATTTGTCAAATTGTGATGAGTGGTTTAGAAGATAGGAGGGAACAGATGAACATACATACCGGTCAAAATCATAACCCTCCTTTTTTCTTCGCCGTAGTCGAGTAAAAATAAAATATAATGTTTTCGTCGTATTATTAGATTGAAGGGTGTACGATAGGGTTGTGTCAGCACTGTCTTTTGTTGTTTTAAGCGGAGAGCAAAGTGTGAGCACATTTATTTTAGAAAAGAAATGTTCAAAGTGAAGATAATATTGGTACGGGAAGCAGAGTTGTTGCCGACATCTGTTACGCGTTCTCCTGCGGATATCCGCAACTACGCATCATTTTTGGACCCGCATCTGTGCTCGTTAAATGGTATACGATTCAATGCGAACTTTTTTCTGTTGTCTGCGCTTCCATAAAAAGCTATGTTTGTTTGTGGGGCTGAAATGTATTGTTTAGGAGAATATTTTTGCTTTTTCTATGACATACAGGTTTGTTGTTCTGCTACGGGTACGTTATCAGACGTGACTGTAGTGTACAAAGTACAAACTACGTGAAGTTGGATTCGTTTTTGCTCCGTCTTTTCACGATGTTGAAAAGGTAAATAAAAACTACGCAGTGGTTCTCGATTTACTTCAAAACGCAAAGTCGTATCAGTACATTTAGTAACGGTGCAAGAAATAAGAATGGTTTATCTAGAAAAACGATATCTCTGCAACAAGTTTGTTTTTCAATAGGTAATCTAGTCATCTTTAAAGTACGTATCAGTTTTTTCTTTTCTTGTAAATCATCATCTTTAAAAATGTTTAAATTACCTCATAAATAGGCTTTCTATCTTCTTCATAATCTCCAGAAAGAATAGAATTTTATGTCAAAAATAATTCTAATATTTATTAATTAAAAATCGTTTCAGAATTCAATTAAACCATTTTCAGGGACGTAAACGGTTTAACTGAAATAAATGTTTTGTGTTTGAGTTTTAATAAGTAGAAAATATACTGAAAATCTTCACTGGGAGAGCCTCTCAGTTATTACTCAAGAAGATAGGTACAGAGATTAACAAGTTCTCCTGTCAATAATAAAAACTAAAATCCAACTACGACTAAAAAGGTATAAACAAGACACCACAGACAGAAAAATTAAAAATCCGGAGTCACACGTGTTAGGGCATAAATCGAACAGATTACGTGTGACTCCGGATTTTTAATTTGTCTGTCTGTGGTGTCTTGTTTATACCTTTTTAGTCGTAGTTGGGTTTTAGTTTTTATTACTTAATTTTTTTTTTTATTCTTTTGGGGTTTTAATATATATATTTTTGAAATGTGCTCATTAAGCCCTTTCATTTCATACCCAACATGGTACGATAAAACAATTTTTTTTTTGTTCCTAACTTTATGTCTTCTAGAGGGCGCCATTTTTAATTTAATGAGACGTCACATAGCCTATAACCAGCGGCCGATCAAGACGCTTCCAACGATACCGCATTTGTCAAATTGTGATGAGTCGTTTAGAAGATATGAGGGAACAGATGAACATACTTACATACATACATACATACCGGTCAAAATCATAATCCTCCTTTTTTGCTTCGCCGTAGTCGGGTAAAAACAGAAAAAATTGTCATGAACAAAATTGAAGTAAGTTTAATTTAGCTAAGCGTTTGCAACCGTTATAAATATTATTTAATTCTTAACGAAGAAAAAGCTTGACTCAAATGAACGAGGTGAAATCTCTTATTTGATTAGCTAAGTAAGTAGACAAGTTCTCGCCAAAAAGTTTATAGATTAAACGCTTTAACTTTTATGTAAGTTTGCACTACCGGATCATCCTTTGTCGCCATCATCAGAGCACCTATATTCAGCACTGTGATCGGAACAGAGATCAAGCAAACTTTAAACTCTTTCCGTGTTTTTAACCGACTTCTTCAAAAAGGAGGAGGTTCTCAATTCGTCTGTATGTTTTTTTTATATATTTTTTTTAATAATTATATATTAATTTTTTGCTCTCAAGAACATCACAGATTTTACAATAGATCACTGTCGGTTTTTGTACATGAACCCTGTCAGGATACTGCAAAGCACAAACATTTGGACATTTCAAACTTTAACATAAAAATAAAAAAAAACATACAGACGAATTGAGAACCTCCTCCTTTTTGAAGAAGTCGGTTAAAAACACGGAAAGAGTTTAAAGTTTGCTTGATCTCTGTTCCGATCGTTTTTATTTTTCACTTTTTAGTTGTGGTACCTACCCCACACAAATCCGTATACCACTACCTGCTATGTAAATAACAGTGAAGGAGTCAAACAGGATATCGTCTAGATAAACTAAGTGGGAAAAATACGTAATATTGAAGCTAACTCAAAAACTACGCAAGCAAAGTTAATAAAATTTATATGGGACCACCTCTGAAGCATGACCTACCGAACAAAAAAAGTATAATCAAATCGATTCATAATTGGCGGAGCAATCGAGTAACAAACATACAAAAAATAAAGCATACTGACGAATTGAGAACTACGAGAATTTAACTACTACTTCAACTGAACGGTATGAAAACTCACACTATACAGGCAGATAATATGCCTATATTATAAGTTGGGAGGTTACATCGCTGATAAAATTGCTTGGTTGCTGCTGCTTGATAAATGTTGGTCCTGCTCCACAACCACAACAGCCTAATTGATTAGCATTTAAAAATCCACTCAAAATCAATTTCAATTTCCTTTGTATTATATACTTCCACAGGTGTGAGTACTATGTACTATAAACCTACCATTTACTGGGTAATAATGTCTTTCATTATTACCCAGTAAATGGTATCAATGGTAGTAATGGTATCTTTCAATAATAATGTCTTTATTCTCGACTTGTATGTGGCGGCTGAGAATAGATCATGCTCACTCAAATGTCTCGCTGATGGTGGCGCGTGTGTTGGATCATTTAGCTCCCTTCAAAATGGTTGAGCTGAATGGTGCTGATCCATGCGTCATGTTCGTGAACGGGCGCCGTCAGTTGGGACTGGTAAACTCTTAGCTGCCATGGCTTACTTTAATTATTTTATTTTTGATTTGCTTTTTTTGTTTATTTTTGCTGCACTCTGTACGCATTTTAGCGTGCATGTATCACATACGTCGTTCTCCTGTATAATTATGAATTCAACATTAATGATGTTAGTAATATCCATGCATACATAAACTCACGGCTTCTTCCCAGGACGTAAGCAGAAACTAATATTTAACGTAACTAATATTTTTTTTAACAATCCTAACTAATATTATAAATGTGAAAGTGAGTTTGTTTGTTTGTTACGCTTTCACGTTAATAAGGTTGAACGGATTTGTATGAAATTTGGCACATGGGTAGACCATGACTTGGAATAGGACATAGGATACTTTTTATCCCGATATTTCCACGGAATTGAGACTTACGTGGCTGAAATCGCGGGGCGCAGCTAGTTTATTATAATTTGCAAGAGTGTCCATGGAGTTTCTTGTCCGTTTTTTTTCATACTTACTAGGAACCTACTATACTTTGGAATGAGCAATTAGCTTCATCTTTCTGAATAACCGACCGACTCCTTTGACAATAATTCAGAAGTGCCTGTAAATGGTTTAATTGAAATAAATGCATAGAGATTGAAACCAGCTCCAAAAAAAAAAAAAAGTGTAAAAATGGGGTTTAGCTTACGGGAAAATATCGATCACGAGAAACAACCAGTGTAGTGTACAGGTAACTTAATAAAATAATGTTATGATAACAAACAATATTGCCCAATATCCGCCCACCTTACTCAAAAAGTTAGGAAGTTTTGTAGTTGCCAAAACTAAAATTAGTACGAGTTACTGCTGCAATTGCCAGTAAGATAAACTGAAGATGTCGAACTCAGAACGGCATTTGTTTATCATTGAGTGCTGTTTATTATTGTATTTGAGACGACCAATGTGAATGGTTATTTGATTTCCTGTTTATTAGATCACTCATCCTTATAACGTAAACGTATTTTGCTAAAATAACATATAAAATTACATCACGCCTAATTTCCCCGACGGGTTATGCAGAGGTGTATCCATAGTAGGTACATCCACATTTCGCCAGTTATGTTTAAGTCCCATGTAATAGGGGGCGAGCCCATTGCCAACCAGGCACAAATCCAGACTCCGGACTGGTACTGGGGGGTAATGAAAAAACTCAATATTACATTGCCTGACCCTGTGAATTGAACCCAAGACCTCATGCTCAGTATTTTCGGTGGTTATTGTCAAATCAAAAAGTTCCTGGCGGTTCAAAAATGCAAGAAAACTGTTCCACTCACATGCATTGCATGGATCAGTGAAGTCTTCAGTCAATTATGTTTTATTTATATTTATGGCAATAATCGCAAAATACGCGCTTAGAACAGGGGGCCTAAACCGGCTACATTAGCAATTCCTCTAAAAGCAGTTCATTTCCTGAAGCCCAGCTGTCATTAGCAATTCCTCTAATTTGACACAAAAGCAATTCATAATTTGTGGACCATTTTACGAATCTCCATAGAAAACTGTCAAACAGATGATTATTTCGTAATATGAATTACACGCAGATCATATTATGAATTGTCAGTTTGTGACATTTTACGATGATTCATAACATTTGCATATTATGATTCTACTAAAGTGACCGTTTTAAGCCCCCTGTTGTGCAATTCTGTAAAAATCTGACCGTGAAAGGTTGGGTGAAGTGAGCTTGTAGTGAACTGTCACTGCCTTAAAGTCAAAGTCAAATAATTTATTCCAAATAGGCACATTAAAGGCAATTTTGAACGTCAAAAACAAAGAAATAGAACAAGATTCTAGTCTTAGCATCAGTAAGTATCGATGACAATGACGACTCACTCCACGCTCGCTTCACCTAGGTTTTCACGGTGAGATGGTTACAAAATAGCAATGCTGGAGTTGTGGACATTATACAATACAAACTCATTTTCATTATTTTATGTTCAGATCATCCTGGGCTGTTCAAATCCTAGCCAACCTGTAAGCTGACTAGACTGTTTTCATCACGCCATGAACTATATTCGTATTTAAATAATACATCTATATGTTTTGTATAAACTGCTAACAAGAGATATGAAGCAGCATTCAGTGGTCAATTGGTTGCAGCTTTAATGCCTTTCCTCCGGTCAGGTTCTTCCGGGATCCGGTTGTTCCGGACTCCATACACATGAGAGCACCCTCCGGGACATTAAGGAACCGGATGCGTCTGACACGGACAATAGGAGTTTTGCACACAAAATCTACATTAAAAAAGTTCTGACAAGGAAAAAGTTTTCCCGTTTCTGACGCAACACTCCAAGTCTTGACCGTGATGACTTTGGATAGACCTACAGTTTATAGTCCGATCATTTTGATCAACTTATAATCATTGCACTGTTGAACTTGGGCCTCTGAATGACAGCTAGTAGGTATAATCAAACAACAAACTGCGCACCCACCGTCAGATGTATGCGCAGTGCCTATTTTGTTTTTATCAGAGAGGACGCTTCATCCTAACCTTTTTACAGAATAACTCATTCGTCTCATAGTTGGAGATCGGTGACCTTTTGTCCCCTTTTCTGATCCGTAATAACTAATATTTAATTGAAGGTGCTTCGCATAATAAAACAAAAATAAATGTCATTATTGTGCCTAAATTACAAAATCAAAGTACATTATTATAGTATATTACTTAACGACGACTCTGCCTGTCGAGGACTTACCTGACACCGAGAAAAATAATATGTTGGAGACGAAAGTATTTTTAAAATAACGAAAATATTGAATTTCAAATCAATTAAGAAGTTTACCAGAAAATCCATCTATACATTAACCGAAATGAAGAAAACACAACTAAAGAAAGTACTTAACTTTTCCGAGTAAATTTTCACTGAAGTTTTTTAATATTGTAAATACAAAAATGTACGTAATAAATATAAAAAAATACCACCACACACGACAACTGGAATCTAAGTAACTGTGGAGAAAACCTCATGGTCTTCGAAACTGACGTAACTTCGATAGTACAGAATTGGTGAAATATAGGTCCGGCGACAATTTGCGCGCGAAACCCGGCGCACAAACAGGCGACCGCTCTATGCGGCACCTATTTGTTTACTGTCTTCCCTATGTATGTGAGGCAAGAACGAAGTTAGCCCGCGCATGCGTATTAAAACTCCCATATGATATTTAGTGACGAAACTGGTGTTTTAATTAATAACTTGACCATACTGACCTTTTGCTTACCTGTCATAATCGTGTTGTATTTATAACAAGCCATTTCTTTCTTATTACTAAATAAAAATCAACAAAATAAATTTTCATTTTCGATTTTCAAAAGGATTTGCAACTTTTTTTTGGTTTTGTCGAATACAAAATATTGAAAAATAATTTATTATAATACATAATTCTGTTCGTCAACGATTCATTTTGATAGGCTGATTCACCAAAATGTCACCAATGTGCTTTGACCACCACACGCATATTATTTTAATTTTATTAGAATACGCATAAAAATAGACTAAGATAGACTAAGGACTAAAACCATTGCATCCTGCTCGTGGACACTGACAGTAGGGTTGCTCTACAAATTCAAAGTTGCTATGGAACGAACAAACGTATGTCGGGTATTCTTTGAAGGATAAGATCCGAAAAGAGATTATCCGGAAAAGAACCGGAGTCACTAACATGGGTTGCAGGGTTAGCAAGCTGAAGTGGCAGTGAGTTAGCCAGACGAGTCTTAGAGTGGAGACCGCGTGTCGGCAAGACTGGAAGGTGGAGGACAGGGGGCCTAAACCGGTCACATTAGCAATTCCTCTAAAAGCAGTTCATTTCCTGAATCCCAGCCATCATTAGCAATTCCTCTAATTTGACATAAAAGCAATTCACAATTTGTGGACCATTTTACGAATCTCCATTGAAAACTATCAAACAGATTAATTATTTCGTAATATGAATTACACGCAGATCATCTTATGAATTGTCAGTTTGTAACATTTTACGATGATTCACAATATTTTCATATTATGATTCTGTTAAAGTGACCGTTTTAAGCCCCCAGGGTGTTGTAGCGCAGCCTCTTCGGCTTATGTCCAGTTGATTGACAAGTACCAGCCACATTCCATAAGTGTCATCAGGCTGGTTACTAGTTACTGTCAGCCTGCATCATCCATCCAAGAATCAAAGATCTGCGAATGACAGCCTTAAGTGTATATCGAGGCTCAGAGAGATACACATAAGTACAGGCTGGAATTATTATTACATATTTTTAGGAACAAGATCAAAGCTGATATCTGTCCAAAAGCTACACAATAAAAAATAAATAGATCTAGATGAGACCAGGGGGCTTAAAACGGTCACTTTAACAGAATCATAACATGAAAATATTATGAATCATCGTAAAATGTTACAAACTGACAATTCAGAAGATGATCTGCGTGTAATTCATATTAAGAAATAATTTAACTGTTTGATAGTTTTCTATGGAGATTCGTAAAATGGTCCACAAATTATGAATTGCTTTTATGTCAAATTAGAGGAATTGCTAATGACAGCTGGGATTCAGGAAATGAACTGCTTTTAGAGGAATTGGTAATGTGGCCGGTTTAGGCCCCCTGAGCGGGGTGATTGCGTAACACACTAACATTAACAATGGCTTCCATTTTGACAGTTCAACAACATTCATTGCGTTATTTACGTTTTTTTTTAAGATTTTTTTTTCCTACTTATGAACTAAGTAGGTCATGAATTAGCAATATCTTTCAAAATGATTCAGATTGTGATTGAAAGTGTTACGCAATATGGGTACAGTTTTTGATGATCTCAATTATGATCATTATCTAAATAAAAGATTTAAAGTTATTAATATGCTGCTTTATAATAGTTATGAAAATGTTGCTATGCTGATAACTGACAATAACACCGCACGTGCAATTATATAAAGTGCTGCGAGCATGCCATAATAATATTATCATGTTTTACATTTTCTATACCCCGTGGATATGGCCAATGCCGAGTTAATTACTAGTTATAAGTAAGCGATTGGCACTTAGTTTCATTTTAATCGATCGACACAGTTTCGCCACTGTGTCCAATGAAATAGAATTTATTTTGGCAGTACTTTAAATTCAGCTAAGTCGCTTTTCGTGGTCTGTCTGTGTGACAGCTTAGAATTTCTAAACTATACAATAGATTTTGACGCGGTTTTCACCATCATTAGAGCGTTGATTGTTGAATGAAACTTTGAAAAAAGCTTAAAACGGCCAGTTTGGCAGAATCATAATAGGAAAATATTATGAATCATCGTAAAATATTACAAACTGACAATAATTCATAATATGATCTGTGTGCAATTCCTTATAAAAAAAAAAAGTAATATTTCATCTGTTTGACAGTTTTAGGGAGATTCGTAAAATAGTCAGATAGGAAACGCCGACCTCATCGAGCTTATTTTATTTTTTTAAATATGACGTGTAAAAGTGATTCTGATATCCTATTTACAGAATAAACAATTTCATTTCATTTCATTTCGTTTCATTTCATTTCATTTTATTTCATTTCATTTCAGTCCACAAATTATGAATTGCTTTTGTGTCTAATTAGAAGAATTGCTAATGACAGCTGAGAACTCAGGAAATGAATTGCATTTAGAGGAATTGCTAATGTGGCCGAATTGACCCCCTGAACATTCTCTCAACATAAATAATGTACTGAGTTCAGCAAAAAAAATCAGCTGTTCCCTATTTCCCTATTTTATATTCGCATAACTCTTCATGTATGGATCACAGCTGATTTTTTTTTGCGCGATTAGTTTTGGTCCCGTTCCTAGTAAAAGTTGTTCATAATGATAAGTACAGTCCCATGTTTAAGTATCAGTCACTAATCACTAGTCACCCTATATGTGTACACGTAACTTCATCTTTTTCTATCGGTTGCACCTCTGCCTAACCATGAGGGATCGCGGTCGGTTCGTGGAACGGTGACTATCATATCGAGACCCCTCCGTGCCTTGGAAAGCACGGTAAGCCGTTGATCTCGGCTGTCATTATAAGATCTTTGACAGTCGTTACTGTTAGACAGCAGTCCGAAAGTCTCACAACCAGTCTTACCAAGGGGTATCGCGTTACCCAGTAACTGGGTTGTGGAGCTTGATCCTGTTAGACTAGAAACCGACCTCAACATAGTTGGGAAATGGATAATACAGACTGATTCACATCGGTGTACCTAACCTTTAAGGCAATACCGAGCTGTGATGTTATGTTTTGTGTATTTTTTTTAATATTTTAACTTTTGTAGGTAACATTTTTTTTTTCACTATTTTACATACATCCATGATGGACGTATATTACCCGACTATGCACACGCGGCTTCGAGTTTAGATTCGAACTCGACCTCATGAATAGGGGCTCCGTTATGTCTAAAACTAGTTCATTGGAGCACCAACTTCTGATCAAATGGCTGCAAAAACAATTTGTATCGAACTTCTAATTGATAGCCTCATCATATTCCCAATCAATGAAATAGTTCTACTATTTCATTGATTGGGAATATGATGAGGTGAAAGTTATAGGAGAGGTTACAGAGATAGAGAACGCATTTGAGATACCTAGCTTGAATCTGCGAAACCCAAAATTTGCCCAAAATGAAAAATTTACTGAAGAATGACGAAGATGAGGTCCTTGAATGCCTGAACATGAGGTCCTGGGTTCGATTCCCAGCTGGAGCTAGAGTGTTATTGGGGTTTTCTATCAGAAATTTCTCAGAAGCAGCCCGGAGTCTATCTGCGCCCCATCGATGGCAATACGCTCACCCCCTATTACCTACAAAAATAAAAATAATTGAAACACAAAGATAAAAATAACTGGCGAACTGTGCATGTGCGCCTCTGCTGCCCTTCCTTTTAGGCAAAATTAGCGTGATGTTACGTTGCTTTGTGTATGAAGGCATTTTCCAGCAATAAGTCAGTGAAGATCAAAAAAATTATAAAATGTATAAAAGTATAAAACTGAAACTCAAGATTTGGTGTTCAATGGTAAATAATATATTGTAACCGAGCTGTAGGTAATTTTTCAAACTACTCATTTCCTCTCAACTTTATGAACCTGCTTACTGAATACTTGAACGATACATTATTTTCATATTTTCTATTATCAGAGAGCAGTGGTGGCACAGTGGTAACAGCCCCGACTTACGAGTTCGTGGGTTCGAATCCAAGCAAGCGCTTTACTTTGTGTATTTTTTTTATAAGACCTAGATCGAGACCTTATCCTGGACCTAACTTTTAGATATCTAGTCCTTTAGAAAAACCTATTTAGTTGAGTTTATGTTGGTAAAACTTTAGTTCATTATCTATAACTAATACTATGTCTTTTTACGAAAATTAGGAAGAAGTGCAGAAAGCTAATATTTTTATATAATACGCATTAGAAATAAATAAAATTACAAAAAATTACATTAAACTACTATGCGTTTGACACAAGATGGCTATCTAAGAATAATTACATGACAGCATGGAATTAGTATGTACTATGCAACTTAAAATTTAAATGAATTATGGACGAATTTCGACCACTGGGTGACCACAGTTCTTGTAAATATGGTTTAGTCAACTGGCATTCAAGGGCACGTCACGTGCTGATAAATCTAGATGAAACATTTAAAATGCTTGAGCCCTGGTCAACAGACCGGCCTCTAGTTTTTATGTATAACTTGGGAATCGGTTCATTACTTTTTCAGTAATTAACATCCCAACTAACAATTTAACGTCGTACAAAAGTTTAGTAAACGTTATCTTAATTGCATTGATCGTAATGCCTAAGTCGCACTAACGTTATAATAACGTTTACTAAACGTGAAAATTACCCAGTTATACAACCAACATTGTCGTATAATGGACATATAAAAGTCACAAGCTGACTTCGTTAACGTCATTCAAAAGTCGTATGAACATTATGGAATTACCACTTTTGTCGCGCAGAAGTCGCATCATAACTTTACAACGACTCGTTTGTTGTATTGTCTTCATACAGTCGTCATACAACAACACCTGTAAGACTTATTCATTTTTCTTGTTAGTGACACGTATTTGTGGTTTTTTTTTCGAGATTTGAGTGCAAAATAAATAATTACAAGGAAATAAAAGGTGAGTGTTATTTAACTTATATTTATATATCTCGCTATTTACTGTATCTGTCTCTCATGCCGTTTAGTTCGTCTGGGTATTAAAGTTATATGATAATATACCTATGTGTTTTTATTTCAGATTTTCATGCCCCCTCGCAATTTGGTGTTTAAATTATTATAATTTTTTTAATAAATTATGTTTATTTCTAAGAATGTAGGACATGTTGCTTTTGTCACACACTTATCCCTTTACGACGTTTTAAAGACATAAAGTCGTATTAAGGTTATTTCAAGACCATGCAATACGCCATGACAGCTAGCTATTAGGGTTCCTCATAAATTTAAAACCCTTTTCATATCTGTACTGACCTGCAGTCTGGTCTCTGACCTGCAGTCACACTAAAAGTGCAGTGCAGATTTCAAAACATTTTAACATTCCAGTTAATTTTATCTGAAAATATGATCATTCAATATTTGGATATAGAAAAATTTCTAACGAGAGCAGATTTTAGACTTCTTAATAGATTGATCCGTAAATATGGCAGCCTAGACGTTTTAAAGTCAAAACCTGACTTTAAAGCTTGACATTAAACGGACATCATGTAATATATAGGTTATATTTGAGTATTAAATAAACAACCAAGTCATTTAAGAGTCTCCAATTGACCGCTGTAAAACAGGATAGTGATCGTTATATAAACGTCACTGTGAAAACGTCTATACAACTGCTACGTTATATAAATATCATATAAAGGTTTTTCAAAGACCTAATTTGGTCAGTTCAAAACGTTTAATGGACTCTAACGTTAGTATGACTATTGCGTTGTCGTACAAACGTTTTAGCTGAGACTTTAATATAACGTCGTTTAGTTTAGTCTCACCAACGTTGCTAAGACCAGCTTATTATGACATATTCGTCGTACGACTAATAAGTTAAATTAAAGACGTCTAAAGGACCTAGTAGTCATCTCACTATCATTATAAGACTGCTATCCAACTTTATGTCGTATAAGTCAAGACTTATATGACGTTTGTCTTTGTTAGGATGTATGTACTTAAATAGTTTTTAATGTTAAAAGACAATTTTATCCCAATTACACTGAAGTATGAGCGGGAATAGATATAGTAAGGAGTAAGTGGATAGGTAAATCTTACATGCCTTGTATATTTAACGGTGTTTAGATATAAAATGTGATATAAACATAGTGGTTAGCAAAATAAAGTGCTTTCTGGGTTCTGTATAGGTACAAAGTATTACTGAATTAGGTGATTTTAAAAGTAATTTGAAACTTTAATCAATTAATAATGCAGTCAAGAAATAAATATGTTAAGCACCTGAAGGTTAATTCTTTTCCGATTACGTCATTGCCAATATTTTGAATGAAAATGACAGTTCGAAACTGTGACAATATGCACCCGTGTTTAAAGCCCCATATGTGGGAAAGCGCTTTATTTTGCGCTCCTTGACCGTACCAGGAAAATGTAATGCTTTTCACAAAAATTACGCCATTTTTACCTTCATTACAAATGTTTATCATGCTCACTGTAGCGTTTAAGTTTCAAGAGGTACCAAGCTAGAACTGTGCGGACCCTTTACATGTGGGAGTTAGGTACTAGTAATATAACAAAGGTAATAATATCCAAGGCAATATTGCAATTCTTCACTTCTTGTGATATATTGCAGTTCTTAAGAGCTATCAATGAGGTCTTCACAAGAAACTTTCATTCAACTTATGTCAAAAATGTTTATTGTTTTTCGTTGCGAACATAAAAGGTACGCTTATATTTCGAAAGGGATAAGGGTACAGATACGTATTAAGGATTATTGGTACTCCTAAAATTCGCCACTTTTGAGAGCATTGGTAACGTCCCTGACATACGAATACCGACAGGCGCTTAAATTTTTTATTTTTTATTTCAGACTTACCTGGCCCATAATATTGTTAGTAGAAAGACTTAAGAACTATGTCAGTACATACAAAAATTTGAAACAAACAATTAATTTAATTTAGGTATTTGCCGCTATCTGGGGCCCCGGGCACACACACTTGATCCCAGTGCCCCAGAAGGGGGCTGCCCACCTTGTGGCTGAGCTTTACTTTGTGTAAATAATTTCATCACCAATGCTCTCAAAACGGTGAAGGAAAACATCGTAAGGAACGTGGCATGTCCTAAATAAATCGAAGACATGTGACATCTACCAACCTGAACGTGTAGTTTAGGAACCTACTACGCTTTTGAATGGGCAACTAGAGTCTGGCCAACGAAAGTTGATCCTGAAAACACGCGCGAAAAAAAACAAACTAGACTGTTTATCCCTGTACATATTGCGATAGGACGTGTTGATACTTGATATTTTATTTAATTTAAATGAAATGAAATTTCAAGGAGCTAAAAAGGAGGACAAACACTGTTGTTTTTGTTTGTTAAATCGTGTGTTTTCAGGATCAACTTTCGTTGGCCAGACTCTAGCTTCATCTTTCTGACTGACCGACCCCTTGACAATTTTATACAAAAGTGCCTGTTTTTGGTTTATTCGAAATATAGTTTGAGTTTAAAACACTGGTAATCAGCTGCATCCGGTTAGACTGGACGCCGACCTTAACATTATTGGAAAAAGGCAGACAGATGGATGATGATCAAAAACACAAGATATTCCTGGATTGGAGCAACGTTTTTTATAAGAAATTAAAAAAAAAACACGATTCCCAGCACGCGTAGCATGACAACCATATAAACTGATTTTCTACGGGTTTTGTCAATGGAACAATAGACAAAATGATGATTGTGATTGTTTTTCTGTCATTTTATCTATTCTTCCGTCGACAAAACCCGTTTCTATTGTGGTCATGGTATGCGTGCAGGGGGCCTAAAACGGCCACATTAGCAATTCCTCTAAAAGCGATTCATTTCCTGAATTTCCAGCTGTCATTAGCAATTCCTCTATTTTGACACAAAGCAATTCATAATGTGTGGACCATTTTATGAATCTCCATAGAAAACTGTCAGACAGTTGAATTATTTCGTAATATGAATCGCACGCAGATGTTATTATGAATTGTCAGTCTGTGACATTTTACGATGATTCATAATATTTTCCTATTATGATTCTGCCAAAGTGACTGGTTTAAGCCCACAGATATATGTAGTAACAATTCCCATCCATCGATATTCCTACAATCACCAGCAAGTAACCAAGCTATCGATAACGGAGCTACATAACTGAACGGAAATGTCAGCAATAAAAATTGTGTTTCAGATAAATAATATGTTCAATAACTCTCAGGTATTTCTCTTCTCAACTTCGCATCGGCCATGCTATTCACAGAACGGAGTTATATCGAAAAATTGGATTTTAACCTGTACTTGACGGGTGAGATTGAAAATTTGAAAATCTCCGCAGTTTGGTACTAAAAGGGACTAAAATTTATTGGGTTCATTGTCTTGGATTCTTGATGTCGCAAATTAGAATGGATGATCATCAAGCTACTCTGATATCCGGCGTCTTATCACGGACGATGCCTAATAAGTTCGCCTTGAAGGCAATTTTTAAACTGCGCCATCTAAACTTTAAATAATAGATTAAAAAAACAAAATAAAAATTATGAACATACAAATGAAAATAAACATAAATAATGATCTGCAATTAATAAGAATTTCCATCCTCTTATGAAACGAAATGGTGGTGTTCCTCATCACAAACGTTTTCGTTTAAAGATCTGACCCTCTAAAGTTGATATTGTAACTACTTTAGAGGGTCAGATCTTTATAATTTGTCAGGGGATAGTTATTGTGAAACTCCATATTAATTAAATGGCACAGTGACTAAGGTCTATAAAACTGGTTGATTCAATTACCGCACGGCACAAGTAATTTGAATGAATTCAAGACAATTTATTTCGGATTGTACTGTGGCGGTGTGTGTACATCGCCACATGCGAACTACGCATCAAAGACCTGACGTCAGACAGACGTCACATAAATCCTGCATCGCGCAATTAAAGTTCACCGTGCAGTGGACATATATACAAGAACCCAACATCAATCGTTGGGCAGTTGTCCGCCAGACAAAACACCCTTCTGGTAGGAGGATCCTCCCTTTTCTATGGTGGATGAGTGAACTTTACACCCTGTTCCTCATACCCCTAAAGTACTAACTGAAGGAATCAGTACAATCCAAAATTCCGCATCAGGAAAAGAAGTGGAGGAGGGTATCGTGGCTAAATGATGTCAGCCGCAACGTTCAATCGAAGGTTAAGGGTCGGTTCGTGGATGGGTGACCTCGGAAAGCACGTTAAGCCGTTGATCCCGGCTGTCATTTGTAGATCTTTGACAGTCGCTTAGTCAGACGCTCAAAAGTCTGACAACTATTCTTACCAAGGTATCGTGTTTCCCAGTAACTGTGGAGGTCAAATAGGCAGTCACTCCATATAAAATTCTAGTTTTCAGCTGCATCCGGTGAGACTGGAAGCAGACCCCAACATAGTTGGGAAAAGGCTAGCAGATTGATATTGACAAAATGAAGGAAATTCAGGAGATACGTTTTAAAAATAAAATTATTGTGATGGCACAATGGTGCAGAAGCAAAATAACTGGCTACAAGCTAGCGTATTGCTCGTTCAATTCCCGCGCAGACCAACTGTTTGTGTACCGTTTAGAATGTGCTTATTGTAGACTGATTTGTACCTATCTTATTTGATACAGAAACCAAACCGCTTCGTTTATTCCTAGCCAGGTCTAACGCATCGGATAGCTACTTGTGGCTTTTATGGCACCCGCGGGATTTAACTAGGCGTTACATTAGCCACCAGCCGGAGGTACATGATACTGCAGGGCTATATAAACCCTGCTCTGCAATACCTTACTAAGTTGAGCTACATAAACCATGCGTAGCTCTGCAGTGCCCTACTTAGTTGATACCGAGCCATCTTTACTCTTGTGGGAGCGAGGACGCCTCGGTTTCAACAGGAAAAGACATACAAAGTTAGTTATTTGTGAAACGAGGGTCATTTGGACTGACAGCCGAGGTGAGCTTGCAGCGAAGTTTTATCATAAAGTAACAATGTTGTGTTGAATTAGTGTTCCAAGAGAGAGAGTTGTGCGATGCTACTTACTGTATCCCGAATTTTTATTCAAAATGTTCACTTATATAACTAATTTGCACTACATCCGTATCCGTGGTACTTAACCTTATTATGCACCTCACCGTAGTAATTATCGGTCACAGCACTCACAGACAATAAACTTGTAAAGTGCCTATTTGAAGCTGAAAAGATACCGTGAGGTAATGTAAACTTGAGACGGTATCTTTTTAGTTTACGTAAACGTAAACTTTCTTACGATGGGGTGGCATTAATCCTTATGGATAAAAACCCCTTATCTTATTATAGAAAAAAAAAAAAAACTTAGACTTGACTTTTGCGGTCATCGAAGCACACGTTAGGTTAGGTTATAAGTTGATGCAGATGTACATAACGGTTATATAACTTTACAGCTGTTGAATATTGAGGAATTACTACCATAATTCTCACCTTGTTAAAATTTTATTCATTAAAATTCACTGTGGTTTCAGAAAATTAAGAACACGTTTCTTCAATTCCGTAATGAAAATGTTTTAATTACTTTATGCAGAAGCTGTCGGGATGACCCAGTCCTCTTATGCACGAGGTTTGAAACCGGGCTAGTACCTACCGATATGTCTTTTTAATATAAAATGATGTACTCTCTAAGTATATCAACGTCACAGACGTCGATGAAAGAGCAACCTGAGGAAACCTGCAGGGTAACATGCCAATTGATCGCAATTCCTTTCATTTTTACACTTCAGCCACGTTCATTGCGTAATTAACGTTGTTGAGCAGACATAGGGTACTGGACTTATCCTGATCCTAACTATAATCATAAATGCGAAAAGAAATATGTTTGTTTGTTACGCTTTCTCGCTAAGGCCAAGAACTCACGGAGCGGTTTTCACCCGCGACCGCCGCGTTTGCGGGCCCGCAGGTTCTGTAAGATGCGCGGGTGTAAAACGCGTCGTGAAATGTGCTCTTACTTCTTGAGCGACCGCCACACTATGCTCCTTGCGCAGCTCATCGGTATGTTCCTCGCGCTGCTGCGATTTGCCGCGATGTTTCCCTCTCTGCCCACACACTGCTCTACTCGCGCAATTAATCGCGACGGTCCTCACTTGTCATTTGCCTTTGTTGGACAATAGACGATGAAACTGTGGCAGCGTGCGTAAAAAGAAATATACATCGCACTCGTATTGCCGGTCCTTTGACTCGCGCGCAAAAAAACGATAAAATAGGGAAGGCACGACGAAGGGCATGACGTGCGGCATGACGAGTAATGATGCCACACTACGTCTCTGCTTCCTTTCCTCGCTACTTCCCATGCCACTCGTTGAGTGTGTGGCAGGCCTATTGCATATAAATCTACATCCTACAGAAGCTGCAGGCCCGCAAAGGCGGCGGGCGCGGGTCAAAACCGCTCCGTGAGTTCTTAGCCTAAAACGTTTAAATGGATTTGGATGATATTTGGCACATGGGTAGATATTTGACACTATGACTTGGGTTAGGACATAGGGTACTTTTTATCGACATACCGCGTTTGCGAAGCCGCGGGCGGAAGCTAGTAGTATATAAGTTTGAAATCGCCAATCCGCTTTGAGCAAGCGTGGTGATAAATTCTCCTGCCTTTGAGAAGAGGCCGGTGCACTGCAGTGGGGCAATGACAGGCTGGTATAATTTTCTGCGCGCACTTTTTGTCAATTATCGAACTTATTTTCTTCACGAAAAGGTATAATTTTAATACGAAAGTTGAGACTAGAGGTGGTTAATAAAACGTATAGCGTCAAAAAATAACACGCTATGTAAAATTAGCATCTAGCGTTTGCTAGATCGAATATTACTTCGCGCTAGAATATAATATTTCAACGCGCACAGCGGCAGCGGAGCTACTGGAACGGGATAGCAATATAGTCTTTAGCGTTTGCTAGATCGAATATTACTTCGCGCTAGAATATAATTTTCAACGCGTACAGCGGCAGCGGAGCCAGCGGAACGGGATAGCAATATAGTCTTTACAACTCTTACACAGCGCGTCGCGCTCGCGCATCGGGCGAACTCGGGCGGCAGTCGGCCCGCGTCGGCTCACTCATTACGTATTCGTGTTGTTGGTAAACAAACGCTCGGCTCGCGAATTGCGATCTTTTTTAGTCTTTTGTAAATTGTAATTTTGTTGTTGTGGAAGTGTAACTTGTAGTGTAGTACTGTAAATATAATAATTCTCATGTTTCTTACATTCAACAATCGACATGTTCGTCATACTATTGTAAATATTGACTGTTCGTTTTTAATAACTGTAAATAAATAGGTAGGAATGGTGTTACTGACTGAGAATCAGAGTGACAGTGTGAATAATGTGATTTGTAAATAAGTTTTAGATTATTAATTAGGTAGAACTTTTGGATTGCTTAACTATTAAAGAATTAGGATATAAAATGCCTCCTCGCGATGATTTACCGATTTGGAACTTTTTCGAGAAGCCTTAGCCTGGAAAGTATGAAGGAAAGTTTATTGATTTCTAACGCTTCATGAGATAATATTATATTCTCTCGTATAAAGCACGTTGCGAGATAACATTCATCGTGCATCAGTAAGTCCGTCTAGCGCGTTGCCAAATAAAATGATAGCGTCTCCGTGTACTACACTACGGCCGAGTTTTGTAACAGCGTGTTATAATAATAGCGTATAAAATAGCGCGCTAGAAAAATATAGTTTATAGTCTATAACACGATTGTAGTTTCTAGCGGATTTGAACATCACTAGTTGAGACGTGTCAAAGTACGCTGATATGCGCGGTGCTGTGCCGCGCGTGTACCTTATTGTGTCATCATAAAGAATGGATCATAAAAAAGTGCGCGAGCGTCGCGTCTCGGTGTGTACCTTAGCTACGAACAAAAATTAATTAATTTCAAACCTATTTTTACTTTATTTGAGCACAGTATGAATTGCAACGGAAACCTCGAAATAACTTTATACACCTCAATTATTGTTGTTTACTTTTCATTATAAAGTGTATCACAACAATGCTTTTGTGAATTAACAAAGACGAAGTCTAAGCGTTCTTTTAATATTTATTCTCACGGAAAAATCTTAAGAAGTTCACAATAAAAACGAGTTACAGTATTGCACAGTTTGTACTGAACACTGTTGAATTTATTAAGACCAGCTATTGTTGGGCCACCTTTCGCCGGCTAAAGAACGAAGCTCATAAAAGCATAAGAATTATCAAGTGAATAGGAAACTTGATTGTTGATGCAGCCTTTGACAAACTCAATGAAGGAACTTTTTAATTTTCTATTCTGTAGTAGACTGAGAATCGGGTGCGAGGAACAGAAGAGTCACGACGGGGGCCAGGGTTTACCTTTCAAAGAGGAACAATACATTAAACAGGCGGTAAAAACACAGCTCATAAACTTTAGGTATAGTGAACCTCGTAATTGCTTTATTTATTTACTAGCTGTGCCCCGCGGTTTCGCCCACGTAGATGTCGATCCCGTGGGAATATAGGGATAAAACGTATCCTATGTCCTATTCCAGGTCATGTCTACCCGTGTGCTTATCCTCTCCTCTCTAAAGTAGGGAACGTCGCGGAGGCGCGGCGTCGGAGTCGAACGGTTCGCGTATTGCATTTTTATATCGTGATATCTTCGAAATTAAATGTCCGATTCGAATGAATTAAAAAGTATTTTACTGCTACATAAATACCCTTGATGTTAAAACTATTTATTTCAATAAGAATTAATATTATGTCGATAAAACTCCTTCGCAAATAATGCATTAACTTCGAAAAAAAATGATTACCATAAAAAAGGCTATAGTGAGTCAATCTTAAAAGATAGACATATGCTGTCGCGAACTTTTTTTAAGAACATTTAAAGAGGAAAAATTCCATGATACATGATATTTGCGTAACTTAAACCGTTTAAGAGCACGCAACGGAAGCTCTCAAAAAGCAATAATTTTTCCCGTTTTTGCAAGATTTTTCATTTATGCTCCGCTCCTGTTGGTCGTAGCGTGATGTTATATAGCCTATAGCCTTCCTCGAGAAATGGAATATCCAACACAAAAATATTTTTTCAATTCCAACTAGTAGTTCCTGAGATTAGCGCGTTCAAACAAACAAACAAACAAACTCTTCAGCTTTATAATATTAGTATAGATTTATCACTAGCGACCCGCCCCTGCTCCGCACGGTTTTTAGCGCTTGATAAAAAAACCTACACCAAACCTTAATTAATTATACACCTTAGACGTTCCTCATGAATCATTCCGTCGGTGAAAACCGTATGAAAATCCTTTCGTTTTGTTCCGTAGTTTTTGAGTTTATCGCGTTCAAACAGACAGACGTGCCAGGGGGACTTTGTCTGCCACGGTTGCGGGAAAGTCCGAAAGGGATACCGGGACCTTGGCAACAGGCAATTGAAGGAACAGGGGTGGGTTTTAGTCAGTAAGAGTCTGACACGTCCAGGGCGGGAGAACTCATTTGAGGACTTCCCAAATTCTTCCATTTGAGGACTTTTGTGATCAATGAGGAAACGGCCTAAGGTTCAACCTTAGTAAAGTTTCAAATTACTGGGAATGTGGTCGGTGCGGTATCGTTTCGGTATTTATGCTCGGTATAGTGAAACGATACCGCACAACTTTCATTTTTCCTCATTGGTTGGTAAGCAGTTGAAATATAGGCGCTCAGTAAGCTTTCGGTACCCAGCATGCTGATCCCGCACCGCTGACGTACCGACCAGTGAGGAAAGGGCCTAATTGTCACATGGACAGATAAACCTTTTCATACTATATCTAACGTACAAGCGACATTTAACCTTAGCAGTAAGAAATTAGGTTCGGTAGGGTGGTAAAGAAATTACGAAGACCTACCTATACAAAAACTGCACTATAAACGAGATTGAAGAATATTTTGATTCTACTTTACTGAGAGCTCCTCCAAATATGAATTTTCAATAAGCAAACGTTAGCTGAAGGTAAATCCCATTGCCCGTAGTGCACTGCACAAGACTATGACGGAGCAGCATCTCTAAAAGAATGAGAGCAGCAAAAACAGCTTGATTACAAATGGATGGATCACTTGATCAAAAGATTTTTTCACAGGAAAAGAACGGGATTGGGTGCAAAGCCCGTAGAGGACGCGGACGCACAAGTAATAAAAAAGTTACAAATCCCGGCGGTGAAATTATAAAAGTAGTGACGTTATAATTAATATCCATGAATATTTAGCATGTGCACTTAGCAGTGTCGCGAGCTAACTCGCCCCTCGTTCGGGCCCTTTCTATGCTCAATGCTCTTCTGACCGGTGTTGAACACCGGAATGTGACTTGTTTGCTAGGAAATGGATAGATGTGTGTCGTGAATGTATAAGTTTTTGTGAGAAGAAGGATGAAAGATAATATAATTATAAGGTTTCTTTTTTCTTTTGATTGCAGTTTGTTAATAATTTAAGAGTTATTTCGTTTGATAATTTTGTTATTTCTCGTGTTTATATTTTATTTTTTTGATTTGTATTTTACTCACCCTACTAATGTGTGTCACTTTCTAGTTTGTAGTTTGTGCAACGCCTTAGGATTACATTCTGTAATGTTGTGCAAGAAAACTTAAATAAATAAATAAAAATAGCAGCAAGCAGGCGTACACCAAGCGTATAATTACGAATTCGAATTCTGTCATGCCCGGAAAAAATGTATAGGACTGACATAAGCTATCGAAAAGCATACGTCAATCCTATTTAAAGTCGCTGCAGAAATACGAAACGCTTTCGAAGCGATTGTCACATGTCTAGGCCCTCAAATTGTATTGTTATATCACTCATGTTCAATTTATAATGTGAGAACCATGTAAATAAAAGACGTGCACATTAAAAGCGTCCAGAGTAAAGAACAAATAACAATTGGACAAAGAACAATGACATGAATTATGTACTTTGTAAAGTATTACATTAGTTTAATTATTGTGAATGTGAAGACTATGTGGATCATTCTTTTCTTTTTATTATTTATTTTTCCTTAATTTTAATTAATCATGGTCTGGCAGTTTGAGTAATTTATGCGGCCTACCCAAATGGTCTGTTTTTGGTATTGTTCATCAAATCGTTGAGCTCCTTAAATTCTGAGTTGAGCTGCACGATCACTGACAAATGCGTGCACTGACTGGACAGGTCCACTCAATCTGTGTGGTTCTTTCCTCAAACGACCATTTCAGACACCAATCCACATGATCTGACCAAGATTATAGACTTTAAAAGAGACTGTGACCTCTGAGTTTGTTTCGGCCTTTCTTCTCAGAGTAGTCAGATAGGAAACGCCGACCTCATCTAGTTTTAAAAATGTGTTTGACGTGTAAAAGTGTTTGTACAAACCTACTTACAGAAATAAATCATTTATCATTTATCAATTCAAAAATAAAATGATTGAAATAAGCCAAAATAGCTAAATGATGACCAGTCACAACTGACGGCGCCCGTTCACGAACATGACGCATGGATCAGCACCATTCAGCTCAACCATTTTGAAGGGAATATAATGATCAAACAAACACGTCACCAGCGAGACATTTGAGTGAGCATGACATACTCTTAGCCGCCATTACCATCTATGATACCATCATTATCAGCTTCTACTGGTCTTGTTACAGGTAAATTTTTAACCCCCGACTGAAAAAGGGGGGTGTTATAAGTTTAACGTGTGTATCTGTGTATCTGTGTGTCTGTGTATCTGTGTATCTGTGTATCTGTGTATCTGTGTATCTGTGTGTCTGTCTGTTCCATCGTAGCTGCCAAACCGCTGAACCGATTTTGTTTTTTTTTGTTTTGTTTGAAAGGTGACTTGATCGAGAGTGTTCTTAGCTATTATTCAAGAAAATCGGTTCAGCCATTTGAAGATTATCAGCTCTTTTCTAGTTGATGAATGGATGTGAGCATCTTTCACAGGTCTAATCGATTGGAAATTTAGAATTCTGTTACTTCAATGATATTAGAAGAATATAGTAACCTTGAACTGATGCTGCAGCATCACCTGGATGCAGGATACCCAACTCCCTCACCAACTTACAGCAGAGGTATCGTGTTTGGGCTCATTGGAACGGTCTCAAAAAATAGGTTACAGATGGATGGTGATCAGGGTCTGATGATGGAGTAGGAAAGAGAAATGAGACTAAATTAGAAACTAGCTTCACTGTGGCAAAAGTACGTACAGCTACGCAGATATCGGCGAGCCGCGGGTTGATCATAGCGTTTCTACTAGTAATATAATATGAAATTTAAAAAGCTGGAAATAAAAGTTAAATTAAAAATTTAAAAAACCCCCGACAAAAACAAAGCATTTAAAAAGTAAAAAAATAATATGTATTGGCCCTAAGTTTAATATGAAAGTTGTAGGTAATATTTTAATCCAAGCGTCGTCGCGTCGGGGGACGGCTAATGAAAACGCCAACATACACTAGGAAAAATGAATATATGCTATTGTAGAAAGGATAGCTGCTGTTAATTTCCTATTTTCATGAGACGTCCCCCGACGCGACGACGCTTTCATTCATTCACGTTCACTTCATTCATCATAGAATAATACTACAAGTCAAGCATTTGCTTAACCATTAAACTAAGGTTTCTTTGTAGTCATAAACACTTCCGAAATGTAGTTAATAATAAAATAGGTATTCAAGGTATCCAATCAGGCATGAACTAAGAAATAAATTAGGTCAGACAGCTTCGTAGAATGTATGTCACTTAAACGATTTCATTGGAAGTTACATGACAGTTAACAATGCTGTGATTTATTTATTTCGTTAATTTTATGGAATTAACTTTTACTAGTTATTATCAGAAAACAGTGACCATGGCCTTGTTACTTCTCCTGCACATTGCACATTCAATCAAAGTATTCCAGCAAACTATGTCATGAAACTCTGAAAGTCATATTATGATCATCCTAACTAATATTATAAATGCGAAAGTGAGTTTGTTTGTTTGTTACTCTTCCACGCTAAAACGGCTGGACGAATTTGGATGAAATTTGGCACAGGCGTAGACCATGACCTGGAATAGGACATAGGATATCTTATACTTTTTATCCTAATATTCCCACGGGATCGAGACTTACGCGGGTGAAGCCGCGGGGCGAAGCTAGTACAAGTATATTTCTAACCCCCTTGCAGCTCCCGAGTTTATGTAACTAATACAATACTTGTCAAATAGTTTGAACGAAGAGCATACTACTTAACTAACTAAACTAACGTTCAAGTTACGACTGAGTTGCAGCTTAACCCGTCAAATATTTCAAACGTCACTTTTATAATTCGATTTCTCTATAAAATTTTATTAACTTGATCCCAAGTTTACCTTCACTTAGTTTAATAGGTTAAGTTCGAATATAAGTTTCGCACTTCAACATCAAAAACTTATAATTTATCCTCATTCGAAATCGTATTATATTTAAATGTTAGGGTTTTTGCAATTAGCAGCTCAGTATCAGGTTATATGGTAATAAAAACACTAGTTGTAACAACAACAAATATGTATTTATAGAATTACATAAAACCATAACATCATGCCTGTTTCAGAAAGGTCAGGCAGAGGTGTACCCATAGTAAATCCACTTAATTAAAATCATCAATACAACTCTCTAGTTGGTCTCAAATGACAAATATTCACGAAATTGTCAATGAATCGTGTAATTTGAAATTACAGAGTTATGAAAAATTTATGATTATTATCTTGTAAATACTAATCGTTTCCGACGCATCTAACTATTTTATTAACTTGCTCATACTAAGCTGCCAATTTAAAATACCTAAGTTCGCGGCCGACCTTATCTCATCCCATCGCATCGCATCTTACTTTGCTCTATAAATAGTTCTGAACATATTTTCCTGCCAGAATCTAGGAATAATGATTACTGAATTCATAACTATCCTATAATCTTATTGACCCATGTGGATTAGGCAGTATCATGTTTGACATTGAAGCCAAGCACGAATTAACATTTTCTAGGTAACTAGAAGTACCTATAAATTATGTAGGGATTTTGGAGATGACATTCTAATAGCGTTCATGTAATAGTTTCTAGGGTTGATAATGAATAATTCGCGACTCACTGCACCTGAATGCACCTATCAAATGGTCGTGGTAGATGCTTTGTAAAGGAGCTGGCCTTTTTTCAGCAGTGGCACATCAAACAACGCCTCCTGTGGTGGTCTGCGTAAAAATACCTACTCTATGAAATATCTTTCCGAGGCCAATGCTAACGCTGTCACCTGTGCTGAGTTCTGGTCGAAACTTAAAAAGATATGAGGAATCATCGATACTACGAAGAATAGCTTCTTTTAAATAGTGGTGAGAAAATAAAGTTGATTGATTGATTGATCAGTACAGTATCATAATACCGATATTTGACAGACACCTCCTTGTCCATTAAGGCAGTCTGGAGGGATAGCGAGCCAGATGGCGATACTTGGCCAGAAGGATTGGCATTGCCATCGCGGGGGTGTGCCAGACGAGTGGGCACGAGCCCAACTGGCAGTGGCACACGGTTTGTTCCCTATAAAGGTGTTCTTACTGCGTTTAGTTTCCTGTATGAAGCCAAATTCGCACATTGAGGGGTCGAAAAACGCATTGAGTACTATTTGTTTGGTATATTGTATATGCAGCTGTTGATATGCAGTCGTAGAATGATAGGTGGACGAACTGTTTACCTTTAGACATGCAGAGTAATTATAGTAAAGTTAAAATATATTATTTTAGAACGAAGTACAAAAAACATTATGAAAGTAAATAACAGAATGTATCTAATCCTGTGCCGCGGGTGTACCTAGCTTTCGAATCCCAAACCAATCTATTCCAGAGTTTTTTGCCATGACATTCTCTTTTACAATATAATTTCGGTATGAATCCCGTGGAACGCAGTAAGCTTACCCGCACAGGACGTGACAAAGTCACCAAAAATAGATTTCCAAAACTTCAATCCTTTCCAATTTATTTCGTACAGTATAGTGTGAAACTGCTAGTACTAGTGTAAAACTGCCATAATAGATGCTGTAGTGTCGAGCATGGCAATATCACAGTAACAGTTTTCTGTTTTTCGTGGATATCAAAGTCTGTCTGTGACATACCTACCAATATCAGAAGTGATGTCAAAGGATTGTGTTCGAACAACGATTCTACAAATAGTAAAAATATATGTCGACTAGGGTACCTTCCCCTCTGTGAATTAGCTCCAATTTCCCTCAGACAAAAGAATGCGTCAGTGAAATGTTTACAAGAGTCTTTATACAATAGATGGTAAGCTGCCTATTGTCAGATAGCTTTCAATGACGTTGCTAGCTACGGTATAGAGAGGTAATTTGGTTTTTTTTTTCACCAGCATAAGACTTGGAATTAATTCTGTATTTTGTAAGTATGATAAATCTTTGATCCGCATTAAACTGACACGATTAGATAATGCCAAATCCACTACATACATTCTGAACATACTCAATGAATCCTACTTCCTACTAATATTATAAATGTGAAAGTTTGTGTGTTTGTGTGTTTGGATGTTTGTTACTCAATCACGCAAAATAGGCTGAATGGATTTGGATGAAATTTGGCAAACAGACAGTTTATAACGTGGATTAACACATAGGACACTTTTTATCTCCATATTCCTACGAGATCGAGACTTACGCGGGTGAAACCGCGGGGCGCAGCTAGTAAATAAATAATTTTAAAAGAGGCTAGCTACGTCGTAGCAGTCGTACTTGCTACACCTGCTACGAATGCTACGATTTCGTAGCAAACGCTACGAAATCGTAGCGCATAGAAGTATTATTCCATGTAAACTTTATTGTTGGCGAATTCAAAGAAACTTTTTTTCCTAGTAAAAGTCTTACCCTGTGAATATATGTGGAATTTTACACAGTTTATTCATATTAAAACTTCGAACTTCAATTTTATTCTACGGATAAAAGATCTGAAATTGGTGAAATTAAATTGTAGCTGTTACATAATTGATAAAGGAAATAATTATTAAATTTAAAAAAGTGGCAGCTGATTCGCAATTATTAAAAGAAAACAAATAAACGTCATCCTTTTTGCAGCTTCATAAAAGCTTTTAAAGCTACAAAAAAGCTTCCAACTTGTTATTTGCGTACGACAAAATCAAATATTGAATATTGGTTGGTAAACATTCACTATATATATCTCTTTGTTTCAAACTGAAATTGATAATAAAAAGGCTTTGTTTTAAAGTCTGTTACTAACTGAATAAATAAAAAATCAACTGTGTGGTAGGTACCACAACAAAAAAGAGAAAAATAAAAAACCATTTTTACAAAAAAAATACAACCGATTACCAAAAAAGAACCCTAAAGTAAAAAAATTCTTTAATTTTGGAAGTCGGTGTCTTTGGTTTTGTATTTTCGTTTTTTTCCACGTGTGAAAATGAACTTCGTTCCAAAAACATACATAGAACTGTTCCCTTTTATAGTCGGTAAAGAAATGGAAGAATAATATTTTTACAACCAATGTGTTAGAGAAACAATGGTTTCCGTTTTTAATAGGTATCAAAGAAATATCTCTCTGTTTAATTTACAAAAACCATTAACGGTTAATTATACGAATGCTTTTCTTTCCAGTCTAATATTTTATATATATAATATATATATATACATACACTTGTCAATTTTTTTTTTTAGATATATAATCTAACACTAAAAAAACGTAACGTAATAGGACCGACACAATTTTCCTAGGGAGGGGTTAAACAACCATAAAATCTGTCGCGGTAGGTAATTGAGATATTAATTGTTTTTTTTTTAATTGCCCCCAATGTTGTCACAAATTTCTTGTTTGTGGTTGTAATTAATTTTAATGTTATCTGCAATGACATTAATGAACGGTTGGTTTTAGAAAATGACTTCAGTGCTTTTTAAACATTGATAGGGTTTTTTAGTAGGTATATCAAGTCTTAAAATTACCTGAGAAGGCGTCGACGAGGTTTGTCTGGATTTAAGGTGGCGAATATAGTGATGCAATATCGGGGACGTTTATGCCCACTGCCCAGCGGTGAACTGCGATACCGATTTCTCGGTTCCGTTTGAGACAGTGTGTAATTCTTAAAGGACATCATTCACCGTCCATACATTTTTGGGCTATAATTGTGAAAGTGCCGGCCAAACAAAAAAAATGCTATATTCCGAAAGAGTACGTTTTTCTCTTAATTTTTTATTACTACAAGCTATTACTTTAATTAGATAACTATTAATTATTTTAACTAAAACATACTGAAAACAGTATTTTTCAAAATCATATAACAGCGCAGGGAATTGCCCTACAGATTTGATCTGATAGTGAAAACTGAAGAGAATAACATGTTCTAACGGAATATATAATTTTTTTGTTTGGCCGGCAATTTCATAATTTAGCCCAAAATGATTTTTCTCCTTTAAAGTTCAACAGTTTTAAAATAAAATCAAAAATATTTCTTGCCTATTTCAACATAATTAACATTAAAAAACACATAACATCACGCCTATATGTGTCGAAGGGTTAAGCAGTGGTGTTCGGGTTTTTATTCCACACGTGCCATTTAAAAATACTTTTTTCATTGCGGGGAACAATTTGAACGAAGTACAGACAATTTGTACATTCCTGTAGAGAAGACTTTATTTACTACCGTGCTCTTTAACCGTTAATTTGTAAGGAGTAATCAGGAGTCCCGGAATGTTGATTTGTGCCTGGTTTATGGCAATAGGCTCGCCCCTATTACCATGGGATTTAACATAACTAACGAAATGTCATGTTCATGCTTAGGTACACCTCTGTCTATCCCATCAGGGAATAATTACAGTTGTGATGGTATGTATAATCGTAGTACTCAAAAATACACCCATTTGTACGTGTATTTGGAAGACAAACATAATGGTGACACCGTATTTGGGGTGTATCCTCTTCTCAGTGTCAAGGTCGGCCATATTGCTCCGCAATGCGGTCTAGATCTTATGCGGCCTAATACTAATAAAAAACAAGATTCGACACATTTCTGTTTAGTGATATTGCTTGTACCATCCGATATTATAAAGGTGAAAAAGAGGGTGTTATCAGGTGAGGTGGCGTTCTGCCAACACTCATGGGAAAAAAGGTGTGAGTTTACGTAGTCAGGGAAATTAATCGTTAATCAAAGTGACGCCTTATGTTAATTTGCATTTTATACAATTATCAAAGAATATCGGTTATGATTTGAATATACGGACAATTTAACCGCCACGCCCGCCCACTCACCACTTGTATGTCCCACGCCTTAGATAAAGCTCGAGGTAAATATCGTGTCTATAGAGAAAAATAAATGAATTCTGATTCTGAATCTGATCTCGACCTTAGCTAACCAATGTTTTATTGTTTAAGGAAATACTCGAAGTCAATTAAAGGTACAACACAGAATTTAGCAATAGAACCCAATAAGGTGGTTGAATTTATATTAAATGTACGTACGTAAAATGTTATGCTCAGGGGGCCCACCATCACCGCTTACAGCAGTATTATTTTAATATTACTTCAGTGTAGGAATGAGATGAAGCACTACAGGACGTATAGCTCCATCTCTTTGCCCCACTAAGTAAGATTAAAATAATACTGCTGTAAGCGGTGGGTGTTGGCCACCAGTTCATAAAAACAAAACCGAATAATGTTACCAATGGTAAAAAAAATATTGCCAAACTAAAAAAATAAATAAAAAAAGAACTACTTCCATATTACTATTTATTATGAAAAGCTATGAGGTTTTTGCTTTATTATTGGTAAAGATAAAAGAGTCTTAATTTTAACCAATAACTATCCGTAAATTATACGAATCGGTCATAAGTTAATTGAAAGCTAGCCATTAATTGTTACGAGCGGAGTTAAGATCAAAATAACATTCAACAGGTTCGTTTTACAAGTATTCTTCTCAGCAGCTTCCTAAATCATAAAAATTTACTTATAATATTCTAAACTTACCTATATCCCATGAGAGTACAGATGAAGGTATCCACGAGTTTAATATAATATAGGTATTCTTATAGGTATTAGGTTAGGTTAGGAGTTCATGACTTACCTGAAAAGACAAGAAAATAAGAATTAGTATAACAATAATTTTAATTAGCATACTTAGTAAAGAAACAAACAATAATGCGAGTAGTTCCAGAGATGACATTAAGAAACAAAAATCTATTTGAGTAAAGGCAAATTTCTCAGGCTTATTCAGTTTAACAAAGATAAAATATTGGTGCAACGCGCACAAGATAGACAATACTTATCTCATAGGTACCAATAGATAGATGATACTTACTACTAAAATGAAATAGTAAAAAAAAAAAGGTTGTCGAAATTTCGTTGGAAAACACACACTACTTCGCAACTGTGAAAAGTAGCAAACATAATTATTGTTTTTGCCGATTCATCAGATAGTTCGAATAAGGCTCCGTCTAATCCCTTGAACTGCCTACTCAAATCAAATTCAAAACCAGACAAGCATTTGAAATACATCCCTGTTTGTTGTATCATAAAGTTGATTTTGTAGCGTAGTGATTAGTGGTGCCACCCTCAGGTTTCGTGAGGTAGTTTCCGAAGTCAGGGTGTGTTGCAATAGTTCACTTATTTATGGATAGATGGCGCTACTAGTGACGCTGCAATACAAATCAACTTTGAAAACTTGAGCTCTGTCGTAACTTTTATAACTTTTCAATAGTAAAGCCTGTAATAATAAGTTATATTTTTATTTCTTTATGGAGGTTATTTTTATATGTGAAAAGAACAAAGAAATAACAAATAGAACATTTGTTTTGTTTCATAAACAATGAATACTGAATAAAATGACTGGATACATACATAAATCAACTAGAATAAACGGAATACGAAGAAAAGAAAGACTGGCATGTTGTTATAACTTCATGAGAAGTGTCTCATTTTGATTTCACGGATCATTTAATTTACTGCTCTATTTCAGTAAGTTTCGCAGCATCTTTTCGGCTGACTTCAAAGCTCATTACAGCTGTTTTGGCAAAGGCCCAAATCTTTACCGATTTACCGGCCTAGCTTGGCCTTGAGTGGCCTTGATCTACTTGCAATATTCCATTGACCCATCGCGCGAATTCTATTAAGTTGAACTTCTTTGGAAATAAATAATTTCGCTTTTCTGCAAACATATACTATTATATTATTTAAGCTACCGAGATAACGCTTTCTGCTATGTTATTACTGCTTTTTGGCAGTTGCCCAAGTCTCAGATTTTCCCTTTTACCGGCCTGGCCTTCCGTGGCCTTCGTTGGCCTTGAGCCACTTACATACCTACGTTTCCCTGACCTCCCGGCAGGTGTCGCTGCGAAGGCTATTTACTCGCGACTTTAACAAAAACTTTTCCAATCACGATTGGGATTTGTGCTTGCTAATTTTCAGACGGGCGATTGCTCAAGCAAATGTGAAGGGGTATCGAGGATTCCAATCTCGACACCCGACGAGTGACTTTCACTTTTAGTAAGTTTAAATAACCCTCGGTGTTGTTGCACATTATTTGTAAATCCTGAGGCACGGGGCAAACAATCGGACTTTTTTTACAATAACATAACATCACGCCATATGAAAGGTGGGCAGAGGTGCACTGATATTTTTACTAAACTATGCTCTTGGCATTTCTTCCTGTCCTGTTACAAAGGGACATTGGAGTATTTTTCTTTTTGAAGGTATTATAAAAATAACGCTTTCATTTTTCTAGAAAATTTACAACGGCTTTCTTTTATAAGCGACTACTAACTTTCTCAAAACGGTGAGGAAACCGGCATGTCCTAGAACCAAAAATTCAAAGACATGTGACATCTACCAACCCGTACTGGGCCCACGTGGTGGATTACGGCCCGCTCCCTCTCACAGAGAGGAGGCCTGTGTCCCAGCAGTGGGAACATTATAGGCTGATTATGTATGATTATGTACTAACTTTTGGCGCTTACTAATCCACCTGATGAGTCAGCATTCTGACGATCGACCTTCTGAACTGAATTGTTAGAAGTTTACCTATAAAAGGCTCTATAAAATATTTCTTTACGATTTAACCATTTCAAGTAAACCTGTCATATCTAGGCTAATGAGAGTTATAGAATTACTGATGGTAATATCGCTAACAGGCGATACTGACCTACTGAACTGGGTAAGTATGCTTCTTTCCTAGAATACATGGCAGTTCTTTTTTTCAATTAACTTTAGCTGTCGCCCTTGGTACCTCTTAATTATTAGAAACAATGAAGGCTATATCGCGTATGAATTCGGCGCTAGAGGCGCTAGTGTAGCGTGAGGTCTCCGAATTAATGTCGAATCAAAAGTAAAAAAGAATATAATTAGCGGCTTCCTCCTGTGACCTGCAAACCATTGGCATGACAATGAGCACATTTAAGAGGATGTTTTCTATGATCCTGATAACGTCTAATGATTTGTAGGTTATTTATAAATGTAGCTTAGGTAAAGTTAAAGAGAATTAAAACGTCAAAAATATTTTTATGGAGTCGCTTGTAGGCTGCTGGGGAGTTTGTTACGGCACTTCTTTTCTCTTTTTCTTACTTTGAACTTGCTGTTGTGTATCATTTAAATACTATTATATCACTCAAATCGATAAAGACTGAGGGACACTACGTTTGAAGATTAGCGGTTACATTCAAAGACAATAGCAACACGTCTGTCGATATCACTTCGCGTATTCTCTTAGGCCGCGTTCACACCAATCGTATTGACATGAAAACATAAGCACGCGGTATTACCGTCACGTAATTTCGGCTGGTGTGTCGAAGAGCCGGCAAGAAACTCTTCTCCTCTCTTCTTCTCTTCCTCTTCTAGCCGGTTCTCCTCCATATGAAACGACCAATGGGAACCGTGCACCCTTCTGACGATTCTGTGCTCATGTAATTTAGGTTTGTGTGAAATAAAATATTTTTAATTTGAAACTGACTTGATCATAAGCGACACTGTTATATTTTAAAACTGACATTGCAATTTTTCTTCATACACAACTCCAAACTCAAGATGTTTTTTCCACATTACGCATTCTCAACCTATTTGGGCTTAGAAGATTTTCCTCGTCTCGTATATCGATGCAGCTCGACCGCCCTTGGCACGTTATGTAACAGGATTACTCCGGTTCAACAAATTGCATTACCAAGCTGCCTGCGACTGCGTTCTTCAGTTTCTTTTTCACTATTAGCTTTGCATTTCTTTCCTAATGAGGGATTATTGTTCTAGTGTTCGGTCGTTTCATTGCTAGTTATCTGAGGTTTTTGCTTTTTAACTAAAATACAGCGTTAGGCATCTGTTGTTAGTATCTAAGTCAATGTTCAGTTGAATTACAAAGGCAGATAAGTTCTTTGAGGTTAACATTCTTGAAATAGTGAAAGCTTGCCTTTCTGCGGTTACCTAACTCCTACTATCCCTTCAACAATATTATTATCTTTTTGCACCAGATGGCGTTGTTTTAGATATAAACCGGCTTCAAAATTCATTGCTGACAGGGGATTTCGTCACGCTGTTTGCCTTTCACGCGAAGTCGGTTGTAAATAAGTTATACTCAACCACAAACGACTCACTTTGCGGCAGAAACCTTAAACTTACAAACAAAAAAATAGTTTTTAACTTGTTTTAACATAAAATAAACCCTATAAAACTCGGTATTAGTGTAGGTTTCTATCAGTTAAGTGTGGCAATAGGCTCGCCCCCCATTAAAACGGACTTGAATATAACTGGCGAAATGTGGATGTACACAGGTACACCTCTGTCTAATCCTTCGAGAAGATACAGGCGTGATGCTATGTTATGTTCTTTCAGTGAATAAATTTGTATTCACAAACATATAATCAACTAGCTGCGCTCCGCGGTTTCTCTCGCATAAGTCTCTATCCTGTGGGAATATCGGGATAAAAATGTATGTATTAATCCAGATTATAAACGATTTCATCCAAATCCGTTCCGTCGTTTTTGCGTGAAAGAGTAATAAACATCCATACATCCTCACAAACTTTCACATTAATTTATAATAATTATTAGTAGTGACAGAATAGGATTTTACCTCGTTATTATAATATTAATCATAAGTTTTCTTGTATGTCATATTCTACTGGGAAACAGGAAATTATCTAAACACTAAACACGATATATTTTAATCCACTAAGTAATGGGATAGTTTTATTTTTTGTAGATTTTTAATAAATTCTGTAAAAAAATATGTACCGTAGGTACATATTAATATTAAAATAAAAATAAAATGAAAAATATTCCTTTCATAAAACTTAAAAGCATTTAGCTTAAAACGTTCTCATTGCTGGGTCATAGTTTGGTGACAGCACTGTTGGGCCGGAAGATGTATCGTTGGACCTCCAACAAGGTGGACCAATGACCTTGTGAAGGCTGGAGGTATCCGCTGGATGCTTATATGCCCAGCAGAGGAATTCTTACGGCTGGTGACTGCTGGGCGAAGACATCCAGGCTTACTGACCGGGTTTCCTCACGATAGTTTTGTTTACCCAAACCTCAAGTTCGAAAAGCAGATCCTCCAACATCTGGGCCATGATGAAATTGTATGGAAAGCTGTTCGGAAACACTCCATATTCTAATACTACGATATTCTACATAGTACTAAGCTGTACTAATTGCCTCACTTCCCTTCCGCGAAAATATATTTTCATAAATGTTTGCTTCTGAGTAATTCAGTAGCAGCTTAAAGTTTCAACTCCAAATAGTTCTCGTTCATTTCGGATTTTGATGTGCATTGGTTCGTAGAATAGGAATTAAAAGATTATTTAGCAATTTCCTTTCAAATACCGACAATAACATTACGTATAGCCATAGTATACCTTTGGTCTATGTCCAGATCAAACCCGTGTTTCCCAGAAGCCAATGCCTCATTTAGTCGCTGTATCGAGCTTTCGAATGGAGCAGTAAGCCTGTTTTCAAATTATCAGGTGCGTAAAGTACTTAACTCGCACCCAGCGTGCATGTATGACCTGGGGGCTTAAAACAGCCACTTTGGCAGAATCATAATAGAAAAATCACAAACTGACAATTCATAATATGATCTGCGTGCGATTCGTATCACGAAATAATTCATCTGTTTGACAGTTTTCTATGGAGATTCGTAAAATGGTTCACACATTATGAATTGCTTTTGTGTCAAATTAGAGGAATTGCTAATGATTGCTAGAAATTCAGGAAATGAATTGCTTTTAGAGGAATTGCTAATGAGGCTGTTTTAAGCCCCCTGATATATGAACGTAAACAAAGCACAAGGAGTATGTTGGAATCGTAGCAGATGGTGGCGTTCTGTAGTTTTTGTCACAGGTTTATGTTACCTCCTCCTTTTAGAAGTCGGTTAGTTAAATAGTTAAATGCTTCGTGCGTTATCGTGTCTGCTGTAGCCCTTAGGTGACTTAATTCATGATAGTTAATTGATTCAGGCGTGACTTTGCGGAAATCCATTATAAAATACAATAGACGTAGATATATTTAGTAACCTATTCCGCTTGACTATTCTTCAAGAGTCCTAAAAAACCCTGTAAGAAATCGACACGTGTTTCACCTCTCAACGAGGCATCCTCAGGATGACGACTGACCAATTGCAAACCAAAACGCGACGTGTTACCACACCGAGCGCTGGACGCAAAGTCTGTCTTCTTTGCGTCCAGCGCTCGGTGTGCCTCGTTGTAATATATCTACGTCTATTGTATTTTATGACTTAATTCATAACAAAAGCGTATTAAATTCAAAATTAGTTGCAATTATAACTATGAAAGTTTCAGGAAGAGTATTGTTGAATGTATCATTTTACATAATTATGTTAACATTGATATTATTTGCATTGTGAGCTCGACTATTCAAAGCTTTGTGATGTACTTTGTTCCATAGGTATAATGATTTCCTATAGTATAATGTGCTAAAACTATAGTGTATTTTTGTATTGTTTGATCAGTGCATTGTTTTCCATACTATGTTTATGTATTTCATTGGAACAAAGAGATATTTAATTCTAAAGAAATCACAAATAATATGTACCTATGCGATAAATAATTATAACATTATTGTATACTTCGAATGGTTGGACAAAGGGGTACCTATAATAATAGTGTAGTGCATTTATCCAGTTATGTTCAGTGAAAATTATAAATATTTCCAAAAAGTTAGAACAAACTTAGTTGCATTGAATAGATTAATTTTGTTAAAAAAAAATTTCGTGTCTAAAAATCAGGATTATTTGTGAAAATATTGAAATCTACCTTTATTTTTAGCTTACGATGAGACAAAAAGTTTTAAGTTCAGTTAAAATGTCACATACAAAGGCTTTTTATCGCACAACACCCCATTTTTTGTTGGGGGTTAAAAATGACGACTAACTTCAAACTCATGCGTCATTGAACAATGTGTAAAGGCATGTGGAGCTAATAGAGCGATTGCACGATCATGCGAGTAAGCATTCCTGGTATGCGTCGCGATGTCATGCTATCGGGAATACAATGCCGGGAAGTTCAACATTTTGCATCGATTTTCAACAAGGAAGAAGCTATAGGCCCGACATTCGCACAATTTTCTTATGTATTTTGCAATTTGCAGGTCAGAATCAGGTTTAAAAAAAAAGCAATCTGTCTAGCCTTTTCCTAACTATGTAGGGGTTGGCTTCCAGTCTATTCGGATGCAGGTCAATACTAGTATTTTACATGGAGCACGATACCCCTTGGTAAGACTGGTGGTCAGACATTTGGGCTTCTGAATACCCGTAACGATTGTCAGCGATCTACGAATGACAGCCGGGACCAACGGCTTTACGTGCTTTCCGAAACACGGCGGGGTCTCAATATGTAATGGATGGACCCATCCACGACCGCGGCAAGCGTAGCTTATCGTAAAATCGTCCCATCCGGGTTATTATTAGCCATGAGCCTCTCATGGGTCCTTAGGGGTTTTTCCTCCTAGAATTTCTCAGTAGCAGCCTAGAGTATAGAGTTGTAGGTTGATGGCAAAATAGTTTCGCCCCCTATGACATGGTACTAAAACATAACTGGCGAAATGTGGGTCTACTAATAGAAGAAAACAATTTTTCACTATGTAGTTATTACTACACACACTGCACTACAGTTTTACTTGTACACACAGGTAAATGAAGACATAGCCTTCCGTTAGATCAAGAAAAAGTTTGAAATCGTGTCACGGGAAAATGTCACAAGTTCTGGTTACCCTACTTATTTATTAAGTACAAAGTTTTGCTTGGTAGAGATTCAAAGTAAAACAGCTGAAGCGTTCCAAACTTCGTACTTTGCATTTTTATCATACCTATACAAATTATTTAATCATATTTTTGCTGAGCATGAGGTTCTGGGTTCGATTCCCAGGTCGGGCAAATTGTTATTGGGTTTTTCCATCTGAAATTGCTCAGCAGCAGCCCGAAGTCTGGATTTGTGCGGTTGTTGGTTGGCTCACCCGCTATTACATGGGACGTAAATATAGCTGGTGAAATGTGGGTGTACTATAGGTACACCTCTGCCTAACTCTACGGGGAATACAGGCGTGTTTTGTCAAAAAAATCAATCTGCCTAGCCTTTACCCAACTTTATTGGGGTCGGCTTCCAGTCTAACCGGATGCAGCTGAATACTGAGTATGTTACATGAAGCGACTGCCTATCTGACCTCCACAACCCAGTAACTGGGTAATATGATACCCCTTGGCAAGACTGGTTGTCAGACTTTCGGGCTTCTGACGACCCGTAACGACTGAAAAAGATCCACAAATGACTGCCGGGACCAACGGCTTGACGTGCTTTCCGAGGAACGGAGGAGTCTCGGTATGTAAAGATGGTCACCCATCCACGGACCAACCCCGGCAAGCGTAGCTTAACCTGTTGGATCGACCCGTGTGGCTGTTATTACTTAGCCACGAGCTCCTCAGGCGTGATGTGTAGTATTGTAACACATTTTACAAAAGGTTTAAACAAAAAAGTTAGGCAGTATGTCGACCATTGTTACATTGTAACCGGCGCAATGTGGATGTTATATACGCCGCTGCCTAGCCATACGGGGAATATAGTTATTATGTGTGCACATAAAATGTACTATTAAACAGTATTAAACAGTCCCTGGAAAACTCGCTTTTGTCGTATGCCCATTGAAAACTTTCCCATGAACCCGGAAACTGTATTGTTTCGGTACTAGTATTAGTTCGGCTTAAAAAGCAATGCAAACGAACTGATACTGAATACAACAGGATATGAAAACCCGAAACACAAATAAGGCAGAAATTGGATTGCGCGCGATACGCAGCGTAGGTATTGACAGCTGCTAGGTATTTATATTTTTCACCTCGCTTTATTCGCTTGCTACACGTCAGAAACAGTCGCTCATACGAGGATTTTGGAGTCAGACCAGGACTATTCCTATTGATCCACATACACGTCACCCCTTTAATCCTCAAAGGCTTAGGCAGAGGTACACCTATACCTACCTACACCCACATTTCGCTGCATGTGCATTTTGCTGTTCTTTAAACCTATTTGTAGAGTTTTATAGTGAAACCTCATTTTGGCGCGAATATGAAACTGACTTTATCTACCGCGGTTGATATAAAGAGATTTCGCACAAAATTCATGTTTATCAATTCCTTTTTGGACGATTTTCAGTCATGTTCACTAAAATAATTTTACGGAAAAACCTTCCTGGCTCATTCCTGCCTGTGTTATTAATTTTGTAATTTATGAACTTATTTTAAATATGAAGAATTTATAACAGATTTTTCACGTTAAATTACTTAACGTGGAAAATCTGTTTTAAATTCACTGTTTGTTTTCTGATTAATCTCAATAATCAGAATAAAAAGAGAAAAGATTTGTATTTTTGTTTCTAATGAATGAAATCTAAGACAACTGAACCGATTTTTAAAATTCATTGACCAGTATAATGATATAGGTATTATCACTGAGTAACATAGGCTATTTTAATTATAATGTAATGATATAGGTATTATCACTGAGTAACATAGGCTATATTCTTTATTTATAAAGATATCATGCCGGCGAAGCCACTGGCGGAAGATAGTATTAAATAAAACGAATTTAATTTCAAAAGAAGTTCCACGTAATTCTTGCTCATCAGTTCTACATTGTATGATTTCCGATAGTACCTACCTACTTCTAAGGGCACTAGAAGATCACAGCTCAAGTTTTTAGAGATTAAATCTCTGGCTAGATATAAAATTCCAATTGATATTAATTGGAATTTCATATACAGATTTATTTTCCGCGTAATTCTTCATAATACATTCTATGTTTTCCGATCCGTTTCCGATAGAAGGATGAAATCCAATTCGTAGAATGAAATTGTTGAAGCCTGCATTCTGTTCAGGTATTAAATGAATAGGGCATCGAACTATATAATTACCAAGAGTTTATTTTCCGCGCTCTCATAGTTTTATATTTGTATGATTTCTGATAAATTTTCAAGGATCAATTTTCAGGCCAACATAAAATTGAATCACTCTGCCAAGTATGCGCTGTTTTTATTTGTTCATAAGCGTTCAGAACTTCGAATCATTGTCATCAACAATAATTGCTGCCAGATTTCATTGCGAGTTATATTATCCAGCACCGATGTCGGTTTCTCCGCACGATTTTCTGTTTTTTTTAAATTGTCTTTTCGGACAGGAAGCTTATAAGCTTTCACATATTCATTTTCTTTATTCGATTCATTCAGGAAACCCATTACTTACTTTATTTGATATCGAATTGACGATGGTACCAAAAATCTGATGACTGCAAAAATGAATAGCTCTTTTATAGGAGTAAAAAATACATAATGTTGAATGCTTCGCCAATAATTTGCATTGGCAGTAGCGATGGGTAGTTGACGGTTTTTCCGTTAACGAAACGTCAACGTTGATTTACGTTCGTCAACTAGTTAAATTCGTCAATGAGTTAACGTGCAGTAATGTCAACTTACAAAGTTAATCGTTAATGTCAACTTACAAAGTTAATCGTTAATGTCAACTTACAAAGTTAATCGTTAATGTCAACTTACAAAGTTAATCGTTAATGTCAACTCACAAAGCTATGATGTCATTTTCAATGGAAGTTTTTTAATTTGCTCAGTTCGTTGCGTTAACTTGCGTTTGCGTTTTCGAATTTAGTTGAATATTAAACGAGTCAACGTCGTTGACGAATTCAACTAGTTGATTCATAAACAGTTAACGTTAATGCGTTGAGGAGATCAACGGTTGATTCAACGCCCATCGCTAATTGGCAGTACATTCTTGTAAAACAAAGATGTGTACTTAACCCTCCACATAACTCTTAAGCCGGCACTCACACCTTTAAAGACACTTGCGGTAACAACGAAGCCTTACATGAACCACAGGTTTCCCTAACACTTGGCACAAACTGTTTCTGTCGATAACCTACAAACTAGTTAATGGTTGTCGTTGTCGTCAAGCTGGGAATTAACTCACGCTCTCGGTTCTCCCGTTACACCCGAATTTAGAAACCCCGAATCACTTTATTGTGCATAGTTTTGAAATAATTTCTATTGATGTATTTTGTGGAGAGTTTACGGTATTTGAAAGTGTTTTTTTTTAAATATATTCACGCCTTCTTTCCATGACGGTAGGCAGAAACTACAGAATTTCACCTGCTGCGATTATTACATAGGTAGAGTACGATATAACTTGCATGGAGCAATGAAAATTTGCATGTCACTCATTTCAATTTTACGAATGTATTTGGATATATGACTTTACAAGTTATTGCGTTTGTGTAAAGATCATTTTCACATAAAGCAGTAATAAAGATTGGAGATTTTGAAGGCGCACTCAGTTCGGATGGTGATCGGTTTTACGAATTTTGCCGATGCTACATCTAAATTGTGTCGTACTTGTACTCCTTTTGTATCGTTGACGTTCCTATACACGCACGCCTCCGGTTGAGGACTACGCACCTGACCTTTCTGAAGAACATCACCAATAAGGTCAAACGTTATTTTGTTATCCTGATGGCACAAAAATGATTCGACTTCAATATTGTTCGTTGTAATTTGATAATTGGAAATTATGGATCGGTGTAGTGGATAGGACCATTAGATATTAAGGAATTAGATGATTCTTTGCTAATGTTATGCTGAGGAAATGAAATTGATTAGAAATAATAAAACTCTTAATCGTAAGTCTAAATTATTGCCGCTGATTCGGCTTTGTTTTTAGCATTGGTATCTGAATTGGTGTCTCAACATCTGTATCTGAGACGACGCTACTGACCTCAGAACTTTCGGCTGTCAAACTTAACTAGATAAAAAAGTAATTCAAATTGTGCAAGGGTAATTTTGTCTTGCACTGTAATGTGCAAATAAACAAAGCAATTATAAATACTTATACAAGCTGTTAAGTTAAAAAGAATTTCTATGTATTTTAAGTCCTAAGAATTAAAAAATATGTTACGATATACCGTCTGAAATATTTCTGGAAACCAATACAAATATGAACCAATACCGATACAAATATGAACTGAACTAGTTTACCAAATATTTGTGTTTTGGATGCATATGTGAGGTTGCACGCTTTCTGCGCTTCATTAAATTGTTATAAGATTGAAACTTCATCATAATTATCCACAGCCAGACTTCGCCCACTGCTGGGCATAAGTCTCTCTTGTATTGTGCCAATCCCCACACTCCTGTGCCAGCCTCATGCAGGTTTTGCTGGCGGTGGCAACAATTAGACGACCGACATCGCCTTCCACCTCTCTGTCACAGCCTTCCTCCACCTGTCATCACTGCGCCAACTCTATTTGAGTTCCATTATACGCTTTCCGATATCGAAGGCCTTCGTACGTCTTTGGATGTCGACATTTGGAACTCGGTCTATTAGCCTGATACCAAGCAAACACTTGAAAAATAATCCGTACAATTGGTGTCAAGTAGGTACAATTTATTATTTTCACATGAAACGTTTGCACGGTGTAGTAACAAAAGCAAGCGTAGTTTGTTTCCAGGTAAGAAACACTTCACATGAACGCTTGAACTGTGAAGCCGCGTTTTATTCTTGTGAAAACTATAGGAAACACAAATATAATTCCATTTCATTTTATGCGACTGGAACATAATAATAGTTTCGCGTTTTTCTTACGCTCGTCCTAGTGACGCACCGTGTAGATCTCACCTTAGATCCCTCCTTAAATCTCATCCTCATAAAACTAGCTATTATTCTTATCTTTCTCTGTCCATGCTGTAAGATTGTGTAACTCACTTCCGCCTAGCATTCGTGATTTGAAAACTGTTTCTTTATTTAAATTTCGTGTAAAAGAGCATTATCTTTCCTCTCAACTATGAGTATACAATTATATAGGTACCTATAGTGTATTTATGTTTATATATTTAAGCTTTATGTATTTATTTAAGTATATGTTAATTTTCTTGCGTATATGTGTAGGTATATTTAATATTTTAGTTAAGACTTCGCATAATCATGTTTTTCTCTTCTTGTTCTCACACGCTATTGTCTACATTTCTTTCTCATTTCTCCTTTAGAAGGTCTGCTGGAAGAAATTTCTTAAGAAATCAGCAGTACCTTTGTACTCATATCATAATTATGTCATATCTCTTTGTATTTTACTGTGTGCACATAAATAATAAATAAATAAATATCATAGTAAATTATACCGTTTAGGCAGAGATGCACCTAAAGGTTGTCAAAAGACGCTTAACGAAGCCGAAAGTCACTTGTTATTCCACAAAACCTGAACCGTTGCATGCACCTATAAACACAATGATTTATTTGCGTGTGTTACGTTGCGCACCATCGTAAACAGTGATAAACAAATAAAAATCGTTTCCCAGCAATTATTTTTGTGCACTGCATAATGCCATCAACCGAGCACATAGGTATATACGCACCGAGAAATAGGTATATACCCAATTACACTTTGCCCGACCCGGGATTGACTTCATTCGGTATGATTCGGTACAGCCGCACGGCAAAAATGAATACTTATGTAGATTGATTGTACCGAATCATTTACCGAGTGTAGATGCTGAACCCGGCTGTCATTTGTGGATCGTTGACAGTCGTTACGGGTCGTCAGAAGCCCGAAAGTCTGACAACCAGTCTTACCAAGGGGTATCGTATTAACCAGTTACTGGGTTGTGGAGGTCAGATAAGCAGTCGCTCCATGTAAAATACTGGTATTCAGATGCATCCGGTTAGACTGGAAGCCGACCCTAACATAGTTCAATACTCAATACTCAATTCTTTATTGCATTCCACAATGTAGGCTTAGGTGGTAAACATTTATTTGGTAGGTAACAATCGTGGACCCTGTCGGGCACAGCAAAAGATATAATAAATTAAATTAATGTGGAGAGGACTTATCATTATTACAATACAACTTATTCCAAAAATATAGACATAACATTAACATTAGAATTAAAATTGCAGAAGATTTTATTTTTCAAGTTTTAGAGATTTATCACTTAAATATTCATCGACACTATAGTAACATTTTTTTAGTAATAGCTGTTTTAATTTATTTACGAATAAAGGGAGTTTTTTTTCTTTTCTTATTGTTTCTGGTAGCACATTATATGTTTTTACTGACATAACCAGAGGACCTGTAGAATGTATTTTTAAGCGGGATGATGGTAGGTTGAGTCGTGTTTTGTGTCTGAGTGTGTATCTTGTTTGTATGTCTTCTCGTTTAGTGTAAAAGTCTTGGTGTTTGTGAGCAAATTTGCATATTTCAAGTATGTACATACAAGGCAGAGTTAAAATATTTTGTTCTATAAAATGGGGTTTGCAGCTATCTGTTTGTTGTATATTTACCAGGATACGGATAAGTTTCTTTTGAACGGTGAATAGTGTTGGGGCATCTGTACTGTATCCCCACATAATAATGCCGTAGCTAAGCCATGCATAAGCATGTATATAACCAGTATAGTATAGTACATAACCAGAGCAGTCTGTAAATTTGTGGTTTTTTTAACTTCCCGGAACGCATATAAAAATTTCGATAGTTTAGATTTTATGTTTTGTATGTGTAACTTCCAGTTTATATTTTTGTCTATGGTTATGCCTAATAGTTTGAATTCATTAACTGTTTCTATTATATGGTTATTGAAGCAAAAAAGTACATTTAGAGGAGTTTTTTGGTGGGGATGGAAAGTTATGAGTTTAGTCTTTTGGAAGTTTATTTCAAGGCTGTGTTCATTCATCCAGATTATTATTTTCCTGAGAATTTCATTAAGGGTACTGTTTAAGTTCGTATTGTCATGGCATTGGGTGAGAATGGAGATATCGTCCGCAAATAAAACGCAAGGTCCGGTTTCTGCAATAAATTTTGGGAGATCATTGATGTAAATGAGAAACAGAAGACATCCAATAACACTACCCTGTGGTATTGATGCGCTTATCGCCTTTAGGTCAGATCGAAACTTTTGAAGTTCGTTTATATTATTATTTAAGTATTCTATCTCTACTAGCTGTGCTCTATTTTCCAGATAAGATTTGAACCATTCGTATGCTTTACCGCGGATCCCTAATCTATATAATTTATTTAATAAAATATCATATTGCACTTTATCATAAGCTTTGCTCATGTCAAGCATTAACCCTACTGCGTATTTTTTATTATTTATTATGCTTAGGGCTCCCTGTATAAATTTATAAACTGCTAACGCTGTTGATCGATTTTTTCGAAAGCCGTTTTGGCATTCGTCAAATATTTGATATTTTTCGCAGAAAGTGTACACGCGATTGCACATTGCTTTCTCGAAGATCTTTGAGGCTGTAGGCAGTAAAGCTATTGGACGGTAATTATTTGGCTCTGTTTTGTCATTTTTCTTGTGTAGAGGCTTCACTAAAGCTATTTTCAGCTGGTCTGGGAATACGCCATCTTCAAAAGACTGGTTTAGCAATTTATAGAAGGGTAATGTAAGCTCATCAGCGCATTTTCTGAGTAGACAGGGTGGAAGTTCGTCTATGCCGTGGCTTTTTTTATTTTTTAGTGTTTTTAGCATACTATTTATTTCGTATGGGTCTACTGGAGTGAGGAACATTGTATTTTCGGTTTGTGAAGTCACTGGTATACTTTTCGACTCGTTAGTTCGTACTCGACTTCCCTCACCGACAGATGCAAAAAAGTTGTTAAATATATTGGCTACTGTCTTTGGCTCTGAAGTTGTTTTATTATTATTTGTTTGTAGTTTTATGTTAAATTTGTCTTTTTTTATGATTTTATTGGTTCGCTCGTTTATAATATTCCACATTGTTTTGACTTTGTTATTAGATTTTTTTATTTTGTCAATATACTGTTGTTTTTTTGCTGTTGTTACGGACTTTTTTAATATTTTTTCATATTGTTTATAGTGATGTGATAGTATTGGGTTGTTAGTTTTGAGTGTAAATATTTTCAATAATCTCTTATTTTTGCAGGATTTTTTGATACCTTTGGTTAGCCATTTTTTCTTAAAATTTGATTTTAATTTAAATTTACGCAATGGTATGCATTTGTTTTGGATATTTGTTAGGGTATCATTGAATGCTTTGTAGTTATCGTTCATATTTTGATCTTCTAATATTATTTTGTTCCAGTCTATGTCTTGTAGTGCAGACTTAAACTTTAGTATATTGGTGTCGTTAAATAATCTCTTTTTCGCATACCAAGTTGGTTGAGAGGTGATTACATGTGGTATAGAGATTTTTAGTGTTGTTCCGCTATGGTCTGACAAACCAAATTCTTCAATTTCTGTACATATTCTATTTATGATACAGTTTGTAAATATTAAATCTAAGCATGTAGATGTAGTTTGTGTAATACGTGTGGGTTTTTTTACGTGTTGTGTAAGTTTGAACTCTAGCATTAGATCTAAGAATTGACTAGTTTTCCTGTTGCTCTCTAGAATATTTATGTTAAAATCTCCGCCAATTATAATATCAAATTTGGAATATTTATTTTTGCTTATATAGTTTAGAATCATTTTTAATTGACTTATAAATATATCTTCCTCTCTTTTATTCCAATATATCGCTAGTAATAAAATATTTTCTTTGGGTAATTCAATTGCACATAATTCAATAACATATTCTATGGACATATCTGTAATATCATTCCTCTCTATAAATTCTATGTGATCTTGGACCAGGATGCATACGCCACCACCTCCTCGATTCTTTCGGCAGTATGAGGTAGCTATTTTGTATCCGCTAAATTGTATCATGGTTTGTTTTTCGCACGATAACCAGGTTTCTGATAAACATATTGCATTAAATGTTGGGTTTTCTTCAATAAAAGCTTCAAATATGTCTTGTTTATTATACATACTTTGTATGTTCTGGAATAAAATGTTAAAATGTTGTCCTGTGGCTTCGAAAGGAGTTATTTTCTGTATTTATGTTAGCTATTGTTTCCTTGTGTTGGTCGTTGCTGTGAATATTATTTTGAGTTATAAATGTATTATCGTTTGTGTTTTTAGTTTCATTGTTTTGTTGGTATGTTTTATTCCTCTTATTTATTAGTTCTCCCTGGACGTATAATTGATTGTTCCGAATTACTGAATGTAGGCCTTTCTTTCGTGCTTCCAACATTTCTTCTCGCAAGAGTTGCCTTTGTTTACGTCCATCTTCATCTAAAAATTCAGATACGGATAGTCTTGTGCCTTGAAAGTAAAGGCTATTTTTGATTAAGTACTTCGCCATTCTTTTGCTTAGTAGTTCTACTACCAGGGGCCGGGTATGGGTAGTATTTCTTCCTAATCTATACATATTTTCTATATAGCCCGTTAGGTCCACATTCAAAATGTCTTGGAATATTTCAATTAATCTATCATGCAGATCTACTTCCGATTCTTTCGAATACTCTGTCAAGCCGAATAGGACTATCTTCTTTGAATTGCTTTCTGTGCATTTAATAACTGAGATGACAGATTTTGCTTTTATTTCTGATATTTCTTTTTTGAGTTTCTCATTTTCTTTTATTAAGTTTTCTATTTTGGTGTCAACTTTTTCCAATTCCAGTTTTCTTTGATTATTTTGTTTAGATAGGAAATTGGTTTTTTGCTCAAAATCTTCTGTGAGTTTGACAATAGCTTTGTTAATTTCTGTTTGTATGGTGCTTCGAAGTTCGGAAATTATTGCTTCGTTGTTTTCCTTCAGACGCGTTATGATCACTTGACTCAAACTTTGCAGTAAGTGTTCTGACTGTGTATTGGTATTCATGTTAGACTTGTTTTCATCTGGGAGGAGTGTATCTCCCAATAAACTAAGTTCATCAGAAGAGGTCGAATAATTGCTGGGGTGAGTAGTTCTTTTTCTATGGGTAACGTTGCCTGATTCACTGGTTGGTAGTTGGGATAAGGCTAGGCAGATGAGATGCTGAATGTAGTTTGCCGATTGGCATGAGCCGAATATGTGTAGTAATTGTCTCGGGTCGGCTTTGTCAACATATACTGCTGAATCGAATTTGCCGACCCGAACAATTGTGTAACACCCCTGAAAGTTGACTAAAGTTAGAGATGTCATAGTTACGTTACGAAATCGAGATGTACCAAGTAATTCCCTGTATCGAGACCGTGTTCGAAAATGGCTAGCATTTATTGAACGAAATTTCAGAATAGAAGCAGTAACCCAGCCAAGCTTTTTGAACTACGCTTCGCCGGATGGACTCGCGTTCTTACATCTGCGGTCATTAATAATAATTATGTCTTTTACCTTTTTGATATTATTATAGACAAACAATGAAGTTGATACCTTTGTCTTATTTCAAGATGCTTCGTTTACGCGTGGCTTCGCTCACGTGACCGAGTATTCTTTTGGCACTATAAATGGGAAATATAACTGATCCTATAAAAACTTATTGTGCTTATATAGTCTGTGGCGGTATCTACATCGCCACATGCGAACTACGCATCAAAGACCTGACGTCAGACAGACGTCACATAAATCCTGCATCGCGCAATTAAAGTTTACCGTGCAGTGGACATATATACGAGAACCCAACATCAATCGTTGAGCAGTTGCCCGCTAGACACAACACCCGTTTGGTCGGAGGATCCTCGCTTTTCTATGGTGGATGGTTATACCAGAAGCGTACAAATGTTTGTAATTTAGTAATCAAGCTAGCCAAGTCTCCATAATTGAATTAAATAAGCCTGAAGAATAAGAAATCAATTATAAAAATGCCACATTTCATAATAAAAAATAATTAAATATAAATAAAAAGAAATCAATGTCAATAAAAAGAGGAAAAATAAAATGAAAATAAAAAATATAAATGTCAATAGGTACCTACATGCCAACACACAGACTGAAACAAATATTGTGACTATGTCAATATACTTATAAAACTAACGACAATATACAAAAAAAAAACCCATCCTTTTATTCCTTGACAAGCGCCAGGGCAGCCCGCGTAACTCTATATTTTAAATGGATTTAAGCAATTTTCAGCTCAGTGTCAGATTGTGTGGTCCAGTAACAAAAAGTTAGACATCAATAGAACTCTCTAAGTTCATGTAGCCCGATTAATTATTTTCAGTCGTGACATTTAAGGTCAATTCTAACTTAGATAGTTGTATTGATAATACTAATGATTAGAATTCTGTAAATATACCTTAGTTGCGAGCGCGTAAGCATAATTCAAAAATGAATTTTGAATTTCGCGGACTACCTACCTTAGCACATCTCCCTTGACAAGATTATTATTCTCCGAACGTCCTCTGTGGGTGCAAAGTTGTTCCACGGTTAACATTATAAATGATAATGCGATCTATTTTTACTTGGAATATTTTATACGACGCCTGGATGTTGATTAAATCTACGTGGCTCAGAAGTTCATAATAATTTCTACAATTTTGACCAGACAAATCAATGTACCTAGTGGACGGAGCGAAGGGAGTAAAGTCATTGTTTCCAATTGAATTCCATTTAAAAACTAATATTATATAGAGCTCCACGCTATTAGAGGTCCACACTCGAGGTTTTCCAGAGAGCCATGGAACGGAGTATTCATATCATTATATTATATCATTCATTGAATATTATATTTTTATAAACACTGTATTTATTTTATTTCTTATTTTGTTATATTGATAATTCATTATGTGCTGCACCGATTGACGTCATGACGTCAACGCCGGCGAATCTTAACTTTATGAAAGTTAATTTAAGTTGTGTATTTATATAGTCATAATTTTTTTGGAGTGGTAGCTCTATCTAAACTTTGTATGTAGGGATTAAAGGTATTTTTCCAACAACACGTGCTTGTTTAAATTTTGGGAAACTAATTTGCAAACGCAGTTTAGGTATGTTAGAATCGTTACAGGTGGCAATATGTAGCTTCTACCAACTTTTTACAAGTGCCCAATCATAACGACCATAAAAGTCGAATTTAAGTAACCTGTTATCATATTTGTGTTAACATTTGAATCGACATTAATTTTATTAATGTATTTGCATAAATAAAACGCAACAACTCCCACTAATAAACGCTTATAAATTGTGACCACTAATTCAATTTACATGCTTATGGTTTTTCAATTATTTAATTTCAATACCTACCTTAATTAGGTTATCATGTTGTTATTTTCATTAATTAATTAATTAGGTATATGTTGTTATTTACGTACACTTCACACATTACACATCTGTTGAAATCCATAGTAGTTTTATAAAAAAATCGGTGCATTAAAAATTTCTGCTGCTTCAAAGTCTTCAAATCCTGTTGAAAAATCGAAACTAAAAACGAAGTATGGCCATTCAAATATGATAATTATTATTGTTATTAATTTTACAACTCAGGATGTGATACTGATAAGTATTTTGAATTGAAGGTAAGAAATAATTTTACCGAGGTTTTAAGTTTTTATTTGAGCAGTTTTTTTTTTTTTTTTTTTGTGGGAACAATTTCATTTATTAACATTTTAAATAAAATATACAATCTAAGTCTAGCAATATGTACAAAGGGAAAAAATTTGATCAAAAACTTGTTTTGGATATTACCATATTCTCAGAAATATGTCTGAGATCAACATAAACTTTTCCGCTACCACAAACTAAAGGCTAAACATTTTTAAGATACTGTTAAAAACCAAATTCTTTTTGGAGAATAATAATTTGGATCTCGTCAGCGTCATAAGAAAGACTGATCTAAGAACCTCAAAAATCGTTTATCGTTTTTCAAGTCTAAAGACTTGAAAAATACTTCGTCATAGTAAAAAGCTTGAAGAAAGGACATAGATATTTATTATGACATTTCTCGAGTAGCTACTACTCGTAGCTCAATTTATTTTCTATCAGTAAAGTGAACGGGAAATAGAAACAGTTCGAGTAACGTTAAGTTCCGACTGGACTCAGGAGAGGTTCGGACCCCCATTCAAGTTTAAATAGGAAGTTTAAATAAAAACTAGACACTGAATTTCAGTCATATTCATGTGCGGTATTTTATAACTAACACTTACTTCAAAAACGGTGAAGGGAAACATCGTGAGGAAACTGAATGGCTGAGAGATAAGTATAAAGAATGAAGAAAGAAAATAAATTTATTTGACCCAATTATGGCACACAATATTCATACAAAACAAAGAACAGAATTTAAAAACAATCGTGCATCTCACGGCTGCGCCAAATAGGCCCAGTATCATGTATCATGTGAGTATAGTGTGAAGCCAAGTCAGAGACCTCGGGCGGCTTTAAAACTCTGACACCAGGTTAGTCAGTAACCACACGAAATGAAAAAGAAATGACGTTTCATCGTAACTTTTGTACCTCAGACATTGACCTGTCTCAAGGCAATAATCATAAGTACGTGATCTATACTTACTATACTATTAATATCATAAAACTGAAGTTTGCATGTTTTTGTTTGAACGAGCTAATTTCTAGAACTATCAGTAAGATTTAAAAAAAAAACCTTTGATAGCCCGATTCTTAAGGAAGGTTACAATTATTTATCATAACGCTATGAAGGAGCCGACCAAAGTAAAAAATTGACAGATAGAATGGTAAGCCAAACTGCGTTGCCGTGAGATAATTTCCGACAACCACGCGGGTGAAGCCGGGGGCAAAAGCTTGGTAAATAAACGCGTACTTATTTTATCTTAATTGAGTATTTCCAAGAAAAGATTTTTGTTTTTCATTTTGAGATAAAAGTCGTGTCCTGTCCATCTTGATTTAAAGAACTTTGTAAATCTTATCTTTTTTTTAGTTTATGTACGATGGACTGGAAAATATAGGATTTCGGAAATCCGAGGTTTCCCAAACAAGTCTACGAAGCCTAGTTTCACAGTCCCGCCTACTTTGAAGCGGCTCTCTGCTCTGGGTAATGTTGGTTCCCGATCCTCTTACGTGAACAACCAATAAGCATGTAGTGCTTACTGCTGTACCATCTTGGAGAAACTTTCAGTTTTATTGCTATCAATTCTGAAGAACAATTTAGATAAAATACCGTCTTTATAAATTGAATTGTGCACGAGAGCTTAGAACACAACTCATTTCATAACATAGGTAATGATCAAACAAACTGGACATTTAATGGAATATGGGACACTTGCACCCTACAACATCATTCTGTCTCTTTCATTCTTAAAAGATTAACTGGAACAAAACGATGTGTAAAATTAGTATAATGCTAAACGTGTTCAGTGATTTCTGGTGCCATAAATTAATGCTTCCTGGTCTAGCACTATGATATGTATTATTTTGACCTGCTTGCCAAAGATCGGTCCTCCAATTATCGCTTTCATGACTTTTGGGTACTCATTAACATAATTTCAGCCGTAAGACGTCCACATAGGCCTCCCCCAAGCGCCGCCACTTCGACCGGTTCTGTGCTTCTCGCATCCAGCGGATTCCTGCGGCCTTTTGGGTACTATTTAAAAATAATTTACTCGTATCACTTCCAACAGATTTGCGGCAGTCTCCGAATATTTTGGATTGGCAATACCTATAAAGTTCTTCTCTTCACGTTAAACCTCTATCGTTATGTTAATTCAGGCTCATCCGTCCTGTAAGCTGCATCGTAAGTCCGTAACTTCAGCGTTCTAAAGATTGTAACTTTCTTTAAAGTTTGCACTTAAACCTACAAGAGTTTAATGTGTACTGTGTGTAATTTCTAAATTAATGTCTGTAATTTTTATGGTGTACATAAAGAGTATTCTATCTATCTAGGTATCTATTGAAGACGGGACACGTCAGCAAAGAATTTATAGCATACGTTTTAAATTTAAAGGCAGCATACAGCCTTATATTTAAAACTTATTCAGTTTGGACAGTTTGAAATTTCTGAAAATTTTATTATTACTCAGACATTCTAGAAATAACAGTCCGGTGCGCGGTGACGATTTTAAACAACTCGACTTTGCTTTTAACTTTTCATATTTGAAACGTCAGCGAAGGGTTAAAATTGAAGTCGCTAAAAGGATTTTAAAATGGAAGAGAACTAATTTATAAAAAATCATAGATAAAGGACGGTAGACGAGAAAGTTCTGGCGAGGGAGGTGGAAACTCCCGACATTGAAATCGCTACTTAAAAATAACTGCATGCCATTACCATGATTATTTCTAGATGACGTGTTATTTTTTAGTGTCGTGGAAAGATTTATTTTTGTGTAAACCTAACATATTTTTTGGTATACCCAGGTGAAACGTGAGACAAATGATATGGCTAGAAAAGCGGTGACTACCGAGATTATGACTAATAGAGAAGTATGGAAGATACGACAGAAGAATGATGATGATGCCTCAACTAGGTGAAATATAGCTTTAAACGTGCAACAGGTTAGTAAGTTAAACAGGTAACTTTTCATCAGATTGTGTGCTCACCAATACCATCCGTGTGATGATATTCTTCGAAACCTGCACCCGCGGGGTAATTGCGTAATAATAAAGTTTCATTTTGAAAATTCGGCAACATTCATTGCCCTTTCGAGCGACGAATTTTTCAAACATAATTATGAAAAAATTGTTTAATTATAAAAGAAAGTGTGTTATGTAGGGAGCTGGTAACCGGCGCCGATATGCCAACGCTTGTTGGCACCGACAAGCGCTTGGTTGTCAACCCTGGTCGGCGCAGGCAGTTTTCATTTGCACTTTTTGCAAAATCGTCGCCGATAAGCGCCGAGAAGTTCCTATCTGAATGAGTCGGTACCGGTTCACGCTGTTTTGGGGAAAAGTAAGAAACCTGCCTGCGCCGACTGTTGTATGGTCCAGAAACAAAAATTTTGACAGACGCGACCACAACTTCGGTAAAATACCTATTAAATAATAGGTATTTTACCGAAGTATAATCATTCAAATCATCAATAGAATACTGTCCTTAATTATTACCAAACCGTGTTTATCAGTTGTTTAGCCTAAACACCTTTTAAACATGACATTTCTGTATGGAGTTTGACATAAAACTGACACGCGTTGAACAAGTGTCTCAGTTTTTATGGTAAGGCCCTGTAAGTTCAAATTGCATGACATTTAAGGCAAATAATCTAATTTAGACAGTCAAATTAATGATTCACCACTGTTCACAACCAGAGTTTGCCGGCGCCAACATGCGCTGGCAGATCGGCGCCGGTTACCAGTTTAACAGTTTTCTATAACGTGAATAAACCGTAACGCAATTGGGTGCAGGTTACTGTTTCACCCCGTTAGCATGACCCCATTGAAGAAAAAGTCGTATCCCCCAACCCCTACAAGCCTATCCACCTGTTATCCCTTAGTCAAGAAGAAGGGTAGCCCATTATTTGCAGAGGCACGAAGCTTGAAGTTAGCTATCCTATCCATCATTGTTATCTTACTTGTTGAATACCTTTCGATTGGGCAGCAAGTTCGGGAGCGGCCCATCGAAGTGATAGAACGAATGAATAAACAATGAATGAGAGAGTAATGGAAAATCGTCACGATTGATTTTTTGGGATTTCTTTGGAAATAAGGTTTATGATCACTTTTGCTAAGAAGACTAAAACGACCTGCTTAAACTATTACGAAATAATCGATTAACCGCTTTTTAAGATAGTTCATTGATTCAGGCGTGACTTTGCGGAAATCCATTATAAAATACAATAGACGTAGATATATTTAGTAACCTATTCCGCTTGACTAGTCAAGCGGAATAGGTTACTAAATATATCTACGTCTATTGTATTTTTTAACCGCTTTTTTCTAAGATGTGTATTAAACCTCTTCACCATCCGAGCCTTTCCACAAACCATGTTGGAGTCAGTTTCCAATCTAACCGAAGGCATTTAAGTAGGTACCTACCAGTATTTTAGTATGTATTATACCAATGTTGATTAAAAATAAGGGGAAAAAATTAGGCGTTCGAAGGTTAAGCTACGCTCACCGCGGTCGATTTGTAGATGGGTGACTATCCAGTACATATCGTGACCCTTCCTTATCATACCATGTAAAATACTGATATTCAATTGTACCCGGTTACCGCCTTTCGAATTAAGTTAAGCCATATTATGATCAGTCCATATTATTATCCAGCCATATTATTATCAGTCAGATGAAAGTTGCAATAGGGGCGAAATTGTTAGAGCCGATTTCGGTAACGTGATTACAAATATATATACAGGCTGTTAGGGTACACATACACATTTAATATTAAAGGATAATTATTATTAAGTAATTAATAGCATAATAGGAACCATGCACAATTATACAATTTATGTCCATTAGACGTTGCACTCAAGAATAATTGAATAATTAATCCCAGCGGATTACTCTAACACTGATATTATAATTACATTGTAAATAGCTTTATTGATGAAATGTCATGATGACCCAGTGGGTCGTATGAACGAAGAAGCACGCAGTTTTGGGTTAAAATCCGGGCAAGAACCAATGAGACGTTTTCAATTCATGTAGGTATCTTTCCCAGTTTATCTTATACATCACTGTCATCGGTGAAGTATACAATCATGTTGAGGAAACCTTGCTAGCTGTTTCCCGCGGCCCACGTTTATGTCGGAAAATATCCCACGGGAACGTATTACCGGGATTAAAAGTTCCTACCATAAGTGCTAGTCCAGGTTGTAAACTATCTGTGTGCCAAATTTCACCTAAATCCGTTCAGCCGTTTTTGTATCAATCCGGAACATAAGACAAACAGACAAACGGACAAAAATTTTGACAGTTCAACAACATTCATTGCGTTATTTACGTTGTTGAGCAGATTTATTTTTGGAACTTATGAAGCAATGTATTAAACATTTGTTTCGAACCGATTCAGACTGTGATTGATCGTGCGTTACGCAATAAGGGTGCAGTTACCTATTATGGAATAAAAAGTTAATTAGTTTTAATTCGTATTTCATTTGTACAGGCAGGGAAATTCATTTGTTTAGCAAATTGACAATCTACGTCAATTGGCACTGTCAAAGAAAAACAGTTGTTTGAATATATGGACAATTTAAGTAGGTCAATTTGCTAAACATTTAATTTGCCTGACTTTATATGAGTAATCGCTTGGGTTATTATAAATGAAGACTGATGGTTGATGGTATATCAACAGGTAAGTTTGATGTTACGGAAGTTTAGCCGCATCACCGTTAGATTGTAATAGCTGCCGACCCTTTGGGAAGCGAACTCCTGGTTCTTGTATGGCCATTTCAATATTATCTCTTATCAAATCTCATGGTTTATCAGTCAAGCGATCGTATAAAGCGGAAAATTGGTTAAGTTTGAAAATCATCTCACTAGTTATAGGGAATGCAATCTTGAGTCGAGACTAGCAACGCGAGATTTCACGTGCTAAGTCCGGTGTCGAGATTGGCTATTCGAGATCTTGCCCACCAAACAGGCAAGATCACTTTTTTGAGATTATGAGATTTTCGAGACCGAGATTGCGCTCCTAGTTTTAAGTAATGCGAAAATTTTGATTTTTTTCTATCAAACATTCTTCTCCTTATGATCATCGTGTTATAATATTTTGTTATTAAAAACATACACAACAAATCAGCACACACACATCACGCACATTATAAATCCTATAATTATTATAATATTGAAAATATCTTGCCAATGCATTATGTGCTAAGTCGCGCGCGATCAGTCTCGTAATACCATTTGAGATCTCGTCCGTATTGGTCGAGATGTCGATCGAGATTGTCTTCCCACGAGATTTAACCTCGAAAAAAGGCTCGAGATCGAGATAACACTCCGTACTCGCTAGGCCCTTATTATGATTTTTGGAAAAAAATCCTTCACATTTTCTTTTTTTTATTCGTTTTATTTATGGTATTGTTATGAAAGTTGTCGCTCGCTCTTCATTCGAACCATTTAAGTTTCAAAGCATTATGCGCAGGCCACACTGGGCCGTCCGTCAGTCCCAGTTTGGCCTGCGCTTTACGGAAAACGAAACAATACAATAAAAGTTGTGCTCATTAATAAAAAATAAAAGAACAACGGGAAAAGTATTCTAATTCCTCGTACAAAAGTAACTCGTGATAAAATTCCTTTCCGACAGCTGCAAAACAATGAAGCCGACGTTAACATCGCTTTACATTAACACCGTCTAATGAACGCGCGAGATTTCAGCGCTTTCTGCTGAGTGGTAGCACTCTAATGAAGGGGCAGTCGCGTCATGAAGCGTATGATGCTTCCTACTTTCTGGTTTACGCGTTCGAGCGTATCGCTTATTAATGCAGCGACAGACTCCAGCCGAAATTACGCGTGCGTTATGTCTACATTACAAATTACGCGACGTAGTTTTGGCGATTTGTCGTGGGTAACATAAAATACACAAAATACATAATCACGGAGTCATCTTTCCGATTGACTCCTGAACCATTCAATGTGCTTGTAATTGGTTTTATTCTTGTACTTTGGATAATATCCATTTATTGACGTAAAATATTTTATACTTATTGTAAAAAGGGTTTAAAATAACATTGATCATTATGTTCATGTTAAAGTGATCGACGTAAACTACATTGATATCATAGTTGTCTTCCTACAGTGTATTTTGTTGATTGTTATCCCTAATTAAGGTCTCAGTTTAACGGCAACCCTAGTTTACATTGGTGTCTCAATATGTTCGTCGTTTGTCAAATTACCGGAGCAAGGGGCCTAAAACGGCCTCATTAGCAATTCCTCTAAAAGCAATTCATTTCCCGAATTTATAGCTGTCATTAGCAATTCCTCTAATTTGACATAAAAGCAATTCATAATGTGTGGACCATTTTACGAATCTCCATAGAAAACTATCAAACAGATGAATTATTTCGTGATATGAATCGCACGCAGATCATATTATGAATTGTCAGTTTGTGACATTTTACGATGATTCATAATATTTTTCTATTATGATTCTGCCAAAGTGGCTGTTTTAAGCCCCCATGGTAGGTACTGGCAATGTTATGTATGCCGTACTTCGAACCGCAAACGTAAAACGGGGCGCGCTTTACAGCGCTGCAGACTGTTAGTAGACGATGATTGAATAATAATAATTTATGTTTATTTATTTTATCTCCCAATGGTTTTGCCGCACTTTCCAGATTTGAACTACTTAATATAAATTTACATTGTGAAAGCTGGGGTTTGATGAAGGTTTAAAAAAAAACCTGTGACCTAAGTATACAAATTAACAGGCACTGACAGGCAGGTAAAATGTATTTTTGCTAAACAATTACATAAAAACAAAATAAATAAAAATAACACGTCAAAAAAGTAGTCAATGGGTGTGTGATGAGTGATGGTAAACTAATCGTGATTTATGGTAATTAATGTGATAAAAAAGGGACATGGTAACTACATATTTGATTTCAATATTACTTGAATGATAAGCGGAAAATACATCGGAAAGATAAGATAAGTATTGTGTAATGCGGAACTTACTTAGACTTACTTGTTAAAAATATAAAAAAAATATTATATTCTATTTTCCTTGCAAAATCTATATTCCGGGTTGCTTTTGAAAAATTCCTTTTGATCTAATAGCTCATTTACAGACATCTTAAGAATCCAAAAAAAGACTTAGTTTGTAGTCAAATATTGAAATTATACGCTTAATAAAACCCGTAGAAGGTGAACAACAATTACAACAGAACCAACAGGGTCAGACTGACAAATTCGCGACATAACACTGGACGAAGTAACTTCACATACCAAGCAAAAAACGTGACTTTATTACAATTTAATTCCACAACAACCAAGTGTGAAGTATATAATTTAATCTGTTTACAATAGCGCCCTTGACAGAAAGGTTTACTGGCTACAAGGGTGGAACATTCACACCTTGGCACGGCGCCAACTCTGATATTTTTGTTCAACTCACTTAATATAGATGAACATTAAAGATACACCGCCCAGCCGGCCGTATTCAGGGACTGTACGGTGCAAGATTGCGTGAAAATATTAACATGTTTTCAAGGTCAAAAGGCCCGATAATGTTGTAGTTTGCCGGGCCGTTTTGACCCTACTGCGTACCCGTACCCTTAGTGCGACGACATTTCGAGGTCAGACCGGGCCTTTTTTTGGCTCGTATTTATTTCAATGTCTGAATTTAGTACTGATGAGATAATAGAGAACACGCGACTCGTGCGCCTACGGAATAACGATACCCTTCTTTACTGACGTCACAGTTTACAATTTGCCGGTAGGTACTTAAGAATTTACCAGGATCTTATTGTCTTAACAGTCGACCGTTTATCAAACATCGGTGCGCCTTTATTTATTTTTTGAGGGTAGGAAATCATCAAATGACTTCTCCCGCTTTGGGCGGAGCGGAAGGGCATGTCAGTCTTTTACTGACTAAAACCCACCCGTATTCCTTCAGTTGCCTCTTTCCAAGGTCCCGGTATCCCTTTCGGACTTTCCCGCAAGCTGACCATGCGCCTAGAGTTTGCAGTAGAACGAGATGCTGATGACAGCTTTTACTGGTTTTGTTGCCACTGAACGTGTGTTCGACTGTACAGAGCAAAGTTGCTAGTTCAGCTGTATCTTGTAAAATAATCTTATGGGGTACGGTCCTTGCTTTACGACAAACATCTTTCGTTACAGCAAAAGACAATGACAAAAATCGGCTCGAATTGTATGTAGTGTCCGACAGAGTTTCTATAATAATGATAATTCATATTAAAAAATAGGAAGAATTATACAATATAAATAAAATCTGTAGAAGCACACCGTTAAAAAGTAATTTTAAATAGTTATTCAATTTAACAACACATTTCATAGCTACATTTTCAATTAGAAATGTTACCAATACCAAAATATAATAATATCGATACGAAATTCCACTTGCAAATCGATTACAATAATATCAATATGAAGATACGTAAGTGAATTTATTACTTACATAAATCGTAACTCGTAATTATGTTAATAAATAGCGTTTAGTTATATTTTTTAATAAGCATATTATATTGTATAGTAATGAAATATTAAAAATAATTTTTCATTCGATTATCGATATCGTTTATTCCTAAAAATGTAATTACAGTGCTGGCAACATTTGATGTAAAACTCTATCTGGCATTTGTCAAAGTCAAAAAGTTTGACTTCTCCCGCGTGATAACACGAGCAACGAATTAGTTTCGTATTTTTTTTTGTGAGTATCGTGTTGTTTATTACTGTGTTTCTGGACCCCGATTTTTCTACCATTTACGACTACCTTGGCTGTTGAAACTGAGGATAATGTGCTAAAAGTCATTATACTAATTAATCTTAAATTAGTTTATTTCATGATAACTTTCAAATCAGAAGTATCAAGAGGTCAACTTAAAAACGATATAAACTTTTTATGGTGCGCTTCACATAGAAAACTTATTATACTATTAAATTCTATATTTATTTTCATTTTTTATGAAATATAGTTCATCTTTGTCGGTTCTGGCCGAGTCTTGTGGGAGACCCTGGCATTCTCCTTTAGCAGCAGCAGAGGACATACAGCAATCTGCGTGTCCAATATAATAACGCGTTTAGGATACTGTTGGAGCTGTCCTGGCATTGTAGTGCGTGCACAATGTTTGCGGAGACGAGCACAGATGATCTACGCTATAAGAAAGAAAGAAAATACGTTTTTTGCGGTAAACATGACGCAAAAAAAGAAAATATAAGAAAAGGTTGGGGGAAACATGCGTCACATGCACGCAAAACAGCTATCGCTCAGCATTATGCTGCGACCCTATGCAAGACAGAGCCCCAACGCTGGTTAAGGACCGCCTCCATATTCAGCCGGCTACGCGCCACCTCCAACCGGTCTCCTGAGCGTGTTCTCAGATCGGTGGGACTCCCCTCTGCTGCGGCACTGGTTAAGAATCCATCCATTACATTATTATTACTAACACTAGTTATTAAGTTATTTTGTTGATACTAACACTATGGACTCATGTCTCATACGTTTAAAGCTAAAGTAAAAAGCAACCTTTGTTCAAAGGCGTACTACTCCATTAACGACTACTTAAATGATAAGAATAGTTGGTCACTGTGATTAACTCAAGACAGTGTTTATGTTCTTTCTCCAGAATTACCTCACCTACTGACAGGTTATATGAGTTCATATAATTTAATTTTTTTTTTTTTTTTTGACTGTATAGTCAATTTAATATTATTTTTAATCTCATTTATTGTTGACATAATCCACTCATTACATTACATTTCTATATGAGTTGTATTGCAATATGTGGTTAGCTAGTGACCTCGACAATTGATCATTATTGTTCTTGCCTGAGCAACCGGCAGCAGGTTCGTCATGCTCCCTTAGATGTCACTGCTTGCGGTAGCGTCGGGGGTCGGGTTGCCTCCTTCCCTCAAATATGGCGAGGAGGGTAATGGCTGATCTTTGCGTTATGCTCGTGAACGGGTGCTGCTTATGGTAACTGTTCGTCTTGCTGATCTTGGTTTTGTTATTGTTATTAGTAATTAACTTTTTATTTATTTTTACGTCGATGGTTTATCATTTATAACTTCTAGTTATAGCTATAAATAGATTATATGTAAGAGGGCACGCCCTTTGTGCCTGGAGGCTTTAATTTCGATGTTATTTTATGTTTACATTTACTTTTTATTTCTGCCTGAGTACTTACAGTTCTCGATATTATTTTTGGTTGGTATAATGGCGTGTGCTAGCTGACATATGGCTAATAATTAGATTTATGTTTTTTTTTTGTTCCGTAATATAAATTATTTTGCATACTATTATATAGAATCATTTTTTTCTAACTGAACAGACAGCTGTGCTGCTGGAGAGTTTGTTGCGCCACTTCTTCTTCCCAGCTAAAGCACTATGAAGTAGTGAAGGGTGGGCGTTTTGGAGGACTGTCTTATGTAATTTTGACGTTCGAAAAGTGCTGATTCTCAGCCTAGTTTGAATAAATGACTTTTGATTTTGATTTTGATGTCTAAAATAAAGAATTTGAATTGAATTTGAATTACAAATAAACTTGATATGAAACTAATAAATAAGAACACGAGGAATTTCACACATATCAGTGGAAAAAAATCTAGCTCAGTTCACACCGTGAAAAGTTACATGAAAAAAATCTAGCTTAGATCCTACCGTGAAAATTTGCATGAAAAAAATCTAGCTCAGTTCTCACCGTGAAAATTTACGTGAAAAACATCTATCTTAGTTCTCTCACTGTGAAAAGTTACATGAAAATATATGAGCATGAAGTGAGCGTGAGAAGTCATTTCATCTCATATAAAGTTATATGAAGTGAGCTGTCAAGTGTCAATCTCTAGCATCCTAGAGATTGACACTTGACAACTCACTTCATATGACTTTTCACGGTGAGATTTTTAGATTACATAATCCGACTGAAGGGCATTGCCGAGCAAAGACATAATAATATAAGTACATCTATGATATCATAATAGGCGCCCATAATTGCAGATTCTTGAAAGAAAAGTCTCGTTTAATGCCTCTTGTCCGAAGTTGCGGCACGACCAGTAGAGCTGGCAATAGCCGGCTTCCTATAACCGGTCATAACTCTTAATCATAGTGACCGATATAAAAATATGTCCCGATAGCTAGTAGGTTTTCATAGCTGAGTTGGCTAAACAGTTGAGTTTATAGCTGTGAATTTTGTTTGTCTGTCTACACTGCTACTTCATGATTTTAAAATGGACTAAGTTTTGTTTATTTAGGTACGACTGCGGTACATTTACAGTGTGTATTGCATTAGAACCTATTGTATAGTATTACGTAATAAGTTTCCTCGTTTAACTAGGTTAAGAATAAAACATGCGAACGGACAGCTAAGAAATAATTATTAATATGTTTTTAAAAATAGCACATTAAACAAAAAGGAGAAAAAAAAGAATAAGTAGGTAATAAAAGTCGTTGTCATTCGCCTGTGTTTATGGTTTTAATTATTTTTGTTTTTTGAATAACATACAAACGGACAGCTAAGAAATAATTATGTTTTTAATAAAAAATAGTGCAATCTTATATTCAACTTAAAAAATTATGAATAAGTAGGTAGTAAAAGATTTGATTGTCGTTGTCATTTGCCTGCGGTTATGGTTTTAATTATTTGTGTTTTTTGAAAAACATGCAAACGGACAGCTAAGAAATAATTATGTTTAAAAAAATTGTGAAATCGTATACCAAACTTAAAAAAGTTGAAAAAAACATTATGAATAAGTAGGTAATAAAAGATTTGATTATCGTTGTACTTTGCCTGCATTATGATTTTAATTATTTTTGTTTTTTGAAAGTAGATCCTTTCAATTATATCAACTTGAAAAAAAAAAAGAAATTCGACGATTTTTGTACTGTTTCTCTTTTTGTGTTTTAAAATCTCTTACAAAAAACTCATTGAGGAAGGTTCAGTACTTAACCAAACGGTCCCGCACGAGTTGAGAACGTTATTAGAGCCGGTTTAATTATCAGTTCATTAACATTCGCTTTGTAAGGCAAAGTGACCGTCAGTTAAGAGGAAAATGGCTTGCACTGGCATCCGATGTGATAGGTGCTAATGTATGCAAGTGGGAGTCAGTCACAGGCCATTCTAGTCCTTATCAGACCGTTTTGACTATGTATGTCTAAGTGATGCGAATGAAAGATAATAAGATGTCAAGTCGTGTACCGAGAGGATGTCCCATCGGAAAAAATAACGGAGATTTCACAAAGTTTTTTTTTTTTTGTTAGCCTGCGCTATCCCTCTTCTGGGCAAAGGCTTCAGTCCACTCCTTCCACCGTTCGCGAACCCGCGCTTCCTTTTTCCAGTTTTCTGGAATCTGTCCTATTTATCCCGCTTATCTAAGATGATTTTGATTATATATATATATATATATATATAAATATTAGTACCTAGGACAGTCGAAATTCGTGTTACTAGGACGCTAAAAACGATTCTAGTATTTTTAAAAGTCGATACGAATTTCCAATAAAAATGAAGCCACCAGGAATATAAAATAGCTAGTTATTTTTATTTTACTTCCTAACGATACCTACTTGTCTTTCATCATCACAAACACAAACGTATATGGGTTTATCGTGCAACCATAAATTTCAACTACGTATTGCCAGTGTCGATAGCAGCATTGCAACCAGCTACTACTGACCTGTTTATATTGCTTTTTTATCAAAAAGCAACTGGTGAATAAAGCTTTGTTTTCTTTAACGTTTTCGATATAAAATTCCTTTAAATTTTCCATCAAAGTGAACTAAAGTTTCTTTGAAAAACGCTGAAAGGGAGAAACTAGGAATACCTACAAAAATAAAAGTTCTTATTTTTTTTTTTACCGTGGCATTATATTTTGGTGGGGGCCTATATGCCAGTGATATCTTTCATAATGATAAGAAATTACATAATTAAGCATTATTTGATGATATTGAATTGCGGCTATTTCAATTTAATATTTATGATGTAAAACCTTAAGCCGAAGCGTTACATTATTAATTAAAGAACAAAAAAGCGGTCTGAAGCTTCACAGCGCTGACGGGTAGTAAGCCTCACTGTGGTGACGTGTTGACGTGAACGGGTGTACTATAACGAAAAAGAAAATAAAGCCTCGTACTACATTCAGAATGCCGTCGAACGGCACAAATGTTAATTTCATTCATATTAATCATAATCATAAGGGAGTGCCTCCCCTGCCGCTGGCACCCAAAAATTACTGCCGGCAGCCGAGATTAAAAACATAAAAGAAAGAAAGAAAAGAAAGAATAAAGTTTATTTGGACACAGTTCATGAAACACATAACACAAATATCAAAATAAAGAATAAATAATGTTTTTAAAACGATAATGTGTGCCTCACGGCTGCGCCAAAAAGGCTCATTTCAGCATTAATTCCAGACAGAATATACTGTCTGACGCTGAACATCGGCATAGCATAGGCATAGCATACCCTGCCTATCTACTCCATACGCCAAACTGACAACCAAAGTCAGCGCCGGCAGCCAATACAGCAACCGGCGCCGGCAGCGGAGGCACTTCCTAATCATAATTATATGAATGACATTGAGGCGCCAAAATATCCTCTTGTAGCAGTCTACATAAGGGCGCTTGCAGACCAACGATACTCGATCGACGACGAGCGCTGCGGCGTAGTCGCCTTGCTGACGACCGTGGACGACGACGTCGTCGCCGCACCGTCGCCGTAGTCACCTAGTTGTGGCGTGTGCGGTGTGTTGTAGTTGTCAAATAGTCTCGGAGACCAGACGTATTCTTGCTCCTGTTCAACATTTTTTAATTGAAGAAATTAATAAATCGACACTAATTTCGTCGTCACTCATTTTGCTCGTCATTTACGTGCGTAATCTAGACTATTTGTTGCCAACTGCACGAACTTACTGCAACGACACAACTGGCCGAAGTCGACGCCGCCAGGCGACGACGTCGTCGTCCACGGTCGTTAGCAAGGCGCCTACGCCGCAGCGCTCGTCGTCGATCGAGTGTCGATAGTCTGTTAGTGCCCTAACACGCGCCAAAATATTATATCATCTATGATATCGTGCGACTTCGTTCAACATCGCCAGTCTTCGCTCAAACTGACTGTTGACAAAAATCGTTCGAAATGTGTCTGCAAAATTGTTCGATGTCCGGTGAGAGCTTTGGTCGACGTCCTGTAGCCTGTAGCGAAATACAGAGATAAAATGAACGTATTGAATTCCACACATTCTCCACAACTTTCCTTTGCAAATAGCGACGTCTCGACTTGTAGAAATAAGTTTTTTAGTCTCTATGTGTACTGAGTGTTATATCAGAAACAATTGATAAATATGTTATGAAACGCTTAACGGTAACAGTAAACAGAAATCACCATTCACAACTTAAACGGTATTTTACTCTAAAATATAAATCAGCAAGTAAGAACAGACGGCAATTTTGGCATCATCGTCCTGAAATAAAAACAAATCTCGAAATTGTTCTAAAACTAAAGAGCACTTAATGCTCTCTGCTCAATAATGTTTGGATACAAAGTAAAACAGTTCTGCAATCAGATAATAGAATACCTGCATTATTCCCTTCATACATTTATACATACTTTATTGTACACCACAAAAATATCCTACTAATATTATAAATGTGAAAGTTTGTGTGTTTGTGTGTTTAGATGTTTGTTACTCAATCACGCAAAAACGGCTGAATGGATTTGGATGAAATTTGGCAAACAGATAGTTTATAACCTGGATTAACACATAGGATACTTTTCATCCCGATATTCCCACGGGATCGAGACTTACGCGGGTGAAACCGCGGGGCGCAGCTAGTAAATAATAAAAAAAACACATAACATACAGCATAATCAGCCTATAATGTGGACTGCTGGGGCACAGGCCTACTCTCTGTGAGAGGGACTGCTTCATAGATTATAAATGTATATACTTATTAAATCGCTCTGTTACAACCGTGAAAGCCAGTACTTAAAATATAAATGAGTGAAACCATTTAATTATAGTTGTCGCTTTATCCAGCGCGTCATCTCACCGCACTGACCGCTTGAACCGCTCAGACCACTCGGCCCTCGGCCGCTCACAGTAAGCGTTGCGTTGACAACGACCGACCGCGTGAGTTTTAAATTAAAACATGTTTTTTTAAAGTCGATGTGCTATCACTATAGTCATGCTGCGCACACTCCAAATAAATTCGGAAGAACAAAGGAGGAAGTCATCCAGAAGTATAAACATCTCTCGCACCACGGATTTTCCGATTCCGACGAAACATTTCCAAACCAATTAAACGCTTTTCGTAAAACGGTCATATAACTTTATTTATTGGGGATAATAAACAAAAATCTACTTATGAATGGAACCTCGGAAACCGCTTCATTCATCTCATGTTAGTGTTGGAAGTGATGTTTTAGGTACTTCATTTATAATCTCAAATGTGTACAGTACGACACAACTAACATGTAGCATCGGCAAAATTCGTAAAACCGATCACCATCCGAACTGAGTGCGTCTTCAAAATCTCCAATCATTATTACTGCTTTAGGTGAAAATGATCTTTACACAAACGCAATAACTTGTAAAGTCATATAACCAAATAAATTCGTAAAATTGAAATGAATGAATACAAACGAAATTGCTAATGCATTGGTTCAAATGTTTGAAATATTTGTCTGCTCAACAACGTAAATAACGCAATAAGTGTTGTTAAACTGTTAAAATGAAGGCATTATACGTGTGTTATGCAACTACTCCGCTGATTTTACACAACAGTAACAGGATTATGTGCATCGAGCCTTAATGATAAATCTTCTTAACATAATAACCTTAGATAGCTCTTCTAATTGGTCTAATCACGGACTGTTGCATGTAATCCTCATTTTACCCATTCGTTGCAGGGATTATCTACATAGAGTCCTGATTATACCTCTTCCTTTCGTCACAAAGCGTTAGAAGGAAGCTATGTAGTGTTGGAAGCCTCCCACAAGGTGTACCAATGACTTTGTGAAAGAATGTAAAACTAAAAATCCGCTGGAATGCGAGAAGCCAGTCCAGCAGTGGACGTGTTACGGCTGAATTGACTAATATTATTACTCTAACTACGACGCAATACTGTTGCATTCTTATTCATTTCCACTCAAAGGCATCCTACCTCCTAGCAAGTTCCTTATTGTTGGCTGGAGATTGTGAGGCAAATTTGCAATATTACTACCTCGGAAAAGTATTGGGGCCAAGGCCAAGTGGGAAACTACAAAAGTATGTCACTCTGAACTTAGCATTTTATTCCTGTGCGTTTCCTTGAAAAGGTGCAATTTTGATTTAAAGGTACCTATCACATCAGTGGTAGGTAATAATAATTTGACATGGACAGCGCCTTAATGTTAGAGCAGTAAGGACGATTTTCGTAGTGCAAGTTAACAATCCTACTATTCTTAGTTCCTACCCACGTGTGGTAACACACGGATGGGTGTTTCAATGTTCCTACATCCATGATAAAATGATAACTCGCTTAATTATTGATAGTACCGATAAAAGCTTATTATCCATCCGCAAACACTACGATACAAAAATATATTGTTCTTGTGCACCAATTTTCCAGTCAGGGTTGCGGGAAAGTCCGAAAGGGATACCGGGACCTTAGCGACAGGCAATTGAAGTAATAAGGGTGGGTTTTAGTCAGTAAAAGTCTGACACGCCCTTCCGCTCCACCCAGAGCGGGAGAAGTCATTGGATGATATCTAAGCCTAAAAAGATAAAAAAAGTGTGCCAATTTTGGAACGTAGCGCGAACTAAGAATAGGTCCTGTATTTCGACACGGATCCTCCAGATGTCTTAAACGAGGTTTTATTAGAACTTGCTGGATCCTTATACCCCAGTACGTGAGCAACCGAGCATGGATGTTGTCATAATGAAAAAAAGGCTGTGACCAGAGTGACTAAGGGATGTCCGAGATCGAAAACTTGTTTTCTCAGTAATAAGCAAACCAGCAAAGTTTATAACAGTGCCGTGTTCAACATCAATACAGATTCCGCGGAATTATATTCCACTTTGGAAATGTATTTTTAGACGAAGCATAATAGTTACGTTCATCGCCTCTGCGGCCCATAGGACGGTGAACGACATTGTCATCTGCCAAGCCTTTTCCTAACTATGTTGGAGACAGCTTCCTTCCAGTCTAACTGGATGCAGGTGAAAACCAGTCTTTTATTTATTAACCACTAGCTTTCCCCCGCGGCTTCAACCGCGTGGTATTTCGATAAAAAGTAGCCTATGTCCTTTCTCAGGCTCTAAACTATCTGTGTACCCATTTAAATCGGTTCAGTAGTTTCGGTGTGAAAGCGCTACAAACAGACAGACAGACAGACAGAGATACTTTCGCATTTATAATAAGGATAATATTAAGTAAGGATTTATGTACAAACAAAATAAACAGACAAGAAGAAAAGAACAGAAAATACATAGAATAAAGGACGTTAGTCGGGGTTTATGTAAGGGGTGGACATTGCCTTATATGAATAGTGTAGTAATTACGTTGTTAAGCTAGTAATATTCTGGTGAAATTAATGGTGAAGTCAATGAAAAACTATCAAACTGCAAATTTTTATTTGCCGCTTGAAAATAAATAGGTACTAGTAGGCACTGGTAGTTTACTGCTGCTACTGTTCTAGAAACATCCAGTACCTAACACTTTGCCTATACAGGGTGCCGAAGGTCCTTGAGTTGAGTCTTGACTCAACGCAAGGACGAAACCATCGGGGTAGCCATCAGAAAGATCAAGTTCCCTTATCAACACTTGTGGAGTGTTAAGACCCTCCCCGTCTTGTCTTCAGTGATATTTATTTACTTCTCTCCCCTACTTAGTGATTTACTACCTAAATTATTTTCTGTGATAATCCCTGGAGGCGAGACACTCCGACGCCCGATCGATACGAGTGCTTTATCACGGCTATTTAGGTTTCGGCCAGCACTGTGATTAATTCTCTGATTCTTTAATGAGTTATCTAGATTTAGAATAGACTGCCCCGAAGTAAAAAGCTAATTCAAATCCGATTTGTCTTGGGTTTATTAAAATATTATCAGCCATATAAAGAGATGACGTGAACTATTGAATTTTGTACTATGTTTACAGAAACTGAACTATGTTTGAGTTTCATTTATCATTATTTTCACAAAGAATTAAAGACTTATAGAAATTGTTTTCATATCAGATTGTATTTTTTAAGTCCATGGATCTTAACATTCATTTATCTAAAACAGCATGCCCTCTGTCACTTCAACAAAGAAAAATCAACTCTAAAATCAAAGAATACTGATCTTAATCGAACTAACATTGTTCAGTAGCAAAAATTCTTTTCACGTTTGTCGCTTTGTGTGCTCTAGACAAACACGCTTGCTTATATGTGACGTCATTATAAGTAACCATGGTCTAGTTTCTGTACAATAGAGGTTTTGATCCGAACCAGCCTTGATCCGCCCCCAACTACCCCCTAAGCCAAGGTCCATACCCCCCCTTAGCGTGTAGTCGCTTAGTTTATAAGTTTTATGCCCTGGAGGCCTCACTTTCTTAAGGCATTCCCAGGATACTCCGGTTAAGCAGCAACCACCTCCAAGGTTGACATGCGAGAAGAGTCCCAAAAAAAAAACAGTACAATAGAAATAACCTTTGCTGTACTGTGAGCAATACAGGTGATTGTGGAGGGGCCCTATTACTAAGGTTCCGCTGTTCGTCCTTCCGTCTGTCACAGAGCTGTATCTTTTGAACCGTACCTAATATGTAGTCTGTTGAAATTTTCACAGAGTATGTACTACTATGGCCAGTTTATCAAAACAGAATAAAAATAAAATAAATTAAAACATTAAAGGGGGTTCCCATACAAGTAACATGATGTTTTTACAGAAGTATTTAAAAACCTAATTATTAATGTATTTTACGGTGATTCGGAACCCTTCGTGTTCGACTGCTTTTTTATCAACTTACAAATAATGACTCCCTTATAGATATTGGCTCGAGTTTAAATGCTATGGTATTTTTTTTTAAATCAAAATAGTGAGTTTCCCCGCTCGTGTCCCGCCTCGTGGCCTGACACCGAGAAATGGAAAGTTTACATTTCTATAGGCTGATTATGTAAACAACCGAACAGTAATTATCTCAAAATATTTCCACGTAATCTAAAGTTCAAGGCAACCCGTCGGAGCTAGTTTCGCCAACCTGCGCCGGACAGGTTGTTGTTTCGACTGTCAGGTGGTACCTATATGAGATACGATAACTATACTATGTGACAGATGCAAGTGATGCAATCGACATCATTGCTCTGTGAAGTGGGCAGTAGGGTCTAGGTATCGGCCGCTACTTAATTAAGTTGAACTATGTTGTGAGTGATCGGCGGTGATTATTACGTAAGTCATGATTATTTTTGCTATAGGAAGGAGCAGAGGCGAACGGGCATATAAACGGTGTTTAAGTTTTAAGCTGTATCGTCAATGATGCCTATCCTCGTGCTACCTTTGTAATAAGCTATAAATATACCTTTTTTTAGAAAAATATTAGGCATAAAACTCAACGTTTAAAAAAAAAGTACACTAACTTTACTGCATACAATTCAAAATGTGCCAGTTGCCTTTACGCAGTTCAGGAGTTGTCGATTCATCCACAAATAAATTAAAATTCGTGCGAATAGCGTACAGAAAAAATAAAAATAAAGTGTTGATTCACCCATTTCGGGCGGGCGAATTCGTGCGAATCCACCAATAAGCCGTTTCACGTCAGGACTGAGAGACGTGGAAGGAGAGTTAAGTAGAGTCTTTTGCCCAGCAGTGAGATTAAACTAATTAAAAACATAACATTTTCACTTTGTTTGACATACATGAAATAATAAATGATGTATAGTAAAAGTTAAAAATATGAAAGTTAGCTATTATAAATTCAAATTAGAGTCGAGGTTTAATTGCCCTCGGTGGAATGAAGCAACATGTGCTTTAACGACATTTTCACCTAATATATACAGCCTAATTTAGTAATTATATCCCTTTTATTTACCTATGCCTAACATTATATTATTTTCTCGATCGAAGAAAACAGTCTTGCGGTATAATAATTTCTGGAGTTGGTCATATTTAATTTAAAGTGACGTTTTCTATACATAATTATAAATTAAAGTCGCTTTTTCGTGTTCGTCTGTATGCCCGCGTTGTTCTTTTAAATTACGCAACAGATTTTGATGAGGTTTTCACCATCGTTTAGAGAATTTATTCCGGAATGTTTATGTATATATATACCTACGTTAGTATTAAAGTTATTTATTTACGAAATCTCGATGTTTTGTCAAGTCGTAAGGTTGAAGGTTGTACGCACCGATCGCTCGAGTCCGACTCGCTCTTTGCCGGATATTTTCTACCAATCACACTAACTTTATCATAATATTTCAAACCGTTCTAAATTGGCAATTTAAAAACGTATTCTATTTTCAAACCGCTTAGATCTCACTATCGGAACCGCAGCCAAAGCTGTAGGATCTGATAGTTCTCTATGGGTCACCACATCAGCACGAGTGTGAGTGCAAGTGTTCTGAAACTCGTGCCAAGGCACCACATTATGATAATGCCAGGCTTTAGTACGAATGCATCGTAAGCCTTCGGTACTTGGTACAAAGGCAAAGAGTTTAAAGCTATTTGTGAGCTTAACTGCTAACGTTCGGTACTACAAAGTGGCTTGGTACTTTTTTAAGTGGAATTAGTGTTTGGTTGAAGTGGTTTAAAGTTGTGTGCCTTCTCGTGTCACCATGAGTTATTTTTAACCAACTCCAAACAAAAGAGAAGATGATGCGTTCGATGAGTTTTTTTTTTCATATATAGGGAACAGTACCTGAGAAAGGGACATAAAACCTGTCTCACTCACTAACGGACTTATCACAGCCCAGCAATTGAACCTAGAAAGCTGAAATTTCACATAGAGGATTTTTCGAAAATCCCACGGTATATGGCATTCACGGGTCAACGAACCAGCTAAGTGCTACTTAATAATAATACCTAATATTGTGAAAAAAAATAAAAATTAAAGACAGCTACTAAAAGAAGAAATTTCAAATTCTAGTTCATTCCACATTACCAGCGTGATGGAATCAAAATGTAAACAGCTAAATGTAATGTAATGTAATGTAAATGCTATAGAAAATTAAAACTTTACTAGAAACAAGTACACACAAATTGTACTCTAAGCGCAGTTCCAAATCAAATCGCGAAAGCCCGACAGTTTCGTCACTCGGTCTGTAAATTATTTGGCACAAAGTATACTCGACTTCGTAATTGCTTTAGCACTTTTGACAAAAACTCCAAGTACATTGAAATTCCAGTACGTCATTTTCGGGCGAAAGTGACGTACGTGTAGGTACGTCAATATCTGTTGACTACTGAATATCTGTGCTGTGCTGTGTCCATAGCACAGAATGATGCTGGTTAGAAGCCTTCTTGTCACAGTCACGATGTGCCAACTATTTCTGTTCTGTGTTTGTTATTATAACTCTATTCTGTTTTTATTTTTGGAATGAAGTTCCTTAACGCGTCTTAAGGTAGGAGTTGACTGGTAGAAATCGTCACGTAAGGAAAAAACCTTATACTTACTTAACTTATGTATACTTTTTCACTTTTTCTGTCTCTTTCTATTATATACGAGTATGTGTGTGCGTGAGGAATTTAGTTCCGGACGGGCGGGATTCTCTCAACCACCCACGTTTTTTTCTTTACTATCGGAGTTAATTATCTTTTTGTATGCACGTGTTATTGTGACATATAACCCTATTTTTATTTAGTTTTCTTTTCTTTTTTCTACTGTTGAAACAACCTGACAGTCACATTGGTCCTGCACAAATAGACCTAGATAATTTATGACGTGCAAGTGAAATTTAAACTTAGGGTGGTAAGGAAATTACGAGGTTGACTATACTAGTAGTTAGTTACCGCCGGGACCATGTCAGGAAAATACACGAGACCGAGTGCTAACCAAATTGGTTTTAGAACTGTTTCTATTCTATCAATTAATAATCACACAATATATTTTAATAGAATATTTTTGTTGCTGTTGAAGTTTTTTCATGATTCTAATATCGAATAATTTAATTATAGAATGTAAATAACTATTTGAGTGTGCAAGTCAGCGGGGTCCCATTATATCAGTGTGTATATAAAATATTGGTCAGCCGGGGTCGTTGATCCTTCCATATAATTCTAGGCAAACAGTTAACCAGTGCCTATACTTTGTGCTTTTTTTGTTGTAATGTTCGTTTTATTTGTGCAGAATAAATATTTTTTATTTCATTATTGTTCCTTTTTCTAGCCCATAGTGTAAAATCTTTGATTCCATAATTAAATAGTCCTAAAGCAACCGGGGGTTGTCCTTGGATGCACTTGCATAGTGCATAAAGTGTGTGTGCATTGTCTGTTAGTGAATAATCATGGAGATAACACAACATAACTTTAACGTTTACTCACAATCTTTGCTAACAGGTTGTCTATATCGTTGTCCAATCGTAGAAATGGTCATACATGTATCGTGATCTGCCTGGCCATTTCACGATACGCCACCATTTCATGATTTGACCCTCTAACATCCGCCATATCCATTATCTATTCGACAATTTACCTAGCGATACTTGTACCCAGATACGTGTAAAAACATAACACTGTATTTGCTGCCACGCAGTCGGGTAATATTTCTTAATCAAACTATGTAGCGGAGTTTCGATTATAATAGAATATAGAGAGAAGATGAGCGGAGCTGTGCCAATATTAACTATTGGCACAGCTCCGCTCATCTTCTCTCTTCTCCTCTGCAGTGAACAGGCAGCCTTAAAATACTAAACAGGCATTGGTTTCGCGGTTGATCACAGTTTTAACCTAACCTGACCCATTTGGTCGGGGTGTCCTGCCGGCATGAAATGCAACTACTATGCGATATGCCCAGTGGTCAGGTGGGAATATCGATAAATAGGTTTTCTTTTTTCGATCCGCCTGACTTTCGAGTACGCGAGTGGCCAAATCATGAAATGGCCAGGCAGATAACGATATGGCCATTTCTACGATCGGACCACATCTACATCAAACAAAGCGATGACAAACTAGGTTACACAGATCACTCCTAGGCTCACAACTACTATCACACGACACTAGATAGTAGAGCCTTTGTCCATCGGACATCTCGACACTAAGAGATTACCAATCAACTTATCAGATACAAAGATCAATAACTAAAGTGATGTACTTTGAGATCGTATTATAATTGGTATTGATTTCAATAAGTAGTAGCGCGGAGCTACTCTATAGTGTAATTGCTTTCAAATGGTCGCAGCATTTGAAAGCGAACTCATTTGTTTTAAATGGCTTCTAATAAATCTTAAAAGTACTAATCCATCGTCTTTTTAAACACACTGATCGAGACCAACTTGGATGTCGCGTGGTTGGTCACAGTTCTAACCGTTTGGTCGTAGTACTACCAACTTTAACATTTAGAACTTAAAAAATGTCCAAAGCAGTTCAAAGATTTTTACTGTCGAAACGAGGCGATCATCATCAGTTATAGAGGATCCATTAAATATTCCCCGTTTTAAATCATCGCAGATTTTCGAACTTGGTGTGAGAGTAATACAGAATAACACTCCTCAGGCTCCATGTTCGATAGAATTGATATTAGATTCCCTTACCACTAGATACCATTTCAATTAAGCATAATTATTAATTTAATAGAGGAGCTCGTGCCAAATTAATAACAGCCGCTCGGGTCGATCCATAAGGTTAAGCTACGTTTGCTGGGGTTGGTCCGTGGATGGGTGACCATTTTCACATACCGAGACTCCTCCGTGCCTCGGAAAGCACGTTAAGCCGTTCGTCCCTGCTGTCATTTTTGGATCTTTGACAGTCGTTACGAGTCGTCAGAAGCCCCAAAGTCTGACCAGCAGTCTAACCAAGGGGTATCATATTACCCAGTTACTGGGTTGTGGAGGTCAGATAGGCACTCGCTCCATGTAAAATACTGGTATTCAGCTGCATCCGGTTAGACTGGAAGCCGACCCCAACATCGTTGGGAAAAGGCTAGGCAGATTTATTAATTAGTCGAGAAGCAATAAATTTAAGTGTATATGATTACCTCGTCGGTGTAGTGGTAGTCAGCCACATAACTGTGGTCCTAGATTCGAATAGCAAGTCTGTCAGGGTTATTGGGTTTTCACATCAGGTTTTTTTTTTTAACTGTACCATTCCTAGGTTTTGATTTGTGGTTGGTTGTGGCAATAACCTCGCTCCCTATTACATAGGAAAACAGACGTTTTGATGATAAGTTGAGTTGTGAATGTTTACATAATCTTAAATCGTGGAGGGAGACTGGGCTTTGATGCCCCTTTGCACTGGGTAGAAATTAGGTATCCTCATGTCAAAACCGTATCGTTAAGGTCCAAAAACACTTTTGCCCAGTCTTTTTTGAGCGAGACCAAACAATATTGTAATTGCCTATTATTTAGCAGGAGTCTTCCTGCCTACATCGTCGACACAATTTAGATGTAGCATCGGCAAATTTCGTAAAACCGATCACCATCCGAACCGAATGCGTCTTCAAAATCACCAATCATTATTACTGCTTTAGGTGAAAATTGGTAAAGTTATATAACCAAATACCTACATTCGTAAAATTGAAATGAATTAATGCTTCAAAAGTTGTTTCGTACTGTACGTCAACATACGCCTGTAAGTCAATTTAGGTAACGCTGCAATGAGCAGACCGACTCCGTATTTCCTCAAAGGTTCTCTGCGAGTAAACACAAACAACAAAGTAGGGTAGGTGACCAATATCCTACTATCCTACTAATATTATAAATGTGAAAGTTTGTGTTTGGATGTTTGTTACTCAATCGAAATCGAAGTTTGGCAAACAGATAGCTTATAACCTGGATTAACACATAGGATACTTTTCATCCCGGTAGTAGGTTCCCGTGGGATAATTTCCGAACGCCACGCGGGCGAAGCCGCGGGCATCAGCTATCTAATATTAATTAATTCATAATATTTACTTATTTAATATTAGTTACGATGTGTTAGCCTGAATATACAGTTAATCTTCTTATTTAATATTAGTTACGATGTGTTAGCCTGAATATACAGTCAATCTTCTTATTAAAAATCTTAAATTCCTCGACTGAAAACGTAGAGCCTAATCTACTCTAGAAACATGAAATTTTGCACATGAGCTTCTTATATGTCGAAAGTGAGCAATACGTAAGGATAAAAATAAAATTGCAGGTGTCAATTACAGATGAAAAGTGTGAAAGTTCGTAATTTTTGTTGCACACGGCTTGTTTTGTATAAAACCCTCGCTACATCACATAATTTAAATCATACAATGTCAAACAACATGAAATTGACATTGATGGTATAATCCTCAATTACACATCACTCATGGGAATGAATGCTAAATTCACGACAGTTAGGACACACTTGCACTGGCTCAATATTCACAGAGAGCGTGTTGATGCAATAGAAGCGTCTATTAGATTGAGCTCTGATTGTATGTCCCGGGATGCTATACAGTTACATACTAATAATTGTTCGGCTTGGTATGATTCGACACTGCCAGGCGGCAAAATCGAATATTGTAGATATGTTTGGGTAAAAGCGGCTCGCATTCTGCCGAGCCGACCCGAACACGATTCAACAAAGGTGTATGTTGAACGGAATTTGCTTATCTGCACCAGCCGAATGAAAGCCGAATATAATGTGTAGTAATCCTTCGGGTCGGCAGTATTTGATATGTCGGGACAAGGGGCCGATTGGAGCTGGAATCTTCACCGTTGAACATTTTACTAGGCGTAGATGGGTGTTGCGGGCGAGGAGAAATAAAGTCTACAATTGATAATTGATCTTTAGGTTATATTTGAACTTTACATAATTTACAAAAAACTAAACTTTCAACAGTTCTAGGCACTTGTTGTCCGTACGATGTCCTATGGTAGAGTGTGCTGCGCCACGCCACCGCTTCGCCCTCGTCGACTCGTACGAACGTCAGGCTAGACTCTGGCGAAGCGCGCCATCGCGCAATTTGTTCAATCCTTTAATGACATATTTTGAAGTGTGTCTGTATATTATACTAAACTATTGTCATAATTTTTATTTAGATCTACGTATAGTGAGGGAACTATATGTATTGATTGATAAGCTTTACAAAAGCGCACGGTTCCATTCGAAATACAAAAACAAAGAAACAAAACCGGTTCCGGATTTCAGCTTACGGCTCATTCACACGAGGACGATTCATGTTTTTTGACATATGGTGTTTTTCACGACTCGATTTTTTTTTGACGGCGGCTATGTTTTGTTAATGCGCTTGTTCAGATGCATCACGAATCGCGAAAAATGACGGATACGTCTTGAATCAGTATAGTATTTTACAAATCAAGTTCGTCAAAAAACACGAATCACATTTTTTTTGTGACGGATCCGCTGATGTCCTCCCCCAAGACTGAACTCTAAATCACGAAGTGTGAACATCTACTCGGATATTTTGACGAATCGCGAAAAATCTCGTTTGCTTATGCAATGTAAATGTCCATCCGTCATGACGTATCGTATTTTTTGACGAATCGTCAATGACGGATCCCGTGTGAATGCGGCCTTACTTGGTCGGTTCTAACTTACTTAAGGCATTCATCTCTTAGAAAAACTTACAGATCAAATTATTGATGTTTATTTATTGCACCTTTTGCTGAGAGAGCTGCATAAAATACAGATTCCTTTTTTAAAGAATTCGATTGGTTTATCTCGTTGCAAGAAGTCACGATTTAACTCTCCGTTCTTGAACAACGTCGAAAACTTTTGACGTCGTTATAGACTTGTTCCGTTCCACTATAAAAAACATGGCGCCCTCCAACAGATGTTCACTTCGTATTCGCTACGGGAAACCTGTTTATACATACAAATGAATATTTATTATTTTAACTGTGCTTTTAAAACAACTTCATTTGTTGCTTCATGCTTTCGATACGAACGTTTATGTGTTTAAGTAAAATTACGAAAGAAACATCGATGGTTTATCAAGTTGTATAAAACCATGCGCAGTAGTGGCGGGTCGTAGTTTATTATAATATATCTCTATACTCATAAATATGACAATAAGCGTATAAATCAAGTATTACAATATTAAAATTTGTGTTGATATGGTGAAGCTTTGAAAATGAATAAAACCAACAGATAATAGCGGCAGAGTATGTCAACTTGTGACGTATGCACGGTTTCATGAATTTCCGTTATTATTGACTGCAAAATGTGAGGGAACAAATGCCATACTCCATTGTTGTACCGCAATGATGATGTACGTCATCATGTAACTATAATTTATCGACTCGATAAGCAACTACTACCTACTATCCTACTAATATAGCCTACATATTTATAATATAATATATATCCTAATATAATATTATAAATGTGAAAGTAAGGTGTTTGTATGTTTGGATGTTTGTTACTCAATCACGCAAAAACGGCTGAATGGATTTGGATGAAATTTGGCAAACAGATAGTTTATAACCTGGATTAGCACATAGGATACTTTTTATCCCGATATTTCCACGGGATCGAGACTTAAGCGGGTGAAACCGCGGGGCGCAGCTAGTATAATATTATAAATGTGAAAGTATGTGTGTTTGGATGTTTGTTACTCAATCACGCAAAAATGGCTAAATGGATTTGAATGAAATTTGGCAAACAGATAGTTTATAACCTGGATTAAGACATAGGATACTTTTTATCCCGATATTCCCACGGGATCGAGACTTACGCGGGTGAAACCGCGGGGCGCAGCTAGTATTTTCATAATTTTATAAGCTGTCACAGGCGTCCTCATACAGTACCACTCGCTTACTTAATTTAGTTCCGCCTTGATTTCTGCTGATTGTTAGTGTTAAGAAGCTAGATTAAGCCACACGATGAACAACTAAAGAGAGCAGGCAACTAAAAGAGAGGACATATTGTTTAGAAGAAGTAATCCCTAGACGTTACGCAACATTGTTACACTAACACAACTCCGTACCGAGACGTCTGGATTTTAATAAAGACCTTGACCTCTTCGTTTCTTTCGGCCTTTCTTTTCAAGGACAGAATCTGGTTTCAAATACCTAGAAAATGTCTAGTAAATTTGTGAATTTAGAAATAAGTTTCTTCATCAGTCGGTAAACGAAAGAGATTATTTAGATATTCTAGAGAAAAAAAAACAGTTATTGCAGTGTGCTTGTTCGGTGAAACTGTTAATTACATAGTGGTATTCGATTTTTTGTGGGGTAGGAACCGCAACCTAAAAAGTGAAAAATAAAAACAATTTACAAAAAAAAAAAACAAACAACTTCCAAAAAAATCATTAGTAAAAAGTGAAAAATAACTTTAATTTCGGAAGTCGGTGGCAAAAAACGAAAATTGAAAAGCAAAGACACCGATTTCCGAAATTAAAGATCCTTTTCAATTTTGAGTGATTTTTTGGAAGTTGGTTGTTTTTTTTAACCGACTTCTTCAAAAAGGAGGAGGTTATCAATTCGACTGTATGTTTTTTTTTTTTTGTATGTTTGTTACGCGATTACTCCGCCAATTATTAATCGATTTTGATGATTCTTTTTTTGTTTGGTAGGTCATGCTTCCGAGGTGGTCCCATATAAATTTTATTAACTTTGCTTGCGTAATTTTTGAGTTAGCTTCAATATTACGTATTGTTCCCACTTAGTTTATCTAGACGATATCCTGTTTGACTCCTTCACTGTTATTTACATAGCAGGTAGTGGTATTCGGATTTGTGTGGGGTAGGTACCACAACTAAAAAGTGAAAAATAAAAACTTTTGACAAAAAAAAAAACAACCGTCTTCCAAAAAAAACACTAAAAAAGTCAAAATTAACTTTAATTTCGGAAGTCGGTGGCAAAAAAACGGTTATAAAAAGTTTTTATTTGTTAAAAGTTTTACTTTTATACATAATCAATTAATGTTACCTAGTTGCACCATTATTGTAGGATTGAGGAGCTCGTGGCTAAGTAATTACAGCCGGGTCAATCAAACGTTGAGCTAAGCTTACTGCGGTCGGTCCGTGGATAGGTTACCATCCACTGTATACCGAAACTATAACCGAGAACGCTATTTTCCTCTGAGAGCACGTTAAGTTGGTCCCCGGCTGTCATTCGTACACAGTCGTAACGGGTAGTCAGAAGCCCGATAGTCTAACAACCAGTCTTACTAAAGGGTATCGTGTTACCTAGTAAGTAAGTTGTGAACGTCAGATAAGTAGTCGCTCTATAAAGTACTGATATTCAGCTGCATACGTTTAGACTGAAAGCCGACCCCAGAAGAGTTCAAAAAAGGCAGTTGATGAATTCGTTTACGACTAGCATTTATTTTTTTTGTTTTTATTTTGTCGTAAAAGCCGCTGTATCATTTAACTATCTCCCATCCTTCTAAGGTGCGAAATATGATAAGCAGAAAAGCCTACGGGTTGGTAGTAGCTGTTCATTCTCAGATATAAACATGCAATTACTTGAATGAGGTTCGAAGTAACTTTCCAAAATGAGTCCAATTTTGAAAACTCAGGTTATTAAAAGTCAATGCAATCTACCCCAAATGATACGTTATATTATAATCAGCTCGTAAAAACCAACTGGTGGACATGGGACCCCAAATTGACGGCCTCAATCAACGTTTAATCCCCCTGAATTAAATTACATACATGACGAGAATGTTGGTAGCTAGGGAGTTCCGTATGTAACCCTTTTGAATTTTTGAGGGATACAAAAAAAAAGTATTATTTATTTATTCATTTATATATACTTTATTGTACACCAGAAAATACATAGCGAAAATAAACAAATTGAACACTACAAAACATACAATGGGCGGCCTTATCGCTTTCTGCGATCTCTTCCAGGCAACCTTAGAATGGACAGTGATTGCGTGGACATCAAAAATGGGGTTGTCATTGGTGCAAAATAATAAGTAGGAACTTAAAGTTACCAATAGATATAATATACTATAATAGATATATATTTATATATATATGCTATATAATAGATACATAAATACATACATACTGACTTTAAAAGAAGTATATTTATGAGTGAGACAAATTATCTACCCGCAAGTAAGTAACATCGAAATTATAATTTTACTGGCTTTTTCCAGCGGCTTCGCCCGCGTGCATGTCGGCAATTATCCCACGGGAACGTACTACCGGGATAGAAAGTATTCATGTCCCAATCCAGGTCATGGTCTACCCGTGTGCCAGATTTCATCCAAATCAAAAGCGTAACAAACAAACTCATTTTCGCATTTATAATAAGAAGTCAAGCAATTTTTTTCAAAAATTATCAAATTGTCTCTGTCATATAATAAGATGTAATGGGTTTTGGAGGTCAGATAGGCAGTCGCTCCATGTAAAATACTGGTAGTCATCTGCATACGGTTAGACTGGAAGCTCCCCAACTGGAAGGACCTCAACAAAGTTGTGAAATGGCTCGGCAGATTGTTTAATGTAATAAGATTTGCAAGTATTGTTTGTTTACAAATAGAGCGGTTACTTTGAACGGCGATGACGTCTTTCATTATGATATTGCGGAAGTTACTGTTTAGCAGTTGGTAAACTTACCGGAAGAATAGCTTTCTGCAAAAAGTTTGCTTATGTTCTCATTGCATAAATTGAAAAGTTTAAAACGGTTGGAACCATAGTTAATTACAGATAGTGCCATTCACGAAGACGCGCCCCACTGCGCGATAACTGTACTGTAAGCTGTACTTTAGTACGGAGCGGAGCGGAGCGGCGCGGAGTGGGACGTGTCTTCGTGGATGACACTATCTCTAATTAACTATGGTTCCAACCGTTTTAAACTTTTCAATTAGCGTATGGTTTAATTTCTTACTTTGACGCATTATTACGTAGTACATTTTAGCCAGTTCGTCTTGTGTCAGGCCGTCGTTCATGCTTTCAAAGATAAAATCTGGACTTTGACAGTATCTAGTGTGATCGGTCTTTAGCGACGATACGTGAGGAGTGTGCGCTCGGGCTTATCGGGCGATCCGGGAAAAAATCCAGATCAGAAACAGTGGAATGTATCATAACATATACATTCCATGTATTCACTGTTTCTGATCTGGTTTTTTTCTGGACCAAGTGATTATTAGGACATTATAAAAAATGCCCGGGCAGTTTGAAATATGCCCAATATGAGAGGGCAGTGTGATAACAACTATTGAAATAATCAAATCGACCGGGCATTGTTTATTATGCAGTCAGTCTATGGGGCAGCACAATTAAAACCAGGTTTTTAGTATTACTAATATTTTTATTTCAAACGTAGAATCAATATTTAAAATCTAATAAAATCTTTCTATTCATAGACACTATGATGACTTTACCATAATTAAATGTTAAACTGTTGTTAAAACTTTGGTTACTATTAAATGAAAATAAACTTTTAAAAAAATCTATATATTTCGCCCTAAGTTGCCTGTCTATTTATTACTTGGTCCATAACATATATATATTATAGTTAGTACCTAGGTAAATTACAGTAAATAGGTAAAGTACTTTTGGATTAGTGGCTTAAATTATCAATGTGAATTTCTTACGATGTGTGTGGGAACTATTGTTTCGTGTTTCGTGGCTTTTCTAGTAGGCACCTGTTTAAAACTCCAGAAGAGTCTTCTAATCTTTAAAAGAAACTGCATCGATTGGCACCATCAAAATGTAAGAATTAATGTTTTTCTAGCTGACTTTATGTACCATTTTACCAAAATGGTATGCAGTAACAAGTACTCAAACAGTTGCGTAGTAGTAGTGCGTAGGCGAGGCATTTTCGCATTATCTCAATTAAATTTGTATCGTTTTGTGTTGTGTTAAAGTTATATTTTGTATTACCATCTTAAAAAGTGCGCGCAGCGTCGCTTCGCGTCACGTCTCGGTGTGAACTGGCCCTAATAGTCATAATTTCATCAACACGTGAAATATAATTTATTTACTAAACCCAAAACCCCTTGCTCTACAAGCGTATCTCTAAACCCCCGAACCATGGCGACTAGCGTGTGTCGATCATAAAATAAATATGGTATCACACCGTACCTCGTTCATTCGTGACGACACGCATCGCTCACGAGCCACGTTAGTATGGCACAAGCTTTATTGTAAGTGCCATTAGGGCTGTTTTACACAGCACGGTTTCTTTACGGTCCGGCGCACTAGCCGACCGTAGAATAAGAGGCCGCTTGTACACGAAAAGAAAAGTCGCCTATAAGCCTATAATGTTCCCACTGCGGGGACACAGGCCTCCTCTCTGTCAAACTGAAACTCAAACTCAAAGCATTTATTTCAAATAAACCAATTACAGGTACTTTTGAATTGTCAAGCGGTCGGTCAGTCAAAAAAATGAAGCTAGTTGCCCATTCCAAAGCGTAGTAGGTTCCTATGGAGAAGAACGGCAAGAAACTCCACGGACACTCTTTTAAATCAAAATTTTGTTACAATATATTGGTTACATCATTCATTTGAAATTAAACATGTGAGAACAATGTAAAATAACGAAAGAAAAAAAGAGACGTGCACGTTAAAAGCGTCCGTAAAGATAAAAAACAATTCAAAAATTAAAATAAATTAAAAATAAGCCGTGGCAGCTTAGAGATGACCAGTCCCTACTGGCGGCGCCCGTTCACGAACATGACGCATGGATCAGCACCATTCAGCTCAACCATTTTGAAGGGAATTTAATGGTCCAACACACACGCCACCACCAGCGAGACATTTGAGTGAGCATGACATACTCTCAGCCGCCAGGGCACATTCAAGTCAATGAAAGACGTACCTTGTAAATGGTAGCTTTAAGGTAGGTAAGTACATAGTGCCTACATATGTGCTATGAAATTATACAATACTAGGAGATTGAATTTATACAATGTCAAGATAGTCTTTACAATCTTTCTGTGAGAGAGCGGGCCGTAATCCACCACGCGGGCCCAGTTGGTAGATGTCACATGTCTTCGAATTTTTGGTTCTAGGACATGCCGGTTTCCTCACGATGTTTTCATTCACCGTTTTTGAGAACAGTGGCGATTTAATAATTTACACAAAGTAAAGCGCCTGTCAGGGTTCGAACCTACGACCTACAACTCGTAAGTCGCGGCCGTTACCACTGGGCCACCTCTGCTCTCCGTTCGTGCCTAGATCCGACAAAATTCTTGTCGTGTACATGATGAATTGGTTATCTGCAGCAGACACGGTGAAATTTCTTAGCGGTAACAAGCGGCCTAATTGTGTGAGCTTGTTAAAGATATGGAAAAACACCAGACGACGCATACGGCAACGGCGCCGTGCCGTATCCATACAACACTGATAACCGTGCCTACACACTGCGAATCAACCGTAGTTTCTTACGGCGAAAACGTGTGCCTTACACAAATTACACGCACAAATACACGCGTGACAAATGTTCACAATGGGCTTTTCCGATGCGGAAATTAAAACCACAGAAGCCGAATACTCCTTTATCCGGGTTTGAGTGATCCAATAAATACTCGGAAAAAGGTTGTCCTATTTTCAATTGAGTACAGTATTAATAAGCTTAGGAATCAACACATATCATAGTCTGTCTGTCTGTCGTCCTGTACGCGATAATCTCAAAAATTACTGCACCGATTTTCATGCTGTGTTCACCAATAGATAGAGTGGTTCTCGAGTAAGGTTTTAGTATATAAAAACCGACGTCCACGCGGGTGACGTCACGGGCATCAGCTAGTTATTAAATAAACTCACTTTTCGTTTCTCTCTGTGTGTCCGCGTTGTTCTACTAAACTACGCAACGGATATTGATGCGTCACCATCATTTAGAGAATTTATTCCGGAAGGTTTATGTGTATACTAGTACTTTGCCCGCGACTTCGTCCGCGTGGATTTCGTACTTCCCTATAAAAACTTCAACAACCCCTCCACCCCCTTTGAAAGATATTTTTTAAAGTTAATATTTACGTTCTTTAGATTTATTTCTCATCTTTACACCTTGAACTTTATTACTCTGTTACGACCTGTTAGGAGCAGATTTCCCCCCCCTTTTCCCCCCCATATAGGTCGAATTTCCAAAAACCTATTCTTACTGATGCCTACGTTCTAATAACTATCTGTGTGCCAAATTTCAGCCCAATCCGTTCAGTGGTTTGAGCTGTGATAGACTACCCCTTTTCACCCCGTAAGGGGTAAGTTTTTGAAAATCCCTGTTACGAATTATTCTTTGTTTTTGGTTTTAACTATAAATGCTGATTTTCGAGTTATTCGTACAGCGCGTTAAAATTCTTCTGTACAAACTTTGACACCCCCAATCCCCGTTTAGGGGGTAGTTTAAAAAAACTAAAAATGGCAAACTTTATTATTTACATAAATAAATAATCGTGCCAATTTTCAAGTCTATGAACTCAAGGAGAAAGATTTTACATAAAACCGAAATCCCCCCTTTTCACCCCCTTAAAGGTTGAATTTCCAAAAACCCGTTCTTAGTGCGCGCCTACGTCATAATAACTATCTGTGTACCCAATTTCAGCCTAATCCATCCAGTGGTTTGAGCTGTGCCTTGATAGATCAGTTAGTCACCCTTGTGTTTTATATATATATAATACATAAGCTTCTGCCCGCAACTTGTTCCCCAACCCACTTCGCCGCATCTCATTGCCTGTCAGCGCTATTACTTAGTTTTCGCTTAAAAATGCTTTTTTTTTTCAAATCCGCCTGTTGTTCCAGAGATTAGCGCCTTCAAACAAAACAAGCCATAAAACGAACTCTTCAGCTTTTTTATTAGTATAGTTATACTAATAATAAACTTGCATGTAATAACGAAATCTCAATGTTTTGTCAAATTGTAAAATCCGTACGAAGCAGAGCACGGGCGGCTCGCTAGTAATGAATAAAGAAACGAGTAGTTTTCAAAAGGTATAAAAGCAATAAAAACAAATAAATCATTACAATAGTTGTTCGGTAACTAAAGAGCCGATTATCAATCCAATTTAATCATGCAAATATGCTTTCTTTAGTCTGACATTGAGACAAAGAGCTGCAAAGTCAACAGAGGGTTACGCAACGTAGCACTCTTGCGTAACGCTACGATGTCGCTACGGGGCTACGCGGCTACGGCGTAGACGTCTACGTAGTATCGGGAGAATGTTTAAGCATCAAGTATTTTCGTATGTTTTATTTTGTTCGTGGGGTAAATAGAAACTCAGTTTAGCATCCGATAACTGAATTAGCCATTTATCGGACGCTGAACTCAGTTTCTGTGCATACAGGGAATCTAGTAGCAGAAACTTATAATAAACATAATTGAAACAGGCCACCAGCCTATTTTGCGTCTGTTGAACGCAAACACCAAAAATATTCCCTCAAATAAGGTTTAATGTGATAAATCGGTAAACAGGAAACTTGCTTCAACGATGAGGGCGCAGGTCGTGCACTGTGTTCTAAGTGCATAATAGTTCAACGGCGTCAAGCAAACCTTTCTTAGAAACTTTAATGGATGTCTAAGTGGAGAAGTACGGAAAGGGAAACTATTCTAAAAATGTTTGAAATAAGAAGCGTATTACACTTCTTATTTAATTCAATCATTTAAAAAATAGTTGCTCTAGAGACGTTCTTATATTTTAAAAGTGTTTTAAGAATAATTAAATTAATTATCCATCAATCTACCTAGCCTTTTCCCAACTATGTTGAGGTCGGCTTCCAGTCTAACCGGATGCAGCTGAATACCAGTATTTTACATGGAGCGACTGCCTATCTGACCTCCACAACCCTGTAGCTGGGTAATACGATACCCCTTGGTTAGAATGGATGTCAGACTTTCGGGCTTCTGACGACTCGTAACGACTGTCAAAGATCCACAAATGACAGCCGGGACCAACGGCTTAACGTGCTTTCCGAGGCACGGAGGAGTCTCCATATGTGAAAATGGTCACCCATCCACGGACCAACCCCGGCAAGCGTAGCTTAACCTGATGGATCGACCCGAGCGGCTGTTATTACTTAGCCACGAGCTCCTCAAACTAAATAAATTAAAATTAAATTAATTATAAAATTAAAAAAAAAAAAAAAGTCCTTGAATGCTTGAAGACAAATGAAACTCTAACTGATGTTGACGGTGATGCAATTTAACCATTTACGATAATACGTACCAATATATTGTAACAAAATTTTGATTTAAAAGAGTGTCCGTGGAGTTTCTTGCCCGTTCTTCTCCATAGGAACCTACTACGCTTTGGAATGGGCAACTAGCTTCATTTTTTTTTTTTTTACTGACCGACCCCTTTACAATTCAAAAGTACCTGTAATTGGTTTATTTGAAATAAATGCTTTGAGTTTGAGTTTTTGAGTTTGAGACGTGTCTTATTTAAAAATCAATTAAGTATTTAGATGTTTAGTAAGATAGATAGGTGGGTAGGTTTATTATATAGGTACCATAATTACCGACGTAATTATAATAATATTTTTTGTATTTTTTTATGTTTTGTGGAAAAAATTATCTACACCTCAGTTAGTAAATTACTGCTTTGGGGAGCTATATTTTTAGAATAATTATGCATAATATCAAGGTTGAAATTCCCATGATTTTTTTCCTACTACATTTATTTACGTTGGTCGTCTGCATAAACTTTTATCATGCTTTCGCTACTCCACTGATATTTCATTCAATATCAAATAAAAATTGTTACACTTTTTGCGCTCTCTAGCTTATATAACTAAATTTTTAACTGTACAAGAAATGTACGTTTTATTATTTTTTCTAGTTCCGCCAAACGATTAAATAAATTGACTGTTGAATGAAATCGCTTTAATCAAGAAAGAAACTAAAATAAGTTTATTTGTCACAGAAACACATGCTTATAAAAAGATAATTAACTCGAACAATCAGAAAAAACACATAACACTCCTTTATTGGCTTCGCTGCAGTCGTGTAAAAAGCTGATATCAGACACTTTACTCAAGTGGTCGTCAACTGGAGAATGTTATTTTTTGTATCATTCCACGTTCACAAGATACCGACAAAATTACGTAGGAATAAACGGTCAAGTACATCACCTCATTTCATTTTCAATCATTCGTGCGACATCGTTCGATCTATATTAACTAATGAATTATTTTTTCACTTTTGATTCATTTTTTAACCGACTTCTTCAAAAAGGAGGAGGTTCTCAATTCGTCTGTATGTTTTTTTTTTTTTTTTGTATCTTCGTTACTCGATTACTCCGCCAATTGTGAATCGATTTTGATGATTCTTTTTTTGTTTGGTAGATCATGCTTTTCAGGTGGTCCCATATAAATTGTATTAACTTTGCTTGCGTAGTTTTTGAGTAAGCTTCAATATTACGTATTTTTCCCACTTAGTTTATCTAGACGATTTCCTTATTTACTCTTTCACTGTTATTTACATAGCAGGTAGTGCTATTCAGATTTGTGTGGGGTAGGTACCACAACTAAAAAGTGAAAAATAAAAACATTTTACAAAAAAAATCAAACCGACTTCCAAGACTTCCTTTTGGAAGTCGGTTTGATTTTTTTTGTAAAAAGTGTTTTTGTTCGGACGTTTTTCTTCAAGTGAAAGATGCCGAATGAAAGATGAAAAAAAGAAAGCCACTGGAAAAACAAAAACTGAACCGTCTAAACATTTGTTAACTTAACTAAGTAGCTATCAAGTGAACATTTTAATTTTGCTCTAATCAAAGCTCCGTCACCCCCAGCTTTACTTGCAAATTGCCAGTACATCCAATAAGTGACCTGATTATTTATGTACATGATGCACCTGTAATCAGGTTTTATCATTACCGTAGTGACCGCCGCGCGCCGGTGACATGATCAGCTATTGACGTCACTTTACGTAAAATATTGCGCTAAAAATATAGGAAAATATTATGGCATACTGCGCTAAAAACCTTCACTAGGTAATTGTGTTAAATTCTAGGAAAATATTACGGTGAATGAATACCGATGGCATCAAGGTGCAGGTGAGGTGCTAGTGGTGTAGTTATTTTTAAAACCGTTATTTAGACCGTAAACCGTAACCGCCAATGAATTGTAAGAATTTGATTTATGAAGCTTAATTATTTTCAGTATAAAAATTTTATAAATATTTTTTGTATTTTTTAAATATAATATATAAGTACATCTATAAATTGGGCACACATTAGCAGAATACCTTTCTTAAATACTTTTGCAAGCCAATGTTGAATTTTTTAAACTGTTGTTAGGTACTTATTCTTTATGAAACCAATATTTAATAAAAATTAAAATATTTAATAAGTACATATAAAAGTAGTAAAACTTCGGTAATTATTTTTTTCTCGTTTTCACGCATCCTTACACCCGGTTTTTGAATTGAGATTTGAAGTTGAGTATTATTTAAACTCTCATTTAACATTACGTAAGGTTCGGAAAAAATCAAAATTTCTTTACAAAATACATAAGAAAATTAGAATTTCGCGGGCTACATTGAAGTAGTCACCTTAAGTAACGCTAAAGTAGAGAGTTTGACAAATTCTCAATTCACAAACCAGGTACTGAGACTCAAAAGACGTAACGTCAAGCGATGTAACGCTCATTAATCACATCGCCCTATACATAGTACTGGATCTTTATAATTATATTATGAATACTAAAAGTTGTCCACTGACATCAAAGTCTATTGACAATTACACACAAGAGGTCCGAACCGAACCGTTGGCAATCCATTAGGTCGAAGCCAGTTCGGTCCAAAGCTGAAAAATTCTCGAGGACTGAATGGGACCAACCTACGTCGATGATTCATGCGTCGCTTGCCATAGGCAACCAGCCATTTTGACGTTAAAAAGTACTCTCTGTTCTTGTATGACAATAGTAACTAGTGATTTTGTATGGTGGAGTCATTTCTATCCAAAAGTCGAGGTTTTAGAGCCCTCGTTGTTATTGAAGTTGACTAAATGATTATTCGAAAAAGTTTAAATCGGTTGGAAGCTTTAAAATAACCATTTTTTTCCGATCGAATATGTTTGTGCATGTCAGATTCAAGACCTTATATTTCTGTGAATTTTTACACCACATTTATTTGTCGTTTGTCATTACCAGAGGGGCTATTCCCGTAAGAACGTTTGCATTCACATCTCATTCGCAATATGTCAAAAATACAATCAATTTACCAACATTTCTGACAAGCTTGACAGATTGCGACTTAAATGTGAACGGTTTTTAGGTACGGGAATTGGGGTTCTATTCTTTCTTATTCATTTACCAAAACAAAAGATACAATCATCTAATGAAATGAAATTGTTTTATTTATTCAGTAAATAGGATATCGGTATCAGTTTTAAACGTATAGTAAAAAAATAAAAAAAATAGCGAAACAAACAGGCAGGCAGGATGTTTAACCTTTCAACTATAAAAATAATTTAACTAACTCTTCATAGAGATCTACGTTTTGGAATGGGCAACTAGCTTCAACTTTCTGACTAACTGACCGACTCTATGACAATTCAAAAGTGCCTGTAAATGGTTTAATTGAAATAAATGCTTTGAGTTTGAGGGTGAAATACACTAGTTAATGCCTGTATTCCCGAAGACTCATAGAAGTGTACCTATAGTACACCCACTATTCTCCAGTTATGTTAAAATTCTAGGGTGAACCTATTGCCAGGCACAAACCAGAATCCGTGCTTCTGCTAAGAAATTCCTGATGGAAAAACTCAATAACATTGCGACCTAGAAGCGTTTGCGTCTACGAGATCAAGGAGACAGTTCCTTTATAAAAATACTACAGAAATAACTATGAAAATCGAAAGGAGACCACGTCAAAGCGAGCGCCACCCCGCCACTTTGTCATTTTAAACCGTGGAATAACAAAGTAGGTAAGCGTGTAGTCATTTGTTGCAGCGCAGTTCGCGGTACTCCTGTGAAGAGCTCGTATTGTTGTAACAACTTTTGATTCTGACATCTGTTGCGAATGGCGCCCTAGCTTAGTGGAGAAGACAAAGGCTATTATTCTGTCACGCCTCCGTTATCATCCTTGATGGGATAGAGTCAAAGGATCCGTAGTGAAAATAACTGATTATTTCATATTCATAAATTCTTTTTTTATTTGCATTCCATAATGTAAATAAGGTATTACAATGGCTTAAAGCTTAGGTACAATTATGGACCCTGTAAGGCAGCAAAAAGTATACAATTAATTCTTTATATTTCGTTGAATAGAGGTTTTGCAATTGATATCTATAGTTATTCCGCAATTTTGCTAAATTGTTTAAAACCGGCATCATAAATATGAGAATTCCTTGTTTAATATTTAATAAACATTGGCAATTAGCATATATAAATACGTTTTGTAAAAATAAAACCGTAATTTGATTGAGTTTTTTATTTCAAATATAGTTAAAAAGTTTTCGTTATTTCACGATCAAGATATACGATGGCCTGTATTCTCTAGATTTTTTCTTTATGTAAATAAATACATTGTTTATTGATCAAGAAGGTATAGATGGTGAGAAAACAAAACTTACACTAGTTAATACAAGTTAAACAAGGTTATGTACAAAATTTTATGGTAGAACATGTTGATTGAAGTACATAGTACATCTGTTGACAATTTACGTTACCCTGTCTCTTAAACTAAGGTATACCTGTATCTTAAGAGACAGCTAGTGGACGGCCATAAAGTTATGTTTTAATATATTATTACCAATTATTTAAGTAAGGACCCTGTCGATCTACCCACAAGTAAACAATTTACAGACAATGGAAGTGGTAAGTAAAATTGAGGAAATTAAAATTAAATAAAGAACTTAATTCTTGTGAGGAGCTCATGGCTAAGTAATAACAGCCGCTCGGGTCGATCCATCAGGTTAAGCTACGCTTGCCGGGGTTGGTCCGTGGATGGGTGACCATTTTCACAAATCGAGACTCCTCCGAGCCTCGCAAAGCACGTTAAGGTGTTGGTCCCGGCTGTCATTTGTGGATCGTTGACAGTCGTTACAAGTCGTCAGAAGCCCGAAAGTCTGACAACCAGTCTAACCAAGGGGTATCGTATTACCCAGTTACTGGGTTGTGGAGGTCGGATAGGCAGTCGCTCCATATAAAATACTGGTATTCAGCTGCATCCGGTTAGACTGGAAGCCGACCCCAACATAGTTGGGAAAAGGCTAGGCAGATTGATTGAATTCTTGTGTGTGTGTATGTGTGTGTGTGTGTATGTGTGTGTGTGTGAGTGTGGATGTGTGTGTGTATGAGTGTGCATGAGCTAACAAGTGTAAAAACATTAAACTTCTAACTTTTATGAAACTGAAGGTAGTGCCATATCAGACGAATTGCATACCGACATAATTACAGGGAATCGTATCTAAAATTCGCAAATACCGTTTGGCGACCAGCCAGGGGTTCGCCAGATGGCCAGCCTGGATATTGGCGCTCCCTGCAGCGATGTAATGTACGTACCATAATACATTTTTATATTAATATAGGGAAAATACATTTTAAAGGAGTTATGGGTACAAAGTTCATATTATAAAATGGGTGACTTGTTTACATAGGTTTCTTCATATTAGAAGACTGAGTGACGATTGCTATCATGTATTGGTAATGTCTGTCTAGTATGGCAATTTTTTCTTCGGCATTACTTATTCCTAACTATCCTAACTCATAATACTAATCCTACCTAATATTATAAATGCGAAAGTGTGTTTGTTTATTTGTTTGTTACGCTTTCACGCTAAAACGGCTGAACGGATTTAGATGAAATTTAGCACATGGGTAGACCATGACCTGGAATAGGACATAGGATACTTTTTATCCTGATATTCTCACGGAATTGAGGCTTACGTGGGTGTAACCGCGGGGCGCAGCTAGGAATATTATAAATGCGAAAGTGAGTTTGTTTGTTACGCTTTCACGCTAAAACGTGGGTGTATTCTATGTGCAAGTCTGCCTAACTCGGGGATTACAGGCGTGATGTTATGTTATGTTTTAGTATAAGCGAGAACGAAAGACGTAGCGTTGGAAGGCCCCCCACAAGGTGGCCCGATGACCTGGTGAAGGCCGCGGGAATCCGCTGGATGCGAGAAGCACAGAACCTGTCGAAGTGGCGGTGCTATTTCCAGCAGTGGACGTCTTTCGGCTGAAATGATGATGATGATGAAATAAGCGATTAGGATAACAAAATGGATAAAATTAGTAATAGAGCATAAATATGAAAATCTATACGGAACGACTACTTTGATTTGTAGTTTTGGTGAGCTATTAATAGGCTTGATTGTTTTCGCTTGTTAATCCATGATAAAGCTGCACATCCATTACGGCGCACATGGTTTACGAGCGAGCGGATCAAGCTGCGTGGTTCTTTTTTATCGTTCCGTTCTCGTAGCCAGCAGTTACGCCGCGTGTAGCTGTAGGCGCGCGTCATAAAACTACGTAGCGCAGTCGTGGCAGTCGTAGGCCACAGTGGCTCTCACAAAATAGGTAGTAGTAAATAAGACGGGCTTCTAGTGTGCGGGCTGGTGTGCGCAACTCAACGGCAAAGCGCATATTTTGCGTGCGGGAATAATAGGTACAGTTCTTCTTCTATAGTACCTATTCCGTAAATCCGAAATCTACGAGGACGAAGTCGCGGGTGAAGTGCTTTATGGCTCGTGCAGACCGGCGCGACTTTAACGTATCAATTTCTGAGAAAACTTCACTGTAGAACAATTACCGGTGTCGCATCGTATAACAAATCGCGCTAGTCTCAACGAGCCTTTAGTAATTAATTAATTAATATTCTACTATACAAATGGAAGCTTAGTTCATGCCATACAGCCTGTAAGCGGCTTCACCGATACATATCAATTTATAATTGAATCAATTTAATAAATAAATTGAATTAATCAATTTAAAATTAATTTATAATTTGTTAGTATTCCATAAGCGTCGATGGATATGTTTTAAATTAATCAAGTTATTTAGATTTAGCGGTCTAACTAATATTGCATTTTGCATTGTAGAGGTAAAATGTTATACCAACATATATACACGTATTCCATCCAGTTTTAAAGGCTTTATACGTATTCCTGACTATTACATGCGTGTCGTAAGCAGCAATGATACTGATTATTCATGTTTTTGTTCTAAATAATGTTGTATAACGCGTTGTAAAAGAGCTTCATTGATTCAGGCGTGAACTTTACGGAAATCCTACTAATATTATAAATGTGAAAGTTTGTGTGTTTGGATGTTTGTTACTCAATCACGCAAAAACGGCTGAATGGATTTGGATGAAATTTGGCAAACAGATAGTTTATAACCTGGATTAACACATAGGATACTTTTTATCCCGATATTCCCACGGGATCGAGACTTACGCGGGTGAAGCCGCGGGGCGCAGCTAGTTCATTATAAAATACAATAGACGTAGATATATTTAGTAACCCATTCCACTTAACTATTCTTCTTAAAAACCCTGTAAGAAATCGACACGTGTTTCACCTCTCAATGAGGCATCCTCATACCATTCCAGAGTTTAAAGAAAAGTAAAAAGCTCTCTGCCTCCAGCGCTCGGCGTGGCAACACGTCGTGTTCGTTCAATCGTCATCCTGAGGATACCTCGTTGAGAGGTGAAACACGTGTTGATTTATTACAGGGTTTTTTATGACTCTTGAGGAATAGTGAAGCGGAATAGATCACTAAATGTATCTACGTCTATTGTATTTTTGGCTAAGAGTTTAATTGTCACTAACGAGACTCAATATAATTTTTATTGTTAACGACTTCTAGAGGCAAATCAACAGTTGAGCGACGGGGTCTGTTTTTTGAAGGGTAATAATCAACTCAACAATTTGCTAACATTTCTACTGAAAACTCATATAAAGCGATTTAATTGTCTGGTCTTTTTCTTTTCGTATGGTATACTGTCTGAACCTGGTGTCAGAGTTTTAAAGCCGCCCCTGGGCCTCTGACTTGGCTTCACATGCCGTTGAGAAATATCTCTCAGGCATGTCGGTTTCCTCACGATGTTTTCCTTCACAGTTTTTGAAGCAAGTGTTAATTATACATTTAATTTTTCATTTATGTATTATAAATTATAATTGTCTGTTGCTATTTTGGTAAGCCAAGGCTGTGATTGGGTTACCGAAATGCAAATACTTATGATTAAAAGTTGTTTAGTTAATTTTTGTGTCACTCAACCTGTCGAAAACCAAATAACAACGTCGCAACAACATAGCAACGTCGAAAATAATATATTGTGATACAAGTGTTCTCTATTGGATATTACAGCCGAGGCGGTATTATTCGCGCGAACCGCAGGTGTCCGCGATAAGGTAGCCGAGAGTGTAATAATCAATGCAAACGCACAATGCAAGTTCAATGTAAAGTATCCCATTGACGTTTAGTTATGGTAAAAAAAAACCCATGGGCAGCTATGGGATTTTTTTACCACAACTAAACGCCACTGGTTTGCTTATGGTTCTTTTTTTTAAAATAAAAACTTGTTTTTGAGCGCTTGTCCTTGGTAAAAAGCTTCACCAAATACAATTTCTATTGGATACAAATTCCATGCTGCCATGATAGTACTTACTAATTCCATACTGCCATGTCATTACTCCGACTAGTAAATATTAATCTGTGGCGCACATTACCGCACTAGTGCGGTAATATAAAGTAAAAAACACGCTTCCATAATACACTGCATTATGAACCTAAAAGCGATAAGAACCACTTAACGAGCAAGTGTGTTGAAAAAATATTTTCATGCAATCAGTTTTACCCCAGAGTATATAGAATATAACAGTGAACCGTACGGAATCCAGTTAGTGCCTCGCCGCATAACTTTTCACAGGCTGTGGAGAAGCTCGCTTCAAAAATTGCAATGTTGACGTCCTCTTAATTTTTATTGGACAGTCAAGCATCAAAAAACAGATCTAAGTAGCGAACTAAGTACATAAAAATACTATAATTAAAATTTACTTACTCCTCACGAGTAAGTTAATTTAATTTTTGTTTTTTTTTTTACTGACAACTTTTGTTTTGAAACAATATTCTTGAAAGTCGGAATAATTATGATTTTTTTCATACATTTTAATAGAGACAACAAGGCAATACATTTTGTATGAAACAGTACTTAGATTTTTTTATACAGCGCGCTGTAGTATGTAGTATAGTTTTATGTATGTAGTGTAGTATAGTTTTCACTATTCATGAGTATTTACTGTCCTATTCCAGGTCATGGTCTACCTCTGTGCAAATCAATGCAATCCTTTCAGCCGTTTGAGCGTGAAAGCATAACAAACAAACAAACTCAATTTCGCATTTTTATATACCTAAGTTGGGATTGTTACACGTAGTATGTATAAAACACTGATATTACCTGTCTGGTAAGACTAGGATCCCAAAATACTCGGGAAAAGGTTCATGCGATAGCATTTCAAGGACAAAGTTTTATGTATTAGTTATCCTGGACCGAGTCGGGAATTTCGTATGGTCTTCTGCTGGTATGAAATAAAAGATCTTTTATTTTCAATCTTTGTGACACTAGAAGCGAGCGTTCTAATTTTTAATCTTTGTCATTTCAGTAGACCTTAATTAATAATGTCAAATCAGTTGCGACGAGTAAAGGACATCGCTTATAACAGCACCGCTCCGACACGGCAAATAACTTGTCATTCAAGTTAGGATTTTAAATCAAATGCGTTAAAGTCTAGTTTACGATGGCTATACAGAATAGTGGACGGCTAGCCGGCCGCTCACTGCTCGCGAGCCGTCGCACGTGAAATAGACTTTAAAGCATTAATGATTTAAAATCCTAAATTAAATGACAAATTATTTGCCGTGTTGGAGCGTTGGTTATAATGAGCGATGTCCTTTAGTCTAAATAATAACAAATTAGAAAGAAAGAAATAAAATAGGTACGTTTATTCACGCAAAAAAAAGAAAATGACAAAATAAGAAAAGGTTGAATTATTTTCGAATCATATGATTTCAGAAAAACTACGGTTTTTAAGTACAGAATGTTATTTTTCTGTTCTGAAAAAATACATCAAGGAATTTCCTCTATCAAAGAGATGCTACATAAAAAGGGTCAAAACATTTTAGTAGATTGTTGCATCGAGCACAAAGAGAGTTATTAATGCACAAGGGTTAACACGAGTGCATTAATTACTCACTTTAGCGAGGTGCGTCATCTAATTTTCTTTCAACTACCAATGTACCTAGCGTGATAAAATATACCTACTCAAGTTAATGAAAACAAAGTTATCCCGCGACTTTTGCGGCAAAAGGTTATTAACAATTTCTCAACTAACGTAACTAGTTCAGTAGTAACTCAGCTCAACTCAGCGTAACTCAGCGTAACTCAGCTCAACTCAGCTCAACTCAGTACAACTCAACTCAACTCAACTTAACTCAGGCAGACAGACAGAGCAGGAGAGACGAGCCTTAGTAATAGGGTCCCGTTTTACCCTTTGGGTATGGAACCCTAAAATCAGTCCATTAATGAATAATAAACAGTGCAACAATGAAATTTCATACAACTTTACTGCACTGTTATGGTTCTAAGCAAAAAATTCGTCCGTTGTGATCGGTTTTGTAGTGATTAATGATAACATTAATATGTAGTTGAAAGAAAAAGATCTTTTCTTCTTTCGAAAATGATACTTCTACCATCGACATTAAAAAACATTACCCTCCTTCTGGGGCAGTCGGATAAAAGGAAGTTCTACATCTCTGGCGTATTAAACCGACTTCTAGAGATAGAGCTATTTTAATCGAGTTGTCGGTTGGGTCGCTCGCTGCGAGAGTGGCTTACGCTCTTCGTGACAAGTGGCCTGCTTACTATATAAACTACTTATTTCATTTACTCAATCTACAATCTACCTAGCCATTTCTCATGTTGGGGTCGGCTTCCAGTCTAACTGTAGCTGAATACCAACATTTTACATGGAACGACTGCCTATCTGACCTCCACAACTGGGTAATACGAAACCCCTTGGATAAGACTGGTTGTCAGAGTTTCGGGCTTCTGACGACCCGTAACGACTGTCAAAGATCCACGAATGACAGCCGGAACCAACGGCTTAACATGCTTTCCGAGGCAAGGAGGAGTCTCGGTATGAAAACTGGTCACCCATCCACGGACCAACCCCGGCAAGTGTAGCTTAACCTGATGGATAGACCCGTGCAGCTGTTATTACTTAGCCACGAGCTCCTCGCTTATTTCATTTACTCTCAACACTTTATTAATAATACAATACAGTCATTATCTTTACTTAATCTGCTTATAATCTATACTAATAAATTATAAAGAGGTAAACTTTGGGAGTTTGTTTTTAGAGTGTACCCCACTCTAAAAACAAACTCCCAAAGTTATATGTAAACACCGGCATATTTGTACACCTCTACAGTACTGCGAGTGTCATAGGATATATTTGATGTTGCGTGCAGAAGCTTATAATTGATAAAATGTAAGGTTCTTTGAATCTCTGAAAATATTGATCTGCATTGCTATTCTGTAACAATCTCACCGTGGAAACTTTGGTGAAGTGATCGTGGAGTGAGCTGTCATTGTCATCGATACCTACTGATGCTAAGGCAGTGACATCACTCCAAGCTCACTTCACCTAAGTTTTCACGGTGATATTTTTACAGAATAGCAGAACTGATCATAAACAAATCCTTTTTTCGCCAGAAAGCTTCACTATTTCCAAGTTACATAGGATAATTTTTGTGCCACAAAATGCAAGACCAGACGGGATTATATATCAAATAAATTATCAAAAAAAACACGACTGTTAAAAAACGAACTACAAAGTAAAAAACAAGTTGTATTTGTTAATCTGTACGGTTACTCATTAACTCGCTGACTAAACAGATAAATAAAATTGTCATTGCAGTCGGGGGACCGTTCAGTGGAACACTTTTTAATCTAAGGGCCGACTCACACCGGAATGGCAGCGGCCGGAAGCGGCTGGAAGCGGCCTCGCGTCGCCGCTGGCAGCCGCGGGCAGAACCACCTCCTCGCGACCTTTTCAATCGATACTAGTATTTTAAATAAGTAGATAAAGTTTAAAATTATTTCATACTGTAAGTGCTCGTCGCGTCGCTGCCATTGTCATGTATTGTGGAATAAAGAAACACACATAGATACATACATGAAGCCTGAAAACATAACAATCCTATTATTTTGGGCAGTCGGGTAAAATAAAAAAATAGCAAGGAATTCTCCTTTTTAGTTTTAGGTGGAAAGTTCCTAAGAGACACGTGTTTTTGTATCACGTTTTTTATATGGTGTCACATCGCCCCCCCCCCCCCCCCCCGCTACACGTGGGCTCGCGACTTGAAGCCACTCATCAAGCTAAAGTTGTATAAACAATGTCGTTTTCACAAGTTTTCCTTTAGGCGGGCCTGGTTTGTTCCGCCTTGGTGGTTAAATAATATTTTTAAAGTTCGGAACGGGACCTGTATATGATTACTTTTTGTCCGTCTGTTACAGAACAATTTTTTTATGATTATTTTGTTCGTTTTTTTTTGTTACACATGTTCTAGATATGACGACTATAATTATGTTTATTTTCTGTAAATGGTTGTTTTTTTTTTTCAACAATAAAATCTTAGTCAGCTTAGACTTATTTTACTTGTTCAAGTGCTTCGAAACTACAAAAAAACAATGATAATACAAGTAAAGTTAAACGGTTAATATCTTTTTGTTCAACAACAGGAACTCTGATACAGAATTCGTGAAACGCACGCGCCCCCCTTTTATCGAACGGCGACGCGTTGAGAATATTAATACCGTCGCTTCTCGGGCAGAGAGGCGAAACTGAACTTTTGTCCCTGTGTTCCATAAAGTTCTCATTCGATTATTAGTTGAATGTTTTTTACCCATTCCAATCTATGAATCCAATCTATAATTCCAATGTATAGTCAGTTCAACAATAGTATTCGAGGTATGTTTTTAATACTTTATAGTTAAAAAATCTATGCATTTTATTTTGTTTTATTATTATCTTATCTTATCCGCTAGCCGCTAGCTATTTTCACTAATTCGCAAAGCATTAGTATTAATATTAATCTGCAAATGAAAAAAAGACTTTCGCAATTAAATTATTTTACAACTAGCTTTTGCCCACGGCTTCGCTCGCGTGGATGTCGGTCATCAGCCCACGGGAACATATTACTGAGATAAAAAGTATCGTATGTCCGAACCTAGGTCTATAATAATGTCAAGTTAGTGTGAAAGTGTAACAAACAGACAAACAAACTCACTTTCGCATTTGTTATAAGTATTACTTAGGTTTTATTAGGACTTTATTACAACTTATGTTCTATCTTACACAGTCAACTGAAACCGACAATTTAAAACAGAAAGACAATTAAATACATTATTTTTCCGCTTTTATAATCTCCTCAGCATACTCTGCAATATCGATTTTATTAACGGCTGTTCGAAACGAAGGGAACATAAATTGCAATATCTGTCAACTAGTGTTGTGCCCGTGCTACTTTATAAAAACTCGAGTAAATCGTTCCGAATATTGCTCGCTGATTGGATCACCTCTTGTCATTCGATATGACGTATTGACAGAACGTGAAATTAAAACTGCACGTTTGTGAACTACCAATAAGTCCTGCCTACTTGTTTGACAGTTATCTGTTTGTTGTTTCGTTGGGAAAATCTTATGGGTTCGCGTCACCAACATGCTGATGTTAACAGTATAATTAACTGTAGATAAGAGTATGACGTGTTGCGCGCAAGCAATGATTATTAATGTTGAAAATTAAGTTCATTGAAAATTATGTTATTTTGACTAATAAATAAACTTTAATATAAATAATAAATAATTTTTGGTCATAGTGCCGATAGATGAAAAGAAAACCAGCAGAAATAAATATCTTTGAAAATTATTAATTTACAAAAAACAAAAAAAAAAAAATTGTTTTTATTTTAATTTTATTAGAGCAATGTTATATTACTATGTGTGTATGTTAATAAAATTTGTATTGTGTTTACTAGGTAATCTAAAGTCCAATCTAATATGAAGGTAGCGTGGACTATATTCCTTGCTTAACTTCTTGATTTCGAAATTACATACAACTACCAACTTTGGTGAAACTTTGAACATAATCTCTAAATATTATAAAACAAAGTCGCTTTTCGTGATTGTCTTTATAGCCGCGTTGTTCTTCTAAAATACGCAACGAATTTTGATGCGGTTTTCACCATCATTTAGAGAATTTATTCCGAAAGGTTTATGTGTATAATACATTAATATTAAACTGAGGACACATAAGAAAACCAGATGTTTTGTCAAGTCGTAAAAACCGTGAGAAGCAGGGGCGGGTCGCTAGTTCATGATAAGTTCGTAAACAATGTGACCTCGTAAAAATATTTGTTGTAAACGTGTCTCGGTGTTCCCGCAAATTACCTGTACCTCATCCAAAATCCAAAATTACTTCGACATCATTTCAACGCCAAGCGGTTTAAAGACTTAATACCTTATTACCACTTCGTGGTAATGATCGCTTGTGAACACCTTTCCGCGTCGAACATTTATTGAATAGTTGATTGGCTGCGTTAATTATTCTAATTATAAAATCTACCATCATACAAAACTGAGCTTTAATTAGTAAGCAATACATTATAAATTCAAGGGTCAGCGACCAGAAAATTCATTTGGTGACTTGCTTCAATAGATAAGCGTTTTGAATTTAGGTACCTATATTTTTTTTTTCTGTATCTTGCTGCATTGACATCATATCAACCTCTTTTTCTGAAATGAAAATATTAAGAGCTTTTAAAAAAAAAATTACGAAAACTGTTCATTTAAAGATTCACACTGACTTTTTCCTATTATAATTTGATAAATACTCAACATTCTTAAAATATAATAATTATCATATAAGCGTAAATTATATTAGCTATTCTATTTATTAATAATTCCTCATTCTACGGTTAGCGAATTGTTTTAGAAACTGTAAAAAACTCAATCATCTGTAATGTACTAACATTCTTGCAAATAGATTTCGTTTCAAACAATATTTTCTTATTGCAGCTTATACTCGCATTTCATAATGATAGTTAAACCTTTTTCATGGATGCAACCAATTGTATAAATTGAGCAGTGAACCGTAGCAAACAATTGAATCAGTTTTGCAAATCCGTTAGACAATAATGGATACCTACGTTGTTAGTTAAAATAATCGTGAATATCGCATTTGCATCCGTCAAGTAGTTTAGAACTACAAAACGAACAAACGAGATTTTTTTCCTTACTTATTTGAGTAATGTAATCTAAACCCATGTCATATAATAACTTGGTAATTACAAGCTAATAATAAACTTTACAAGATAATAAGAGGTCTCAGGAGGTCAAAAAACATCCTCTCGATCCGAAATAAGATCTATTCCCAGTAACAATTACGTCGAACGATGTATTTTGAACCTGAAAGGTTTATTTACGGTTTTACGGGTGTGAGGGTCAGGGTCAAAGGGCTATTTAGGGTTCACCCTCAAACAAGGTCAGACGAAACGCTGACAGCTGAGCGGACAGTTGAAGCTTCGGTAACGAAACACTTGCTTTATTTCCGATATAATAATAATGGTCACATATTCCATAGAACGTTATTTTTATGTTCTGGTGGTATTAGGTTCTTCGCAGATCTACGCCATGGGATGTGTTTGATCCTTTCCCGGATCAAAAATAAATTTGTCTAGCTGAACCGACAAACGTTGTCCACCCCAATTCCTTTAGAAAAAGCTTTTCCAATTTGAAAACCAAAGACACCGACTTCCGAAATTAAAATTATTTTTCACTTTTTTTTGGAAGTCGGTTGTTTTTTTTTGTTAGATAGGTCTAGGCTAGGAGTTTGAACATACGATTAGTGACTGTAAATGTAGCTAAAATTCAGAGGGAGTTTAAAAAATCTAGTAGCTGCACCAAGGTTTCGGTTGCTTTATGGCTACAAAATGATCCATATTGGCAATGTGGTAGCTTTGACATCACCACGAAATGTTCTCTGTTTGATTTCAGTTATTCGATTATAATATCGCTCAGTTGTGTTTGCAGCGAGTCTGAAAACACATCTGTATTTACGCAGATATAGTTTCCTGGCAAAACAGTACCTACACAACTTTAGATAAAAAACTAGGCGACTCTGAAAACTTGGCGCGCTTAGGTATTATAAAATTATACATATTATTATGAAGGTAATGTGCCTATTGCATTGTATAAATACCTAATTACCGTTATTCCCTCACTAACCCGTAGTTAGCGCCACACAAATAAGCAGTTAGTCCATTACACATGACCTGATTTGTAATGAATTTAAAATGTGACACACACTAGCCGACACAAACTTAAACAGGTTTTAATTACTTTTAAACACGAACGCTGGTTTAATCAAAAGGTTCCGATTTTACGCTCTACCTGCAAAGACCGTGTAGGTACTAATAGTAGTGAGGCTAATAAAAATAAAGAGAGAAAATGCGTTTACTTGCGGTAAAACACGACGCAAAAAAACACAAAAAAATACAAGTTGGGGACAAATATGATTCACATCCACGCAAATTGGCCATCTGCGACCCTTTATCAGACAGAGCCACAGCGCTTTTCTTTTTTGCAGAGATAGCCTAGTGTTGTCACCGCCAGACTGCCAAGTCATAGGTTTCCAGTTCGAACCCACTCTGACTTTTCAGATTCATGAGCGTATTGTATAATTATCACTTGCTTCAAAAACGGTGAAGGAAAACATCGTGAGGATACATGCCAGAGAGATCTTCTCGACAGCATGTGAAGCCAAGTCAGAGGCTTCTCTCTGACTTGGCTTCACATGCTGTAGAACTCTGTCACCACACGAAAAGAAGTAGAAGCGCTTTTCAGCGACTTTCAGCCGGCGTTGACGTGATGTCGTCAAACGGTGCAGCATAAAAGTGTTAAAAGGTTAATTCTAATACCATTTAAATAGTGAACGTTTTTCCTTCTGACGATAATGTTTTTGATAAGAAAATGTCATAATAGAAAACAGATAGCAGATATTTCGACCAGCTGCAGCTAGGTTTTCCGTGGAATAAATGAATTTAAATACAAGTATTATAGGCGAATAAACTTTAGTAAAGTCAGAAATTGTTATTAATGTATCTGAGTTAATTATACAAAAATATAACAGATATCGAAAACTAAAGTCTCTCATAAATATGAGTAACTTTTAATTACACATTTAAATACAACACACACTCACTCATCAAGCCTGTAATTATCATCGGTAACAGAAAACAAACCATAACTTAGAAGTTTAGACCACACACACACACACTACACAATCACACACCTCCAGTCACGAACACAACGTTTTCGGAAAATATTTTATTATTACTCATAATTTTTTGAAGCAACACACCCACAGATTTAATGGCCGGGTATAATGTAGGATGGAAATAATGTAAATATTTTCGCATGCGATTGTAGTGACCTTGCTCTGATGGGTCTGTGTCACGAGACGGGTTCTGATCGATATGAAGTTATGGGAGCAAGATACACCTGAAGGCTTACCGTCCTACTTTTTTTTTCCATCCTTAAGAATGCGGCGACCGATGAATTTTCCATACAAACGTATTACCTAAATCATTTGCAATTTGAGTATATTTCCATCATATTATGTTGATATTCGGATTTTAGACAGTATTTATCTAGGTTCCTACTTTATAATGAAGTTCTATAATGAAGTTTAAGCGAATTCAATTTCGCACATTTTTTGCTGTAAAAATATGTGTAATTGAATTCGCTTAAACTTCATTATAGAAAAAAAACAATAATTATGTAAACATGTCACTTACGCTGGTAAGTGACATGTTTTCATATTGATTTTTTCTGTATTATAAACAACAATATTTGTAATATTGTTTCAGCAGAAACATAGCTTATTATCAAGCTTATATTATCATCAAGTTACAAATTATTGAAAAAAAATGATAAAACCTTAAGTTTTCATTCATCATTTTAGGTATTACGGAACATATCCAAATTTATCACAAATTTTCAATAACTAGTAGTGCTATCGCGTCAAGTAAATGTCATGTCAATGCCAATGTATGCGTAGTCGTACAGTTTACGGTAGCTGTTTGTATCGCTCCGACAGGTCCACTAGCGCAACATTTGTAGCACTCGATTTGTAGTTGCGACCGATGCTCTGCCCGCCCCTTAATACCACCGTGTTGGTGTTGAAGCATGATGTTCCTAATGAAAGAGTTTCTGATAATGATAGATAATTATTTATTTTTGTAAGTAGGTTTATACCTCCAAACACTTGTACACGTCAATCTTCCCTCACTCATAGTCCGATAGGACAGCAATCCGACACGACCTGAGAGAGATCGGCTCACCTGCACCTGCACCCCTGTGAGCTTAGGTGAAGTGATCTGCAATAGTGTCAAATAGCATCAGGGGATTTGGAATAACAGTATTGCTATTCTGTAACCATATCACCGTGTAAACTTAGGTGAAGTAAGCGTGGAGTGAGCTGTCATTGTCATCGATACCAGTACAGTTCACTTCACCTAAGTTTTCACGGTGAGATGGTTACAGAATAGCAATACTGAATTCCCTACTGTTGACAGCTCACTTCACCTAAGTTTTCAAGGTGAGATTTTTACAGAATCAACCCGCTGTTCACTTTAAGCTCACTTCACCTCAGCATTCACATAATTATTTATACCACTTGACAAACTCTATTCCAGGAGGCAAAGTTCTAGAGCTAAAACGAAGTTGCTCCTACAAGGTATATTCTTAGGTTTATTTTAATCACAACACAACGATTGCGACTGCAAACTTATTACAATATAAGTTGTGTCCTAATTGACGTGTCAAAATCGTGGAGCGTAGAACTTTGTTTTACGGAACAAAGCCTTTTATAGACCAATTAGCTTCTGTCTGCTTGAAATGTAGGTCCCCGACCCACCGCATCGCATCGCATCGCCCGCCCGCGCTATTACTTCATTCTTTCTGATTTTTTTCATTTTGCTCCGCTCCTAAGGTTTGTAGCGTGATGTTAATTAGCCTATAAACTTACTCAAAAGTTGGGATAACAAATGCTAAAATCATCTGCCTAGCCTTTTCCCAACTATGTTGGGGTCGGCTTCCAGTCTAACCGGATGCAGCTGAATACCAGTATTTTAAATGGAGCGACTGCCTATCTGACCTCCACAACTCAGTAACTGGGTAATACGATACCCCTTGGTTAGACTGGTTGTCAGACTTTCGGGCTTCTGACGACTCGGAACGACAGTCAAAGATCCACAAATGACAGCCGGGACCAATGGATTCACGTGCTTTCCGAGGCACGGAGGAGTCTCGATATGTGAAAATGGTCACCCATCCACGGACCAACCCCGGCAAGCGTAGCTTAACCTGATGGATCGACCCGTGCGGCTGTTATTACTTAGCCACGAGCTTCTCGTAACAAATGCTAAAATATTTTTTTCAAAATCTTCTAGCTAGCATAACTAGGTAGAAGAATTTGATGTGTATGGATATGGAGATAAAGTTTAAGTTAGTTTGATGAAGAAAGTCAAGTCACAAAAAATGGCCCAAATACAAAAAAATATGTGCTCGTGTATAAACACTATGACAGTATCTAATTACAGCAGAAACTTTTGATTAGGTTCCCGCAGAGAAGTTATATTTATTATTGCGTTCCTTTTACTTAATGCGAACAAAACTAAATGTCTTAAGTTCTCATTACCTAATTTTCGCCGAGTAGGACTAAATTTAAAACTTGATGGCAAGAAATTAGATGCCATTACGGAAACTGTATTTCTAGGAATTACTCTAGATTCGAAATTGCAATGGGGCGCCCACATTAGAGCTCTCTCAGGCAGATTAAGAGCAGCTGCATTTGCAGTAAGAAAAATAAGGCAGTTGACTGATATAGCCACAGCTAGGTTAGTATACTTTGCTTATTTCCACAGTATTATGTTTTATGGCGTTCTGCTGTGGGGATCGGCAGCTGACGTAGATTCAATTTTCATTTTGCAAAAGAAGGCAATTCGCGCCATCTATAAAATGGGTCCTCGTGAGTCCCTTAGAAATAAATTCAAAGAAGTTGATATACTAACTCTGCCTTCTCTTTATATCTTAGAAAGTATTGTGTATGTTCGCAAAAACTTAGGACTTTTCAAAATAAGAAGCGATTTCCATAATATAAATACAATTTAGATTAACTAAAACTCGTAAGGCTTTCTTATAAACAGTATCCGCTTTTACTTTGCCAAAGTTGGTTACAGAACTTAGAGATGGTAAGTTCAAAACCCTCATCAAACGTGTCCTTATCAAAAAAGCATACTATAACATTAAAGACTACGTTGAAGACAGGGAAGTTTGGCAATAATTCCTTCTGCACATATGGCTTCCCTGGTACATCATTAACGGCATAATTATGTAAGAGTCTATTAACTGCTCCCAAATTACCATGTTTATTTTTTACATTCATCCCTGACAGACATAATCATAATATTATAAAATTTGACATTATATACCTACAATTTTATTTTATTTCAACTCTTTATTAGTGGCTTTTGTGGACATGATAATTAATCAGATTAGTTACAGTTGTAATGGCAATCATGTCATTTGGTATAAATAGGTTTTTATTTTTAGTATCTTATTTATCTTTTATATAGATTCTTTTCTACCTTGTAAATGTGAGAACGTTGTAGGCTTAGCCTAACCTACCTGAAACTTTTTGAAAGGCCTACACTGTCCAGAAAATAATATTTTCAGGAAATTATTATTTTCTTTTAAAAGAGTAACCGTGGAGTTTCGTGCCGGCTCTTCTCCATAGGAACCGTGCACCTAGCTTCTGACGTTTCATAAGTGCCCATACAGGCTTATGTGAAATAAAATATTTTCTTTTGATTTGATTTGATTTAAATATCAAGATTAATTACATTTTTCTTATTTTGTAAGATGAACGTTGCGTACGTTCTTAAAATAATAAATATAAGAAAATATTCGTGATAATTATTATACTGACATTTTGATTGTTGAATTTTCAATCGATGGTGGCGTGTGTGTTGGATCATTTAGCTCCCTTCAAAATGGTTGAGCTGAATGGTGCTGATCCATGCGTCATGTTCGTGAACGGGCGCCGTCAGTTGTGACTGGTCATCTCTTAGCTGCCATGGCTTATTTTAATTTTTGAATTGTTCTTATTTTATAATTGCGAACGCTTTTAACGTGCTTTCTACATTGTTCTCACATGTATAATTTCAACATGAATGATGTAACCATTATATTATAACAATATTTTGATTTAAAAGAGTGTCCATGGAGTTTCTTGCCCGTTCTTCTCCATAGGTACCTACTACGCTTTGGAATGGGCAACTAGCTTCATATTTCTGACTGACTGACTCCTTGACAATTCAAAAGTGCTTAGTAAATGATTAAATTGAAATAAATGCTTTGAGTTTGAGTTTGAGTTTGAATAATATTGACAGCATTTTTTTAAATTTTTGGGTGTGTTTTTCTTGCGCAGTGTTGACGTGACATCACGTTTTTCACGGGAATAATGTCAGAAGGAATTATTATTGTACTTACACAGGGTTCAAATTCAAATCGCACACTTATCTCGGCAATAATCGTAGTCAAAAACTTTTCAAAAATGTGGATACTTTAATTGATTGTATTTTTGACAGATTGAGACTGAGATTGGAATACGAACGTTCTAAAGTACCTAAGCGTTGTTGGGGGAGCCTGTTGGCCGAGTGAGTGCATTTGCCGCTTGATGTGCGTGTATTACGTTACAAATTGAACTTACAAGCTGTTACAATCCTTGTCTTGATAAAAAAGCACCAGGTTTATTCCATCTGCAATTCTGCAGCGATACATAGATCAGACCGCATAGTAAATCAGGGAAGGCGTTTCAGGAATCTTAATAGATATTGGTATTCCTGAATGCCGTAGGCACGGAATCCCTCTGGGAGGGCGAAGGTGTTATAATCGAATTCTATCTCGACTTCCCCAACTGTTTGGCAGATATGGACAGGCCAACTAGTTTTGTAAGATAATAAGTGACAGATATAGAGGTAATAGTAACTGTAGTCTATTAAAAGTTTGATTTAAAGGTTTTATAATTAATATTATTTTCATGGTCGTAGAAGTAAAGTTGGTTATATGGTAAAGTTCTGGTAGGTACCTAATAACGGATATGAACATGAAAGTACCAATTCGGCTTATATAGATAAGACAAGTATGAATATGGATCTTTGTAGAAGTTTTATAGAAGTTTTGACTAGTATGGTATGAATATGGATCTGTTTAGTTTTATTATTCGAATTAACTTACTTATATTTTTACGTTAGCATAAGCATAATCAGCCTATAACGTTCCCACTGCTGGGACACAGGCCTCCTCTCTGTGAGAGGGAGCGGGCCGTAACCCACCACGCAGGCCCAGTGCGGGTTGGTAGATGTCACAAGTCTTCGAATTTTTGGTTCTAGGACATGCCGGTTTCCTCACGATGTTTTCCTTCACCGTTTTGAGAGCAGTGGCGATGAAATAATTTACACAAAGTAAAGCGCCTGTCGGGGATCGAACCTACGACCTACAACTCGTAAGTCGTGGCCGTTACCACTGGGCCACCACTGCTCCTTTTACGTTATGAGCAGTCAAGTTCAAAGCCAGTTCAATAAGTGGAATGCGAAAATGTATTTGCTGGACTTATATTTGTAGTCGGAGTTTTAAATAGCGATCTATTAGCATTTCTGTGTTAGGACTTACATGTGACGGGGACGAGACGTTAACGACTTTGGTATTTATCGAAAACAACTGCCCTAGAGTATAATTAACTGCATGTCGACGTCAGATCACTTTAATTTTCAAGTTCGTTCGATCGTTCATGAAAATAGAAAATTAATAGATGTAGCTAGATTTAAACAATTAATTTCCCTAGACGTGTTTGTACTCAGGTAGCCCAGGTCAGGGTGGAGGCCCAGTAGAAGCGGCCGTGTTTATTGCACTTTCAAGTCCGTTTCACTTTCTAAGATATAATTATAAAAACACTTTGTTCATGTGTAATATAAATATATATATGATTGTCATTATTATTTCGACACTTTTTACACTGTCTCAAGCTAGTATGTTTTTTTTATAGTTATCTGGGCAACATTCTCCACAAGCCTGAGGATGGATGGCGCCGCCGAGGCCTGGGCTCGAAGAGGTGGCGAGACGATCTAGAAGCGTACCGCAAGGGTTGGAGCGAGGGGGCCCTGGAAAAGGATGCTTGGAAAGATTTTGGGCCTCTACACAGCAGTCGGAAAGAGTAGGCCAACATAATTTTTTTTAAATCTATTTTTATAATGATTTTATAATCAAATGTTATTATAATACATATTACACATTATTTGTACGCCGTTAAGGTAAAATATGGTTGCGATTCTTTTTGCAATGTAGTTAACATCTTGCAGGCTTTGTTTATGCATACTTACTTGTTTCGGACCAATAAATGTTCTATTATATTCTATGAAATACATAATTAGTCCATGTAGACGAGCTTTTTGCCCATCATCGGTACGAAAACCGCTATTAAGTGCTTCCATGCATTTAGCGAGAGCGCTCAGCCACTGTTATAGTATCATATGGACATACACTACCTACTTACAACTTTTTTCTTAATTTGCTTCGGCAAACTTCGTGTTTCGTCAGTCATCGGTTTTCTATCAGTTGCCCTTTAAACTTGGTGCAGACCGGACGCTCTCAATCGACTTGGAAGTATATAAAGTTGTTAATACTCTTTTAACATAATGTAATTTATTTTTTAAATGGGAGGAAATAGTTTAAGAAATATAGTTTTACAGCTCTAGCTCGTTCACACGGAAATCAAAAGAAAATAACAATAAAGAGTTCTGAATTAAGATTATTTATACACGATAAATCTAATGGACATGGAATTTAGCGTATTCGGAAATGCGATGATTCCCGAGAGACATTAAGAAATAAAGTAATAAAAACTAAAACCCAACTACGACTAAAAAGGTATAAACAATAGACCACAGACAGACAAAAATCCGGAGTCAGACGTGTTAGGGCATAAATAAACAGATGTGTGTGACGTGTGACTCCGGATTTTTTTAATTTGTCTGTTTGTGGGCTCTTGTGTCCTCTAGAGGGCGCCATTTTTAATTTAATGTGACGTCACATAGCCTATAACCAGCGGACGATCAAGACGCCAACGATACCTTATTTTTCAAATTGTGATGAGTAGTTTACAAGATATGAGGGAACAGATGAACATACATACATACATACATACAAACATACATACCGGTCAAAATCATAACCCTCCTTTTTTCTTCGCCGTAGTCGGTTAAATAGGTAGTTGTAGTGTACGTTAATATCCAATTTTCAACATAGGTACTCCTTTTATTGATACCTTATAGGTAACCTACCTACAATTGGTTAATAATTCGTATTGTAGGTCCGTAAAGAATTAAATATTTAGCACCATAGTACAAAATTATAACTAATAATATACAGCCAACAAGCCTTCATGGAACAATAATTAGGAATAACATAACTTTACCTGTCAACAAACACACCGTAATCAGCAAACATGACGTCATCACTAAAGTCAACATGTTTGAATCTAAATTTACATTTCGAACTAACGGCACATTAGCCCACCATTGGCCCGACAAATGGCAAGTCAAGTGGACAGTGGCACACGACGACCGAAGATCTTTGAATTTAGAACTTGTTCGAACAGCTGACTTGGCAAGATATTGAACCATTCTATATTTGACTTTTTAAACTTAGAGTTTTTTGTTTTTTTAAATAAATGATTGTAAAATATAACATCAAGCCTGTATTTCCCCGAAGTGTTAGGCAGAGTTAGTCATGTTTAAGTTCCATGTAATACGGGGCGAATCTATTGCGATCAACCGGGTATAAATCCAGACTCCAAGTTGCTACTGTGAAATTCCTGATGAAAAAAACTAATAACACTTTGCTCAACCTGGGAATCGAACCGAGGACCTCGTAGTTAGCACTTGCGAGCACTAGACCAGCGAGCTAGTCATAATAAAGTATGTGAACGCTACACAAAAACATAATCCTATTACTACTGATTTCAATGGTAAATTATGTTGAATTTGGTTTGAAACCAAAACACAAACCTTTTGTTATTATAATGATTAAATTCTACGTTATTTGCTTTGGAATACATTTTTTTATAAAAATCCTTTATTCTGGCCTTTTATTCTGGACTGTAAATATGGGTTTACCTACTATGGGTACATCTCTGCGTAACTCTTCGACGAAACAAGCCATGATGTTATATTTCGTTATTCTGGATAAAAAACACAAAACCTATTTTTTTGTTTTCACTATATATAAATATTTGTTTATTTACTGCTAATTATTGGCATACAAGACTTTTTTTTTTAAATTAAACTTAAATTTGTAAGTATTATATTTAGCCTGTTGGTCCCTCAATAACGATGCGGTCGTTGTCGATGATCGAATATGTAGTGCGATATTATAAGTTGATCCGGTCTAAGTTCCACACAGTCACCGGATGGATATGTGCCCAAACTCGACACTCGGGACTGTTCGAGAGTATTCGGAAAAATTAAAACATAACAATCATAGTAGATTATGGAATCAGACGTTACTTAAAGTAGTAAAATTACAATATTTTCGTCTATGAAAATATAAAGCTTGTAAGTAAGCTTGTGTGTATATTCTGTAAATAGGATTTCGGAATCACTTTCACATGTTTATTTTTATTTTTATTGGTTAGATTGAGTTGACATTTCTTATCTGACTACATAGTCAGATATACCACTTTTTACCTGACATTAACATAATTATGGTCAGGCCATATGAGGACAATGTATGTTAGAGTCTGAACTGTTCTTTTGAGGACAGAACCACAAAGATTTGAGTGAACCTGTCCAGTCGGTGCAAGCATTTGTCAGTGATCGTGGAACTCAAATCAGAACTTAATGAGCTCAACGACTCTAAATCTACCGACCAAATGCCTTAAAAAAGATAAAAAAGGCAATAAATTAAACCGAACACGTAACTATAAAAAACAATTCTTTTTTGTCTACTATGAATAATTAAGAATTAGAAATAATAATGGACAACCACGTACCTGAATCGATTGCACATTTCAAAAATCACTCTCGAACTATATTTTTTTCTATTCATTTTTTTTTCTTCTATTACTCGACTGCACAAGTCGACACTGCACCTAACTATATATTTAAAACGCCCAAATTCCAAAAAACTGAACAGACTCAATAATATCCTTCTTAATCTCTGAAGCGTAAGCATTCGACTGTCAGTGGAAACGTAAATTATTTAAAATGCCTAACAAAGACTCTTACAATGTTTTTAAACTATTCTTTGGTTAGACATGCGAATTGAAAACCGCGACCAAATGTATGTGAAGCCTCTGACGTCACACCAGTGTCGACATGAACAAGACTGATTTTAACAAAAGCCCAAATTCTTTTAACATTTAAATGTTTTTGGGCCTACGGTTATGAGATCATGTACGTCAGGGAAAAAACACAGTACAGATTTTAAACGTGTACGTACGTGTACGTACATTATGCTAAGCACCATAAGATTTTCTCACAGTTCCTACCATATAATTACCCCGTTTACGTCAATGTAAACATTTTTAATGTAAAATGACAGTACAAAAAGGAGGCATGCGTCCGCCATGTGGGAAAATATTTATTAAAAAAATAAAACGTTATCGCTTCTTGACCATATATCGCTGATATTTTTTTCTACTTCTGAGGCCCTAGACAAAGTGACATTCTATCAGCGATAACGATGATAGAAAAGGCAAAAATGTATGGGACTGACATAAGCGATCGAAAACATTATTTAAATCCTGTTGAAAGTCGCAGTAGAAATACGAAACGCTTTCGAAGCGATTGTCGCTTGTCTAGGCCCTCTGATTCTTTATCATTATACAGGAGTAAACATTCAGATACAATATTATTTATTGATGCCTAGCTAATGCCCGAGCATGCGTTTTTCTTTTGTTAGGAACTTTCTCTGGCGCGCACACAACAACTTACCAATAATTTATCACAATCGGTCGAGCCATTTTTGCGTTTTCGCGACACTAACGCACGGCAATTAATTTTTATATTTATACATGACGACTAAGTATTATTTTTCAGGAGCATTTATAATTAAACATTTGTGATCAAAAATTAAAAACTTTATTATCTTAGAAAAATCAATCTCTAAGTTATGAGCCTATACTACCTCGGCTCAAATTATATATTTCGCGAATTATATATCTCGCTCGCACCATACTACTCGCGGCCTGAGTGAGAGCGAGACAAAGAGGGGTGCTGGCGGCTCCAATCCTCGAAAAGTTTAGGTAATTGCTTTTTACGGTGAAAATAATGGTAATTAAAAAAAAAAAATATGACCTGCTTTATAGTTAGGTAGTTCAGTAATTATGCAAAGTTTCATAATCTAATTTGAAGTATTTTTGGAATACTACAAATGTTTATTATTTTAATTCAGTTTGGTTTTTTTTTTTCTATATGGATATGTAATCGTATTTTCGTCAAACATATTAGTACTTAGCATCAATCCTCAACTTTAACATAATATATTTATTTCAAAATTAATGCTGCAAACGGAGGATCATGCTAAGCAATTTGAGGTCGTATAGGCTCTTAAGCATACCTTTGATTCTCCGCAGTTTCAGCCAAACTGAGACTCCAGGGGTCTCAGGTAGACTGGCAGTGATGATCATTCTTTTACTTACTGTAGTTCACTCCTGAAATAAAACAGAAAATATAGTATTCAGAATCGAAGCATAACTTACCTAGGTGTGTTTGAAAATGGTGTGTCAACTAGGGCTTTAACACACTGACGATTTGCGAGCGTTTTTTCAGCGAGAAATGTGTGACATTTAGTGGCAATCGTGAGAGGCTGCCGCGCGCGGCGTTCCGCGCTGTGTTTGAATGACCGCGCGCAAACGCTTCTATCCACCTGCCGCGCACAAATATGGGTCCTGAAATGCCGCCTGTTGCAGCCGCGTTCTTGCCACGTAATGTTTGGACAGACCTCGTGTGCGTAGCGAGCACGCCACGTGTGCGCAACGTGTTCGCCAGTTTTCCATAATGAGAGCTATTGATTTGAGTGTACAAGTGAGAGCAAGACAAGCGAGTGTACAATATTGAGGAAACGTGAAAAACACGCCACGTTCTCAAATCGCTTCGCAGGAAACACGCTGGCATATCGTCAATGTGATAAGATAACGCTCTTATAAAATTGATGTCTAAAGCTAAAATTATTAATAAGCCGTATGGTAACGTGAAAAAAGGGCGCGTCGTGAGATGATTTCAAGCATTTTACCACACGGTGTAATGGCAAGCTATTCACCTTCTATTAGTAAAACAAAGATAATTACCATCGGCATCTGTCTAATCTTTTTCTGGTGGCTCGTGGCTAAACAATAATAGCCGCATGGGTCGATCGAAGGCTACGCTTGCCGCGGTCGGTTTGTAGATGGGTGACCATCCATTACATATCGAGACCCCTCTGTGGCTCAGAAAGCACGTTAAGCCGTTGGCCCCGGCTGTCATTCGTAGACAAACCAGTCGTCTTACCAAGGAGTATCGTGTAAAATATTTGTATTCAGCTGCATCCGGTTAAATTTGAAGCTCACCCCAACATAGTTGGGAAAAGGCTTGGCAGATTGATGAACCTTTATGTAACCTTTTTGAGTAAAGGCTCCCACAAACAGGCGCGACGCGTGAAGTTGTCTCAGAAATTGTTTTGTTAAAAGTCGCGTCGCGCGACAGGTCGTGCCAGTATGTAAGAGCCTTTACACGATACGCTTTGGTAAGACCCGTAACGACTTTTAAATATCTACAAATGACAGTCGGATCCCATCCACGGATTGACCTCGGCCAGCGAAGCCTTCGATCGACCCGAGCGGCTCTTACTAAGGAAATTGCCATATTAGTTACATTTAAAATTTAAATTGTAAGTAAATGTGCAGAACTGAGCCGTATTATTTTAAACTAGCTCGTGACCTGGAATTGCTCGAATTGAATACTGAAACTATGAACAGTAATAACACTACTTTGATCAGAGCAGGAAGTGGCAACTTTACTAGGCAAGCCCCGCGGCTAAGCTCGCGCTGAAGTTTGAAATAGAACTATCTTAATTACGTAAAGGCTAATTTATTTAGGCGGAAATTATTGTCTTCTAAACCTGTTGTAACTTGTTGTGAACATGTCTGCTCTGATTTGAAGCACTATATTTCAATAAATAGAAACAGTACGTCGAACTACAACTACTAAATAGTGTTCTAAATCCCCCAAACGAATCCATTATATAAATAATACTAAACATTAGCAAACTAAATCACTAAAACATCACTTGTACACACGAACCGGCAATAATAACAATTGTTGACGAATATTTCCTTTAATTATAACAGTCCAAGGTCATCGCGGTTCACCGCCCAAGGTCAAGTGATCGCTATCAAAGTGGCGTTCGCCTCGCCTACTGTTATGGGAGGTAGTTATTTCTGTATTACCACGAATTATGGGCGGTGTTACGTGAAAATAACTGGGTTGAACGGATCTGGGTGATTGTATTTTAATTTTGCGGCTTCAAGGTACAAGTCCGATGAAATTGGAAGAAAATTCGATGTAATGATTATGGGGAAATCTTTGATGTTTGCTCGTAAATCAAACTTATTTTTTTTGGGATTCGTAGGCCGTCACTTCTTTTTATTCTGCGAATCAATGCCGCGATGGTTTATTGGTCCAGTATTGCTATTCTGTTACCATCTCACCCTAAAAACTTAGGTGAACATCCATTATACAACGTGTAACGTTAAATGCGCAAAACCTCAGACACCCCAACTGATTTTTAATACAATTGACCTATACCAGAGAGAAAATATATGCTGTTTTAGCTTTGGAAGATTCGTATTGAAATAAAGCAACAGTTTAGTATAGGTGGCCACGTTCCTAGCACTAATTAGGATGACGCTGAAATCTGTAAAGTTACGAATAAAGAAAACTCCAAATCATTGATTCAGCACTTCCCATTTCAGCAAGACATTTCTGTATTCTAGCTACGTTTGAAAAGTTGGTACAGATCCAAAATATAACCTCTATTAGCATAATATCGACTAGAAGTGACAGACAACGACTAGATTCTTAGCTAAATGTATCCGGCCCGATGTAGACAGACTTTTCCAAAGTCTATTTAAAGTGGTTCATTTTATCCGCAGTTGTAGCTCGCGAAATTCTTTCCTTACGTTTTTTTGCTATTTGTAGGTCAGTGTCAAGTTGTATCTTGATATAAATATTATTCGCGACTACAACAAATATGTTTTTACAAAATTAAAATCATTAGAACCATCTACACAACTATCAGAGTTAGAATTGGCCTCTAATGTCATAATTTCATGAAATAATCATTCTGAACTATTTTCAGTTGTTGTGTGTTCAACTATTATGATTCTGTAATACATATTTTTGTTACGGTCGTGAATCTTAATTTGACCAAGATAAGTACTACAGATAGGCAAACGGTAAAAACCAACAAAAAAATATTGCCGTCTGACTTGGTGCTTTCCCTTAAAGTCAAAAAGCTTATAAAAACAGGCTGGCGTTGCGACGCCCGTTGATGATAGGAAAGTGGTTCCGGCCACCCAAAGGCAACTACTCTTTACCAAGGGATTTGCGATTACCTTGTCAAGCTCTCAGCCAAAGTTAACACTTCACGAGAGCCATTTTATTGACTCAAAAAACTGGCAGTCATTATCTTGGTAAAGATATTCTGTGTCGACCCGCCCCCGCTTAGCACGGGTGCACTGTACTGAAGTGGCGACATGTCGAAACATTGAGATTGCTGTGTGAATAAGAATAATAAATGTGCTCTTATATTCATGTTTTATACATATAAAGGCTCGTGCAGACTAGCGCGAATAATCGCGCGACGGCGGTAATTGTTCTACCGTGAATTTTTTTCAGTAGCCTGCACTCTGCCTAGCCTTTTCCCAACTATGTTGGGGTCGGCTTCCAGTCTAACCAGATGCAGCTGAATACTAGTATTTTACATGGAGCGTCTGCCTATCTGACCTCCACAACCCGTAACTGGGTAATACAATACCCCTTGGTTAGACTGGTTGTCAGACTTTCGGGCTTCTGACGACTCGTAACGACTGTCAAAGATCCACAAATGACAGCCGGGACCAACAGCTTAACGTGCTTTCCGAGGCACGGAGGAGTCTCGATATGTGAAAATGGTCACCCATCCACGGACCAACCCCGGCAAGCGTAGCTTAACCTGATGGATCGACCCGACCGGCTGTTATTACTTAGCCACGAGCTCCTCAGCAGCCTGCACGAACCTTAAACCTTCCGGAATAAACACTCTAAATCATTGTGAAAACGACATCAAAATCCTTTGTATAGTTGAAACACGTGTCGTTTTCTTATGACTCTTGAAGAATAGTCAAGCGGAATAATAGGTTACTAAATATATCTACGTCTAGTGTATTTTATAATGGATTTCCGCAAAGTCATGCCTGAATCAATTAACTATGTATAGATAAACAGACAAAAATACAGATACGTGAGATATTCTTCACAGCTCGTTTGGCGCAATCCCTGAAAGATTGGCTTTACCACTACAGCAGGCGTAGCATGACGGTTTCTATCTACGAAGAATAGACATAGCTTTTTCTATACAAACTGACATTTCGTTTCTTCATTTTTGACATCGCACCGTAGAAATCTTTCTACAATCTGTCATTTTTTCTTTAATTTTTAACGATCTTTGTCTAGGTCTTTTTACATGTAGACTATTTCGGAAGAAAGTTTTCTACTGAAATTGTCAAAATCACACTGACAATTGACATTTGTCTATGGTAGTGAAGACAATTTGATTTTGGAATCGCCAGTAGAACACTTTCTATTCGACGGCCACAAAGTATAAACGGTTATCTACAAAATCATGATTTTACAAGGGAGCGTTTTGAATGCAAAATTGTGATAATTAATAGAAGGACAAAGCTATCTTCTCCTATTTTACATCATTTTGTTAATAATAAGTAGTTAAGTATCAAGAAAATAGTTAAGGCCAATATTACTGTGAAATTGTTTGAACCAAAATACGGTACTTCGACACTTTGAGTATTTTTTTTGTAGTTGAGTAAAAATTGAGAATCAAACAGAAAAAAAAATCCTATGACAAAACAAAGAATTCTGAGTCAAATTATGTAAAAGAGTGAATTTCGTAAAAAGTGCAGTTGAGCCTTTCTACTTTGCTGCTGTCGTACTGTCTACATGAAACGTCATTTTTGTCTACTCTTCCGTCGACAAAACGGTGCTCATGCTACGCCTGCAGGATGCATGTTTCATTCCTAGTTGGGACTCTTATTTATAATGGCCACAGTGTGTTCCAGGTCTGAATGTTTTTGGAAACAAGATGCAAGGCATTTTCTTATCTCAATCAGTTACTGAGGACCTGAGAGGAATAGTACAGTCAGGGAAATTAATTGTTAAGCAAATTGACTACCAACTTAAATTGTCCGTAAGTTCAAATCACAGCTGTAATGTTGACAGTTGTATGCAATGGCTAACACGCAGAAAATTCGTAGGATGTTAATTTGCTTAATTATGACTATGATAGTTTAGAGTACTTAAATGGTCCGTGTATTCAAATGATAATTGACATTTGATAGCTGTATGAAATGGTCACGGTAAATTGACGAAGGGTGGGTGTTAATTTGCTTAACAATAAATTACCCTGACTGTACATGGGCCACGATAGCCATCAAAAGCAACACGTAAATAAATCACAAACAAGTAAAAACTTTCTGACTTCGAAAGGCAAGTCTGTTTACGACAATTTATTCATCCATAATGCTATTTTCCGGTTATTTAAAGTTCCTTTTTCCTCTTATTATAACCGGATAAAAGAGCTTTCCGGTTATGAACTTAAGTAACCTCTTCTTTTGGGTATAACAACAATGTGAATGTTCGAGGATCTGTGTGTGCCCAAAAGCTGCCAGCCTTTTGGGCACTTTTCCTGTTGTCGGCGATGCGGACAAATTTTTGATGCCCTATGATTATTTCCTACATATTGATTATATTTTCAAATAGTAGATAGCATACCCCTTTGAAAAATATTCGCGTGATGATTAAATATTAATTTTACGAACTAAAGTTTCAAAATTAACTCTACGTGCATTCATTGTACACAGCTTTTCATTTCAACTGGGAGCCATTAGCTACTTTCCCTCTCACTGACACGCTATGCACTCATTGAGCACAGTGCGACGGGTCTACCGCCCCTATAATTACCTTTCAATACAACACCGTCCTTCGTTGGAAGGTAGCTATCAGTTTCCTAGTACTCGAATACACGCCTTGACCCGATGACCGTTGTTATAGAGTAATGCACTAGTATTTCCGATGATAGAATATCTAGGAATAGGAGGGGGTGACACGACGCGGCGGCGTTAGTGAAGTGAAACCGCCGTTTTCATAATGTAGGAAATGCTTTTCGCGACGCGGGAAGCGGAAAGGCCGTTTTCTTAATGTGGTAAATATTTTTTCTTAATCAATTTGTAAATATTATATTTCTATAGACCTACAAGGGCACTTAACTATGCACCTTCAGAACTCAGGTACACAGTTCTAAATTGTTTGTATCCTACTCTTAAAATAATTGAGCTTTCAGTAATGTTTGGTTATTTTTTTTAAAGATAATTAATTTGAATAAGTTCTTCTGTTACTGAGTAAAAACCAATAAGTTTGTTTATGTCTGTATGTATGTATGTCTGTTCAGACCTTAGACCAAATAAAAAAACAAGATAGAGCGCTGTGAACAATACAGTGAAGCATGCCAAAACTACACCACCGCTCTGTGCATACACGCTCAAACGCACAGATTTACAAGCATTTACAATCAAACTAGACCAAAATATGTGCACACATGTTTACGAAACCGGGCTCACGTCACTGTTGACAGTGCTCTGTCTTAGTTTTTTATTTCATCTGAGGTTCAGACCTGCCAAGTTATATCGACCCTATTGTACTATTAGTTCTAATGTATCGCCCGCCACACTAAAGAAACTCATTCATGGGAATATTGACACTGTGTTCTAAAATAAGCGATTGCAACGCGAATATTGATAAAAATAACATTACATTCCAGAGATTCAGCACTTTAAGAAATAAAGAAAATGTGGTATTGAAAACAGAACAGTTTATAAAAATATACTGGAGTTATATGTGAAGTTGGTAATTTACTTTTAATTCTAGAACCGTATCTTTTGATTAAATTAATTAATACTATTAATTATTTATATATTTTATATTATTATTGACTTTGAAAGAATCTATACTCCATTTGAAATAAGATTAGACGTATAGATAAGCGTTTTTTACATTCCGTTCCACCGATTTTGAATTCTATTGCGTTGGTGGCATGACATATGGCAGCCACAGTAGATAGTTGGTATTGTGTAACTTTTTTTGCTTTTAATGCTATCCTATGGTATGCCTACGGTATAGAAGTCAAAATCGGTTGAACGGACTGTAAAAGTGTTTGTTTTAATGTCTAATCTTATTTCAAATGGGGTATAGTAAAGTAGCCTTTAATGACCATTTGGCAAGCAACATCATTCGTGTTGTTAGCAACTCTAATCAGAATATTATGATTATGGTACTGATTTATTATAATAACTAGCTGCGCCCCGCGATTTCACCCGCGTAAGTCTCGATCCCGGGTCGAAAAATAAATAACGACCGATTCTCAGACCTACCAAATATACATAGTACCTATACATAAAAATCAGTCAAGCCGTTTCGGAGGATTATGGCAACTAACACTGTGATACGGGAATTTTATATATTAGAAGAAGAAGATTATATGCTTCCTTCATAGTTCCTTTTATTTTTCAACCAGATCACAGACCGCTAGAAGTTTAAATAAAGCCTTTCTATGTGTATTTATTACATACGAGTAGTTCAATGAGACTGCCAAGTACTAGATTCGCAAAAGGCAAACACATTTATGCTTTGTTAAAAATAACCGATAATATTCGACTATGTTGAAAAAAACACTGTCTGGCCATCTGTATGTTCACCACATTGCATCCTAGACTGCATAAGTGCATATCTCTCCAGATATATATCTATGTATATACGTACATACCTATATTCTCAGACTGTGCAAACGCAGGATAGGTAAATTCCTGGATATTTGGAAGTGAAGCCAGAATGACGCGGTGCATAATACATCGCTCCCCTGATGCACTGCGGTACCACTCTTGACATTGTGTGCTGTAATGGCTAACCAGTTATGAACACCTATCACAAAATGTTTTAGTATAACAATAGTAATACCGTTTGAACGTATTTTGAGCTTATTAAGTAGCCAAAGCAGGGCCAAACATAAATTGACAAATGGAAATTGTTTATAAGACATCGTTACGATGATAAATCTGAAGTATGTCTGTCTGTCTGTATGTCAGTCTGTTTATCTTGCAAATTCCTAAATAAAAACACGATGGAGAATAATCCTGCCTGAAAATAACGGAATTCAACGAATCTAAGATCTGGGGGCCTACCACCACCGCCAACAGCAGTATTATTTTAATATTACTTCGTGGGGGAAAGAGTTAGAGCTATACGTCATATAGAGCTTCATCTCTTTCCTAAACTGAAGTAATATTAAAATAATACTGCTGTAAGCGGTGGTGGTAGGTCCCCTGGTACAAGAAAGCTATCCAGAAAAAAAACAATTTTCGGCCTTACTGCCCCATCTCAATAATCCATCCTGTATAATAGGGTCAAAGTCAGAGTCAAAGTCATCATTATTCCAGTTCAAAGAAAGAATGAGAAGATGTATCGCCATCCCGTTTAGTGTTAAAAAATAACATTTTCACAATAAACGGACACCTCTGCTGCAATCAGCAAACAGACCGTACTTGTGAACACGGAAAGATACCACTTACCTTCTATCTTAACATCCTTTCTAGATCGCACAATGAACACATAATGGTGGAACATCTGCCAAGAACTTACACAATACAACTACGTATACATATAAAATACTAGCTGCGCCCCGCGGTTTCACCCGCGTAAGTCTCGAGGGAATATCGGGATAAAAAGTATCCTATGAGTTAATGTTAACTATATGTTTGCCAAATTTCATCCAAATCCATTCAGTAGTTTTTACGTGAAAGAGTAACAAACATCCATCCATCCATCCATCCATACTTACAAACTTTCGCGTTTATAATATTACTAGCTGCTCCCCGCGGTTTCACCCGCGTAAGTCTCGATCCCGTAAGAATATCGGGATATAAAGTATCCTATTCCCTATTCCAGGTCATGGTCTACGCGGGAGATATTAGAGTGCACAAGTGTGCACCACAACAAATGAGTGTACGACAAACAATGATTACAAACTATACCCCATTTGAAATAAGATTAGACATTAAAACAAACCCTTTTACAGTCCATTGAACCGATTTTGACTTCTATATCGTGGGAATAAGGATAGCATTAAAAGTAAAAAAAGTTACACAATACCAACTATCTACTGCGGCTGCCATTTGTCATGCCACCAACGCAATAGAATTCAAAATCGGTTGAACGGAATGTAAAAAAGGCTTATCTATACGTCTAATCTTATTTCAAATGGAGTATAGGTACTAGGTAAACATAAAAGTACATACCTTTTTAACGGATATCAAAAAAGGAGGATGTTCTCAATTCGGATGGTTTTTTTCTTTTGTATGAAATTTTATTATCTTTTGCTTGTGTACTTTTAGAGTTAGTCTCACTAAAACGTATTTTCTAGTATTTATGGATGATGTTTTAATGAATTCCCGTCACTGTTATTTACATAGCAGGTATTCGAATTTGTGTGGGGTAGATACCACAACTAAAAAGTGAAAAATAAAAACTATTTTACAAAAAAAAAAAGTGAAAAATGACTTTAGTTCGGAAGTCGGTGGCCAGAAACGAAAGACACTGACTTCCGAAATAGAAGTCGATTAAATCGGTCAGTAAAGTTTTTTAGATAATTATGTGAGTGAGCAAAAACGACAACACATCAATGTCATACATTTGCGAATCAAGTCAAATCAAAACATTTTATTTCACATAAACCTACATGGGCACTTATGAGACGTCAGAAGCTAGGTGCACGGTTCCAATTGGTCGTTTCCTATGGAGAAGAGCCGGCAAGAAACTCCACGGTTACTCTTTTAAAAATAATTGGCTGTTACAATATTTTCGAATTACAGTGTTATTAGGTGAGAGGACAGTGTAGGCCTTTCAAAAGGTACCAGGTAAGTACTTAACAAAATAGAAAATGTTCAACAAAACTACTACAGTCCACTAAGTCTACATCGTTCTCGCATTCACAAGATGAAAAAGAGTCTATACACGAGATAAGTAAGATAATAAAAATAAAGACCGACGAAAGAATCACAGTCATATCACGGCGTGGTTGACAACTATTTTTTCAGTATGATATAGTGCAAAATAATAAATGTCCATGCTTTGAAAGCGACGATAATGTCGTATCTGATAATAATAATATAGACAGATGTAGACATCATACATCATAATTGTCCTGATAACGTCATAATCTTGCCCATTTGATTAGCCGCCTTTACACGACACGCGCATTCACGCGAGAAAGGCCTTTCACACAGGAAAGAACGCGCGTGTAAAGATAGAAAACGGGAACGAGAAAGCACGCGCGCGCCGCCCGCTAGCGCTTTCATGCGTTCAAGTCTGTGCACTTCGAACATAATTAAAGGCACATAAAAATGGATAAAAACAATCACACACGATTGCGCGTGCAAGCTTTCCCGCGTTCAATCGTGCACACTCCGATCGCGAGTGAGAGCGCGTGTCGTGTAAAGGCGGCTATTTGTGCTCATCGCTTTCTTTTTCTTTTTAAAAACTCAATCAATCTGCCTAGCCTTTTCAACTATGTTAGTTTCGGCTTCCAATGTAACCGAATGTAGCTAAATACCAGTATTTTACATGGAGCGACTGCCTATCTGACCTCCACAACCCAGTATGTGGGGGATACCCCTTGGTAAGACTGGTTGTCAGACTTTCGGGCTTCTGAGGACCCGTAACGACTGTCAAAGATCCACGAAAGACAGCCGGGACCAACGGCTTAACGTGCTTTCCGAGGCATGGAGGAGTCTCGCTATGTAAAGATAGTCACCCATCCACGGACCAACCCCAGCAAGCGTAGCTTAACCTGATAGATCGACCCGTGCGGCTATTATTACTTAGCCATGAGACAAAAATGACTTTACTAAAATTTAAAAACAGAAAGGAAAGTTCAAAGGAAGTTCGTTTAAACAACTATCAGTTATAATAACATAAGTCTAAGGAGAGCAAAATTAAAACGTTTCGCAAGATCACGATCAAACCTTTATCAAACCGAGACATGTTTATTTATGGTTTTGTTACCTACAAAGGCTTTAATACTTTAATAGGGAAAGGCTGCTGACTCAACATTACTGAATCCATATACTAAAACTAGCAATCCAGCGAAAGTCTGTCTGTCTGTCTGTCGGACTGTAGGTCTGTCTGTCTGTCTGTGTGTTATCTTTTCACGCCAACAGATGAATGGCTAAACAGATTTCGATAAAACTTGTCACATAGTTAAGGACTTAAGTAGTAGTTTTATTCCAGTAGTATGTTCCGAAGGGATAATTTCCAACCTCAACGCAGGCGAAACCGTGGTCAAAGGATCGTATAACAAATAAATATTCGCTATCTTGGTCTAGTGGTCGCTAGCACGACTGCTGGGTGTAGGGTCCTGGGTTTCATCACCTCTGGCAAAGGATTTTTGGGATTTTCCGACAGGAATTTCTCAGTAACAGTCTGTGGGACTTCAGCATAACTGTGTCATAAATTAAAACGTTTGTGCCATAGATTTTTACACTCTATGATTACTTAAACTCACACACTGACTTATTAGTATTACTTGTAAAAATTTTAGAAATACTGTGTTAACGTTTAGTTTTACAATGTTTGTAAATATGTGAGCACCATGTATCTATCAATTTATTTATTTGTTATTGCTCCATTTTTAATTCTTTTTATATATTGTGGTACAGTAATTTATTCACATCGTCTTCACATATAATATGTAATTGATGTATACAAAATATTGTAAAACATTTTTAAAAGAGTAACGGTGGAGTTTCTTTCCCATTCTTCTCCATACGAAAACTATCTTTTGGAAGAGGCAACTAGAATCAGTTCTATTTCTTTGTTTTTGACGTTCAAAAGTGCCTTATAAGTGCCTATTTGAAATAATTTGACTTTGACATGACACAATTGAATTAACTGAAAATCTCACAAAAGCTATGCATCATTATGAGCAACTGTTACCATGGGAACAACCCTGGATTCTCGAAAAGCAAAATCTGTTAGTGCCTGTAGGTTTTCAGTTATTTCAATAACACTTGTTAAATGCTCCTGGCTGCCTTTGCCAACTACAGGTATGACTTTTAGTTATAAAATTCATATAATGTTAGTTGCACTGAAACGGACCTTTCAGCATATTTCAAACTTCCCTTTCACATGCTTTTCAATATGCATCATGCATTGTGTGTCCAGTGATCCAAACTGTACGAACTACAAAGTTAGTTTTGTAGTAGGTATGTAAGTTTAAAGGAAAAGTTTATTAATACGTGTTTCGTATTTAACGTGGTAAAGGAGAATTTGAAAATAATAAATGTAAAGCCAGGAAAAAATATTGTTTAGCTAATTGACTCCCTGACAACTTAAATTGTCTATTTAAGTTTAGCTATAAAACGGAAAATTTACGTAGAGTGTCAATTTGATGAACAATTTCTGTGAGCAGGACATAGGCAACTATCACACCTGGCCATTTGTATTATAAAATTATGAAATACAAAATACACGCAGACAAAGTTCCGCGCAACACCTTATTTATTCGAGTGGAAATTCCAGTAATGGATACCTACTATTGGCTGTACTCCACAGTAGCTCTTAAACGGGTGATAGACGTGCGAGCAAGTCCGCGTACTTATGGCTCGGCGAGCGTACTCGCCCGTGTGTGATGTTAAATACGCGGAGTAAGTTCGTCGGCGATCTAACAGGTTTGAAATTTTGCTCGTAGCCTGCCTTGGCTCGTCGTCTGTCACCGCCGCGAGCCACGAGCCACGAGCCACGAGCCGCGAGCCACGAGCCACGAGCCGCGAGCCACGAGCCGCGAGCCGCGAGCCACGAGCCGCGTTGACAATGAAATTTTGAGCAAGCTTCACGTCTGTCACCGCCGCGAGCCACGAGCCACGAGCCACGAGCCGCGAGCCGCGAGCCACGAGCCACGAGCCGCGAGCCACGAGCCGCGAGCCGCGAGCCACGAGCCGCGTTGACAATGAAATTTTGAGCAAGCTTCACGTGTGTCACCGACGGCGAGCCGAGTATCGTCGCAAACTTAAAAACCGCGTACCTTAAGTACGCACATTTGTCACCGACGACGAGCCGAGTAGGGTTGCGAACTTAAGACAACGTACAGTAGGTACGCATGTCTATCACTCACTTAGTGACTTAAACCACACACTTGCTACGGTCTTATACCTAGGGTTCAACGCACAGAAAGAACGCAAAGAGACGCACTGGAAAAATCCACAGATCTTTTCCCGGGGAAGCACCAACGTTGTATCAAACCTTTGGTACTTCCCCGGGAAAAAAATACCTTTTCCCTAACACATTCTAGATTACACCACAAACAGGGCCCAACACAGCTAGGAAAACACTTTGAATAATTATTTCCATACTACTTTCTACCTATAATTAGAATTTTCTCATTAATCGTTAAGGAAACTAGTGCATATTATGCACTATAAAAGCTCTGGCCCAGTTCATTTGATTCCATCTTGTTATTTTATTCAAAAAGGGCCGCGCCAGTCTCTTCGAACGTTCGTTAAATGGCTTGATTTAAATACGGTTTAGCCTAGAATATTTTTATTTAAAATCTGTTACGTTTGGTATTACATGTATTTTTGTACAAGGTAATTACTAGATTTTATGAAAAGAAATGCATAGTCCTAATAATAATAACACCTTTTTTTGTCTCGTGCCGGCAAAGGCCCCTTCTCATACGAGGAAGGTACGAGCAGTAATCACCACGGTTGCTCCAGATGGGTTGGCGATTTCAGACTGTATAATAATACCAGGTTTCCTAACGTTGTTTTCCATCACCAATCAATCTGCCTAGCCTTTTCCCAACTATATTGGGGTCGGCTTCCAGTGTAACCGGATGCAGCTGAATACCAGTATTTTACAGGGAGCGACTGCCTATCTGACCTCCACAACCCAGTAACTGGGTAATATGATACCTCTTGGTAACAACCCAGTAACTGGGTAATATGATACCTCTTGGCAAGACTGGTTCTCAGATTTTCGGGCTTCTGACGCCCCGTAACTACTGTCAAAGATCCACGAATGACTGCCAGGACCAACGGCTTAACGTGCTTTCCGAGTCACGGAGGAGTCTCGGTATGTAAAGATGGTCACCCATCCACGGTCCAACCCCGGCAACCTGATGTATCGACCCGTGCGGCTGTTATTACTTAGCCACGAGCTCCTCCTCGAGTTGTTTTATATCAGTAATGCCGATAATAGATGAAATGCCAATTTAGAAGAACTTATAAACATGTTTTTATCAAATAAATTGAATGCTCTTCGTATAATATCCGAACGCAGTTGTTCCTCGGACCAGTTATTGAATCGGTAGCAGTGTTCGGATACGCGCATACCTACATTAGATTGTATTGCAGTGCGAAAGGAATGGTAGGTATAATTTCTTTGTGATTTTAGTTTAAATATTATTACATTATTTCTATGCTTTTTATTTAAGAAGACGGAACACTTATCACTGTAAAAGGGGCGACCTTGTACAATGTGGTAGGCGGGGAGGTTTTTAATTACGCCTATTGATCATCTATATCATCATATCACTTGGGAAAAGTCCACATACCCCCCTCAAGCACCCCCACAATGACCGGTCTTACGCTGCACGCATCGAGTGGAATTTCGCAACACGTCCTCGGTTCATAATCCGTGAGAATTTTCTTTTTACCCGACTACGGCGAAGAAAAAAGGAGGGTTATGATTTTGACCGGTATGTATGTATGTATGTATGTATGTTCATCTGTTCCCTCATATCTTGTAAACGACTCATCACAATTTGAAAAATGAGGTATCGTTGGAAGCGTCTTGATCGTCCGCTGGTTATAGGCTATGTGACGTCACATTAAAAATGGCGCCCTCTAGAGGACATAAAGTGAGGAAATAAATAAAAAAAAATATCGTACCATGTTGGGTATCAAATGAAAGGGCTTAATGAGCACATTTCAAAAATATATATATTATAACCCCAAAAGAATTTAAAAAAAAATTAAGTAATAAAAACTAAAACCCAACTACGACTAAAAAGGTATAAACAAGAGACCACAGACAGACAAATTAAAAATCCGGAGTCACACGTAATCTGTTTGATTTATGCCCTAACGTGTGACTCCGGATTTTTAATTTGTCTGGTGTGGTCTCTTGTTTATACCTTTTTAGCCGTAGTTGGGTTTTAGTTTTAATTACTAAAATTCTTTTTGACCTAAGTTATAAAAGTATTTGAAATAAAAAAGATTTGTCATGTTGAAATAATATTTTTGCTTTTTTTCAATTTGATAAAATGCAATGAACTTTTAAACTCTTTTACGTTCAGCTTTTAGTTTACGTTTTGATGTCAGAATCTCAAAAGGTGTCACAATTCTGGAAACCTCAAAGATGTATTATTTAAACTATGGTCAATGTGATAAACAATTCATTTACCAGACTAGTTAGTAAATATTCAACAGTGTAGTTTTTATATATTTCATCCTCCCTAAATTTAGGCCTAGAAAATTTAGTTTGTTAGTGAGTAAATGAATAATTCCCAAGTGAAGCCAGTCCCTATTATTTCTCACCTTTGCCTTGAAACTTCTTTTCTACTTAATTATGCAGGAGCTAGACGTAAAACGTGTTTTACAATTTTATTTCAAAGTCGAGAAACAGTATAAGTTTCCCGACTTCGTAACAAGGAGGTTCTGCGGTTCACTGTGGGTAACCTCCGTACGTATTTCCCGAGCATTTGTGCTGTACATTGGAGCTTGTTTTTACTTTACTGTCCGTTTTTCTTTGTAAGAGAAAGAATGAAAAATACGGTCTAATGCTCCGTTCTTAAGGTTTTAAATCGAATCGGGAAAACATAATAACATCATGTCTCTATTTCTCGAAGTCGTAGTCAGAAGTGTTAAGAGTAAACCATTCACATTTTGTTAGTTATAAGTTCCATGTGATAAAATTTATCAGAATCTGGGCTGGTTATGAGAATTTCCTAGTACAAACTTCACTGCCTGAACTGGAGATTGAACCAAGTTCTTCACGCTCAGTAATAGCACTTGCAACCACCAGACCATCTATCAGGCAATCAGGAAATATAAAATTGTTAGTAAGTATAACATTGTTACCTACTAATTAAAATGCCTAAGGCTGTAAACTGACTCACTACTGCCTACACACTATCGGACTATGAAAACAATAAACAAAACAGTCTCACAGTTAAAGTTATCACAACTTGTGGAGCTCGTGCGAGCTACGCTAACCGGGGTTAGTCTGAGGATGGGTGACCATCTTTACATACCGAGAATCCTCCGTGTCTCGGACACGTTAAGCTGTTGGTCCCGGCAGTCATTCGTGGATCTTTGACAGTCGTTAAGCTTGGTTAGAAGCCCGAAAGTCTGACAAACAGTCCATAGATTTCGAGGGTGCTAAAGTCGATAGTGAGGTCAAAATGTAAATCCAAGATGGTTGCTGCGAAAATTTTCAAATTTTTCATCATGGGTATCGTTTTCATAGTTTGCGAGGGTGCTAAAGTCGATAATTCGGTCAAAATGTAAATCCAAAATGGCAGCTGCGAGTTTTACATTTGTTTTAAATCATACGTGAGAAGGAATTTCATTCCTGACAGGCGTCCCTGACCACACACACTGTTTTTTATATCAAAAGCAAACTGTTATTGTTTCCAGTTAAGTCCGTGAAAATTTAATTATCCGTATATTCAAATCAGACCTGTCATTTTGACAGTTGCATTAAATGGCTACCTATAACATGGGAACTTAAATAATAACAGCGTAATAACTAATTTTCCTGACCGTATTTTACAGTATTCGTACAAGGCACTTACTTATGTTACCGCTTCCTATTGCTAAGGAAATAAAGCGTCTAGACTGAACATCAAAAGGGCCTGAAAACCAAAGGGCCGTATGTAGGACAAGCACCAGAACATGTTTGTTTAAGTATGAAAGGGCTCAAATGACGAGCTCCTGTATTCCGCCTTTTATATTTTAAAAGGCAGACTTGAAGGCCGATGTTCTGAGATAGAATTAAATACAGAGGAAATAGTCGACTTAATTCGATTGATGTAAACGTGGAAAAAAGGGTTTGAATTAGAAATGTATGGGAACAGACTAGCATTAGCTTTAAATCGAGAAAAGCCCAAAAATATGGTAATCATTTTCAGCCTATAATGTTCCCACTACTGGGACACAGGCCTCCTCTCTGGAAGTACCGCCAACAGGCACAGTAATCCGCCACGCGGGCCCTGTGCGGGTTGGTGGAAGTCACATGATATCTTCGATTTTTACGGTTCTAGGACATTCCAGTTTCCTCACGATGATTTCCTTAACCGTTATGAGAACAATGGTGATGAAATAATTTACACAAAGTGAAGTGCCTAGATTCGAATCGAGTTTCCACTGGGCCACCACGCAGGATGTTTGATAAAATAAGAATAAATCAAGGCGAAAACCCATACTCAGTAGTTGAATGTTAAACCCAATGCCAGGCTGGACAGAATAGAATACTTACAATGTCTTGAACAGAGGGGACAGCACGAAATAATGTTAGTGAATTGACTACGCCACTACGACACGTGACACCGGTCTACTCCGGCCGGAGTTCCGGGCGTTTTCTACTCCGCATCACATACGGACATATGATTAGTTCGGAGCCCAAACTTAGAATGAATGACAAAACGACTTAACAGTTGACTGGCTTGTAAGATAAGTCTGTGCGCGACTGAAATCGAAGTTAATCGTATGCCATCGTCATGTAAGTAAAGATTTTAAATTTAATTAAATAATACTACAATGAAATAGTTAATAAAGATTTTATATTTTTAATATTACAGTATAGAAATAAGCACGATAGACTTATCATGTCATGTCTGTATGTTTTTTTTTTTTTTTTGTATGTTACTCGATTGCTCCGCCAATTATGAATCGATTTTAATGATTATTTCGTGGTAGGTGCATGCTTCAGAGGTGGTCCCATATAAATTTATTAACTTTACTTGCGTAGTTTTTGAGTTAGCTTCAATATTGCATGTTTTTCCCACTTAGTGTATGTAGACGATATTGTTTGTATATTGATTGTTATTTACATAGTAGGTAGTGGTATTCGAGTTTGTTTGGGGTACGTACCACAACTAAAAAAAGAAAATTAAAAACTTTAATTTCGGAAGTTGGTCTTTGATTTTCAATTTTCGTTTTTTGCCACCGACTTCCGAAATTAAAGTAATTTTTCACTTATTTTGTGTTTTTTTTTTGGAAGTCGGTTGTTTTTTTTTTTTGTAAAAAGTTTTTTGGCGGCTCATCTACGGAAGGGCCCGTATTTTCGTTGACGAACTAAAAGTGTAGACCCCATGTATAGTGAATTGCAATAATAATACCAGGCTATTACTGTCCCATTGCACGCCAAAGGCAGAAGGCACGAACAATGACGATCACGCTTGCTTAATACGGATTGTCAATTTCTCACTTGCAATATAGGAGGGGATTTGTGGAGGACGCATGTTGAAGTAGCAAGAAAATAAATATAATTTGAAGTTTTCAAGTCGTTTACAAGATAAATACAACCATGCGAACTTAGAACCATGTTCGTGAACGGGCGCATTCAGTAGGCACTGGTCATCTCTTAGCTGCCACGGCTTATTTTAATTAATTTTAATTTTTGAATTGTTTTGTTTCTTTTTTATCGTTTAATTACGGACGCTTGTAACGTACACGTTTCTCTACATTGTATCTACTCACATGTATAATTTGAACATAAATGATGTAACCAATATATTGTAACAATATTCTGAGTTAAAAGAGTGTCCGTGGAGTTTCTTGCCCGTTCTTCTCCATAGGAACCTACTACGCTTTGGAATGGGCAACTAGCTTCATCTTTCTGACTGACCGACCCCTTGATAATTCAAGAGTACCTGTAATTGGTTTATTTGAAATAAATGCTTTGAGTTTTGAGTTTGAGAACAATATAGTTTGGACAAGTTTTCATACAATCTAACTTTTTGATTCGACATTATTTGATTTAGTTTCTATTCGACATGGTAAATCCTTAGAAATAGTTCCAGTGCCTTCTGCTCCAAGCTTGATTACCGTTCGGTGAAATGATAATATTACTGTTGTACAATATACATTTAAAAACTGATTTGTTTTCGAGAACGAAAAATGAAAAGTAAATTATTTTATTTCTGTAAGTGGTATACACTTTTTACACGTCAAAAATAAATTATGATGTAAAACTAGATGAGTTCGGTGGTTCATATCCAACTACTTGCTTTAAGAAAAAAAACTCAAACCGAAACAAACTCACAGTTTCTTTTAAAGTCCAGACATAATCTTGTCCATGTGTGTTTTGTACCATGTAGATTATTGTCTAAAATAGTATTTTGAGATAAGACTCAGAAAGACAAAAAAAAAAGACCAAGACCAAGTATTTCGCATTATTTTAACTGATAATAACCAGAAACTTTAATCACCACTCCGGCTGCCAAGGTTGGTGATTATCATGATGAAAGTGGTTATACCACTTTTGTGATTATTAAAGAACAATTCCGATGTGTCAGAGCTACGGAAGTATGTCATAGAAATTCATAGTTCAAACCAGGTTTAAACTATGAATATCTATGACACGTCGCCTGTAGTTGCCGCCTGCGGTTGGCTACGGAATGGTACCTTAAGGAGTCCCAAGTTTGGCTTGTACGTTGGAATATACCAATATAGAATAAGTTATGCTTATTGGCTTAATATTCGTTCAGGATCTGATAATCTGATACCTGTAAATTACAAATAATAAAAGGCATAATATAACCTGGGACCTGGGACCTGGGAGTCACATTTGATCAAAAGCTCACTTTTCATGAACATATCGTATCTGTTTCCAAAGAGTCTTTTAAGCGGCTTGGTTTTGTATTAAGGAACTGCCGCGATTTCCAAAGTGCTCATGTTATTTAACTCATTTTTGGGACCTTAGTTCGAAGCAAACTTGAGTCCAGTGCAAGTGTGTGGAATCCGTACGAGAAAAAGTATGCACTTATGTTGGAAAAAGTCCAAAAAGCTTTTCTAAGATACTTGTATAAAAAATTGTAGGTATGGGTATTATCCATACTTATATCCAACGAAATTTCTGTTTAGGGCTTTGGGTTTTAACTCTTTGGAAGTGAGACGGTCGTTTGATCAGATGGTTGTAACATGCAAGGTTCTATTGGGGAAGATTGATGCATCGGACCTCCACGATCAAGCCTGTAGGTTGTTTGTGCCAAATAACTATTGTCGTGGTAGACGGCACAGATTGCTGGCGGCTCCGTCGTGCCGTACCGTTGCACGGTCAAACTCCCCCCTACCAAGAACACTAAGGGATCTCAATGCTCTTCTGGACTCAAATCCTCATTTTGATTTATTTGCGGATGAATGGAAGTTGTTATTGTTGGAATTTTTGTGAGAAGAATGCATGAAAGTGTGGTAAAATATTGTTTTGAAAATTGTGTTCGTTATAATTTGATTAAATAGTATAATCGGCTTCGGCCGTTCTATTTAATTTAATAATAAATAAATAAATAAACACTAAATACGCCTGTTCCCACTCAATTTTAGGCCCTTTTGAACATCCAAGTATCGCCAGGTATGTTTAAGTCCCATGTAATTGAGGACAGGCCTATTCCCATGAACCGGGCACAAATCCAGACCCCGGGCTGCTACTAAGAAATTCCGGATTGGAAAACCAATAACAGTTGGCACAACCTGGGAATCAAACCCACGACCTCATGCTCGGCAGTAGCGATTGCAACTACTAGACCAAGGAGGCAGTCCAACAAATAAAAGGCATTAATTTATAAATACTTAAAACGTAACTTCATCGCCACATGCGAACTACGCATCACAGACCAGACGTCACACAAAAATCCTGACGACACATACATCCTGCATCGCGCAATTAAAGTTTACCGCGCGAAGGACATAAATAACATACAAGAATTCAGTATCAATCGTTGGGCATTTGCCCGCCAGACACAACACCCGTCTGGTCGGAGGATCCTCCCTTTTCTATGGTGGATGAGTGAACTTTACACCCTGTTCCTAATACCCCTAAACTATTACCATTATATTACTTGTGGGCACTTTTCCTGTTGACAGCGATGCAGAGGAATTTTTGATGTCCTATGTTTATTTTCCCTTTTTATACAGACTTATAATAATATTAAGTAATTAATCGTCTCGTTTTTTTCGTTTACGTTTTGTCTATGGAGTTTCCTTATAGCTTCGCCTTCAGAGTTTTGGTATAAAAACTCTAACATCTAACATGTTATTAATTATTATTATTGTAAGTCTGATAACTTATTTAAATATTATATTCCGAAATAATACCATTCTATAGTAATATAATAAATAATATACTATTAGTTCCTACATTATAAATGCAAAATTAACTCTGTTACCTTTTTTTTACGCCAGAACGGATAAACATTGTCATACGGATACCATGTCCTAAGTTATGAAATAGGATATTTTTATCCTGTTAGTACGTTCCCAAGGGATTTTTCAACCTCCAGGTGGGTGAAACCGAGGGCAAAAGGCAGTTCGTTTACATGTACAGTCCTAGCCGAACTTGGAATCACCAGTATTTTAACCAAGTTATAGGTGAATAAAGTTATTTTCTCTTTACCGATAATTGTTGCGGTTACTGACAATGCTATAATATTCATGACTTTAGGTTTACAGGCTTAAGTAACAGCCGTGAAGCACAAGAGTTCAAATTGAGTTTTTTAATAGACTTGTTTCCTGTCCTGCTAATTTGTTAACATTGGTTACAAAACAAACGATGTCGGGGCATCCATTGTGGAACTCTTTTTCAGAAACAAAAGCAGCGAGCGTCAACAAATTAATCTGTTGATGAAATACTTCCCTGGCCCGTCAGGAACAAGTACAAAAGCAATAAAGTTAATTGCAATAAACTTAACTACTAAAGTTAGAGTTGAAGATTTAACTAATCCAATCGACTTGGCGACAACTTTTCTAATGAAGTCACTAACTTCCGACGTTTTAAATAAAAACTCGTCAACTCCCTCTGAACGAATTAAAAATAAAATTTATCCTCGATTTCAGTGTTTCGCACATTATTTACAAAGTACAATAAGTTTTTAACTCGGACAAAGTTCGGTTCGCGTGTTAAGTTTCAAAGGAGTCTCCCAGATTGTTCAGTATGATAATTTAGTTGTAATAAAAAACTTGGGAACAGCTAAGGTGTGGGTATAATGAGGTCTCGCTGAGATCGATCGTCGTCGGAGGCCGATGCGGTAGACCCACCGATTTCGCAAACAGCTCGCTATTCCAAGGTGAATACTACATGAGCGTTTTTACGTTGAAATTGTTCAATGTCAGAACGGCCGCAGAACTAAATTGGTCACAAACACATTATTAAGTTCAGGACGCACGCAGACCTCGTAATTTCATATTTCAACATGCGAAGGATTAACTAACACCTAAGACCGATCCTATCGTTGGATTTTAGAAGTTGGAGAATTTATGTTGCCTGACATAAGTTTGGTGTAAAAGTTTTGAGTATGAATGTGGGACGCTTTAAGAGTAGGGGATCCCAAGAAACGATGGATGTACTGTGTAAAAGATAATATGACTAGAAAGGGGTTGACTGCCGAGATGACGATTAATAGAGAAGTATAAAAAAAATACATATTGCGCCAACCCCAAATAAATTGAGATAAGGTCAAGAGAATTAATAAAACAATAAGTTTGGGGGGTTTGACTCACTTCTTGCGCGGCTTGCGGCGTGGTCGGCGACGCTCGCCTTCCAGCTCGTTGTCCAGCCCGCGACGCCGCGGGCCAGGTGCTCCCCGGCGACGGTCCAGCTTGCCGGTCCCCTCACCCACGTCCTCCACTACGGCCACTCGAGGCACGCACTCATCTTCCTCTATTGGTTTTGGTGTCTGCGGTGCGCCCATCCGAAGATGGCGTTGTCGCCACCACAGCACCCACGAGCTGATGTTATCGCGAATCTTGAAAATGAGTGGTCCAGCTTCGGTAAATTCGACGGCTTCACGTCCACGGTATCTATTTGTTATATTTCAAAACGTTTCAGTCTTTGGCTCTCATCATACCCTAACTTAGGACTAACGAAGGCAGCTGCAGTGTAAGCGGACGATAAGCGATGATTGCTTTATGACAGCTATGCGTTCTTGCGGTGTACCCATCGAATGAACTGGCACGGAATCATTTTCACGTACAGTTTTTTATCACAATTTAAGCAAAGCGTTCACTACTTGGTATGTTGTAAAAACTTATAAAAATTGGCAGGAATGTGTGGCAGTTAAGTTGGTGGTGGTAGTTGCTACATTATTTTAACGTGCCGGCGCTCTTGTGTTCTTAGGTAGCCATGGCGACGGCTTCGCTATCAGTCGCGGTGTCATGCCGTGCGCGCTGAGAGCGGTGCAAGCGTGCGCGCGGGGGCTCGTACTCAACAGATGTTAGCAAGCCGTCAGGACGTTACGTAACGAGTTCGTACCGGGCGCACTGCGTGGTGGCGCGACGACGCCGAGCGCGCGAGTGCGGAGGCTTCGCTCTGCCGCTGCCGCTGCGAGCCGCCCGCCTAACCCGCCGCCGCGCCCCCCTCCCCCTCTACCTGTTACCGCGCTATTGTCCTTACTAAATATTTTTTTGGTCAAAGTGTTCCGGCAATATTAGTTTTTAACTCTTGCTAGACGTTGCCGTGTATTGCAGTGATCGTAAATTAAGCCGCAACGGGCGGCCGGAGATACCGGAGAGAGCAGGCAATAATGTTTTTATTGGGTCAGACGTGCGATCTCAAGGTCACACAGAGAACATTCACTTCGATTTAGTTTACGAGTCCTCTTAACAACCAGACGTGTATAATATTGGACGCAATGCGTAACAGTTTAGTTAGATGGCGTCAAAATGAGTAAAGGTACAAGAAGGTTGGTACTTATAGAGCTAAACTAGTAGGTACCTCATTATAATCCCCCACATTTCGTTTCCAGTAGTACCCATTCATTTGGTCAATATGGCGAAGATTTCAGCTTTAGCCGATTAAAACCATAGTTTATTGACATTCTCCATGAAGATCTGCAGAATTTATTAGAAAATGATCTTAATCTAGTAATTTCTAGCCAATAAAAGATGTTTCATGTTCATGAAATATTAAAAAGGTACTTACCTATTATTAAAATCATATTATCTTCCTGTTATTTTAGCAGGTTTTATCCTATGCTACGGCTACACTAATTAGCCATAGTAATTTTCAAACTTTCATGCCTAAAAATCCTTATTGTAACTAATCGAGTCCGACCGAAAATGCTTAATTTGTTTTTTTTTTTCGGCCGAAGATCAAAATGGGTGTATGGGCCGAAAATCGAAAACGAAATTCTGTTAGACTCAACTAACTGTCCACAAAAACAAATCGGAAATCTACACAAGAATAGTTTCTGCACATATTTAATAATACTCGAACAAACCATGTATTATTTTGATGTTACATCCTCGTTGCATATTCAGCGTCCCTGCTGATGTGAATATTCACATTATGGGCTACAATGTTATATATCCTACTGGGGTCAGCAACCCAATACAAACCCTATGCTTAGATTAAACTTGTGATATTCAATATTAAATTCTTTATTGCATTTTAACATAGTATTATCGAACAAGCGATGCGGCCCAGCTTCACACGATTTTACGACTTAATAAAATATCGAGATTTCGATATTAGTACTTAATCTAAGTTTTTTTTTTGTTTTTTTTCGTAATTAAGAAGAACAAACGCGGTCACACAGAGTGACACGAAAAGCGACTTCAGTTTATAATATTTATGGATGTAGACGTAAAATTACGCTAGGGTAAGCCGAGGAGCAGAGGAAATAAAAATCAGTAGGACCTATACCTATAATCTTATACTATTTAATGAGCAATATTTGTATACGTCGCAGTAAGACGGTTGAAGCCGTGATATAGTTATATCCCTAGGGATATAGCTATATACTGTAATATAGTTACCTATATGAAAGTGGTTGATAACTGTCGGAGTGCCCTAATTTTGTTACTGCGACCAATTTCGACGTAGTGCCCGCCGGCCGCTACCACGGCACCGCACGCTCCGCTCGCTCGGCTCGCGCGTGGTTGATCACAGATATAACTTTTTGGTCGGAGTGTCCTAATACTAACATTACTAGATCGTGCTCGTATCATAGTTATATTCCTAGTAAGACAACCTTCTTAAGTAACTAATATTACATTTATAACTATATTACGGTACCTATATATTACATTTTGTTGGCCCAAAACTTCGCCACTTCCACAGCATCGTCTGTGGCAGCACAGAGGTCAGTAAGACTGCATTTTTTGGGGCATACAGGACAGGATAGCAGGTGGGACATATTTTCATCATAGCACCTTGAATTTCAAGCACACACAACACATAACTCGTACTCAAAGCATTTATTTCAATTAAACCACACTTCTGAATTGTCAAGGAGTCGGTCAGTCAGAAAAAGAAACTAGCCCATTCCAAAGCTTAATAGATGGAGAAAAACGGGCAAGAAACTCCATGGATACTCATTTCAAAATATCATGTTTGTAAGTACTTTTCATGACAATTTTTTTTACTGAAAAAAAAGTTTTATCTTTTAGTTTTTCAAAAACTTACAATTATTTTTCAAATTCACAATTCACACAATATCTACCCAAACGCTTTCTTTCCAAAATCAACGAGTTCGATTCAAATTTTCAATGCTAGGATTTTTTATTTAATTTTTCAAATATGATAATATGTGGTCTCTCAAAAGTGGTATATGTTTTCGTAAGGTGATTGTACAGTCGACCGCACTTCGGTGGTAGCGCTTTGACCTTGAGCTGGCTGGCGTACAATGAAGCAGGGATGTTTCGGATGCAATTTTTTCACATCCGTGGATGCGGATGCGGATGCGGATGTTTAGATATTTTAAAAGTTTTTTTTTATTTGAGTGGGTGGTAAGTAAATAAAAAAAGATAGTATTTTTTATTACATATTTAGTAAGTAAAGTAAAAATTTGGAGAATTATATTTAATAAAAAGTAATATTGCCGCCTTTTCGGAGTCAAGTCTGTTAGAAAGAAAGAAATAAGTTACGCAGCGGTTCATATTATATTGCTACTGAACAATTTTATTGTTCGCTAGGAACACTGGCTGGTGGTGTCGATAAAAATCTGCGAGCTATTGGTCAAAGAGAAGTGCTCATTGACCAATAGGAGCGAAGGTTTTGTTCACATACGGCACGCGCCTGTCGCCGGCCCCGCTCATCTTTCTTGTCGCAACCATAGACATAATTATAGTACTAGAAATAGGGACTTATTAGTTCAACCAGGTTTCAGACTGGCTAAAGTAGACTCATCTTTCATGGGGTACTGTTTAAAATGTTACAATAAAATCCCTCCGCACATACTTCAACTGAATGAGACGAAATTCAAAACTTGTATAAAACGCACACTATGTAGGCAGGCATATTATAAGTTGGAGGATTACATCTCTGATAAAAATGCTTGGCTTAATGCTGGTCCTGCTCCACAACCACAACTAACTAATTAACATTCGAAAATGCTGTTGGAGCTGCTGAAGATTGTAAGACTATCTTTGCATTGTATAAACTCAATCTCTCCTTTGTATTATATAATTGCACAGGTGTGAGTACTATGTACTATAGAGCTACCATTTACCGGGTATTTTGTCTTTCATTGACTTGAATGTGCCCTGGCGCCTGGGAATGTCATGCTCACTCAAATGTCTCGCTGGTGGTGGCGTATGTGTTGGATCATTTAGCTCCCTTCAAAATGGTTGAGCTGAATGGTGCTGATCCATGCGTCATGTTCGTGAACGGGCGCCGTCAGTTGTGACTGGTCATTTCTTAGCTGCCATGGCTTATTTTAATTTTTGAATTGTGCTTATTTTGTAATTGCGGACGCTTTTAACGTGCTTTCTACATTGTTCTCACATGTATAATTTCAACATGAATAATGTAATCATTATATTGTAACAATATTTTGATTTAAAAGAGTGTCCATGGAGTTTCTTGCCCGTTCTTCTCCATAGGTACCTACTACGCTTTGGAATGGGCAACTAGCTTCATATTTCTGACTGACTGACTCCTTGACAATTCAAAAGTGCCTGTAAATGGTTTAATTGAAATAAATGCTTTGAGTTTGAGTTTGAGTTTGACTTATTCCACAAATCCCCCCTGAAAATCCCCCTTAGGGGGAAAAGTAGAATCTATAAAATTAAAGAGTGGAAATCCCCCCTGATAATCTTAATCCCTAGGGGGGAAAACTGGAATCCAAAAAAATATCATTCCACAAATCCCCCCTGAAAGTGTCCCTGAGGGGGAAAACTGGACTTTAAAAAAAAAGTCTTGAATTCCCCCCTGATAATCCTAATTTACGGGGGAAAACTGAAATCTGAAAAAACCATCGTCCAGAAATCCCCTCTGAGGTTCTTAAAATTTTGGAGTGCTTCTGCTGCCGGGGTGGGCGCCGATTTGTTCGCCGGTGATATTTTACTTAGATAACCTAGAATGCAGGAGCGAGCGAAGCGAGCTTGGGAATAATTTTTAACTACATATTCAAACACTAATAAGAGCACCGCCAAGCCCTTCGTCGACTTAGTCAATAAAGCTAATATAAAATGTATACTGAATTTGTTTTATGTGATTCGAGTTTAAATAGGCAGACATGTTGTTGCAGTTTATTTATTCATAACTAGCTGCGCTCCAGGGTTACACCCACAGTATCGCTCGATCCCTTAGGAATATCTGGATAAAGTATCCTATATCCTAATCCAGGTGCCGTATTAAGAAGTATTAATGCCACCATTTATCCAGTGTGAGAGAGTGATGCAGCCAGACAAGGCCGCTATCACCATCCTGTTTTCGCAGTGGAATAATGATGGCTTTAATACTTCATAATACTACCCCAAGTCATGGTCTACCCATGTACCAAATTTTATCTAAGTCCGTTCAGCCGTTTTAGCTTGAAAGTGTAACAAAAAGACATACTTTTGCATTTATACAGGGTTATTGGTAAAACACTAACAACCTCTTAAGGAGTAATTGTACTCATCATTATGAACAACTTTTACTATGGGAACAAATATTATGTTCGCCTAACTCGTCAAAATGTACGGAACGGCTGTTTTTTTTTCGCAAGGATATATTAGCAAGGACCCAAACTATAATAAATTTTTACTTTCTGAAAATTGCCAAAAAAAAAGACTGATTAATAATTATATAGTCGTGTTTTTGTTAATTACATTGTACCTAATCACTCCTTTTTATTTACTTTAAGAGCGTAGAAATCAAAATTAAAAATAAGGGGGAAAAGTGGAATAATCCAAAATGATAAGGGGACTTTCTGGTTTTTTTTTTTACATTAGGGTCCAGTTTTCCCCTTTGAGGCAGATTCTCTCAGGGGGGAAAAGTGGAATAACTCAAAATGAAAAGGGGACATTCTGGATTCTTTTTACATTAGGGTCCAGTTTTCCCCCCTGAAGGGGATTCGCTCAGGGGGAAAAGTGGAATAAGCCAGATAATCCACACCACCCATCCATTTAGAAAGAAAGATAAAACGTTTTTTTTTTTCTTTCATTTTTACACACAATTTGTTGACATTTGCTCACAGGTGATTGCCAATTTATAGTGCCATTTGCAAAATAATGTTGAGTGATTTGATTGGAATATTTGGATATCAAATAATTTGAATCACTTTAAAGACGTTTTTCAATAAAAAATATGGTATCCTATGGTAACCTCAGTATTTCGTCGATGATTTGTCAATTACAATTTATTACCTAATTGGTGAAAAAAGTGGTGAAGGAAGAGAAGTTGAAACATTCTAAATACTGATGAATGTGTTACTAAAACCCTTTGGTGAGCGACTGTGTAAAACTGAACATAGTTTACTTACACTTTTGGAACAAACCACGTCAACACGCCTAGATATCGTCAACACGCCTAGATATCGTCAACACGCCTAGATATCGTCAACACACCTAGATATCGTCAACACGCCTAGATATCGCTGGGTTCCTGTTTTCTCTCATTGTTTGGAGCTGACCTTCTGCTATAGGATTTTTGTGCCCACGCCCTGCCCCCGCACCCTTCATCGTTTGTCATCAAAATGTTGTAGATATGTGCCGTTAGATAATGAAAAATAACCAATATTTACGGTAATTCGAGGATTACATGCAAAGGTAAAGGGATTGTTGTAAACTAAGAAAGATTTTCGTAATCATTATGAATATGGATTTGTAAAATGATGGAACCTTAAACGCTAATCTGAGAGTTAATTTATAACATTTTTATTTTGGGTGGTTAGAACCATGGTTTGAATGTAGCTCTGTTAGCACATACCGTTTATTTGATATAGCCAATCAGTGCTCATACTCAGGTTACCTTATTTAAATATCAGATCACGGCTGCATTGTAGACAGAGCAGTGTACACAAAGAGAATTGAGGCTATATAGTCATTGACTGTACACCAACAATTAGCCAGCTATATAATCAGCCTATAATGTTCCCACTGCTGGGACACAGGCCTCCTCTCTGTGAGAGGGTGTGGGCCGTAATCCACCACGCGGGCCCAGTGCGGGTTGGTAGATGTCACATGTCTTCGAATTTTTGGTTCTAAGACATGCCGGTTTCCTCACGATGTTTTCCTTCACCGTTTTGAGAGCAGTGGTGATGAAATAATTTATACAAAGTAAAGCGCCTGTCAGGGTTTGAACCTACGACCTACAACATGTAAGTCGCGGCCGTTACCACTGGGCCACCACTGCGCTAGCCAGCTATGTAGCATTATAAACAGTATTCTATATTTTTTAATTAAATTATATTTGTCACAGCAGTAGTGGCAGTCATGTATATTTTTATTATTTTATTTATCTTTTTATAATTATGTAGACTCTTTTCTGTCAGATTTTGTGAATATGAGAACGTTGTAGGCTTAACAGATTGTAGATTTATGGACCATTTACTATTTTGGTGCTTGTTGACAGGTTTAAACTATCCTCTCATGCTTATTAACACTGTAATTTGAAAACGTGGTAAAAGCCATTTATTTTTAAAAGAGTACTGTGTAGTTTCTTGCCGGCTCTTCTCCATAGGAAACGACCAATTGGAACCGTCCACCTAGCTTCTGACGTTTCATAGTGCCCATGATATTTTGATATTATGTTTAAGTCCAATGTGAAGGGCGGCGACTGCGGCGAGTATATAAACAAGACTACTGAGACCAATAACACTTTGCCCAAACTGGGAATCTATCCCAGGACCCCACGTTCACGTCCAGTAGTCCCGTCTGAACTAGAACAACGAGGCAGTGAAATGAATTTTTATTTTTGTATTCAATCAATTAAGCGGCAGTTTACTATACAATGATATTTTTTTAACGACCCGTTATGGCCCGTGCAGACAGGTGCGAGATTGCGGGCGCGACAGGAAGCTCGAGTCTGACGTAAAGTTTTTACCGAAGTACCTACAGTCAAGAAAAATTAACATCACGCCTGTAATTCGCTAAAGGGTTATGCTGAGGTGTACCTATAGTATGCCCTCATTTCACCAGTTATGTTTATGTCCCGTATAAAAGGGGGCGAGCCTAGAGCCTATTGCCGTCAACTCGGCACAGATCCAGACTCCAGGCTGCTACTGAGAAATTCTTGAAATTCCTATTGAAATGTTCCAGGGCATCTTAGAGGATCCATATAGGTTACAGTCATTCTCAAAAAGCTGTTTATGTCACCGTAAGATGGCGAGAACCGTTAGTTTATAAACTGTCGAAAAATTGTGAACTAGGTAAAATGGCTTAGGCTAGGTTAGAACTGTGAGCAACTGCGCGCGAGCCGAGCGACCGAAGCGAAGGCAGTGGCTGGCGAGCTGTACTTCTAAGTTGCTCGCAGCTAGCCAAACTATTAAGTTCAAGCACAAGGCCCGTTACTTCGTAAACAGGGGGCCAAGTCTGCTAGTTTACAAACGTGTCCGTGGTCTCACAATGATCAGTTTTTGACAGATTTTGTATGGCATATCTGTCAAAAACTGATCATTGTGAGACCACTGACACGTTTGTAAATTAGTAGACTTGGCCCCCTGGTTGATACCAGTTCACAATTTGTCAGTTTCCCATGGATAGATTATGAAAAATAATGCGTTAAATTGTAAATGGTTTGTTGCAGTTCACAATTTTTCGAAAATAATACCTATCGATAGATAATGAAGTTCAGAATTATACGGTGACATGTAGGTACCTACATCGAAAAGAATTCCTCTACAATTTGTGTTTTATATTTATTTACGTGTGATATGTTTTGAGACTACACGTTCATAAAATATTAAGTTTTTTTATTTTTACAAAAATGAAACATCCGACTTCCAAAAAACACAAAAAAAAGTGAAAAATAACTTTAATTTCGGAAGTCGGTGGCAAAAAATGAAAACTGAAAAGCAAGGACACCGACTTCCGAAATTAAAGTTACTTTTCACTTTTATTGTGTTTTTTTAGGGTTCCGTACCCAAAAAGGGTAAAGGATTAAACGGGACCCTATTACTAAGACTCCGCTGTCTGTCTGTCTGTCTGTCCGTCTGTCACCAGGCTGTATCTCATGAACCGTGATAGTTAGACAGTTGAAATTTTCACAGATGATGTATTTCTGTTGCCGCTATAACAACAAATACAAAAAAATAAAATAAAATAAATATTTAAGGGCTCCCATACAACAAACGTGATTTTTTTACCGTTTTTATAGATAATGGTACGGAACCCTTCGTGTGCGAGTCCGACTCGCACTTGGCCGGTTTTTTTATGTCGGATGTTTCTTTTGTGTAAAAAAACATGTTGTTGTTTTTGTTAGTACAAAATTTTATTCTTCTCTTTTTAGTTGTGATACCTACCCCGCACAAATTCGAATACCACTATCTTCTACGTAAATAACAGTGACGGAGTCACATAGAATATCGTCTAAATAAACTAAGTGGGAAAAAATACGTAATATTGAAGCTAACTCAAAAACTACGCAAGCAAAGTTAATAAAATTTACATGGGACCACCTCTGAAGCATGACCTACCAAACAAAAAAATCATCAGAAACGATTTTCATATTTGGCGGAGTATTCGCGTAACACACACAAAATAAAAAAAAACACACGACGAATTGGGAACCTCCTCCTTTTTGAAGAAGTCGGTAAAAAATGGTAGACAATTAAATGAATTCTTGTCGATGTATACATATTAAGCTGACTGTACTTACTCAATACCCGTCCTACATAATGTTTCATATCCTGCAGTGTTGGTTAAATGCAGCTTATCCATCGAAGGATCTTCATTTCCGTGACACTGAATTCAGGTCACTTCGTCTCAGTACTCAGTTGTAGATTGCAGACACAGTCTCGATTCAATATCTGTCCGAAAGGCGAGTTCGGGTGGTGGTCGGGAGTGTACGGGTTTTTTTCTATTCCTGAGGTCACATTCGGTTTTAAAGTGCATGCATACATTATTATCTTGGTCAGACCATTGTGAGGACCATACAGATTAGTGTCTGAGATGGTCTTTTGAGGAAAGATCCACATAGATTTGAGGAGATCTGTCCACTTAGTGCACGCATGTGCCTGTTAGTCGGTTAATGTTGAGCTACAGCTCAACTTAAAATCTTAGGAGCTCAACGACTAAATGAACAATAACAAAGAAAGGACATTTGGGTGAACCGCATAAAGCACTCAAATTACCAGACAATCATTCAAACTAACTAAAAAAACACTACTAAATAACTACACTAAAAATATATTATATACCTATGGTAGGTACATATTATAATACTTCACACGGTAAATATTCATAACTAGTATTTTTTATACGATAATATTAATCTATAATGTACAAAACAAAAAAAAAACAAAAAAAATGTACGTGCTTAGTTATTCAAAAGTCATCATGGTATAACATAATACGTACCTACAAAATTATAGATAAGCATAGATTATAAGTATTCAACGCCATCCCGTTAGACTGGAAGCTGACCCCAACATGGTTGAGAAACGGCTACGTAGATGATGATGAATTTATACTTGCCAATCTAATCTGTTGTTATCTCACCGTCAAATCGGATTCCAAATAACCTGAGCAATCACACGGGCTTTATGGAACATGATGAGCACAAGTGTCTGTCAGGCGGTGTGGTGAGCCGGTGCCGGTTGCATTCCTGCTATTTTCGAAGGAAATTAATGTACTACACTAAGATTACGCTACTTACAAAAAGAAAATATAATAATGAAGATAGAATGAATGTAAATGTGAAAAGAGACGTTTCGTTTTTGTATGGGACTCCGGCCATAACATGTACACTTTATAAAACCTGGAAAACGAACCCCTGAATACAATAAAGGCATTTTTTTTTCATAATATCTGATATTTTTTTGGCACTAATTATAAACTGAAAAATTTTGACGTTATACGACCATCGACAGCCAGCCATGACAGATTGGTTGGACAGATGACGTTTACATTTAAGAAAATAGGGGTGAGGCGTATGTATTGTAACAGATATGAAAAAATAACAGATAACAACTGTTCCTAACAATAAACCACACCTGTTACATAAAATAACAGATCCTCAAGACTGTTACCGCGGCCTTTACTGTTAATACATTATAACATTCCCCACACAGACTGTTACCGTGGCTGTTACTTACGTATTTATCGTCCGTGTACAGGCTGTTATTTAATAACAGATAGATACAATTATCGAGTTTAAACCAAAAGAGATATAGAAGATATTCAATTGAGATTTAAATACGTATTTATCGTCCGTACAAAAATCCGTATAAAGGCTGTTATTTAATAATAGATATTTGGATCTGTTATTTTTTTGTAACAGTAACAGTGATAATAGTCATCGTGTTCACCGAAATACGGGGTGGCATACTCGTAAACCAAAATACACGGTACAAGTACATCCCCGGTCATTCCGCGGTTAATCTGTTACAACCCATCTCTATTTTAAAATCTAGAACTGTCAAAGATGTGATGTCAAATACCAATAGACAATGTTTGAATTTTTCGTCCAGAAGTACCTACAAATCTACAATCCTCGTTTTTTTTTTTAAATGGAATATCACTCTTTATAATTCATCAAAAAAGTTGTTTTTTAGGTAGTTATCTTATCAGAGAAATACATGCCTTTCGTATTTATTTAAGTAACGTCTACGTGATTGTATTATGTTTAAATGTAATATGACTTCTGGACGAAAGCATAGTGCAAGTAAGACGACGCCATGATCAATAGAATATGGCAATAATTTGATAAACTATTATTTTTTGTGCCAAAGAAATCAGGGGAATATTCAGGAAAGAATATTTTTCCTCAATTCGTGGAATTTTTTCCTTTTTTTTCATTAGCGTACACTTTATGGCCGAAAATGTAACATCTCCTTTACTCTGCGTCCAGCGCTCGGCGTGGCAACACGTCGTATTCGGGATAGCGACTGTCGATTTCTTACAGGGTTTTTTATGACTCTTGAGGAATATTAAAGCGGAATAGGCATGGTGTATGCCGAGTATAACGTGCGATCTTCTTCTATAGTATCTACTTTATTATGAGAAAAACACATGCTAAACTTATCAGGCAATCACGAAATTACAAGGGAGCGGGGTCAAATGCCGAGTGCCCCACATAGCATAAGCATAATCAACCTATAACTTTCCCACTGCTGGGACACAGGCCTGCTCTCTGTGAGAGGGAGTGGGCCGTAATCCACCACGCGGGCCCAGTGCGGTTTGGTAGATGTCACATGTCTTCGAATTTTTGGTTCTAGGACATGCCGGTTTACTCACGATGTTTTCCTTCACCGTTTTGAAAGCAGTGGCGATGAAATAATTTACACAAACTAATGCACCTGTCAGGGTTCGAACCTACGACCTACAACTCGTAGGTCGGTTGTAGTAGTGGTGGCCCAGTGGCCACCACTACTACAACCGACTATTGACAATGGTTGTAGTAGTCGAAATACAAGACGTAAACCATGTTTTGTAAGCAAGAGCCAAAAGTATAAAAGTTATTAAGATATTCAAGACAAAATCATCGTCCTTCTCCTGCTATCCCAGTTCAGGGAGTCGTAGCACGTCTCCTTCCATTTTCTCCCTCCCCTTACCTGACATAGGTCTCGATGAGTGATGATCGAAGAGTGCGCTGCACATAACGCGTATTTAAGTTTCGATTACATTGTAACTAGGCCAGTTCCACGAAATGGCGGCATCATGATAAGGCGCCATCAAGACCTTGGTCTTCGTTCTTGAGGGGGGCAGAGACCTTCCGAACATCAAGGCTAGGTGTTTCAGTTCACTGTGCATGTCTCGATAAGCTGTGTAATTTCCTACTCACAGCGCTTATCAAGATCGGCCGCAACAAATGCACGTACGGTCAGGTTTCGAAATGCATAATAAGAAAGAATAATAGGTTTATTTGTCACATGCATACGAAAAGATAACAGTAAACAGCAATATTAAACAAAATAGATCTAAGTACAAATATGAGATCACGAGTATCAAGATAAATAATCGGCAGCTGCACGTCATGACTGTGACAAGAAGGCTTCCACTCAGCATGATGCTACGCTATGGGGACCCACAGCACAACGCTGATTTTCAGTGGTCACCCGAAAAAGACGTACATAAATCAAGTCAGGTTCAACGATTTGTACATAATAAATAGTAGGTAGGTACTTAGAATACAGGATGTTTGGTGCATCGTGTGCCAAATGAAAATGGCGGATAGGAGGGGTCACTATGCTATCTCCTCAGCCCCAAAAAAAAATTGTAGGCTCCACGGGATTTTTATTATTATTTTTGAAAAATCCCCAAAGTCAACCATTGACTTAATTTAAAAAAAAGGTATTGGTATATCCTCCATTTTTTATTGTAATGTGTCATGTTGTACGATTCTATCAAAATCGAAATTACTTGCAAGTAACATCTAGCGTTTTTCCTCATCTGGTTTTAAAAAGATGCTGTGGGGCCAAGAATTTTTTTGGGGCTTGAGAAGATAGCATTTGACCCCTCCTATCAGCCATTTTCATTTGGCATACGATGCACCAAACACCCTGTATAATTTAACTTTAAGCAAAACTAATTAGATGAATAAATATGATCAAATCGGTAACGTGAAAATTCATCCGCAGGCATCACTGTGCGTACATAAATAAATAATGTGGGTACCTACATGAGAATATACAGTGTTTTGTCTCGCTCCCACCCTTCACCTTCGCACATTTAATACATTTTCTTGCTGTCCCACTTAGATCATAACTGAAGTCTGTGAAGACGTTGGGATGTCTTTTTCTCAATCTTGTATAGCCTGTATTTAATTAAGAACGCCAGAGGTCACTAAAAGATACGCAACCTTCCCTTTCCAATAATCATGAAATACTTGCGCCTTTCAAGATTTGTCGCTTGTTGTAACTTTGTATCATTAAAACTCGTCAGTCTTTTTATGGCGAATGAGCAGTTTGCGCAATTTCTACGGAGGTTTTTTTTTTTTGCAATTCTTTAGATACTAGTATTTTTAAACACTAGATTCAGATTTTGAGTTTAGGACGCATGAATGGTTTCTTAAAGCTTTCAGTAAAATTTCTGTCTCATCAGCATGTTGTGATTACCTATCTGTCATTTTTACAATTCGGTTAGACTGGAAGCCGACTCCAACATAGTTAGGAAAAGGCTAGACAGATTGATTGTATATAGGAGTCCTATCATTGAGAGCGAGTAGACCACGCGGGCACAGTGCGGGTTGGTGGATGATGACATCCGGAAACCGGAAAACCTGGAAACCGGCATGTCATGAGATATGCCGGTTTCCCTTCCCCACGATGTTTTCCTTCACTGTGTGAGTTGTGGTGATGAAATAATTTACACAAAGTAAAATTCCAGTGTGGATTCGAGCCTATGAACTACAACTCATAAGTTGCGGCCATTTCCAGTGGGCCACATGCTCGTGCGAACCACCATGGAATGGTAGAATGTCTTATTATAGAAATGTTACAGGATATTTGTTTACAAAAACCCCTTTCATTTCGCTTTCCAGCTCGAAGAATGATAGTTTTTGGACACAAGTGCATGAAACCATCGGTCTGTTTTTACCCAGCAATATTGCAATTTTCCTATGAAAACATGATTGCTATTCATACATTCAAAACACCAGAAGATCAAAACAATGACTTATTGATTTCATTTGAAAAGATTTTGACTTTTATAAGATGGGTATCTAGCTATTATAATTACCCGCGAATGATCGCACAAAATGCCAAACCTACCAACAATTATTATGTCAGAAAATGATCGATAGGAAGGTAATCGTACAATATCTACTTACCTTTACAACAGGCCTCTAAAAACCGACCAATTAAATGTACCGAGTCGGAATAAAGGCTCGTGCAAACTGGCGCGATATCGCAGGTGCGACAGGCAGCGCTACCCTTGTCGCGCCGGCGATATCGCGCCTGTTTGTGGGAGCCTTAAGACAACATGTCCAGAGCTCAACCAGCATTTAATTTTTTTGTTGCGATTTGGTTGCGTTTGTGCAATTACCTTATAAAATATAAACGGTGTGGATGTTTGAGACGAGGTATTACTTTAACTCTTTTACTACTATTAGGACTAGATTCATATGACACTCACCTAAACTTTTTGACTCGCAGATTTTGGTACGGACAGCTAGAAAGAAATAGGTAAATTCTCACGCATTATTTTAATGGTGCATGGTGCAAATACCTAGATACAGTTAGGTATACGTATTAAAATCCTTTCTGGTCCAACAGAGTACTATAAAAGCTACAAACATGGATAAAATAATAGAGACAAAAATAATAGTTCGAATACATTGATATACATAGATAGGCACAAATATAACATAGACTATGCAAAGACAAAACCAGTAAATACAAAAATAAACTTAACTATCCCTGCACACACGAAACACGCCTAAAGGCTCCCACAAACAGACGCGAAATCGCGGGCGCGACAGTCAGCGGTAACTTTGTCGACAAAGGTACCGCTGCCTGTCGCGCCGGCGATATCGCGTCTGTTTGCACGAGCCTTAAAACACAAAACAGATTAGATAACAACGAATAAAATTACAATAACAAAAATGTGGGCTTTCTTCTCTCTCCTTCCGTCGCAGTATAATAAGTCTCGGGCGCCGACGACGCCGGCGCAGACCATGGACTGTGAACCTCCGACAACAACTACTAGAACACGCACAAGAGTTTAAATAGGTTTACTATCCTGTGCAGTACCTAATAGTTGTCAAGGACTTCATGGCTTTCGACGACTTTCGATGTGGTAATTTAACCTGGAAAGAACTTTAGTTAGAAAACATTTTCCAAAAAAAAGCAACTGCCTTCCCAAAGACGTCAGTTGCTTTTTTTGTAAAAGTTTTTATTTTTCACTTTTTAGTTGGTGTACCTACTCCACACAAATTCGACTATCACTACCTGCTATGTAAATAACAGTGACGGAGTCAAATAATATGTCGTCAACATAGACTAAGTGTAAAAAAATACGTAATATTGAAGCTAACTCAAAAACTACGCAAGCAAAATTAATCAAATGTATAAGGGACCACCTCTGAAGCATGACTTGACCAAACAAAAAAAACATCATCAAAATCGATTCATATTTGGCGGAGTAATCGCGTAACACACACACAAAAACTCCTCCTTTTTGAAGAAATCGGTTAAAAAGAGTAAGGTGTTTGTTAAAATAAGTATCCCTCAGTGATGGAAACCTGAGGAAACCTGACTTAATTGCGACGACAACATAACAGTTACAAATCAAGTCTAGAAGTGGTCTGATGGAAATGATAGAATCTCAAAAACCTTAGGTAATAAAGAAAAATCCTAAAAAAATATTTTTAGGGTTGAAGGGTGCTAAACGGAACCCGTTATATTCTTAGTTTAAAAACCTGTTCTCCCATACATACTTCGATATACGTCATGGTCAATTCTCACTGCAAAATGTAAGTTTGTAATCGCAAAAATATATGTAATAAAACCACAAAAAAACGAATAACGGACTTTTTCCTTCACTTGTGTTGTGAGAGCTTGCTTCTTGCCAAAAACTTATCAATAGTAGCACATCTTAATTAAGTAGGGTGATAAATATATATTTCTGTAATTAGGATTCATACAATTTCTCTCTCAATTTCTACATGTCAATAATATATTGAACATTATTATGATGTCGATATTTCCTATCCGTCTACTCCGAGAAGTAATACCTCTATTTAAATATGGGATCCTACAACACAGCGTCCCGCCGCCCAAATTATTTTTTTTCACACTTTGATTATTTTTTGAGCACCGCTCAACGACGGTGTACCAAAAATCACCTTCTTTCCAATTACCTACTATATGAAAATTAGAAACTATTTTTGCACTATTTATAGTCTCCGAATAAAATGGCTGTGTTATGCATGAACATGACGAAATTACGTATAAGGGTTTATTTTTTGCCATTTGGCTACGTAACCCTAAAAAGATCGATTACTCACTTAGAGTAGAACGGGCAAAAAACACAAAAAACAGTTTTGTGGCTTTGTCACCATCAAGTCGTTTTTTTTTTTTGCAATACTTTTTGCTTGCAATATTTTTATCACTTTTTAAAACGTCAAATCCGTTCGACACGGTACCTACCCTAAGTCTGAGAGTGAAATTAAACTTGACTAATAATCCTACTTGGGTAGGTACTTTATTTTCCTCTTTTTGTGAGTGGCTACTAACTTACAAAAAAGGGAAAGTGTAGTGTAGGTTAGTGTTTCATAATGTATATGTATAATGTTGTTGAAATTCTAGAACTTTAACACGAACATCAGCTTCTCCCCGTAGGGAGAAGGGACTGTGCCTCGCCCCGCACAGTTCTATAGAGCTCGAACCTGACTCGAAACTCTTCCATCGATTTAAAGAATAACGGCCTTACCACAAAAATTTAGACACTTGTTCAACGGGTGTCTACTGTCAGTTTTATGTCAAACTCCATACAGAAATGTCATGTTTAAAAGGTGTTTAAAATCCTAGAAACAATTTTGAATATTCTTTTTGGCAATGTTAGTTGCCAACACAAAAAATGTTGCTGAAACATTGTTATGTTTCATAACGAATACGATAAAACATAACAAGCAACACGGCAAAAGCAGCACACATGAAATAAATCAAAAATAATGGAACAAATCGACTGTTCCTGTTCTTTCTTCTCTACTCTTTTTAACCGACTTCTTCAAAAAGGAGGAGGTTCTCAATTCGTCTGTATGTTTTTTTTTTTTTTGTATGTTTGTTACTCGATTACTCCGCCAATTATGAATCGATTTTGATGATTCTTTTTTTGTTTGGTAGGTCATGCTTCCGAGGTGGTCCCATATAAATTTTATTAACTTTGCTTGCGTCATTTTTGAGTTAGCTTCAATATTACGTATTTTTCCCACATAGTTTATCTAGACGATATCCTGTTTGACTCCTTCACTGTTATTTAGATAGCAGGTAGTGGTATTCGGATTTGAGTGGGGTAGGTACCACAACTAACTAAAAAGTGAAAAATAAAAACTTTTTACAAAAAAAAAACAACCGACTACCAAAAAAAACACTAAAAAAGTGAAAAATAACTTTAATTTCGGAAGTCGGTGGCAAAAAACGAAAACTGAAAAGCAAAGACACCGACTTCCGAAATTAAAGTTATTTTTCACTTTTTTTGTGTTTTTTTTGGAAGTCGGTTGTGTCGTTGTACACACGGCTACACATCAAGCTATACATTTCCAGTATATGCTGACCTCGCATTATACGGAAACCCTAAACAATGCGAGATCAGCTTAAACTGGAAATGTATAGCTTGATGAAGAATTTACATAAACTATTTATTTTTTATAATAGCCTCTACTTGCATGGAATTTGTGGAAGATGATTTGGCTAGAAAGAGAACGACTGCTGAGATTGCTACTAATGGAGATGTAAGAAAAAAAAGAAGACCACAAAAAAATGGTATAAGCAGAACTATGGTAAGTTTCAACAAAACCGGATTCCTTTTGGAAGATGGCTCGTCGATTTAGACATCTTATTTGAATATGCATTATTTTCTATGTATGATTGTAGGTAGGTAGTGAAACTGAAAACTAATTTAGGTTTATGCACTAACTTTTCCAAACGGCCTTGCTCGCGTAGCCTTCGAAGAAGCTTTGGCCCCGTTTTGTTCTAGTATGGAGGCTTTATAATTGTGAAAGGCCAATAAAAGTTATGTTACATGATATGAATGCCTTTTAAAATCGAGTTCCTATTCCCGTTTACCGAATAAGTAAAGACTCTATGTAACTGAAAGCTCAGCTCATTCCGCGTATTTCATTTAGCATCAATAAGAATTTGTGAAACCAAGAATAACAACTTCTTTGAAAAAAAAAAAATATATATATTGGACTTTATAGAGAAACTAGCTGTGCCCCGCGGTTTCAACCGCATAAGTCTCGACCCGGGGTCGAAAAATAGATAACAACCGATTCTCAGACATACCGAATATACATATAATAAAAATCGGTCAAGCCGTTTCGGAGGAGTATAGAAATTAACACTGTGACACGAGAATTATATATACCTATTAGTAGAAGAAGTTCATGATGTCGTTGGAAGATTAGCGACCGAATATCAAATTGTCGTGAATTTGTCGCGGGGACCAAAATTTCGGACAAACAATGTTTGCTTTTTTTTTTTTTATCTAGGCCTTTTATTGTTTCAATAAGTGTTCTTAAATAGCATATAAAATAGCGTTTACAGTAGCAATTTCTAGTGACGACCATTAAAATAATTCACATAAATTTGTATTTAATGAAAATACAAAAACTATTAAATGAACTAGTAGTAAAGGGGATTTTTAATAACCAAACGCAAATGTCGCGTGACTTTAGGATACGCGCATAGAAGTAGCTGTATTTAAATCGCTAGTGTTCGGCTATGAGAACAGTGACGTTAAAACGAAAGGCCTTGTGGTACTCCCGATTAGAACAAAGTTAATTTCGCTGTATATTATGTATGGAAGGCACGATGAATAAAGAAAAAACTAGCGCCATCTATACTACGGCGCGTCGGTGACGCGAATCCAGAGGTTTACACCTACCAAAAATCGCTCATCGCGCCTAAAGAAGTTTTCACTTCAAAAATAATAGGCACTATGAAATAACAACGTTTGAGAGTCAATCTGCCTAGCCTTTTCCCAACTATGTTGGGGTCGGCTTCCAGTATAACCGGATGCAGCTGAATACCAGTATTCTACATGGAGCAACTGCCTATCTGACCTCTACGACCCAGTAACTGGATAATACGATACCCCTTGGTAAGATTGGGTTGTCAGACTTTCAGGCTTATGACGACCCGTAACGACTTTCAAAGATCCACGAATGACAGCCGGGACCAACGGCTTGACGTGTTTTCCGAGGCACGGAGGAGTCTCGGTATGTACAGATGGTCACCCATCTACGGACCAACCCCAGCAAGCGTAGCTTAACCTGATGGATTGACCCATGCGGCTGTTACCACTTAGCCACGAGCTCCTCCAAAAGAAAAAAAAGTGGTCAAAAAATGTTACACTTTTTTCGGTCTAGCTCTCACGTCAAGTGTGCGGCCTGGGATACAGGGGGCCTAAACCGGCCACATTAGCAATTCCTTTATATACCGTTCAATTCCTGAATCCCAGCTGTCATTAGCAATTCCTCTAATTTGACATAAAAGCAATTCGTATTTGGCGAACCATTTTACGAATCTCCATAGAAAACTGTCAAACAGATGAATTCTTTCGTAATATGAATTACACGCAGATCATAATATGAATTGTCAGTTTGTGACACTTTACGATGATTCATAATATGTTCATATTATGATTCTGCTAAAGTGACCGTTTTAAGCCCCCTGAACTTTGTTTAAAACATCCAAGCAAAATACAAAAAAAAAATACACACAGTATTTTTAATTTTAGAATGAATACTTTAGTAAGAGCCTTTGCAAAACAATAACCACCATTAAATAAAGACTAAAAAGCCGAAAAATCATGGAATAATTTATTGTGTTAATTATCGGATTATTTAAACAGATTGTCCTCTTGGATTACAGAATAAATAAATTACTTTCATAATATGTAACGTTATAAAAAATCAAGGTACAGAAAAAATTATATAGTATATGATTGTTGCTAACAAAATTGCATTAATTTAACAGAACCAGCAAATTGTTTTCTTAGAACTAATTTAACAAGAATAACAGCAACTCAGTCCTTCCAATTTGCGAGGAACTCAATGTTCCTGCACTACAAAGCCCCGCTAACCTTGTGGCCGCACTAGAGCCAAGCGACCGTGGCCCACTTCAGGCAGCTGTTGCTTTAGCGCATTCAGGCCTTTTTGTACCACTTTCAGCTGTTATGGCAGTAAACGGTGTAACAGAAGTCTGATGCACCTCTCTCCAATTTAAGGAGCTTTAAAATTCACTGTTTTTTTTTGCTATCTAGTATTTGCAATAAGTTACGCCCACAAAGCTGCAGAGATCACAGAGACGCCTCGGCAGTTGCTAGAGGTGTTATTGTCAAGACTTTCCATAGAAAGGAAGAGTGTCACCGTTTGCTCGCACAATGATACTGATGTGAGGTGTAAAAACTGAAGGCTTTGAAGCAATGCGCTAAAAATGCACTTTCGGCGTCACTAATTTTATTAGTACCTAATGCCGTTTCTAGACGCTGTGGCCATGGTGATCCATGAGAGTCCAAAATGGCCGTGCCCGTGGCTTGCCCAGTGTTCTCTGCAGGTTCACCTTTAGGGTAAAAATGCCATGTATAAAACACAAGGGTGACTGATTGACTGATCTATCAACGAGCTCAAACCACTGGACGGATTGAGCTGAAATTTGGCACACAGATAGTTATTATGACGTAGGCGCGCACTAAGAAGAAGTTTTTGGAAATTTGACCTTTAAGGGGGTGAAAAGGGGGGATTTCGTTTGTATGTAAAATCTTACTCCTTGAGTTAATAGATGTGAAAATTGGCACAAATATTTATCTATGTAATTAATAAAGTTTGCCATCTTTCGTTTTTCTAAACTACCCCCTAAACGGGGATTGAGGGGTGTCAAAGTTTGAATAGAAAAAATTTAACGCGCGGTCCGATTAACTCGAAATTCAGCATTTATAGTTTAAACCAAAAAAAAAGAATAATGTGTAACAGGGATTTTCAAAAATGTACCCCTAACGGGGTGAAAACGGGTAGTATATTACACAGCTCAAACCACTGAACGGATTGGGCTGTTTGGCACACAGATAGTTATTAGAACCTACCTAGGCATCCACTAAGAAAAGGGTTTTTGGTAATTCGACCCATACGGGGGTGAAAAGGGGGAAGAATCTTATTCCTTCAGTTAATAGACTTTAAACTTCTCACGTATACTTATCTAAGTAAATAATAATGTTTGTCATTTTTATTTTTTTTAAATTACCCCCTAAACGGGGATTGGGGGGTGTCAAAGTTTGTATAGAAGAATTTTAGCGCGCGGTCCGATTAACTAGCAACTCAGTATTTTTACTTAAAACTAAAAATAAAGAATAATGTGTATCAAGGTTTTTCAAAAATATACCACGAACGGGGTGAAAAGGGGTACCCTTTATGACAGCTCAAACCACTGAACGGATTGGGCTGTGGCACAGATAGTCATTATGACGGAAGCATCCAATAAGAAAGGGTTTTTGGAAATTAGACCTTTAAGGGGGTGAAAAGAGGGGATACAAGTTATATGAAAAATCTTATATTCATTTGGTTAATAAACTTGAAACTTTGTACGGCACTAATACTTACAACAAAAAATAAAAAAGGATGTGATTCGGTACTTTAAAAAAATCTGCTCCTAACGGGGTGTAAAAGGGTAATAAAGTTTACGGGGTAAAGGTCATAAATAAATCTAAAGAATGTAAATATTAATTTTAGAAAACTATCTTTCAAAGGGGGTGGAGGGGTTGTTGAAGTTTTCAGAAGAAAATACTAAATCCACGCGGACGAAGTCGCAGGCAAAGTGCTAGTAACCATATAAAATTTTAAAAAAAGAATGCAAATTTTAAAATTTATGCTACATCTAAGTTGTGTCATACTGTACACAATTATTAAATACGATCTCATTAGTGTCGCGGTCACTAGTGCGAGTGCTAAGCGGTCCTACAGGTTCGTTACCGGGGTTGGGCTAATTGTCACTGCAGGATTTTTACGTTAGGAACTCCTTAACATCGACCTGGAGTCTGATTTTGTGCTCATAGCATAATCTTAACCAGGCCATAAAGTTCTCACGGCTGGCACACAGGCCTCCTCTTTGAGAAGCAGTGGGCCGCAGTCTACCCCGCGGGTCCAGTGCGGGTTGGTAGATGTATTAACCAATATTGGGACAATGGGACTCAAACATGGCTGGAGACAATGTGTGGATATACCTAATTAAATCTCTGTCCTACCCATTGGGAGACACAGGCGGAGAGTCAAAAGTTTAGCAAAATAATTATGTGCTAATTTGCCCAATTATTTTCGGTGCGTGGATTTTTGTACTTTCTGGATTTTTTTGGATTTTTATCTCGTTTTCGTTCGTAAAAGGAGTGTTTCAGGATTGTAGCAGATGGCGTTCTGTAGTGTCTACCGGCGCCATGAGCAGAAGGCGTGAGTTTTTGTATATATTATCAATCTCTCAATTTCATTGCATTTATTTAAGCTAGATGAACAAACAGTGTACTAAAACTAGCCGTTACTCAAAGCAATATAAATCTTAACCGGCAAGACGTACGTCATAATTTTTAACGTGAAACTTTTAGTCGGTGGTCGAAATACCGAGAGGCTTGAGTTATCTGGTATGAACTAGTAGTAAGTCAGCTTGTATTGTTAGAAGTGTGTATGTTTAAATAGTAATGTTCGTATCGAAATTAAACTTAGATCTTAGTAATTAGAATTCAGTTAAGTACCTACTTAGGTAAGTAATTAGATAAGTGGTGTAGGATAGGGATTAGGTATGTTCAGTTTACCTCTTTTTTCCGTGGGAATATCCTCATGGATGGGCCTCCAACAAATCCTTGCAAAAACTTATTAGGAAGGTGCAGTCAGGGAATTAATAGTTACGCAAATGGGCACCCTACGTCAATTTGTCGCGCATCTCAAACGGGCAATTTAACTTGAGAATCAATTTGCTTTACGATTAATTACCATGACTTTACAAGAAAAAATAATAATCATTGTATCAAGTACCCACCTTCTACCTAATTATTTCAAGCGTAATGATTTCGTAGTGATGGTTTTTAGTATTTCTTTGAAATACCGGGTCGCTAGTTACGGAAGGTACTTAAATCACAAAAACAAAAAAAAAACGAACTTCGAAAAAAAATTGACGTTCGTCAAAAATACCTAACTTTGATTTCGGAAGTCGGTGGCAAAAATTGAAAACCAAAAACCGACTTCCGAAATTAAAGTTAGGTATTTATGACTTTCATATGTTTTTTTTTGGAAGTCCGTTTTGTTTTTGTTGTAAAAAGTTTTTATTTTTCACTTTTTAGTTGTGGCCCCACAGAATTCGAATACCGCTACCTGCTATGTAAATATCAGTGACGGAATAACTAAAAACATCGTCCATATAGACTAAGTGGGAAAAATACGTAATATTGAAGCTAACTCAAAAACTACGTAAGCAAAGTTAATAAAATTTATATGCGACCACCTCTGAAGCATGACTTACCAAATCAAAAAAGATTCATCAAAATCAATTCATAATTGGCGGAGTAATCACGTAACAAACATAAGTACTTACAAAAAAAAACAAGAATTGAAAACTTCCTCGTTTTTGAAGTCGGTTACAAATACATAGAAACCAGTAGTGTTGCAGCGATACATCACCTGCTGCTGCTACCTGCAGTTGGCTATGGATTGCACCTTTATGCTAATAATAATTATTATTCTTATAACTACATATACTAATTATATTGACGTGTAATTTAGACGATATTATATTTGATTATTTAATAAATCAAACCTAGGAGCAGCTAGCAGCTCGTGGCTAAGTAATAACAGCCGCACGGGTCGATCCAACAGGTTAAGCTACGCTTGCCGGGGTTGGTCCATGGATGGGTGACCATCTCTACATACAGAGACTCCTCCGTGCTTCGGAAAGCACGTTAAGCCCTTGGTCCCGGCTGTCATTTGTGGATCTTTGACGGTCGTTACGGGTCGTCAGAAGCCCGAATTCTGGGGTCCAAGGGGTATCGTATTACCCAGTTACTGGGCTGTGGAGGTCAGATATGCATTCGCTCCATGTAAAATACTGGTATTCAGCTGCATCCGATTAGACTGGAAGCCGACTCCAATATAGTTGGGAAAAGGCAAGGCGGATTTATTGAAGAAATCAAACCAATGATTACGTATAAAATAATCGCGGCATGCACCATGCAGGCATGCAACAGCCAGGAATGCCTAGATCCTGTTCCATTTGTTATGCACCAAACAATGCAATATGTACGACAGTTTACTAGAAAACAACTTAGTTCGTGTATTGATCGGGTTTCTGTGTATTTAGTTCATTAAAACAAATTGCAATCTATGGCGCACGGATTTCTTGATACATCGTTTTCTTATTGTAAGTTAGAGCTATCACACTACAAAACAAACTCTCATTTTACTGGAACCACAAGAAAACAGTCAGTATGTATGCATTTAAGCGGAAAATGCAGAGTTTTTTTCAAAATAAATAGAGTAGAGTCCTATACACCTCTCTTCCTTGAATTTGTATATTATATATATATATACTAGCTTCCGCCCGCGGCTTCGCCCGCGTGGTATGTCGATAAAAAGTAGCCTATGTCCTTCCCCGGGATGCCATCTATCTCCTTGCCAAATTTTATCGAAATCCGTTTAGGCGTGAAAAGGTAACATACAGACAGACAGATAGACAGAGTTACTTTCGAATTTATAATATTATTATGGAAGTATGGATTATATATTATAGTAAATATGTATGTTTGTATATGTATAATAAATTTATAGCTTATTTATGTACTGTAAAAACAGTTTTATCAATATGACAACTATATTTTTTTTTTCTTTTTTTTTTCTCTTTTTTCCTCTCAATCAGAGCACCCACCATCTAACCTCTTCACCGCCCTTGGTTGACTGGTAGAGAATGCCTAAGGCATTAAGTTCGCCTTTACACCTTTTTTTTTGAGTGCTTAACACACTTTCTATCAAAATCCGAAGGATTTTGAACGATATTCATAATCCGTAAACGTAAACGAAACAAAACGTTCACGTTCAGCAGTTTTTGCCCAGCCCCATGGGAACAAAGTGTGAGCTGTTTATTTAGGTATGTATTCAAAATCCATCCATACTAATATTAATAATGCGAAAGTAAGTAATTATGTATGTCTGTTACTTTTCACGCCTAGATCACTGAACCGATCGTAATGAATTTTGACTGATAGAGAGACAAATTTCATCCTTGATACTTGTTTAAAAAAATATGAAACAAAAAGTACAAGCCGAGGAATCGCGGGCAAGCTAGTAATACAATAGATTTGCAATATGGTTTTCTCAACTATATTGGGGTCAGCTTCCAGTCTAACCGGATTCAGCTGACTGTTGAATACAACTATTTTACATGGAGCGACTGTCTATCTGACCTCCACAACCCAGTAACTGGGTAATACAATACCCCTAGGTATGGCTGTCAGACTTTCGGGCTTTTAAGGGGGATGCACTAAGGTGGCCCGCGAAATTCAAATTTTCTTACATTTTTTGCAATTTGCAGGTCAGTATCAGGTTGTATGTTGATCATAATATTAATTTCGCGGGCCACCTTAGCGCATCCACCTTAATATGGTACAAACAATTGCAAATAATTAGAAATACTACGTTTCTATCGAAAGCTTTTATGTAATATTCCATTCCTTGAGTGGCGCTTAGACATTTCATGCTAAAACCTATTTAAACGGTAAAAGTCATTTGCGTCACAATGTCCTAGGTTAGGTAATATGTGACGATGTCCTAGGGTGTCTGCTAGGTAACTGTGTCAGGGATACCAAGCCACGAGGTCATTCTACCATGCAATCGGTACCAGTTAATATGCAGATATTTTTTTCCGCAAGTACAAAAATAAATGTCGGTCGATATTGTTCTACTAACTTACTTGTAACAGAATGTGTGTTACTCAGTTTTTCTATTTAATTAAGTGTGTACAGTAGGCCGTTTTTTTTTGTGGGTGGGAAATCATGAAATGACTTCTCCCGCTCTGGGCGGAGCGGGAGGGCGTGTCAGACTTTTACTAAAACCCACCCGTGTTCCTTCAGTTGCCTGATGCCAAGGGTCCCGGTATCCCTTTCGGACTTTCCCGCAACTCTGGTAGCCTTATATACTGGCCTCTTATTCTATTGCATCTGTACTACGCGTCAGCTCAAGGTCAAAGTGTTACCACAGAAGTCAGCCTGCCTAGCCTTTTCCTAACTATGTTGGGGTCGGCTTCCAGTCTAACCGGATGCAGCTGAAAACCAGTATTTTACATGGACTGCCTATCTAACCTCCACAACCCAGTAACTGGGTAAAACGTTACGTATGGTTGTCAGCTGGGACCAACGGCTTAACATGGTTTCCGAGTCACGGAGGAGGTTCGGTGTGTAAAGATGGTCACCTGTCCACAGACCAATTCCAGTAAGCGTAGCTTAACCTGATGGATCGACCCGTGCGGCTGTTATTACTTAACCACGAGCTATTCTGTTATTACTTAAACTCACGCACTGACTTTTAAGAATATCGTACTTTTACAATGTTTGTAAATATGTGAGGACCATGTATATATTATCACATAATTAGTTTAATTGTCATTGCTTCATTTTATTCTTTTTACTTTTGTGGTACAGTAATCTTATTCTAGGTGCATCGTCTTCACATACTTATAATTATTACAATTTATTTATACAAAATATTGTTAAACATTTTAAAAAACTTGTTGAAGCTACCTTTCGGTAGGGGCGACTAGAATCAATTATATTTTCTTGTAAATAAAAGTGTTTGTTATATGCCTATTTGAAATAAATGATTTGACTTTGATATTCTAAAGCGCAATAGGTCCCTATAGAGAAGAACGGACTAGAAACTCAAAATAATAATTATACGAAATCACATCATTTGTTATGAAAAACGTATCAAACGAAGAATCATCCTATCATAATCCCCGCACTACCAAATGACGAACACGAACTAACAATTGAACGATTACCTACAAAACCGCCCAAATCTAATCGTATAATTAAAATTCATTACAAAGTTTGCGAGTAACCTGTGACCCTGACCTTCCGGCGCCAGGCGGGGTCACCCACGGCCCACGAACGATATAGCCGACTTTGTGAAGCTATTTCTAAACCTCTGCTATGCAAAACTAGGACTTAGGTACTATTATAAGTTAGGATAACTGTTCAGTTTTACTATGCAACATGTAGTTTCTTTTATAAAGGCTTGTTGCTTGTTTTGTGCTATTGCCAGCGGAGTCATTGCATAACACAACAGTAGCAAAGGCTTTCATTTAGACATTTCAACAACATTAATTGCGTTGTTGAGCAGATAATATTTTTCGAACATATTATATATGAAGCAATATCTTTCAAAATCATTCAGATTGTGATTTTTTTTTGCCGTTTCATATTTTTTGTCGCCATATTAAAAGTTACAATTGACGATAAGACGTAATGAGACCTTAAAAATTGGTATTCGGCGCTTCGCTGACCAGAGTTTAAATTTTTTTATATAAAATCGAAATAAAACATTTTTTTTATTATCCTTCTGTTTGATGCCACAAAATAGTTCGGAGAGCAGCGGTATTTCGGACATATTTTTTACAAGTTTCTTCCTAATTTTATCTAAGCTCTTTACAATATTTAATTTGAAAATACGAAGTGTTAGTTCCAAAAAAATCTGTTGGCTAGGAATTGCGCCAAACCTAGGTTTAGGATATCTCATCCGGGTTCCACTCCAGGATCTTTTTAACACAACTGAAAGACTATATAACCCAACTGAAGGATTTATAGATAACTATGACTTTTAGAAACGCCTATTACCAACGATGTCTCTTTCGATTCACGCAACCTCTTCGTATTATCTTTGAACAAAACAAATTAAAATCTTTCTTTCAAGTTTTCAGGGGGCCTACCACAATCGTTTACATTTTTTTATTTTAATCTTTGTTCGTGGGGGAAAGAAATGGAGCTATACGTCCTGTAGAGCTTCATCTCTTTCCTACACTGAAGTAATATGAAAATAAGACTGCTGGTAAGCGGTGGTGGTAAGCCCACAGGTCATTTTTTTTCCATAGATTTCTAATATGTATATTTTAATAATAATGAACATTAAGAACGCGTGTTTCAGTACAGCGTCGCATTGTTCTCCACCGCCCACTGCCCTCCCCTCCCATTCACGTCCTTCGGTCACGATCCTAATCCAGAACTGACGTGCATTCGAAGGCTGTTCTCGATTATGATAGTTATTACCCTAATTGACTATTAACATGGAGTTCCAATATTTATAATTTAAATTAAACTCGTTCAAACTGTCTTAGTTCAGTACCTAAACTAAAGTTGACCCAATGAATGGTATTTCTTTTTAAACTCCTCTAGGTTAGAAACCTCACAGTTTTCTGTGGTTCCCAACAATATGCCCTCTACCCAGACAGCGCCTCTCCCTATCATCAGAAATTAACCACAGACAATAATTTTTATATTAAAAAAACCGGCCAAGAGCGAGTCGGATTCGCACACGAAGGGTTCCGTATCATTATCTCTAAAAACGGCAAAAAACACGTTTGTTGTATGGGAGCCCCCTTAAATATTTATTTTATTCTGTTTTTTAGTATTTGTTGTTATATCGGCAATAGAAATACATCATCTGTGAAAATTTCAAATTTTTGTTTGCCCATTTTAGTGCTAATGGTATCAGTTAAGTTCGTTCATAATGGTATCGTTCAGGCAGTCGCTCCATGTAAAATACTGGTATTCAGCTGCATCCAGTTCGACTGGAAGTCGACCCCGACATAAGCTAAACAGATGATGTCGGTGTCTATGTCTTTGCTTTACAATTTCCGTTTTTTGCCACCGACTTCCGAAATTAAAGTTAATTTTCACTTGTTTTTTGGAAGTCGGTTGTTTTTTTTTTGTAAAAAGTTTTTATTTTTCACTTTTTAGTTGTGATACCTACCCCACACAAATCCGAATACCACTACCTGCTATGTAAATAACAGTGAAGGAGTCAAACAGGATTTCGTCTAGATAAACTAAGTGGGAAAAATACGTAATATTGAAGCTAACTCCAAAATTACGCAAGCATGACCTACCAAACAAAAAAAGAATCATCAAAATCGATTCATAATTGGCGGAGTAATTGCGTAACAAAACATACAAAAAAAAAAAAAAAACATACAGACGTATTGAGAACCTCCTCCTTTTTGAAGAAGTCGGTTAATAATATAACAGTAGATTATAATCTAACATAACCCTACATTATGTTTATTTTTAGGAAATGCCTCCGCCGCCGGCGCCGGTTGCTGAATTGGCTGCCGGCGCTGACTTTAGTTGTCAGTATGGCGTATGGAGTAGATACGCAGCAGGGTAGGCATAATTAAAAAAACATGTAACAGGGCATTTTTTTTTCCATATTCCATTAATAAAGTCATAAAGTACTACCCGAAACCGAACTAGTAAGATTAGGTTTAATAATTTCAATCGCAAAAAAGGTTAGGTTAGTTTAGGTTAGAACTGTGAATCTCTACAACGACTAGAATATGCAGAAAAACATATTGTAGTTACGATTAGTTAGTTGGGGTTCTGAATACTGGAAGGGTTTCTATAAACGCCGCACCGCCGCCGCCGCTGTCCATTAATGGGAGACCGGCGCGGCGGTGACATTACTGCCGGCAGCCGAGATTAAAAACATCGGCTGCCGGCAGTAATTTCACTGCCGATTCCCAATTTTTTTTTTTTTGGGATTCGACGGCGGCTTCGGATGCACTCCCTTATTTTTATTATGGGTTAAACTCAATGGTTTTCTCTGTGCGTTATAAGAACTATCACATAATGTAAAACAATAAAGAAGTTACTAAATATAAAAAAGAAGCACAAAATATACATCATTAACTGTTGGGAATCGAACTTCGGTATGCACAGCAGTCGCTAAGCTATTTACTTTGTTGAAAGTTGAATAAAATACATAGCTGATCATATATTTCATGATTGACTGCTTAGCTCCATGAAGGTACCTATGATAATCATTTAAAAGGTTAAATCTGTAACTACCTATTTACTGTACTTTATCGGAACTTTTTGCAATTTTTGACTTCCATCGAAACTTTTTGCAATTTTTGACTTTTCTATGGTCCTATTATAGATTTTTGATCCTTATAAGAAACAGGATCGATTGGCATCAAAAAAAGTGGAGTTAAGGACAGTCTCCTAAGACCGTTTTCTTTAGTTTTTGACGTGAAAAGTTTTAGTGTTTCATTTCTAGTATTGAAATTCTACAAATTAAACATCTACATCGGCCTTACGGGAAAAGGACTGTGCCTCGCACCGCACAGTCCTGTAGAGCTCGACCCTGATTCAAAACATTTCCAACGAATTAAAAACATATAGTTAAACTGATATCGTGATCTATTATTATTAGGTAGAAATACCCTTCAACGTTTCCATAAAAATAAGTATAATTTATTTGTAGAAAATGCAGGTTTTACCAGTTCTAAAAGTTGCTGGTTTAGGTATGTTCAGTCCATATTTTGTATGTTTAGAGCATGTAAATACATAATACGTACTTATTATAGTAACATTAATGCAAATAAACACTAACATCACTTAGGGTGACGGACTGTGTCCCGCTCCGCACAGTCCAGTAAAGCTCGGCCCTGACTCGAAACTCTTCCACCGATTTAAAGAATCATAGTTCAAAAGATATCGTGAATATTATTCGGTGAAAATACGCTTCAATGTTAGTATAAAGAACTTTCAGTAGAAAGCAATCTTAGTCAAGTATATGACAGTAAAGAGAAAAATCAAATAGGTCGTTTTTCAAACGTAAATAACCTGAATATACTTGATTAGATTACAAGATTTATCTAAGATCTCTAAGATTTAAGACATCTGCAATCTTGAATTTAAACCTTTTTGAGCTTCCAGCGACCTAGTACTATCTAGAAAGAAATGAATATTATTCAGGGCCCTTTTTAGAATAAATACTTATCTATTCTATGTTTGAAGGTAATGGTATAGTTATATTATATTTCATTAATTAAAATTTTAAAAAATATGCAAATAAAAAAAATATTGACATCCTTGCATACTTTTACTTTCCCGCACAGAACACCAGACCCATACGCATCACATTTATCTGCAACACATCACATTCAGGGTTGGCAGTCAAAACGGCGATTAGCATCTTTAAATTACGACAAACTGGGGATTCAGCTCTGGCTACAGTTTTGGACGACGACGGTAAGTAATATAACAAGTTTTTTTTTTCTCAAATATTTTATTTAGCAAGCGTATTTGACGTAGCTTTCAACAGACCCTGATAATCAAGGTCTGTTTCACCATAAGTAAAATGTTTTAGACTCGAAACCATTCCGGCAATGGAGTACAGCACGCCAACTAGTGACGGTAACTAAAAGCTTTTGTTCAGTTTATATGCAGTGGGTTTGCGGTACTAAAACATCGTCAATAGATGGCGCTGCAGTCGCCCGGTAAACGTGCTTCCTCAACCCCGCGCTAGATGGTGGTGTACATTATACCTCAGGCTAACCCTTCGGGAAATACAGGCGTGGTGATGTTGTGTTATAATATTCTCCCTCTAATTTCATATTATGAAAATAGAGGGAGAAGTTAAGAAAGCCAGCTTTGGTAAGCCAACCCATCTTTAATGACTAATCTACCCCCAAAACTGACCCCAAACCTCACGTTTGCGAAAATGGATTTATAATAATAACCCCACCGCCGTATCTCTACGTTGACGTCGTGGTGGGGCTTGCGCGCTCTGAACTCTGGGTCTGTGCCAGTAGAGTTTACTTTGCCGAAACAGGTCTAGAGTGAGGAGCCAGACCAAGAGAGATACAAAAACCCGCAGGGCAGCATGTGGCGAGCTGTTGGGCAGTTGCGATCCCACGGACCCGATCTCCCGGGAGAAGTCTTGTTCCTCACCTCTGGCTTGCCTTTATTGGCTGTCTGGAGTAAACAATGACGAGAAACAGAGCTCCCACCTCATTCTTGCCTTCATTGGGCGGCTTGAGTGGAGACTCGCAAGAGCAAACGTGCTCGGAGGAAGGAAGTATTCCAGTAAGTGCTCGTAGGGATCTTGACCATCTTCCGGGCTCTGGGATTGTTCTGAAAGCCGTGGAATACCTCTCCACTCCTCAAGCACCTCAGGAAGTGTTGCCCCCTTGTCGCTACGTCACTATGTGCTAGCGACTGTTTCGGGGGCCCATTATTGAGTGTGCAAGTCACCCACTGCCATTTTATCAATGTATATATAAAACATTGATCAGGCAGGGGCCATAGTCTTTCCATAGTTCTAGGCATCCAGTCCACTATAGCCACCCAAACCCATAACCCAATATGTTTTGTTTCCATGTTCTGCAATAGTCCGTCACCAACCGGGGGTTGTCCTTGGCTGCACTTGCATAGTGCATACAGGGATAATCGTAGATTGGTGCCTCATTCCTTTTGAAATTGTCTAAGGGGCCTCTACGAGTTGGTTTCGGCCCCTCGTACGCCTTCCAAAAGAGCGGGACCCCATGGTCCCGAGATATGTAACACATAAAAATAATAATAATAATAATTGCTTTATTTTCAGGCAACTAAGGCCCATAGATAAAATACACAAAATAATCTTACAAAATAATAAACTAATACATAATATAACCAACACTACAAAATCTATTTACGTATGGTCGGCGACGTATTGCGCTGAGTCGTGGTGTCATGTAGCCTTCCGCGAAAACGCCGATACACGACACCGGTCGGCCAAAATTCTTCCTTCATGAAAGTCTCCATGTGATGAGTCGGAACCGGAACCACAATAGATTTGAAGTTAATCTTATGGCGTGACTCCAACATCTCGACTCTCAATGTGAACTTTGTCTTCATCCTGATGTACTCCACGACCTCCTCTGCCTTCGTGGTGTGATGTAACCGTGACACGTACAGCTGCGTCGATGGAATAGCAGGACGTAGCAACATGTCAGGACCACTCAATGCGGTACCGCACTGATTGCGACAAGCAGGCTTATTCTTCTTCTTCTTTTTCTCCACACGAATGAAGCCTTCTTCATCGGCCTGTCCTTGGCTTGTTACCGGCGGTAATGAGCTTTGAACTGCTTCGGAGGGCCTTTGGGCACCCCTGGTATTGTTTGGTTGCCGCCGTTGATTTGCTGGAGCTTTAATAACGGCGGCCTAGTAAGCACGTTCCGGTTTTGACGTGCTCATATTGGTCGGCGTCCCAACGATCAGGGACGCGATGAGGGCGGGGTGCAGTTGTGAATCGCTTGCAGTGACGGTGTGACGTGACGGTTTATGTAAAATGTTTTTGTTTTTATCTCGACTGTAGGTATATTTTTATTATATGTAGTTCACTTAGCTTATTTATGTTATACCTACTAGCACATCTATTACCCATGGAAAATTTCAAAATTAGTAGGTAATCCATTGCTAGACGAGAAAAACTGCCGACAGACTGTTATGCAGTTTGGCAGACTTTATTTAAGCTATTGATAATGCAGATTTTGAATAAACCCTTGAGTTAGACTGATTGGTTAAAGATCTCACCAGTGACAAGTCTCGATCTATGAAAAGTCTAATCTAGATATTTTAGGAAACAAGTGTTTTATGAACTTTGTTTGGCATGTGGCATACCATAAATTAAAGCAACAATAAAAATTATATCGTCTAAACACTGTTTAGTGGATGCAATGCACTGTTCATTTGACGACGTAGCTCGGCTTCATACAACTTTTTTCAGCCCCCATTCTGATTTGACGTTTAAATCTAGTTGTTTGATGTCTATTATTTCGTTTATTTATGTCGTTAAGTTATATGCACAGTACATAGAACCATGACCATCGTAATACTTTCAGTAGGTAATGTTATCCTAAAAACGATCCAATTTTTTTGACAAATCTTTAAGAGTAGGTAACGAAGACCATTTTCATCACTGGATTCTTCTGTGACACGTCTTGACGTGTCGTGATCAATCTTGATAAGAAAAGCAGAATATTTGTGACATGACATGTGAAAATTTTATGAAAACTTGATGAAGGCTCATTTTTAAGTATCAAAAAGGTGGAGATTAGGCAGTTATTTACCATATAACCTTTCCAAACCTGATTTAAATAATTATTGCTAGTAATTGTTGTTTTTAATAATTTGATTTTAAAATTGTGTACTTCCTAGTTAGCCACCCTGTACCTATATGGCACAGGCCAAAAACTTGCATTGTATGGTTGTGGTGTATCACCTTAAGGCTAAGGCGAAACCTTCAGAGTTGCCCGCGAAATTCAAAGACATTATTCATTAGAATCAGCAATACAACTCTACAAGTTCATAAAAGTGTATGTAATGACTATTTCATGAAATCATGACATTTCGCACTTTTATGAACTTAAGGTTGTATTGCTGATTGTAATCAATATATTTCTGTAAAGCCATATTTATTTGGTACGGTCGCGAATCATATTTTAATTAAAATACAACCTGACACTGACCTGTAAATTGCATAAAACGTTAGAAAAATTTGAATTCCGCGGGCTACCTTAGGGCATCCCCCTTAATCCAGTAACTATAGTTCATGCTTAATTCCTAGATTTTTAAGGGATGTTAAAGATTTTTTAATCTATTTCGTAGTTAGGGACATAGATAATTAAGTAAATGTTGTCTGAAAGTTTCACAAACTTAAAAACAACGCGTCACCACGGCTAAACGCATAACGTAACATGTTTTTGTTATTGGACGTCTCTCCCTATTTCTCTTAACAAGATAATCCTAAACTTCTATACGCTGATAATCCTGTAAAATTACCCTAAGTTTATGGTTTACATTTATAACTCACCTACTGTCAGTAAACAATTGGCTTCTAAAGTCTATTTTTTAATCTCGTAGACTAATTTGTCAGATGCAAATGTCAAACTCCAAATTAAAAACAAACAACAATCACATAAAATGTCAAATTAGTCTACGAGATTTATAAAAATCAGACTTTAGATAGTTATGTAAATAAACTAACAAAATAAGTAGGTACATCAGAAAAATCCGTTGAATTTTCTTTTGTTCACCAAAAACATCACAATAATCTTCCAAAATTCTGAAGCACATTTTGTATAGTTACTGCAATAAAAAATCGTAGGTTTAAAAAAAAAATGTCAAGACATAATTTCAAGCAGCATTTGTTGTTACAGGACCTTAGAACTTATTTACAAGGACTCACCGATTGTACGGGATATCTGCTCCGGAGTTGGTGTTGGTACTCTCCCATGGTGGCTTTGACTGCTTTTGGAAGCCGGCGCCTCCTCCCGCGAACATGGTGCACTGATAACAATCACTGATAACACAGCACTACAGCACTCACTACACCACTCACTCCCGCACTCACACCGCACGTTCGTATACCCACAAAACACTTATCTACACAGGTACAGATGAGCTGACCACAACACTCGATTCGCGTTTGTTTATATCGTTTCGCGTATTTTTTTTCGCTGGAGCGTTCGCTGCGCCCGCGTCGACGAGCGCTCTCTCTCAAACGTTATCTTAAAATATTTTCGGAATACGTAAAGTATTCCTGGATTACGGAGCGCGTCCTACCACCGTGTCTGTGGCTGCTGAGTTTTATTTTTACATTGGACAGTTTTTCTGCTCAGATTTGCGTAATTACAAAAACTCGGTTTTATAAGTGGACAATTAAAGATGGTTTGTATCATTAATAGCGCGGGTTTGGAATAGACGCTGAAGTTAATAATAAACTCATTATTATTACAGTTTTCGCGTCATACGTCGCGCATTAGGTCAATGTCGGGACTAAATAACTATGACATTGGATTACGGTCTTACCTACGTTGAAAAAAAAAACGAATTGTTTCGTACAAGTTAATTTAATAATCTATTCCTAAATACTCTTTGTAAATCGTCTGCATTGAAGAATGAATGTGAATGTTTACATTCTTGAGATATTTCATTCATTCATGAAGCTGATTTAATACCGTGATGTTGAAAGTTTGTCCGTGACATTCATTAGTGTGTCTGGGTGTGTCAGTCAGTGTCCACACAGTAATGTTCACCAAGATAGCATAAGTAGGTAACAGCTATGCAATAATAACTAAAGTAAGTACCCGATTTTGTGAGATAGGTAGGCTATTAATAAATAGTGGGTAATTATTGCAACGCAAATACGTTTCAAACTTATTGATTTCATTTAGGCACATTTGAATGATTTGTTGCAAAGTTTGGAGATAGAAATTGTTATTTCAGACTTTCTTTAAGATTGTTTATTATTAGTTTAATGGTTTTTTCAGGGTTCTCAACTTTTTTCGTTCCCTGATCTAATCTTTAGGGATGAGAATAATAAAAATATATCTAAATCTGATTATATAAAAAATCTGATTTTATGTTAGGATTAGACCGCGTCATAACCAAAAGCGATTGTAACATTGCCGGCCGCCTACTCACATTTATTTGACCAATACTTACAGCATTTTAGATTTATTTCGAAGAAGGTTGTCAAAATAATGCTCGAATTTCCAAACATGTTTGAGAAAAAATTTAAATCACTCCAAATTTAAGAAATACGGCAATTTATTAGAAAAAGGAATGTATGACAGTTACATCAAGGTAATAGAAAATAGTATTAAAAAGGTTAATTGATTCAGGCGTGACTTTGCGTACTTTTGTCCGCAGCCATTTGGAATACGCCTCACAAGTGTGGAACCCTATAAATTATAATATTTATATAGACAGAATTGAGGGAATTAAAAAAAACATCAGTTCTTTCCTACATGTTGACGAGATATGCGAACATAAAAAATTCAGGGAACAGCTGTTTTCGCAAGCTGGCGACGGCGCGCAGCAGACACGAGAAGAGATATGGTCGGCGTGCAGTATGCAGCGACGCTAGTTCCCCCGCGTCGCACAAGCCGCCAGCCGCTCTAGCCAGCACAAATGTCAGCTCCACTCTAGTCAGCACACATCTCCGCTCCAGTCTAGTCAGTACGCATCTCCGCATAGCTTCGGTGGATGCACCTTAGCTGAAAAACATCCCTTCTCGTCTCCGCTTCGTACACCAGAATCCATACTTTTCAAAGCAAAACGCAGCAGCGACGCTGCTTGACGGCAGAAATAAGTAGGTGTGATGGTAGCACAATCACAAGAAAAAAGCTCTATAAAGTAAAAACGTTTATTTTTATTATATTTTAATGTTTTAGTTTTTTGTGGGTTCCGTACCTCAAAAGGAAAAAACGGAACCCCTAAAGGATCACTCGTGTGTCTGTCTGTCCATATGTCCGACTGTCACAGCCATTTACTCAGAATCCAATGGACTGATTGGTGCACATAATGTATAAAATAAATGAATTTTGAATAAGGGGGTCGGTTTTGGGGGGCAAATTAGAAATTTTTAAACTGTACCGTATGACATAAACTATACCATGAAAGGGCTTGTTGCGAGGATCTCAATTTTTTTTTAAATAATTGTTTTTAAGGAAATATGCAGATGAAGTAACTAGTTAATACGATACCCCTTGGTTAGACTGGTTGTCAGACTTTCGGGCTTCTGACGACCCGTAACGACTGTCAAAGATTCATGAATGACATCCGGCACCAACGGCTTAATGCTTTCCGAGGCACGGAGCATGTAAAGATGGTCACCCATCCACGGACCAACCCCGGCTAGCGTAGCTTTTACTATCCCCTTATAAACGAAACTACTAAGCCTGAAATTTTGAAAAAAATTGTGAGAATACATAGAGAAAATACAAGAAGTCTATGGTCCTAAACATGGTAAATCCCCCAATATTGTGCGTACAAACTTACATTTGCAGTTGGAACGTAAGGGAGAAGATGCTTTTCAACTACAATGTTAAGTTTGTTCTTGAGATAAATTCATCCCAACTACGGAACCCTTCATTGTGCGTGGTCTGAGTCGCACTTGACCGGTTTTTTTTCATTCCCCCAGCAGCGGGCCCTATCAGAATACCAGCCAGCGCTTCGGTACCTATTTATTTTAAAGTATGGCAGCATTATGCTGAGATAGGAGCCTTTTGGCCTTGTACACGACTACATGTATTAGTTTTAAGTAATTTTCTATTTTATTGTTTGTATTACCTATTGTATGCCTCATATCGCAAAGCATAGATAGTGCATTACCCTCAACTTGCCTCTTTACTGCAACTACTTATTATAACGGATTTTTAGTCTATTCACCGTCTAAGGCCGATTACAGCGAAAGAATTGCCAGTAAAGTACTAACTTTTTATATTTCGGATAGCTATGGAAACTCCTTTTTGTATTTAAAAAAACGCGGTCACTAACAGTGCGCCCAGCGGCAGATCGTAAACTTTTGCTATAAGCCAAGCAATTAATTTACGTACGTGATTGTCATAAGGTGTAATTATTCCTTCATACTTTGACGGGCTTAGGACCGTCAAAATACAAAATGATTTTCCTCTGTATTCAAGAGTATTTAAAAAATTGTAAGCACCTTGTATGTACAATAAATTAATAAAAAGATTTTATTAAATAATATTATAAAATGCGAAAGTGAGTTTGTTTTGTTGATTGTTACGCTTTGGATGAAAAAAAAATGATTTGGATGAAATTTGGCACAGGGTTAGCCATGACCTGGAATATGACATAGGATACTTTTTATCCCGATATTCCCTCGGGATCGAGACTTACGCGGGTGAAACCTCGGGGCGCAGCTTGTACTTAATAGGGTACCTCTAGACTTTGCGCTTCGTCGCGGTACTGAGCCCGCAGATTTACGAATATAAGTTGGCAGTCTTACACTATTGTATGTCTGCTGGAGCTGGACTGGGACCTCTAACGTTACAGTTCGCCCATCATTTTAATAATAAGGCGAACCGTAGGCCACAATTTATTTGAAGAGCTGCAAGTGGGTCCTACATAGGAAGGATTAACCGTACCCAAAGAGGATAGCAAATTTTATTTTTACCTACTACTATCCAAAATTAAAAACACTATAATTAAAAACTGGTTAAGTAAGCCGTTCGCAGTCGTCTCAGTGAGCCGATGATCTGAAGAAGAGCGGCTCCCCCACGCCACGCAGCAGAAACAGCCCGGAGTCGCGGCCGGCACCACGCCGAGCAGTAGAGATGCCCCGGTGCCAGAGTCGCGGAGCCGTGCAGCAGGGATGGCTTGGAGTAGGAAACACCCAAGCCCAGGAGAGGACCAACAGCCCAGATTCTGGGCGACCTTCGGGCGCAGCAGGCCTGACAGGGGCCGCAGTCCCAATTGATGGGCAACTCCCAGATGCGGCTGGATGGGCAGCTCTGTTGTGCAACAAGCACGCATGACCTAAGGTTACCACTTTACTATAGTATCCAATTTTCTTAGAGTAATCGGGAACTTTTTTATTTTTACTAGTTAATTACCCGTATTTTATTTAAAATATTACAATACCTTCGTAATACTATGTCTCTTGCTGCACAAAATTCAAACTAAAAGGCAGTGCTACAACGTAGCCTGCTCCAGAGAGCTGCTACATTTAGCTACGTTGTAGCACTTATAGAATGGCTACGTCGTAGCATCGCAATAGCTACGTTGCTACGCCGTAGCATTCCGTTTGGTTGGCAACGTGCCAAACTATTTCTCTCAGCACGAAAGCCAGTGTAACCAGCGGCCGATTGCACTAATGGCTGAAATTCAGGTAAGTATCCGCCCCCTACTTAATGAGGTCTAAGCCAAAAATATATATCAGCTGTTCCTTACATTTTGACGAGTTAAGCAAACATTAATGTAGGGAACAGCGATTTTTTTTTCTCGATTTCTTCTCTGGTCCCATAGTGAAAGTTGTTCATAGTGAGTAAAATAAAATAAGTCTTTCAAATAATAATTATGTAATGTTTTGCTATCTAAACTCAATATTATAATAGAGAGTCATATAAATATATACATACATACAGCATTGGTTTCTACACTTTTAAGCCTTTTTCTTAAGTTATAAAGTAAGTTAGATGCAGAATACGTATTGTCAGTAGGTACCTAATTTCATTTCTAGTCGAGTCTTCGGTAAATGCAAACTCCAATGGCGAAGAATTAATCTTGTTGACTTTTAATGCAATCTCGACCGTAGTGGTCAAGGTATCAAACGAGACTTCGAGATTGATCGCGCGCGACTTAGCACACTGTGCTTCTTGAGAAGCCATTTTCAATGTAATAATTTAACACTTTTATTGCCAAGTACATAGAATGCATACAAATTAGCATGCCATAAAATGCGTCACATAATTATATCTATAACAATTATTGGTCAGTCGAGTCCATCGGCGCGCCGCCTATAGCTATAATATATATTTATGTACGACCCAGAGGCGAGTTGTGGGCACGCGAACGAATTATCGTTGCACTCGTGTGTCGGGTGCTGGGCATTAAGAGTTAATGGATTAATAGTGTTTGTGTGTGTGTGTGCGTACGTGATGTATGTGTGCTGTTGCGGTGTATAAGCGCAAGGTGCGTTACGTTGCAAGTAAGCTTTATTCTAGTTCCCATTTTGTCGCTTTCCCATGGATACTATATAAACTATCGAAAAATATTGCCCTCATATAAAAAAAAATCTATAAGTATAAAAATTATTTTTTATTACCATATTTTTTCACCGCACTATTAATTCAGTGATACATGGTGTAGAAATATTAGCGGTGTTACCACGAGTCCGGACTCCAGGAAAATCATTGCTGTTAGTCACACTGGTGTTACAACAAGATTATCATCTTCCCTACTCGGGGTCAGCGGAGCATCTATTTCTTGAAATTACCTTGCATCACGGTAATGCTTCTTGGAGTGATGAACAGTCCTCACCTCAGTATCGACTTTTATCGATATTTTTGATGCGCTTTTAAATGATTTGTCCCTTATAATGACCACATACGTCTTGATAGACGATTTTAATACTTGCCTTCTTAAAACACAGTCGTACTCACAAACTTCAATAACTCTTATCTCCTTCGAACCTTAGTATTCGGCCTCTTTCTGCTGCGCATCATGTCCTTTGCTGCACCCCTTCTCTTTTGGACCTGCTGATGGGTAGTCACTAATTATTCTAATAATGTATCTGTCCACTCTAAACGCCAGTTTTATACCCTAAGTGGGCACATTTACAAAATAGTTCATAAACATATAAAAATTATAGATTTAAATTCACACACATTAAAAAAAACATTAACAGAGTGGCTAATTACTACAGAAAGACACATACACGGAGTCTTTACTCACTTACATCTCCTAAATGAAAAAACGCACACTCACAAACATATTCACACATACATCCCCACACATTCACCCTATATTCATTCACACATACAAACCCACAACAAGCACATAACACATCACACCACTACACATCCCCTCCACATGTTACTCGTACACGCACCACTATTACTGCTGTCAAGTTTAAACGGTAGATCGACACTGGTGCCGATTCTGTTGTTCACAAACTAAACTAAATTTAAGTTCAGTGCATCTTTTTCTTTCTATTTCATTAAGAAAAGGACAGAAGATAAATTTTAGTTTAGTCCTGTCAAACTGTCACTCCTCCAAACAAGTTTAGACGCGATTAAAAACTTGCCTACTAAAATTACGTCAATTTACGTCAGGCGCTGATTAATTTGACAGGACTAAACTAAAATTTATCGGCTGTCCTTTTCATATTGAAATAGAAAGAAAAAGATGCACTGAACTTAAATTTAGTTTAATTTGTGAACAAGGGAATCGGCACCACTGTCCACTGTTGTATAAAAATGGTGAATTTATAAGCTAGACACTGGTGCCGATTCCCTTGTTCACAAACTAAACTAAATTTAAGTTCAATGCATCTTTTTCTTTCTATTTCATTAAGAAAAGGACAGAAGATCAATTTTAGTTTAGTCCTGTCAAACTGTCACTACTCCAAACAAGTTTAGACGCGATTAAAAACTTGCCTACTAAAATTACGTCAATTTATGTCAGGCGCTGATTAATTTGACAGGACTAAACTAAAATTTATCTTCTGTCCTTTTCATAATGAAATAGAAAGAAAAAGATGCACTGAACTTAAATTTAGTTTAGTTTGTGTACAAGGGAATCGGCACCACTGTCTCTTAAAATACAGGTTAGCCTAGTTTAAGAGGCAGGGTTACATATAATTATGTACAGAAATTTTTGCAACACACTGTAATGCCTAGAATAAGTCTACTCACTAGTTATATCTACTTGTGTGCATTTCTGTAACTATTTTGGTAAATAAACTTTATTATTATTATGTATTATGTATATTACTGACAGTCACTGCTTGTTTTTCTTACCACTTCATTTTTATGTCCTACAGGATGCGCCCACCCAAGCGTAAGCCACAATATAAGAATAAGAATATATATATATTCCATAACAGAATATGTTTTTATATTGAATATATTTTCCTTAAGAGCTACAAAGGTATAGACCTGTGCCGTTTATCAAAACTTACAAGCCTTGTAGTACCAAATGTCATTATTTAGTTCACAAATACCCATATTTTGACACGTGTTTATTCGTGATTTTGGCTATCAAAAGTTACAACTTGTAGAAAATCATAACAAATCCTGAGTCTCCGGCGACTCTCTATTCCGTCTTTTACAAGTGTCGTGCTTAGTAACGCAGTAAATGTTTAAATTCAATTTTCTTTTTTTAAATGTGGTCAAAAGAGAACGATGACCTGTTGCCCGTGTCCAAGCAGTGGGAACATTATAGCTGATTATAAATATGGAGATGAGCTATGAATTTAACGAAAATTAACATTCTACGTAACTTGTAAACGTGTAGACTTGTAACTTTGCTGCTAGCATAGACAGGACGGACTTCTTGGAGACCTCATGTATCAACGATATGGTTCACATTTGCAACTGCATAATATTCGCCCCTTTCCGACCAGTCAAAGTCAAGGAGTCAAAAAGGAAGGGACTCGAAAGTGTTTCAGCTCCCTGGCTTACTCCTGCCATTAAGGATGCGATGCCAAGCAGGGGTAGAGCTTAAAGAAGGTTAAAACGTCCTTCAGTGCATCACCGCAAATCAGCGCTGTGCTATGCACTCACAGCACAGCGCTGATTTTCAGCGGTCACCCGAAAACCAAAACTGTTTTCATTAGTTATGTCAGCGGGCCAGCTTACTCCTGAAAACAGAGGCAGAGAAATAAAGGTTATAATAATTTTATTATTTATTTCAGACGCAGAGATCAGTGGGTAGTTAAAATTACAGTAGGTACTTAACTTAAAATAAATATTAAACTTAGTAATAGGGTTCCGTTTGGCGGGTACGGAACCCTAAAAAGAAAATACGAGATTCAATATCAGGTAGGTACATTAAAAAGTTTGCGATTATGAAGTTATGATTACATCAAAATATTCGGGATTTAAAAATCAGGTTATTTAAAAATCTATTTTAAGAGCCCATACTACCTCAGCTCAAATTCGCTTTTTATCTCGCTCGCACGATACTACTCGCGGAGTGAGTGAGACCGAGACGGAGAGGGGTGCTGGCGGCTCCCAGCCTCGAATAGTTTATGTAACTAATTACTCTTTACGGTGAAAATAATGGTAATTAAAAAAAAAGCATAAGACCTACTTTATAGTCAGTTCAGTTAGGTATTTTGCAAAGTTTCATGATCTAATTTGAATTTTTTTTTTTAATAACAGCGTTTTATAGTTCGGTTTAGAGGTAACTTTGGAATGTTTTTCTATCGAGAAAATTTAATGTAATCGTGTTTTCGTCAAACATAGCATCAATCCTCAACTTTAACATATATTTATTTCAAAATTAATGCATTTTAGACATAACGGAGGATAATGCTAAGCAATTTGAGGTTGTATAGACTCTTAATGGCTTATCTGCACTCATCGACTGTTAGTAAATATTGTCATAACCCTACCTGCCGGACTGCTAAATATGGCCAATAGTTCGCCATGCTTGAGAGAGCTAACCAGTTTGTTATTGCTAATAGGAAAAAATACAGTTTTAATAAGCTCTACAGGTAAATGATAAAGTTTCACACAGAGTTGTAATAAAAGCCACACTTAGAATACACAAATATGTTTGCTAACAGACACACTACACAAATCTATATACATATTACAATTTAAAGTCGCTTTTCGTGTTTGTCTGTATGGCCGTGTTGTTCTTCTAAACCACGCAACAGATTTTGATGAAGTTTTCACCATCGTTTAGAGAAATTATTCCGGAAGCTTTATGTGTATAATACATTAATATTAAAGTTACATAATATCCTAAGAAATCTCGATATTTTGTCAAGTCGTAAAAACTGTGCGATGCAGGAGCGGGTCCCTACTATACATATAAAAAAAACATATACAAATATGCCTGTATCACAAATGTGAGGTCGAAATTAAGGGTGGGGTACATACCATCAAACTAAACAACTTTCACCATGGGACTAACATCGTAATCGCGAAGAAACTATCAACTGTACCATACAAAACTTGAATATTGACTCGACCTAAATGTATGGGACGTCCGATTATTTTTTCTCGATTTGGAATGTTGTACAGTTTAATGGTATGTACCACCGGTTTAAATTTGACCACACCTTTCTTATACACCCTGTACAACAGATGCTCTATTATGATAAAGCCTTCGTGTCCGATTCACGAGTTTTTATTAAAAAATATTATAAATAATGAGGCCTCTATGTAAGATTAAATATTGTGGAAGTTTGTAAAGTTAATTAAAATAAATTATAATTATTAATAAAATATAAAAATATCAACTTTAGATAAAATCTAAAATCTAAAATAATTTAAAAAATATTAACTTTAGATAAAGTTCTTAATAATTTATTACAATCTAGACTAATAAGCAATTTATTTAACTCGTTAACTTATAATTTTATGTTAATCTATTATACACGGTTACTTATAATTCGACGTATATCCGTCAGGAGCAGATAGAGGGGGGGGTCTCAGAATGCAACAAATTGAAACCTCATATATATGCCCGAAATTCAATAGTTTTCGAGATATTTGTATTTTAAGAGTTTTTTGATATTTACCCAACATTTAATTCCAAATAAAAATAAATACATATTAAATGGGTTCCTTTAAAAAATGATATCGTAGCTGGCACTTAATATACTATTCACCGTGTAAATTATCTATATTCAAATTTTAATGATACAGTGTGATGACCGGTTTGATTGATACATTTATAATATCATATTTTCATTCTAAGGGTCAGTCCACACCGAGACGCGACGCGACGCACACTTTTTTATGATCCGATACAATATCGAATTTATTTACTACACAATTAGGTGCACGCGCTGCGCATCTAAGCGTACTTTGACACGTGTCAACACTCGCACTGAAATTATACCTTTTCGTGAAGAAAATAAGTTCGATAATTGTTAAAAAGTGCGCGCAGATTCGCGTCGCTCCATGTCGCGGTCTAAACTTACCTTTAGTTCATTAGTACAGAATCTGGAATGTTCCTCTTTTTGTTCTGGTTGTCTTTACCCCTAAGTATACGTCTTAAATATTGTGTGGTGTCCTTACATATCTCTTTACTTGTATTAAAATCACAATTTATACAAATATTATAACGAGAGAGAGCGAAGTTTGTGAGTTCGTGTAAATGTGGAGGGTAATCTCCGGAACCACAGCTCCTATTTGAAAAATTCTTTCACCATTTGAAAGGTACATGTAAATATATACAAAAATAAGTAATTAATGATACTAATGGAATACTTCCTTAAATTCATGCAAGCAAGGCTAGTACTTTTTTGTTAGGTTACTGCTCAGAACTTGTGCTCAACGTATCGGTACAAAACGAACAAAATACCGTCTTCACATGTACATTGCACCCGTGAGAAGCAAGGACGGGTCGCCAGTTACAAATAAACTACAAGAGGAAAGTGATCTGACCAGAATGAATCATATTTGATAGGTACATCAGTGACGAGACAGGCCACGGTGGCAGTCACCACGCAGTGGTCGAGCCTACACGACCCGTATGACCACAGGGACTAAAGCTGCCATCAGATGGACTGTATTTCATCTGTTTCAACTGCACTCCAACTGCAAATTTGCAGTTTGTATACAATTACCAGTACATTGCGAGTATTGCGTACTGAACTGCATTCAAACTGCAAGAATGCTGTCCGTCTGATGGCAGACCCCCAAACACACGCCGTCTTTTAAACGCGCAGACGACGCGCGTTTCAAGAACTTCAGACGGCGAAGAAAAACTATGAGTGTCGTCTGCGCGTTTAAAATACGCCGTGTGCTACCGTTCTTAGTAGAACTTGTGTGTCTCACTCACGTTAAGATTTGGAATCTAACCAATCTAAACTACGGATTGATTGAGCCGTAGGCGCGTGTTTCCAGTGAGTACGGTTGTTGGTGCAGAAGATAACGTCGCTGTACAGTTAATCGGCTTGTTTAAAATCCAATTGACTACTACGTACTATGAACCATTACGGAAAATATTTACTATTGACTATTTAACTATTAGATTTATAGACTGTAATCTTATATTGGAGGGAGAAACATTCACAAAAAGAGCCTCTTGCAGGATGCGAAACCGAGCACGCGTGCACTACAACTGATCTATGTCTTCCTCGTCTTCTTCCTCTTCTTCTTCTTCTGATGCTGCTCTGCGTCAAGTTTTGCTATATACTGCACCAGCTCCACCCTTTCTGCTTCCTCTTTCTCCTTCTCGCGCATCACGTTTTGGTACTGTAACATTCAGTTGAATTATTCAGTAACAATATAAAATAATAATCAAAATCGGTTCAGCCGTTTGGGAGCTACGATGGAACAGACACACAATACACACGGTAAACTTATAACACCCCTCTATTTCTGTCGGGGGTTAAATAGTAAGATTCCAGCATGAAACTTAAGTATTAGTTGTTATAAATTATAAGAATAAATTAATTTTTATTTATTTTAAAGAAAAAATATGAAATACCATGCAAACTTAAATTATAAAAACCAATTGTCCCCTTAGAATCAATTATATTTTCTAGTAAATGTTGAAGTTCTTTGCCTACTTGAAACCTACTTGAAATAAATGATTTGTCTTTGATTTTAACCTTACAAGCTGCCGCCACTGAACCGGTAAAAATCGACGATTAGTGACATAATTTGACAAATTAGGTGACATATTTTGAAACCTATGATAATAATAGAAGTGACATAATTTGAGGCGACGACGCGACGGTCAGTATCGATTGACTGTTGTCTGGTTGCACCCTTATCTAAGTTGCCAAATAAACTTGGATATTTCTTTCTAACCTGTTCCGTATGCTGCGTTCCAACAAGCAAAATAAGTAAGTCAAAACGTTTGCAAATTAAGTGTACAAATATTGGTCTTATGAAAAATCCTAGTTATAAATAAATTCACTTATTAAGTACTAGGAATGATTCTAGTATTTACTAATGTCGAATTCAAATTACTATGCACGATAAATCTAACAATTGATGGACATGGAAATCAGCATTCGTTTGTATTCGGATATGCGATGATTCCCGAGGGACATTCAGACCATAGTTGTACTGTACCTGCAGCTCCTCGGCGGTCTCGTTCAGCTTCATGATCTGCAGCTCGATCTCCACATTGCGCTCGCACAGCTGTTCCTTCTTCGGCTCGACGGGCGATAACTCTGCGTCGAGCGCTGCAGCCTTCATCTGTTTTACAGCTTCCTATGAATAAAAGAAAAAAAAAAAAAAAGCGTTAAATCATTATATTTGAACTACCGTACGGTGGTGCCTTTAAAAGCACTACCTGTACTCGCCCTTCACTCCCTAAATAATCTGATCCGATCCAGCCTGTCCCTTGCTGTCCTCCCCCAGGCAGCCGTAGAGTTAACAGGTAATATCGTTTTGCATCAATATTGTTTGAATTCGTCATAATTGTCGTTATTTAAATTAGGAAGTATTTTTTTAAGTTAAAAATTGTTTAAAAGTTTAGTTTTTAGATTATCCTAAAACCTTTCCATAGAGTTTAGACATGCGGTACTTTTTAACAAAGTACTTTTTAAGTAAGTTTTTTTTACAATTTTGACATGCTATAACTTTGGATTGCCTCGTGGGTGCGGCTACTGACTCTCACATTAATGATTATTGAATGTTAAATTACAACTAGAAATGAAATTTATTCGGTATAAAATTGTTCGCAAACACCTATACCTACTATTATTATTATAACTCGGATTTAATTTCCCGAAGGTTCATTTTGCACGGAGTCCATTAGCTTTCTTTGATGCCGTTGCTATAGTTGACTCTCGTGTTGTTCCATTTACAGTTATTCAAGAGTTATGTAATTAATTATGTAAGAGTCTATTAACTGCTCCCACAGTACCATGTTTATTTTCTTTACATTCATCCTTGACATAACCACTGTATTTGACATTATTCCTATTATTATAGATACCTCCAATTTAATTTCAACTCTTAGTGGCTTTTGTGGACATGATAATTATTCAATTTGTTACAGTAATAGCAATCCCGTCATTTGGTTGAAATAGGTTTTTTTATTTTATTGTTTGTCTTTTATATAGATTATTTTCTATTCTCTATTTTTTGAATGTGAGAACTTTGTAGGCATAATGGACTGTAGATTTATTGAACATCTTCTATTTTGTTAAGTACCTGGTACTTACTTGTTGAAAGGCCTACATTGTCCTCCCATGCCTACTAACACTGTAATTTGAAAATATTGTAAAAGCCAATTATTTTTAAAAGAGTAACCGTGGAGTTTCTTGCCGGCTCTTCTCCATAGGAAACGACCAATTGGAACCGTGCACCTAGCTTCTGACGTTTCATAAGTGCCCATGTAGGTTTATGTGAAATGAAATATTTTGATTTTGATAGATTTTTGACAGTACTCATGGTAGCTGTAGCACGGTAGCAGCTCCGACACCTCCACCTCTTGAATACTCACGGTAGCCGCGATATGTTCCCGCTCGGCGCGCTGCAGGCTTGCGTTCATCAATGCGGAGGACGCGGCGTAGTCGGCCAGCTGTTGCTTCTTGGCAGCCACGGACTTCTCCAGCTCCGACACCTCCATCGTCAACGTTATCACCTCTTGTTCCCGCTGCTTCAACGCGCTGGCGTGCACTTCGGCATCTTTCTCCGCTTTCTTTAACTCCTCTTCAGCTTTTTTTATCTGCCTGTTGAAAAATTTCAATATTGAATGAATTTTTTTTCTCTCAAATCTACAAAACATAAAAATTGTACTTGCTTTTGCCCGCATGATGTCGGAAATTATGCCACGGGAACTTAGGTAAATGAGCTGTCATTCCATTTGATGCACCTCTCCCTGCGCCCCTTGAAGTCTCGCACCTTATTCTCCAGCTCCCTCACTCGCGCGGCAGCGTGTTTCTGCGTCAGTTTGTCTCGCTCTTTTTATATATGAAAGCACTCACCTCTTCTTGAGAATAAGGAGGAGAATAACAACGACGAGCACTCGTTGTCTCGCACCTTATTCTCCAGCTCCCTCACTCGCACGGCAGTGTGTTACTGCGTCAGTTTGTCTCGCTCGTCTATTATATGATAGCACTCACCTCTTCTTGTGCTCCTCGTTGTCTCGAATCTTATCCTCCAGCTCCCTCGTACGCGCGGCAGCCTGTTGCTGCGTCAGTTTCTCTCGGTCTAACGTCACCGCCAACTCTGCTTTCTACATCACAATAAAACACGGAACTATGTGAGCACGGCCGTGCTGCATGTAAAGGAAGATGTTAATAACAAGACAAAAGCAATACTTGATACATGAAGTATGTAAAGTTCAATTTACGCTAAAATAAATTTATGACTCTCAATATAGCCTCATTTACACGGTGCACGTTTATTTCCAGTGGCATACCATAAAATAGAAGCAACAATCGACTGGCTCCGTCTAAACAACACGTACAATTGTTGCTCAATACGGGCAAGTTATCGTTCTAAACTGGTGTTGGTTTAAACAGCACGTTAGTAATTACAATAATATCGCATATGCAATTTTTGTATTAATAAGATTTTTTAAGCGTGTTCTAAAAATATAAGTAAGTAACTTATTTAAAAAAAGCTTTTAGAAATCAGCTGTTGAAGCAGAAAAATCTATTCCTATGACCTACCGAGTCCTCTATCGGACCCTGAATTCCATAATAATTATGTTAAAGTGCTTATCAAAACAAATATAACGAGCCCAAACATGACGGAGCTATCTTGTTTAGTTAAGGAGTTCCTTTGGTCAACTTCTGGGTTCATCATCAGATTAGCTCTATTGTAATTTTTTTTGCAAAGTCGTAGAAGTTACATAGGTAGGCAAGTTCCAGCTCAATCCGATGCCAGGAAGTGCTTGGAATCAAAAAACGAAACAAATTTTAAAAAATCTTGAAATGTCGTGCTATGAATTTGAATGAAATATTTGGTAGCGCAAGTACGGTCCATACTTGAATCAATGCGTCATAAAATGGTACAAGCACGTAACTCTTTGTATAATACCATAATCACCTTAATGTAAACAGAAGCCGCATGGGATTCTTGAATGGGAATAATTGAACGTGCTTTAATTTAGTATGCGACTATTGCTCTCGAACGTTCCAGAAACTTGAACCGTGTAAATAGGATTGAATAGTAGTTATTCTGAAATAAACTTCATTTACACTATTGTAAGGTAAGTATTTGTTAATGTCGAAATAACATTAATTGAATACGGAATACACGTGTACCTGTGACCTCAAGCTGTCAAACTCGGCGTGCACATGCGCGCGCGACGCCACCTGCGCGTTCACGATGTTCAGTTCGCGAGACATTATGTCGTACCTGGCGGGCAACACTAATGCATCAGAACGAGGCCTATTAAATATATTTTTAGGGACAAAAAACGGTTGCATGCTAATTAAAATCAAGAAAAAGAAATCGAATAACAAACATGAATTACACACAAAATCATCACTTTACAGGAGTGTCGTGAACGCAAAACTGTGATATTAATTAATTAATATGGCCATTACCAAGGAAATGGTAAAAGCCAATTACTGTTAGTCTTTATCTACTTCGTATAAAAAGTAAATTAAATGAGTCAACTGCCGTATATCCGATTCTACGTGGGACTTCCTAATTGTTTATCATCATCATCAGCCTACAGCCTCTGCTGGTCATAGGGATATCCAATTGCACGCCATTCGATAACTCTCATCAAGCTGCTACCAGCTACCCTGCGAAGATCGTCGCTCCACCTAGCCTGAGGTTATCCTACCATACGTTTGCCGATTCGCGGTCTCCACTCAAGATCACGTCTACCCCAACGGTCAGCCCATTGTTACTTCCGCTTGCTTATTTTGTGAGTTAGGTATGTTGACAAATGACCATGACCATTTTTGCCCTAATCGATTACAGCCAATTCATATTTTCAAGTATCCTTAATTTATTCAAACTAGATTTAAGATAATTAGAGTCAATCAAAGCCAATGTTTAAAATTGAATAAAAATAAATATTATTTGTAGTTCCGGTTACATTTTCGATTTAATGGCGACAATGTGAAAGATTACAGTTCATTTCGTTCATTCGGTCAATGTGATCAGATTAGTGGTAGGAGTATACCTTATTTTTGAGGTACATGAGATAACCATGGAGGCCACGATATTATTTATTGATATGGCACTTCAACCATTAACGCACTAAAACATACACAAATAAAAATCACATACAGTTTATGGAAGGTAGGTATTGTGAATTCGTCACTTACAGAAGTGCACAGCACTATCTATAGAACAACATGCAACAAGATAATTATAGTGTTATAACACTATAATTATAATATTGCATGTTGCTCCAAAATAAAATAATAAGTTCTTTTGTATGAATAGTATTTCTTCCGAAGCAGATTCTTGTTGTGATTATTGATTTGTGAGTTTAAAAAATTTATCTGTCTGATAACACTGATATTAGTTGTCACTCGCTCATTCACTCATTTATGTCACTCGTCGCCATGGAAACTTACTGTTACGTCCAACCCTACTAAAATGTACTCTTTGGTTCAAACCAGACAGTGAATTTTCCGTACAACTGCAAAAAACAACATGAGGGTTGATATTGTACATTCTGCTGCCTTCAAAATGGTTATAATCTTAATGGTGCATCTTGTTGGGACTGACCGTCTCTTCACTGCCATGGCTTATATTTATTTAGGTTTTTGAAATAATTGCTTAAAGATTGAATAAAAAAGACGTACCTACACTGTTTGTAAGAGATTTGTTTTATTTTCCTTTACACTTTTTTTTTTTTTAAACCTTGCCCCACACTAGGAATTTCTTCCTGTATCGTGGGTGCGCTTACAAACATAGAAACTCACATTCACTAACACCCAGACCCGGAACAACTACTTGCAGATCATACAAATATTTGTTCCGTGCGGGGATCGAACCCGCGACACGTTGCGCAGCCGTCCATCGCTCAGCCACTGCGCCAACCGTGTCGTCAAAACACTACACTGATCGCCTTACTAGTATGTGGAATTATTCGATAAGTTACAAGCATCTAGTAGACCCACTCCAGATGTTTTTAACTATCCTAAGTCAGCCTCTCCACCTGAGACGTGCTTAGCGATAGAGATGTATGAAATAGGATCGTTTGATTTTCATAGCATAGTTTGATTTTATTCTGCCTCTCACAGTCTTGGTACATTTTAAGCTGGTCCCAGCCGGACCTAGTGGCGAGTTATGACACATCATGTTGTTATTTATGTTGCTAAATCTAGTCAAGCCCTATTAGGTTACGCCAATTGTTTTTTAAATCGAAATTCGTTACTGAACAAGTTATGTATAAAACGCCTGACAAAAAACGATTAGCAATCAATCAAACCTTTAGTTTAAATTAAAATAGAGGAATTATTTCAGAACCTAGGTCTACGGTGCTTTTAAATGCACCATATGTAGCTTTTGGTCATAATCGTTTTGGTGAGGGTATGCATGTATAGGGTGATGGTTCTTTAGCTCTCTGCCGGATCAACTCGTTCCGGATTATAAGCCTCAGAGAAATTCCAAGCATAGCCCGCTCCATAGCTCACTGAGCGACCTTGAATTTATGGACTAAACGTACCATGAGTGTCCACGGACGCACTGATTGGAAACTTTAGTCTTTAGGCTCTAGGAATACGCGGCGAGAAGAGTCGTCGAAGCTTCCGAAACGCTGCCAAGCGCAGCTGAATTCTTCTGTTAGCTAACTGCTTAAACTGAATTAATGTTTAATATTATTCTTTGGTATTTTACAAAGTTGATTGCTATAATAAATAAAGGTGTGTAATAATTTTCCATAATTAAAAATTATTTTTAACGCCGACGTTACTTAGTAATAATATTATTGTTGTTGCACTAAAATAACGCAAGTGTCAAAAATCAAAAACGGCTATGTGACTGATAGCTTTGTTTACATTAGGTGAACGCGCCGATGATGTATCCATTTATTTAAGTCCATGTCTACTTCGACTCTTTGTAAAAAAAAGTTCTTTCGTAACGTATTAGTAAAAATTGAGAATTAAACAGTCAAAAAGAAATGTCTTCAACGTGACTACTGCATCTTAGTTGTCGCAGCCTTAAGGCTCGTGCAAACAGACGCGAAATCGTGGGCGCGACAGTGAGCGGTACCTTTGTCGTCAAAGGTACCGCTGCCTGTCGCGCCCGCGATTTCGCGTCTGTTTGCACGAGCCTTTATTCATTTTATTGTGGTAAATCATCAAAAATTACTTCTCCCGCTCTGGACGGAGCGGAACGGCGTGTCAGACTTTTACTGACAAAAACCCACCCGTGTTCCTTCTGTTGCCTGTTGCAAAGGGCCCCAGTATCCCTTTCGGACTTTCCCGCAAACCCGGCAGAGTTATCGCTGCCTGGCTGCAGTTTCACTACGTAGCCCATAACCAATTTGCTTGGAGGTAGATTACTTTCCCTGACGAGAACTAGTTGCCCCTTCTATATATTTTCTTTAGCGAAATAATAGCTTCATCTGTTACAAAACCGAATTGTAATAAGTGAAGGTATTCTTTCGATTAGCGATTCCAATAGTGACAACGCATAAGCTCAATGTGTTTCCAGTTTTTTCTGATTTCTATAGCTTTCGTTTAAATTCTTTAGGTTCATTAAGTGGTACTGTTAGCGTTACTCCCAGCTAGAAAGAAAAAAATAGTCCAGATTGTCCACAACCTCCGATCATGGACACAACGGCCTGGCGTTCATGAACGCTTCGATTTGCGTAAGAAGCGTTGCAAATTGTTCGTAGGCAAGCTTCTGTTGTCCGATTTCCCGTTTCAGCAGCTTTCCATAATAAGCCTCATAGTGCAGCAATTAGGTAGTTTTACCTGGAAACTTTTGCGTGAGTTTTGAAAATTGGTGATTTGATTAATTACGTCGTGTTCCGAATTTTCATTTTGTCACTTCGTATAAGGCCGCTCGCGCCGCCATATTAGAAAATGGCGCCCAAAAACACGTTTATATTATCGTTTACATTATCTCGTTTCGGACTCATATTTATCATGAAAATAGGCTTAAAAATACTTAAATTAAACTAGAGATGTTATAATAGTTTAAGAGTATGAACGACGACGATTATCGGCTTCATTATAATTCTCTTGTTCCTCGATTTCGTCATACTTTTGCTCTTGAACAGTCTCAGTTTCTTCCTCTTCACCGCTACCTTGTAGTAGCTTGCGAATTATGACAACTTCTATTGCACCGGAGCACTCTAATCCATCCATTTTTACAATAAGGCGGCGCGAGCGGTAGAAGTCACGAGATGGCAAAATGAAAATTTAAAAAGAGCACGTCGTGGTCACCAATTTTCAAAACTCTCGGAAAACTTATCTGGTAACCCTCTCTTTGAGCACGAAATGACTTTACTATCCTGCTGATGGCCATCACAGCGCTTGTGGGAAGCCAACACCACCGATTTGCTAACGTAACTGAGATATACTACGCTAAACACTCTGCTGCTCAGCAGACCCGACGACTATCAAGATTCAAGAGATTTGCCGTGTCATCCGGCTCGAAGGATCAAAGGGGTTTTTCCGTCGTTGTTTAGTTATCTGAACCGCACTTAATGTTTTATTAATGAAATCGCGGACGCAGAGTCACTGAGAACGAGATGACGGCGCCGAAGCAGCGATACATACAATATAAAAAAATTAAAATTGTTTAATTCTCACCACTAAGGAAAATTAAAATTTTTTAGGAAGTTAATTTCGACACAATACAAAACATTATTTTATATATATAAGTATAGATAAAATTGTGGTGGCTGTGATAGTATTTTGTGCGCCCTATTCAATATATACGCACGCGCGGCCGACATCAGCGTAAGAGGAATTCAGGCCTAATAGATGTATCATAAAATCAGATATTATTGATGAGATGTTCATAATAATAGGTACATATATTTATGTTCGTGACTGTACTTTTTATTTTTCTTCTTCTTCGTTCGTATGTTTTTTTATGTATATTTTTGTAAATTTTGGATCGATTTTGAAAACTCTTTTACTGTTACGTTTATTTAGATATATTTGTTCAGTAGTTTCCAATTAAGTTGAATTAAACGCGCAGTCGCACTAAATTGCTGGAGAACTTCCCTCTTGCGAGAGCGTTGCGCACGCTAAATCTAGTTGCCGAGAAGATCGATGTGTTCATTTGATCACAGAGCGAATTCACAAGAGTGACTTTATACGTCATATGTTATCTATAGAGAATCGAGATAATTGTTTAAGTATTAAAAGGTGTTATTAAGTTTAGTTTAGTGTTATTAATGTTTTATGTTTATTGTTATTATTTTTATTGATTGTGTAATTTACTACTCTATCGCATTGGGGAAACTGTAAAGATAGATGTAGGTATGAAAAAAAAAACAAAAAAAAAAACGGTAATTGTCGTGAAAAGCGACTCTTATTTCTTGTCAGATTACATTTTCGTGGAATTTATGTAACCCTCTTCGAGGTTTTTGATGTTCCGTCCAGGAAAATGTACAAATAGCCAAATGTTCGATGATCTGTTACATGTAACAGAATTCACATGTAAGTATGTGAATTCTCAAGTTTGTACATACCTCTAGATATTCCTCATAAACCTTTATTTGTCGGAATTAACGAGTATTGAAAATGCTTAAACGTGATTTTGACTACTTTATTTAATTTATTTTTGGTAAACTTACAGCTAGGCATATACAGTATTGCATAATATTATTATATTAATAATAACCATTATGACAAATTACAAGTTTTCAAAACTGTAATAGTAAACAAATAATAATGAGTAGTAGACAGTGTCAATTAAATATTGTTGATTCACGTAAGTTGAGACTATGTTAAGCCGTCAAAGTGAGAGTGTTGTATGTCTCAACAAGGCGACAGAGAAGTGCTTAAGCCTGATTTACACAGTACAAGTTTCTGGAACGTTCAAGAGCAAACATCGCATGCCATAAAGTGCGTTCTATTATTGCCATTCAGGAATCGCATGGAAGTATTGCATGCATGCAATTTACATAAAATGGCATACAATAATTGAACGCAAGTTTGGCTTACACCAAGGCAATTATTGCAAGGCGATTATGGCTTCAAATTTTGCTTCGTCTAAACGAGTTGTACCTGCTTGTACCATTTTATGACGCGTTGGTTCAAGTATTGCACGTACTTGCGCTGTAATATTTCATTAAATTTTATTGCACATTCTCTTAAGACTTTTTATAACTTGTTTCGTTCGTATGTTTCCAAGCTCTTCCTGGAATCAAATTGAGCTGAAACTTGGCATACCTATGTAACTTCTGCGACTTTGTGATAACTTGTACCATGGAGCTGGTCTGATTATAGAGCCAGAAGTTCAAAGGAACTCCTCAACTGAAAACGATAAAAGCCCGTCGTGTTTAGGCTCGATAGATTGGTTATGACTAGTAGACTAGTAGACTTATCTTCTCGTCTCATATACCACAGTGTCTCAAGACGGAAGTCTTTGACCAGGTCTTGCCAGTGATGACCTATTGGCACCGAAACGTGGTCGCACAACGGGCCACATTATAAGGCTGAAGGTCACCCAAAGGGCACTGGAGAGGGCTATGCTTGGAGTTACCCTACGTTATCAAATTAGAACTGAAGAGATCCGTCTGAGAACCAAGGTAACCGACATAGCTCGAAGAATTGCCAAACTTAAGTGGCAATGGGCAGGGCACATTGCTCGCAGAACAGATGGCCGAAGGGGCCGAAAGTCTGTAGTGGCGACCGCGTACCGGAAGACGTAGCGTTGGAAGGCCTCCCACAAGGTGGACCGATGAACTGGTGAAGGCCGCAGGAATCCGCTGGATGCGAGAAGCACAGAACCGGTCGGAGTGGCGGTGCTTGGGGGAGGCCTATGACTAGCAGTGGACGTCTTTTGGCTGAAAGGATGACTTCAAATTAGTAGTTTTATTGATAGACACTTTTATGTATATATTTTTAGGAAGAGTAAAATTGCTAAATTGCCACGCCAAGGGCTACTTCACCATTCTTCTATTACACTTTTTTTTTTTCAGACGTTGAAATTGTCTACTGGTATACACCGACTGCATTATAATTTTTTAATAAATGTGAATCAAATACTCTTTGTACATAATGCCGATAATTATTATGTCACATCACATATTCAATGACAAAATAAACTTCGACGTGACAAAAGGACGTCGGTTGTTCGACTAATTGTATGAATTTTAAAATCGTCCACATTTTCATTATTATTATATGTGTGCTATATTATTATATTTATATTATTATGTGGCTGTAGGCGTGTCCGTGGCATCACAGCGGGCCCTATCAGAATACCAGCGCTGCGGTATTTTTTTTTTTTTAAATATCGCAGCATTATGCTGAGATAGGGGCCTTTTTGGCCTCGCACAGGTCGTCTAAGTAGTTTGTTAGTTTTGATTGTTCTTTTATTATTATTATTTTTAATTTTAGTTCTTACTTTATGTTACTGCTTGTTTTTCCTGTGCGTGTCCCAAATAAAATATTTTTCTTTCTTTCTTTCTTTCTTTCTTTGCTATTAGGCGCGTTATTAATCAACGATGCGCAGATATTGCGTTCTATTCCCACTCAAGTTCATTGTACTTTTAAGTTAGTTAAATGTGTATATTTTGGAAACTCGTAACCTTTTTGTTATAATTTATTTTAGAACCTATACTTTCCTTTTAGATCTCATTGTTATTTCAGTTTTTATTTTTGTTTATGTCTGAGTTAAGTGGGCAAAATTGCAATATTGTTAGTTGTGTAATTTTATTTTCCTTTGTTATTAATCTGAACTTTAAGTAATATTTTGCCATAATTTCTTAATTCTTTAGTTTTAGTATTATTTTATTATCTATCACCTATTTCTGAGATTGCCGGTTATTCTGTAATTGGCGACTGTGTAATTTCGAGGCTATTGTTAACTATAGTACTTAAGCTGTATTATACACAGAAGCCGTTGGTGTACCTTTATAAATAAATAAATAAATATACCCTGGGCACTCTTATTTAGACGATGCCAATCAATTGTTGCTTCAACTTAATGGTATGCCACAGGCAATAAACTTGCATCGTGTAAATGGGGCTTCCTTGCACATGTCTGTGTGGGACAGTCGAGACACGCGCACCCCTCTTTGGTTAACAATTCTGGACACTTTGTACCGTAATTTATTCGATAGCTAGATACAATCAAATCTGTTGTTACATAAGCCATGCACAGTCATTATTTTTTTTTTAAGATAGCTGCCTATTTTAGATGTAAAATTACTGTACATGGCTTATGTCACAACAGATTTGATTGTATCGAGCTGACAAATAACTCTTGGTTTACATTTACCAAAATTAGACATATTGGAAACTGAGTTCCCTAACAAAGTTGCGCAACACTGTTTTGTGTTGCTGGCAACTCATGTTTCACACGCAAATTGTAAGAAGTGTTGCCAAAATACGTTACCTGCAACACAATGAAATTTGTAAAACAAGTTGTGCAACCTTCGTTTACGAGGTTTAGGCTTGATATCGGAATTGAATCGAGTTCCAGTAACGAAACCTAAACTAACCGCACCAATTAACATCTTAAACATAACCCATATTTGTTTCAAATGGCTTACTTTTGTTTTGTAGCAGTGTACTTGTCTCCAGCCCCCTGCATTGCCTGTAGCTCTGCATTGTACAATGAAAGCTCTATCTCCGCAGTTTTCGTATCCTCTTCCATCTTCTTGAGCTCTTGCAACTGAGCTAGTACCGAACGTCCCTAAAACAACAATGGTTTTATGAACTCTTTATTTTTCCCGACTCCCTGTGTTATTTATAAATTACTAGCTTTTGCCCGCGAATTCGTCTGCGTGGACTTCAGAATTAAAAGAAAATACATTTATTTAGCACAAACTCTATCACACAGAACACAACGTAACTACAAGTAAAAAATTAATAAATATAAAAAAGGAATCAAATAGAAAGTGTAATTGTGTACAGAGAGAAATTAAAAATGCAGATAGACCTTATACCTGTACCTTTGTACTCATATCATAATTATGTCATATCTCTTTGTATTTTACTGTGTGTACATAAATAATAAATAAATAAATAAAATAAAAAATAGACATAGCGCTGCCAGTTTCATCGATCTATACAAGAGAAATAATGCCGCGGAATACATTGTTTTCATATAACCCTATTGGTTTTCGAGGCGCACGTCAGTAAAGCTTCCTGTCCACATGATTTTTCCAACATCTTCAACAATTATCGTCATATTTCAAGCAATTTACACAAAAGCTTAATGTTTTTTTTAACTTTGTTTTATAATTATGATAACCAACTTACTGAATAAATTGAGTAACATTATTAGAAGCTTGACGGTCTAACAGTAACTAAAGTAACGACTGATAATGTAACAACTGATATCAATGCGTCACACTTACATTCGCAAATAAATCGTCATCCCAACAACGCCCATAAAAATAATTTAATTTTGTCACAAATTATTTCATTAACCGACTTCAAAAAAGGAAGCGGTTCTATGTTCGTCTGTACTGTATATCTTTATCACATGAATACCTTCGGAGATAGAAAACGGAACTCCTCAATAATGAATAGTGCACGTAGTGTGATTTGATTATTGTACTGCAGATATTAAAAAAATGGTTGGGTAGTTTCCTATCGATGGTCAACAGATCATGGTCTTCGAAGATATCCCATAGAACTCCACATGAAATCCTCCTAGGAAAATGAAATAAAGTTGCTGAGCATGTAGGTACCTAGTGGTAAACGAATTTGTGAAAAACATTTTTTTTTTAATGAACAAACTAAAGTGATTTTGCACTTAGTGAAGTTATCTTTTTGGAAGCATATTGTATGTTCTGTATTTATTTTATATTTTAAATACACTTTTTACATATACTATTACTGTGTTTGCATGCCTAATGTAAGATAGAATGTACAATTATCCCCCATTTTATTGTTACATCTTCTTTTATGTACAGTCACGGACTTTAATTGATGAGCTACCTTAAAAAATTTCAATTTTACACTTTCATACATTCACGAGATTACACGATTAAACACGAACTCAAACCGCACGCTCGTAAACAAGATGACAAATAAATTACTTATAATCGGAACTAAAAAACTAATAAGTTCTCAATTATAAAAATAAATAAAATGTTGGATTAAGTTTATCCAATCTATTTGATACTGACCTCCTTTGAATCAGAGCTCATTAACTCGATTACTCTGAAAACTTATCTGAAGACAGTGACAGTTGAAATGTGTGTCTAACGTTACTATCTGCTTAAACAATCGTTGCTAGGTTACTGTTGCTAGACCTGCAATTGGTTGACTTTGGGTAGTCACTCTGCTGTCAAGTTTGTAGTTCTGGCTCTCAGGTTAGCCAACCGGTAAAGTTATTAAATAAAATGTTCTTCTACTAATACGAAGACATTATAACTTTCCGTGTCAGGAACCGAATAAACCCGATTTGCATTACGCGGCTAAAATACGAACGGTGCCAGGTGGCTGATCAATTAAAGTCCGTGGCTGTACATACCTACAGTCTAAGCAAATAAATTTTACTTACTATGCTCACTTAATCGTTACTTAGCCACTATGCTTAACTCTCATACAAAATATTAAGCTAAATGCAATGATGATGAAATGAAATTATGTTTATTTCTGTAAATAAATATTTTTAAGGCACTTTTACAAGTCTATTTTAAAACCAGAGCCTTCATTTCCTAGCCGACTAACACTGAGAACAAATACCGAAAAAAACTCAGAGGTCTGTTTTAAATTCCAAACATTATATTACTAACATTTTATGCCAGTCTAACAATGCAGGGCCATCTCTGGGGAGGATATTTTGAAGAAAGAGCCATTGTACCTTAGAGTTGACCTGTCTCTAAAGACAGCATGCGTGCATCAGTCATAGTCTTTTGATTGCAGTTTGTATAACTTTATATACATGTATGTACAGTTTATATAAGTGTTATTTTGTTTGCTAATTAACGCCTTAGGATTACATTCTGTAGAAAACTTAAATAAATAAATAAATAGTGTAACTCAACCCTATTTTAGGAAGCTCAACCACTCCTCACACCACGCTACCAGAACTGCAGGACATTTGCGGCTATAATCTCTACAGTACTTAACATATAAGTACTGTAGAGATTATAGCCTACTTGGTGCTTCAATGCAACCTTTATGAATATTTGATAAGATTTTTAATAGCAGTAGGAGTTAGCTGAAAAGCTAATATTTAATATTATTAATAATTCCAAAGATATGTTTTATTGAAGTACCTCTCCCACAATACAGCACGACATTAATCTAAATGAATGTGGCGAAATAAGGCACTATCATGAAATGTACTTGATTTTATATCTCCATTTACAAACAGCGCCGACGTCTCTTATTAAAATCCACGTCGCACTGTAGACAACAGACCTCGAGCTTGGCGCCGCCGGTCATCGTGCCGTTCGGGTCGAAGATGTCGCCGTCCAGCGTGACGACGCGGCACCGCACGGCCGGGTGGAACGCCACGTTCTTGGCCGTTTCCGAGTCACGGCACACCAGCGTGCTGCCGAACACCCACTCCATGGCCGGCCGGAAATTGCTGTCGTAGGAGACCAGGTCCAGCGCCAGCTGCACGTTTTCTGTTCCTCCCCCCTGACCGAACACACAAATTTAATACAATGTCAATGACCCAAAGATGATATACAGATAAACCAGAAATGTAGGCACTTACGGTACGGCACGGTAATATCCGTGTTTCCAAATTAGCACAAACTTCGGGCCACAGCGTAAACCGCAAAATAAATACTCTAGCAAAACATTTTATTTTATGCCTTACCCACACCATGTTCGAACTCCAATTTCACGTAATTATGACCCGAAAAGTATTTATTATTTGAATTGGAAAGCTGAGGCTCCGTGAAAGTTTTTAAAACTACTTTGGGGTCATTGCTACTCGCACTTTTTTTCTTTTTTAATCTCATAAACTGAAAAGGGGGTGTTTCGGGAAGCTCTTGGAGAGGTTTCTATTTTTTTTCTTTCACATGCCATCCTATAAACTCACAATCTCCTGCGCAACTTTCACAGTGCTCCTGTCGATGACGTGCCCGTTGATCTTATTAAGCGGGATGAAGGTGGTGCGCGTCTGCAGATTGCCGTGCCGCAGTAGCAGCCTGCTGGTCGGCTCTGAATCCACCACCACGCTGTAGAGCTGCAAAGGCGGGTTACAGTCCTTTCACAGTAATTTTTGAGTGTTTTCATGGATCTAAATAGATTTAAAAGGGATAGTATAATGCACATTACATATTTCCAGTGGATCAAAATAAGTTTTGAGTTTACCAATTTCCATTTAATTGCAGATCGTTTCTGATTTTATAAAAGTACACAACATGCTGAACGGCTGTCGTTTTTCGGACGCACATGTCAATTAACAGTTGATCAAAGTGATCAAAAAAAGATGATTTCGGATATTTTATTACCTTTACAAAAAAAAAAACGCAAAAATCATTTTAGAGTGCACATTAATTAGGACATCAAAATGCGAATTATTTTATACTACGTACAGATAAATAGTAAGTAACTTACCCGTCCTCCAGCTGCAATCTCCAAAGCAGTGCAGTGTATCGGATCACACACATCTATCAAGCTACAAACTGTACCTGGAACAACACATTCTTATGTTATTCCTTCTTTTGAATGATTATATCATAGTAATCACGAAAAGTGTGTTTTTTGCATAGAACATAATATATTATAAGTCAATTATTGATATTGGGTTCTCTAAGTAGATATAGTTTGTGCCAAATAAAGTGTCAGTAGCGGCTGCTGACTCACTTGCATTTATTTACAGATCTAGCATGCCTCATCTATACAATATAATATAACTAGTAGATCTGCGAATAGTAGGTAGAACTCACGAGCACAAACTTTTTTCCAACAATTATTAAACCACTTAGTTAAAGGGCCGATTCCACTGGTAGAAATCTATAATTGAGCAATTTACTGCATGTTGGGGAGCTATTTTGCTCATCACGCCAAAGATCGTCATCAGATCTTCACCTTTATGAGACCAACTTACAGTTGGCTTTCAAATAAAAAAAGAACCATCGAAATCGGAACTCATAAGGCGGAGATATCCAGTAACCTCCTTTTTCGAGGGAGTACCCCTTCAATTAAAAATCTATGACGACAAAAACAAACTATAATGTCGTAAAACCTGTATACCAAGTTTCGTCTAGATCGGTTGTAAAATACAATAGTCCTCTACAGCTCGTATTTTACAATCGTATTTTACCTTCGTTAACTTACTACTGACACACGAAACCAAATTTTGGATTTTCAATTAAAATAGTAATGAAGCATTTCTGTCCGTTTGTCTGTGTGACAGTGTATTACAGTGCTACTTTTTTTAAAGACAAAATTGTTTGACTGGCTACCGCGCGTGTGATAATTAATAGGGATGATGCCTAATATTAGAAATGTTCGAACAAATAATGTTAAATAAAAGGTAATTGACCCCTTTTTTTTGGGTGTGAAATTATCAAATATCTTCTCCCGCTCTGGGTGGAGCGGGAGGGTGTGTCAGACTCTTACTGACTAAAACCCACCCGTGTTCCTTCAGTTGCCTGTATGCTGCCAGAGGCCACGGTATCCCTTTCGGACTTTAGGTAATTTATCCCGGAACTTATATCTATTTACTAATGAAAACTGACCAAATGAATTCAAAAGCAGTAGCTATGTATTTTCACGTCCATTTATGCTTGTTTACTCAGATATGCTTTTTTAGAAATGTATAATTATAGGTCACTACTTAAGTCTATTTTATACATGTATATTACTTCCTAATCTTCCTATTGCTTTTGCAGCAGGGTTTCATTATCTTTTAATAACAATTATTAAACTTATTTACAGGTAAAAGTTACTGCTGCTATGAAAGCCACTAGCATCCAGCACTAATATTATTCAACCTCGCACAGACGACAAGTGAGGAGGCCAAGCTACGTAAAAAAGTAGAGGAATGAGAGGAGCATGAGAAAATAATGGTACCCCATCTCTTTGGAGGGACACATTGGAAATCAAAAATAATGAATTTATAAAAAAAAAAAATAGCTTATAATTTATTGAAAAAATAAAGCTTTCATTATTTATATACTTGTCAGAATTCTATTCTAAAATATATTTCGTATTATTTGTGTGTGCCGGCCGGAACGTGGATTTTCTTAAGTTCTGGACCTTTTAACCGGTGGCTCGTGTGTTTACACTAATATGAGACAATGCAACATACCCATCACCCTCCTGCTATCGAAGTCCTGCTCGGGCGGCGTGTATATAAAGTTGCAGCGCCACAGCTGCGCCGCCAGTTTGTCGCACGCGTCCTGCTTGCCGCGCACTGCCGCCTGCAGCGCGCGCAACTGGGTCTGCTGCGTAGAACTGGAGGTTATGCCCTCCATCGGCTCGATCTGTTGCGCAGAACTGGAGCTTATGCCCTCCATCGGCTCGGTCTGCTGCGCAGAACTGGAGCTTATGCCCTCTTGCGGATCGGCCTGCCACGCAGAACTGGAGCTCATGCCCGATGGCTCCGCCTGGCGATAAAGAAACAAAAACATTTTCTTTGGGACACAATGAAATGTTGGTTTTGTACGTAATTCGGTATTTTAAGAAACTTTTACGCGTCAATATTTTAAAATTACTACACAGGAAATACAAATAATAAAAAAAAACATCAGAAAATTCACTTGGTCGCCAAACTAAAATACCAAACTGTAATTCCGGGCGGGATGCGAAAACCTAACATATCCGAGGTGAAGTGCATACAAGTTTCGCTTTGTGGAGCTGAAGATGCACCCCTCTGAAAATAATTCTATCAGCGCCAATGTACTTAATAAGAAATAAAATTATTGGTTATAGACCATAAATAAATAAAACACACAAATATGATCCATAAGAAAACACACACAATTTAAAAATAATAAGTTAAACAATACAATGGCACAATAAACAAACATACACAAATAAACTCGCGCCTTTCTTCTCTTGCAAATTTAAGAAACACGCAGAGGGACACCAATTATACAGGTTCAAAATAAATTAGCTAATATTCTATTCTATAAACTAAGCAGACGTGTTGGGTATCAAATATCGAAAAACATGATACATAAATAATAGCATTGCAAACAATGACTCGCCGCTGCGCTCGCCCAGCCGATACTGACTCGAAAACCGAGTGTGGTTAACCGCTGTGCGTGCACCACCATATGATACTATTACTAGTGTCCGACCGAAACCGAATTTTGGCAACAGTCTCAGTTTCGGCCGAAACCGAAACTTCCTTACAAGGATCATGTTTTGAAGGAAAAATAAAGAAAACGTTATTACAATCAGTAAGTCTTTATTTTTTTATCTTTAAATCACAACAAACAAAACGAACTGCAAACACTAGCCAGTCGCGACATGATTAAGCACGTGGACGCCGCAAAATGTCCGAAACCGAAACCGAACTTTCGGTCGGACACTAACTATTACTTTGGGACACAAAAAGATCGCACGTATCCGAATCGCTAGCCAAATGTAGGAAATTACGTTTTTAAAATCATTCTCGGAAAAAATCGCTAGTGTGTGCACTTGTATAGAAAACTTTACTTACGTTACATTTTTCGGCGGTTTTAAACCGCTTGCGTTTAAATTGCAGTGCGTGCTACCTTAAACATAACTGGCAAAATGTTGGTGTACTTTAGGAACACCACTGCCCAACCTTTCCTGGAAAGCAGGTGTGATGTTACACAATGTCAATACTTACTTTTGTTTTTGTTGCATTGTTACGAAAAAACAAAATTTTCTAGTCGGGAAATAGCTTACCATGCTCCCTGTAATAGATGAATGGTTTTGAGGACCTGAAGAATGCCAGTATATACGTAGCAGTCTATCAAGTGATGCCAGCCTCCCTCCGCTGCTCCAAGGGACCTGGAAATGGCATTGTAAATGTTGTTAGTGTTGAAGCGCAAGAAGTAGGTGAGGTGCCTACAAAAAAAACTAAACAACAAACCTAACAATTTCAAAGATGTAAATTTTTAAGGAAAATCAGTCTTCTTTTCTGAGCTTTCAGAATGAAAAGTAATAAAATTTTAAGATTTTTTATTTTTTTTAAGCAGTGCAAAAAGCGAGCTGCGCAACAGTTGCACGTGCGCTTTTTAAACAAATATTACTTAAATAAATCAACAAGACATTATGAAACAATATTACCAGCTTTAGGGAATATTACCAGTAACAATAGAAACTTACTGGGAATATTCCCGTATGGTAAAATACTGGTAATGGTAAAATGGTAGCGGCACAACACTAGCAAGAAGAGTCTGATACCAGCTTGACTATGCTTTACTTTACCTTAGGTATATAGCAAAATCAGCCAGGCTTCATGATGGCCCCGGTCTAGGTAAGGTTTGGTTTCCATTACGCGTTTCTGAAAGATATCAAAGCATTTAGCACTGTGATTTTAGATTCCACCAGTATTACTTCTGGGAGACCTAAGAGCTTTTACGTCCACCTATAGGTCCCGGATATACTACTTGCGAACTAGGGTCGCCGATGTTAGCCATAACCATTTAAATCTAGTATCTTATTTATCTTTTATATAGATTCTTTTCTACCTTGTGAATGTGAGAACATTGTAGGCTTAGCCTAACCTACCTGAAACTTTTTGAAAGGCCTACACTGTCCTCCCATAACTATTAACACTATAAATCGAAAATATTGTAAAGCCAATTATTTTTAAAAAGAGTAACCGTAGAGTTTCTTGCCGGCTCTTCTCCATAAGAAACGACCAATTGGAACCGTGCACCTAGCTTCTGACGTTTCATAAGTGCCCGTGTAGGCTTATCCATGTAGGCTTACGTGTTTTTTTTTTTTTTTTATATCTCTTTGAAGGAAGCAAATTACAATCACTAATCACGTTTTCAACTTTATTAAATCTCCATCATTATCACAATCATCTCCAAATTTTACACATTCTAATAATCTAGGCACTGTTTATATGAGACATGTTGCACAGCTATTGAAAAAACATTATCTAATGAAAATTTAAACAACACTATTTCACGTAGTTTCATGTGTTTTCTTCTTCTTTGTATAAAATTGAAAACATGATTTACAGATGTGTGTTATTTATTTTGCAATAGGGAATGTTTAACACCATCCACCAGGCGGGGTGTGTATATTATCCAAGCGGTCTACCCTATAGCGCCAGGAGAGCTATGCATATTCTTCAACAGCGCCTCAGTTCTCCAATCTTTAGGGTAAAATATTTTACCCCGAGACTATTCTAGAATGTCACAATTCAGTGGAACATGTTGTGGTATATATAAAACGATAAAATGACACTGGACTACTAGGTAACAACGCAGCTGAAGAACTAGCAAGGAGAGGATCCAACATGCCAATCTGTGGACCCGAACCTAATCTGCCCGTCCCCTTCAACTATCTAAGCAGATGGCTGTAGGACCCACAAACATCAGAGAGCTGTTGGACCTCGAAAACCGGCTGCAGGCAGTCCGAAGAAGCGACATGCATGTTTAAAAGTACCACAAATAGAAACAACAAAAAACAATTCAAAAACAAAATAAGTTATGTAAATAAACCAAGCAAGCTAGGAGATGGCCAGTTCCTGCTAAGGGCGGAAACCAATCCTAGTAGCATAGAACATAATTGAATAGTATTAAAATTCATAGTTTCAGCTTGCCTTCTTGTTTAAACGCGTTAGAGGTAGGTTTAAAATATAATTAGGTAAAATGTAGGACTCACCAGAGTTTGGCTCCCACGAATATTATTTATTTACATCTAAAAGAAAAGCAATTCAGAATTTTAAGATTCGCGACAATACAAATGTACAAATTGTACAAAGTATTGATTGACAAACACACTAGTATTGCCATCCTTACCAAACTAAAAAGCAGCTAATCAACCCATGGAATTAGTATGTACTTTATTTGAATCAACATTATAGTGACAATCATTTCACATTTTAATCAATAAATAAAAGAAAGGAGTTCATATATTGTTTTAAAACTGTTCAGTTATTACTATTAGTACATGGCAACCCATTTTATCTTACAAGTAAACATAACCACACGTACAAATTCCCTACAACCTATACGATGGCGGGCCAAACATTGAATACCGTGACTGAGATTAGGGATTGTAGATGATTTTTTTTATCTTGTATTGTTCAAGGTAATGTATATCGATACTTTTTATTTTATTTTTCCATCCTCCATTCCCTCAGGGACGCCCTTAACGCTTTCTATTATTTTATTTGTCGTTTTCTCTGCATCATTATTTGAGCATGTTGAGGGTTCAAAAATTACAACAAAAAATGTGGAAATCTTGTTGTACTCGGCGCCCATTACAGAGCATACTGAGCTCGCGCCTCGGGCGCTTGTTATATCTAGTCCCCAAATTGCATAAATATCTATTATAGTTTTGTTAAAATAGTAGGGCTGGCAATACTGCCACAGACTAACATTGACAATGACACTTTATTTTTTGACGTTGCTATGCCTCGTTTAGAAATAGCAAATTCTACACTGTAAGATCCTCAATATCAGCCCGCGAAATTCAAATCTTAAGTGATAGACGTGCGTACTTAAAGTACGCGGTCTTTAAGTTCGCGGTTTTTAAGTTCGTGACCTTACTCGGCTCGCCGTCGATGACACACGTGAAGCTTTCTCAAAATTTTATTTCAACGCGGCTCGGGCCTCGCGGCTCGCGGTGGTGACAGACGACGAGCGAAGGCGGGCTACGAGCAAAATTTCAAACCTAAGTCCGCGTAGGTACCTACTTAGCATGACACACAGGCGAGTAAGCTCGCCGAGCCATAAGTACGCGGACTTGCTCGCACGTCTATCACTCGTTTTAGG